>CM047929.1:26244263-27444263 GCA_026230145.1 Diorhabda elongata | reverse complement strand
ATGAGGAACATCTAGCAGCTTCAGATTTTAATGGGATTTTTAGTCAATGGCTCTGATGGTGTAACACATAACAATTTGAAATTTTCAACAGAGTTGGAACTAATAGAGCTTCTTCCGAATTCTGTCACTGACAGAGTTTCACAATAGTTAAAATTCAGTTTTTACAATTCTATGTAGACAAGATTCATCCTAAAAGTATCAAGTCTACCTCCATATGTACTTATCAGTATTACTCTTTATTGTCTCGTAGATCACATCAGTCAGAGTAGTATGTCAATAACACGCTACAATGTTTCCATTTCTTGCGAAAGTCTTGGAGTTAAGTTTTTGAAATTGACTCCAGTACATTCTTTGCATTAGTTTTAATTGTCTCCTTGTCGTCGACGCGATGTTCTGAGAGGTATTTTTGATCTAGCTACTTCTGTATTCTACGGAGCAGTCTCATACTTAGGCAACCCAATCAGACCATTCGAAAGCTGTGTCACGTAATTTTTTCAATACTTCATCGTAGTATTCTTTAGAGGTCATGTAACACCTAGGAGCATGTCCATGGTGTACAAAGATAACAGTCAATATTGTCTTCACTTTGCTCTAACACCGTGAAGACTGTCGCTCTATTTCTGGATCATAGCAATAAACCCATGGAACAAAACTTGATGCAAACTCGTTTAACTAATACTATCAAAACAAGATCAAAATATCAATACACGCTATTCTCGAAGTAATACCATACATCAAAGAGTTCGAGAATGCTTACTAGACCCGTGCTCCGCGGAGAACGCTCAAAAGTTTTGACATGAAGGTGGGAATGATACTTTTGAAACAAACCTAGTCCAAACAATATACAACAGGTGCTTTTGGATGGTATATCAATTGATAACAAAAATTTCATCATTGTGTTAGCCGTTTTACTAGTTTTACATACTTGGGTGGTTCTTAAGCCCGCTAGTGTTCAAACAATTTTGAGTATAACATTTTTGTTTCACGCCGTACGTTTATAAGGAAATGTCCCTTAGACATTTACTCGCAACTCTTGTTCCAAATTCTTTTTCAAACAACTTTGCAGTAGCTAAATATATTCAAAGATGTTATAACTATTTAGAAAAATTAACAATAATACATGAATCGCCTACATAGGATGCTTTCATGATAATAATCACGGCAACGAATAACATATTATGGATAAAAAGACATCTATTTACAATTCTTTAAAGGGTTTTCAAATTAATTTTATTAATTGTTTTAAAATTATATTAGGGATATATATATATATATATATATATATATATATATATATATATATATATGGATAATTTGATGAGATTGGGTTGTATTTAGAACTTAGAATATAATAATAAGAGATTATTATTTTGAGTTTGAACAAACTCACACAAGACCAGTTGTGCGATCAAAACCGTACAATTCTCCATGAAGCCTCTAGTCTTGTTTCCTTTCCAGTGTTGAAAAATCAGACACATTGAAGCGACTTATTATCAAAAGATTTTGCTTTTTGTTTTTGCTTAAAATCCCCAGTTATTTTGTTTGTTCTCTACTATTACTAAGAATGAGAAGGCTTCCTTCGTCAATCTCGCCTCAGCTTAATTGCAAGAATTGTAAGTTTCTAGCACTAGGAATTTCTTCGACTGTTAATAAGAGCTCGAAGATGTGCTTTATAGTTTCCTTTGGAGTAGCAACACAATTAGAATGACATTAAATGGCTTCGATTCAGTTATTAGAAAATTATATCAATAAATTGTTAATGGATCCTACCGGCCTTTCGCTAGCCAGGCCATTGAATGCCTTGTAGAATATCAGAATAAGATTTGATTTGGCAGTCATTTTTAATTATGACAATAGTACCGTCTACGCAGATGTGTGACTTGTTTAGTTTTTGCAGCAAGCTGAGCCGTGGTCGGTGTAGCCACTAGTGCGGTCTGTATAACATAAGTTTACCTTTCTCGGGGGGCAAGTTGTGTACTCTAGTCCACACTTTAGTCGTTACTTTTATGAAATGCTGAGTTGAATAAGTTACGAAATTCATAGTATAATTTCATAGTAACAGAAAATATTAATAATGTATAATAACTTCCTACTTATTTTTGAAGAAGCGTGTTTAGATTAACGCCATATGTGTGAATTAAAATTTTTCCGTTCAACAGGAACATAAATCTTTTTATGAAGTGACTTCTTTACAAGATTCCTAATCTTCGAGGCTATCGAAATTTTCCCAAAACCTCAATTATATAAAATAATGTTGGGTACTTTAAATAAAATCTCATAATTTCAAAATCTTTCTATAATTAGAGCTGATCTAAATAATTATATTCGGACCAAAATATGAGTATTAGTTCTACTTGGATTACGTACACATAATTTCAATACATTTCGAAATTGTAGTAATTTCAGATAAATAACGATATTAGACTCACTTATATTAGTATGAATTTGTTTTGACAGCCTGCTTCGAGCGTACTTTCATTTTCAGACATTATCTTTTCACATTATAAGGTTCGTCTTTTATGATGATCACGAAAAACGTTTTATTGCAATTTAAAAACTATGCAATATAAATTCTCTTATTCTTCTTTACTTTGCTTAATACAATACATTATTTCGTCGTTAAGTTATCTTCATCTAAATCGTGATATGCTTATGTAAGTTTGCAAGACTACATTTACAGTATCAGTAATTTCGATTCATTTCAGTAACGGTTTCTGTTGTTTGTTACTGATATAATATATTTAAAAATCAATAGAGTATTGAAATTTATTTATTAAATATGGGCAGAGACAATTCATGCATAGTATGGAGTGTCTAACTCTTATTGATAAGTATTTATAATCGTGCAAGTTTTAGAAACCTATCGAAAACTCTTATTTGGGCTCCTTACTGGATCTAACTGGATCCAGGTGTGGAGATAAAACGCAAAATAGCAATAACTGAGGTTATTTTCATAAACATGAGAAAATTTCTCTATAACGACTACTTTATATTTGGATTGAGACAGAACTGTAAGTACTTTATTTGGAAAATTCTTTCGAATGGAGTTAAAGCAAGAACATTTTCATACTATTTCAATTGTGTAATGATGTGCACTTCATATCATTTCATAATTTTCTCATCTTATTTTGGCTATGAACTTTTATACATAGATAAAGTTTTCAAGTAAAGAAATAAAAGACTATTTAAATAATATATAATAAACTGGTATTAAACAATTTGGGTGTGTTCTTTCTTACACGAAGTTCGATTATATATACTCGTTTTATTTTTCATTTTTAATTCGAGTAACTTTCATCACTCTACAGTTGCAATATGGATCAATATCTCCGTAGGGTTGAACGACATAATGCAGTTTCAGTTTTTAAAAGCAGTATCGGAAATATTGTAGGGGCACTAGAGTGGAAGTACGATTGACAAGATAATGAATCTTCATCAAAGGCTTATAAATAGGATTTTCTGCCAGATCTTGTTTATTGTCACATTTTTCATATGTAACCAATAAAAATTACAAAAAAATTGATGTACTTTGAACTCGTTAGTAGTAGTAGTAGACGAACGTGATAATGAGTCTTTCACGAGGTAGAAGACCCAATGAATTATGGATTTCTGTGTAAATTTTCTGATAAAAGATCTTGAGCAGATACATAGTTCAAACATTTTTTTTAATTCTGGGAATAAGATTTGGGAACGGTATTCAGTAAATCTGCTAATAAAACATATTTTATGAGCAAGTTAACTGGGCGGAATTAGCCGTGTGGCACAAATGGTTTGAACCCGATTCTCATTGAAAAGTCTCGTTATAAATTTTAACTTAAACTTTCTATGTTCATCCATTAATATTGGTTTTGCCTGGTTATTTTTCTATACGAGCAAATATAAGATCATATTTGCTTATATATTTTCTCATAAATACATGAATACCTACCCTAAAAAAATGTCTCTGTGCAACTCACAATCAGCTCCTATTTTGAAATATTATGAGCTGTATCTATTATTCGAACAAGTGGGAATTTCGTTATGATGAATGGTTGTACGATGAGAACTCATTTTTTAAGGAGACTGTAAATATCGATATATTTTTGAATAAAGATTCATTTTAATTTGATACTATTAACCCAGCGATGTTCAACTTCCTTTAACTCGTCTGAAAACTACATTTTCTTGAAGTCTGCTGTCATCACTTTCATCACATGCTCATTCGATTTGAATTTCTGCCCGGTGAGTGACTTTTTCAGAATTGGTAGCAACACTTGTACAGGGCCAAATCTGAAGAATACTGTGAATTGATCAATTCGATCAATTTGACTGTTGCGAAGGCGGAGGTGCACGTTCGGGTGAATTCTACTTGGTCCCGGTCTACCAGTGGATCTATGTTTCGTCAAAAGCGCAGAGATATCTTCGAATTGTGATTAGACGGCATCACACATTGCTCGGAAGTGGTTTTCCAGCAAACGCTACACATATCATGTCGACAGTTTCCTTCTTCCGAAAATTCTATTCAAGATAAAATTGATGCTATTTTTGTCTCAGCTATCTTGCTAGTCTAAGATCGACGGTCTGTTATGACGTGATAGTTTTTTGACAAATTATCCACCTTGGTAGCCCTTTTCTGGGTTGAAGTTATTTAAACCAATTTTTAACCGTCGCCATATACCATCCAAATGCACTTTGATTTTTATATACGATGTCCCTTCCAAAAACGAGTATAGAATTTTCGACGGATGTTGTCTTTCCTCCATTTTTGTGAAATCTGTAAACACTATTGCTTCCATTGGTCAAAACAAAACTACGAGTCTGATATAGTTGTTTCCAGTTAGCTAATACCAATGTCTCGAAAAAAAATAAACGATATCTATTCCATTAAAAGTTAATTAATTAAGAATTATTTAGAAAAACACAAATTGTTCATTTCCTATTTACAGTATAGATTATGTTGAATCTAGAACAAAATTGTGAACTATACAAGCGTCAAATGTAATATTAGTTCCTTAATTACTTTAAATAATGTAATTGATTTGTTTGTTCATTCTGCCAGATAAGAAATTGTTAGGAAAGCATTCATGAGAGATCTTGGTAATGCTGTAAGGCACTATTTTTGAGAAAAGTTATATTTTACAAAATCAAGTGCACATCAAATACTTAAGGATAGAGCTCGATCGCAGACTTAGTTAACTGGAGAACACACATATTCAAGAAGCGTAAACAATTGGGATTGAGATATTGGATAATAGAGGGCCGATCACAATTGTTAATCAACAATAACAACAATAACAAAACAAGTTATTATAAATATTGTAAACTCCCATTGGTATGTACCTAATAAAGTTTTCATCAATTGTAGTGTGTGGAAGAAGAAATATTCAATCTATCCCGGATATATGCTCCAAGACTTGGTAACCATTCTAAAAATATGGCAAGAAACCTAATGGTACTACACAGTCGGCGAAGGCTGAAAAGATATTACACATTTGACTAACCTAATAGATTTTGGAATTATTGGACTTGAATAGTCTCAAAAATTTAGTAATAAGCTCATCATAGTCCTCAATACCCAAATGAATAATTCATGTTAAATTGTGAATACGAGGAAATCTGGACTATTTCCTACATGTCTTGTTGATTGTAACAACCAATTTGCTTAATCTGATTACTTCAAAGATTGCAAATGAAAAGGGTGATTAAAAAAAAATTGAAACTATTTTGAATGATTTTGTTTTCTGCGCATGTAACTTTTCTGAAGATATGATGCCATCTATGCTTTCAATCCAAATATTAAAATTAAAATGAATACCAGTTTTAAGTAGAAAGAAGATTGCATATATTATATCTATTTTTCAAAACAATTGTTTATTGTACAACTCAGAAAAACTTCTCCCAAGTTCAGAGGCATATATTATGTAAGGGAAAAATATAATTTCCTACGGATGCATTGTTTCTATGTTTTCAGAATAAGGTTCAGAATTTGAATCCATAATGCATATTACATTAACTCATCTCTATACTCTGAACAAAATTGTATAAGGAGGGTGTTTCTAAATTTAAGCGACAAAATCAGGAGATGATTGCTCGTTTGTTTTTTGGATGGGTCTTTCTTATAATAAAATTTCTTTAGCCCAACCTTAAAAAGTGATAACCAAAGTTGAGTTTTCATTTTTTATTCTAATATATCTGTGAAGCTAGAAACATGAAATTCTGTAATTTTTGGGACACTCGCAAAAGAATAACCACCAGTATTTTTCCAATATTGCTGTTACATCTTACGGAGGAGAAATTTGTAAACCTTTATTTACTTTATTTCATATCAAAACTCTTTTTCAAGATAAAGTTCTTTGAAGTAAAATTATAATTCAAGATCCATATTTAGAAAGAGTTGTTATTTTTAATTTTTTCCCAAAACCTATAGCAGCAGAGAAAATGAAATGAACACCACAATTCATAATTTGTTCTATAAATTGAATGGAAAACAATAAAGATGTGGAATGTGATACAATTCATGATAAATGCATGAAATAACCACCTCTAGCCAAAATACTTTAACGTTTCATGTATTGCCATACACTTTCAAAAATTTGATATGTATTTCTTTTTATGTCACACGCTATTTGAATACTGTAATTTCATTAAGAGAAATCATAAGAATTTAACTTTGAAGATCGAGGAGGCCAATGCTGGAGCCCTCCTTAATCAACGGTTGGGATATGTTGCATCTAAATTTTGCCTAACAGTTCGACTTAAATGTACTGGAGTACTAATGTGCATGAACCACATGTTTTATCTGATATTAATTGCGATGTCTTGAAGTTTAGAGAGATCATTTTCAAAAAAATTGGTGTAAGAAATTCCATTTAATAGCCGAGGCAGAAAATATAGCCCGATTAAGTTATTCTCGACAAACCAATTCATACGTTTACTAAAAAAAAACATTTTGAAAATGGATATTCTCATTTGCCCATACGTGAAAATTTATAATAGATAACTGTTCACAAAATATAGCTTGTCAAGAAAAATCTCTAGAAAAAGAGCTGGAGCCCATTGGATGAGGTAAGAATATGGATGAATGGCTTATATTTAGGATGTTGGCAATTTTTCTAGTTCTGGTTTCTGGGTGTACATCAATTTTGTTATAGGAAAGGTCGAAGCTGTATTAATTGGCGTACTCATGTTCTAGTGGCTAGAGAGTGAATCGATTTTGCTGTACTCATACGAGCAAACATCTCCCGTATTTTGTCGCATGAGTTTAAAAACACCCTGTATAAATTAACAATTTTGATATGGATTTCCTTATAACTTCAACACATTTTGAAATGTGTCAAAGTCGAAGTTGTATTCATTGTTGTACTCAGGTTCTAGTAGTGCTAAAGATTGAATCGATTTTGCTGTACTTGGATATTTCCTTTATATTAGCCACTGCTGTGTTTCCAACTCTTAAGGCATTTCAAGGTTAAAAGACCTGCTACTCCATTATCTAAAGAAAATTGCATTATCTAAAATAATGCGGATGATCTTCGGAAACAGTGGCTTGTATATAATTGTAGTAATTGTCAGATATTTTACTTAACCTTCAGCCATGGTTCAAAATTTATTTCTTTTCCACGGGCTATTTTATACATTTGTCATTTTAGTAATTTAAACAAAGTTCTTCTGGTCTGTACATGATCGAAGCTAAGCATAATTTTGTTTATTTGATAGAATGCTCCTGTAATTGTAAAATTGCACACAATTTTGGTTATAATATCTAGTAATCTAATCAAAACAGCCGAAGTATTCATCTATTCTAACATCATCTATTCATCAAGTTCATCTTGTAAAAATTGTTATATTTCTTAAGGAATTGCGATTTTTCACTATTTTTATTCCAAACATTTGATTATGTTTCCATATCTTGATATATCTATCAATACAGTTTTTAATCATTGTGGTACCCCTCAGTATTGAGTACCATAATGTTGATGGTTTGGATTTTCTGGATAACTCTTCAAAATAAACTAAGAAAGTATTTTAAGAGAAAGAATGCACCTTAACTTGCATTCGACAGTTCATGAAATTAGTGCGATTTAATATTTTTGTCTAGATGCTCTTAGTAAAAAACTATCTGTTAATAGCAATTATAGTACAGTTCTTTGGCCGTCATATTATGAAAACGCCGGCGAATCTTTTAATGACTGCTAATATTAATTTGAAATGTAACAGTTTATGGTTGTATCATAATAACAGTGAAAAAATATCTATTAGTGTAATTGCGAATATATCGGGGAAATTCTCCATTTTGTACTTATGGAATGGTATCTTATAGAATCCGTTGAAAAAATGGAGTGAAATTGATTAATGATATAGTGCTCTTATTTCACTCGCAAATTTTGTCTTAACGTCATATTTTCTATACTTAGTAGTTCGTTTTCTAAATAAGTATATGATTTTTATCAATTAACTTCATGTTCTAAAGTCAGTCAAAATGAAACCCACTTGTTAATGATTGTGTCATTGGTGTTCAAGCTTTTTATTGAATATATAACAAATTATTGATAAACTTTCAATATATATAACGGCTGTTTAATAGTAATGAACACGGTAGTTAGACTCGAAATGTATTAAGCGAATTAGTATTTTGTGCTGAGTCACAGCTAATAGAATAATGTCATTGAACGATTAAAAAATATAAAATTGAGTCAAGCTTATTCATATTTTTTTAAAAGAAATTTTTCCAAATACATCAATTCGTAGATAGATATTAGTCAGCAATTTTCATTAATTTGTTTGATGTCAATTATTCAGGGCATTAACCTCAATTTCTAATAACTTTCTTAACTGAAATTTTTGGTTGGAGCTTAGTTTGCATTGAATACCATAAAAATTCTGAGAAGAATTTGCTTTTGCGCATTGAAAAGGAGACATCTCAAAAATACTTGTTTTGAGAAAGTAGCTATCAAAAATTTTGCAATATTTTGATGGTAGTATTTATAGAAGAGCTTGTGTAATCAAACTATATTTTTTTTTAGAAAATAAGTTTATTTTTTGTATACAATGAATGAATGAATGAATGAACAAAAATGAATATCTGAGATCCATAAACCCATAAAATAAACTGCGCTGTCTTAGTTAAAACAGCCTTGTCAAAAAAAAGGGGAACGATTCCATACTTTGGACCAGAGCCCTACTGTGGCCTCACAAGATGCATCATCAATAAATAAACATATGACTAAAGAATCGGAGGAAGTTCCAGGTCTAAGCTCATTCAAAAGATTCATAAACATATCAGCCAAGAACTTCTCGTGATGGCTAGAAACGACAAGAATCTGGTGATATATTTACTGATAGGTCACTACCCCGTTAAATGCCCCCTTAACACGATATGCAGAGGACGTCAACTGCAGATTCTGCGAACACGAAATTACCAAAAATGTTCACAAGAGTTTTATTAGCTACTTGAATAGGACTAGTACATTTGTACACTACAACTTTTACCACGTTTTAATTAAAATTGAAATATCATTGAAATAGTGCTGGATCAGATTTATAAATATTATGACAACATGGGAATTATTATTCTGATCTCCGCAGGTATCAGAATCTAGCACGATAGCTTCCTATATAATCAAAAGACAATTTGGTTAGCACCTCTGCCAAATGTAGCTGCTTGCCACATGTAGCATATAGTTGCCTTTCACAAACACTCATGCAAGGTCACATTATAGGTCCAAAGTTGTCGCTTATAAAATGCTACTGACGTACTTATGTAAATTAGGAATAGGTAGACATTGCTATTAATCGAAAGTAGACACTAATTTGGTTTTATCTACACTAGCTTCATCCTTATCTATTGTTTTGTTATCTTAGGCAGATTTGGCAATCCCTTGATGTCTCTTCTGTTCTTTTTTTATATCGAATCTTTCGGTCTTATTTTTTCAATATACTTATCATCATTGCTAATGAGTATACAAAGATTGTAAAATGCATAAATTGCTTACGTTAATCGAGTTCATCTTAGCTCGAAAATTGAAGTATAAGAAAAACTATTGTATTTGTCTACTTAACTTACTATACTATACAAAACATATAGTATGAGAAATGAGTTATCACGACATATCTCTACTCTTACATATATAAATTGAATAAGTTTTTTAGTACTATTGATTTTGAAGCACTTTCGGTTGGATGTACAGTTGTCTCCGTTTGCTCAGCTTTACATCACTGATGAAGTGTAATGTCGAATTTATGTTAGTTTCGATTTATTTAGACTTGTCCCCATACGCAAGTGCCAATTTTACTATCACTATCCTGCCTCATTATTCTGGAACTTTTGGAATTTTTTTTCCTTCATACAACTCGTAAATATCGAAGGAACTCTCAAGCCCATCGGAATACTCGAGATGGAATTGCACAAAGCACAAACATTTCGAAAGTTTTTTTTTTGGCATGTTTCAAAACATTATAGAAATCATTATATGATTGTTTGAAGTTACTAATGATACTTTTATCTAAAATACTGAAACAAAAAGTTATTTTCACAAAAATCATATTAGAAGATACAGTTAACGTCCTTCGTAACAACATCAATTACGATAACTACTATCAAAAACTATCTAACATAATAACTTCAGTAGCTCTTTAGTGCTATATTTTCCAGTGAAAACCCGATGCTTATACTATAATTTTAATAGCTTCTGTTACTATTGAAAGTTATAGAGGTACAAAACATATAACATATAAAAATCTAAATTTGAAAAACGACTTGATGTGGAAAGCGATAATAATGGTATATCAAATATTTGAAGAAACTCCACAATATCCACTCTATATATCAAGTAATAATGAACGTCTTAAGTATACCATATTCCCTATTTTCATTAGTAGTCTAAATATTGAGAATTCTGCAATTATTTCACATATCTGTTGCTCGAAGCAAGTCACAAAATAAACTTCTGTGTCGAAATCCAGAAATAGATTGCATTACAAGCACAGACAAGATAAAAAAGTACGTCAGGTTCGGAGCGAAGTAAAGACATTGTTAAACTCTTAATTAATTCTAAAGGTATTTTACACCAGAAAGGTTATTAAAAAAATGTTACGTTTGAATAGTTTTGCTTTACCACCTGAAAAAAATATCTAACAAAGCACCAAGTGGTACAGCTTCTCCAGCTTTTGCATAGATTCGAATAGCTCCCTCTGCTGAAAACACCGCTCAAAAGACAATGATTTGATAATAAAGACACGGTTAAGTAATGCAAAAAATAAAATATCAATTACAAAATTATATTTCCTCATCTACTTCGGGAAGTTGGAACACCGCTCTATCAATTGTAAGTAAGTTTCAACTACTTTGATATTTCTAATAAAAAATTCTCAAAGATATTTTTTCAAGATATCCAAACATTCAATTGGATTTTTAAAGCGAGCAAGTTTTTGGTCAAAATCAAGCTATCAACGCACTCATCTTGCAAGTAGCTTTGTCATATACGAATTCCATTTGAAATGTTGAATACTATTGACAATTGACATCAGAAGCGTGGCGAAAATTAAAAATCTAATAATCGTAGCGAAACTGTTGTCAACCTTTTCCGTCAAATAGCCCTCGTATATTGTATATCAGGGAAAAAAGTTATCTAAAAAATGAAGTAGCTCTCAATATCTGGCCGATCTGAAAATATTACATTTCAAAAAAATTCCAGATTTCACAAAACCATATAGAATATGAATCATATTTTTATCTAAGTATCTCTATTTGTAGTCTAATCCGATTTTGCATCCAGACATCTTAGGGTCATATTCTGATATCAATCATGTGAAGTTTAACGATATTTTCAATATGGTATAATATACTGAAATTTGTATTTATAGCTTCGAATAAAATTCCTTTTTTCTATTGTATCATGTGTGTTCTTTTTAGATGTCTTCGGATCTTCACAAAATTGATAGCTAGTGATTTGTCTCTTGGCCCCTTGAAATAGATTGTTGAGCCACAACAGTCAAATAGCGTTATTTTTAACACTACTAAAACGTTATTCGGCATATTTAACAGCCACTTAAAGAGGTCCCTTAGTTTATTTGTGACAATAGGATGTTTATTTGATAGATGTAAACAGTGCTTCGAAGGTCACCGTCTGCACTAGGTTACAAATCGCAGCCATTAACCAAATAAAAGGTTATAAATTGGTGATGCTTAAAGCATTGTGTTCAACAAGAGTCTGCGTTTAGAATAATCGATTGCTGAACGGCGTATTTGAAGTTTAGATTTTTGGGAAGAAAAATTTCTTTCTAAATATTTTTAGACTGGGCTTAGGGATAGTGATAAATTAGATATATTTATCTTCTTTTTCAAATCTTCTTGGGTGTTTTTTCCAACCACTAAATTTATAATACGAAAATATTCAGAAATGATAATAGATTAGTGCAATAGTGTACCAGAATATATTGGAATATTCTAATTAAAAAAAATTCACTTCATCGTACTGGATTAGTTTGAAAATGTGATACATTTCGCTTTAGTTACTGTTTTGCATGAGCCACGTAGCGGCGAGTGCTGAAACGTATCGAGTGCAAAATACACTTTCTAACGGGTTGTGTACATTATTTTCCCTACGACTCCAAAAAAAGTATTTTTAAATAAGAAATTCAATTAAACAATATCACACATTGAGAAGTGAAAGGTATTTCAACACATGTGTTGAAAAGTGTTTAAACACATGTTAATAAATCCTACAAAATATTTTTTATTTTGCAATAGTAATTTTCATTAAACTACTTTATACATTACCTAGTAATAGTAATAATACTTAATTTTAACGTTTAAATTATCTTGCAGACACTAGTATGTATTTGAACACAAATCACAACTTTCAATTTTTATTGTAAACACTAAAATAACCTTAAAAAAATCTTATTATCTATTTTATCATTCTTCTTGAATTTAGCCTTTTGCTCATCGTTCGAGACCATATATATTACATTAGAAAAAGAAGCATTTCAATACATGTATGTTTTGTTATTTTTTTGTACATGTGTGAAATAAGTTACATTCTTATGTAAAAATAAGTGTGCAATCTATCATTTTCAAAAGTGGTCGTGGAAATATGAATTTTTTGATCATTTTCCCTATGTAATACATCATTTAAATGATTAGAATTTGCTTTTTAAGTTGTGAAAAAGTTAAAGTTAAATAGAATAATTCTGCTCAAGATACAAACAAAGTTACTGCTCAATTTCCCATACAAATTGCACATTCTATATGAAAAATATCAGTCTGCTCCGTTGTTGACGCCTGTCGAGGAATCTAGCCAAAGTACGTAAAAGTGCCTTCAGTGTAGGCTGTACAAATTTGCTCAAAAATGACTGTTCACAAGAAACTGAGCTTAAATTTTATTTCGATCCATTTTAAGTGTTTTAAGGTTGAAAAATGTTTGAGCTGTTTAAGTATCCAAAATTTCAAATACAAATTGTGTCGCGATATTACGGCGATTAACAAACAACGGAGCTACGTGAAAAAATAATAGTGATATTTTGAAATGTGGTAAATGTGGAGTTCCTATATTTGGTTGAAAAAACCAAACATATGGTCCTGAAAAGTAAGATATGTAAAAAATATTTTAAGAAAATATTGTAGTGCTATTATGAAACAACAAAATAATGTTAACAATACATTTATTGAATACTTTTTTAACAAGAAGCACAATTTAAATTATACTTGAAGGGCCATTTTCTACAATTGTGCGTAATTTTTTACTTAACGCGTTGTATCAAATACTAAACGATGTTTATTTCGTGAATTTTCTTAAATATTCTACGTCGAAGCTGTTGCTCATTTTCGGCTTATCACACACTTTTCTACTCAATTTGGCCCAAAATTCTTCAATGGGATAAGCCTGGTAAACATTTGAGAAATTAATTTCTTTCCCGAGACTCTAATCCTCTAATCCTAAGGCTAGATTGGGCCAAAATATTATTTTGCCATTGGAATTAATGAAATAAACCAATTTTGGAAGATATATCTCTGTATAACTCTGTACAACCA
The DNA here is from genome assembly GCA_026230145.1 of Diorhabda elongata. Lineage (NCBI taxonomy): Eukaryota > Metazoa > Arthropoda > Insecta > Coleoptera > Chrysomelidae > Diorhabda > Diorhabda elongata. Next base: position 27,430,255 of record CM047929.1, on the reverse strand, counting down.
ACGCCTCACCTCTGACATTCCCGACATAAGGACTGTTGAAATTTCTTTTTGTATTTGTATATCACGTCATTGGAAACATTTTTTTATGGCACCGGTATAAAATCCATCATTGTTTTTAATTTTTGAATGTGATAATGTGAAATATTTTTCGTCATAAAGATACACATGACTAATCTTATTTTAAATCTGGTTGGAAGACTGAACCGATATTATGGCGATAGGTTGAAAATCCTACTATTAAACATACTGAACAAATAACTTCAATTCCATATGATGCCATTACTTGCGTTATAAATTTAATCTAACAGTAATAAAAGTTGAGGACACACTAAATTGGATTTATAAAACTTGACAAGAATGTTAACGAAGTATAAAGACATACCGCAAAAATTTGTTCGGAGAAGAGTTGGTCTGATGTCTGATGAGTAACAGTTAAATATGGCACGGTTGATGATTCTAAAAATTAATACATCTTGCTCAAAAGGAAAAAGCGAAGTTTAGCTGGCAATGGGTAGCACTCGTAAAACACAGATAAAAGACCTTGAGGAGTATGATATATTAAATTTTTTATGTGGCTAAAAAGGATTCGAAGAGAATCTATTAAACAGCCAGTTGGTTACAGATTGGTCGATAGAAATCTGAAGAGATAAGAGTAGAATCTATTCAGCCATTACAGATGTCATATTATAAACAATTTTAAGCAAAATAAAATGACAATTATGGAAAATTTCACAAGGAATAATCTTGAAATAATCTTGATGAATCTATGAAGAAAATGAAGAAACTTTACAACTAAATTATGAAGATCAAGTTCTTCATGAATAGCACAGGTAGGTATAACCATATCTTAAAAGATGCTGTTTTTCTAGTTTTAACTTTTCCAAAAGAAAACTTTAGCGTTTTTGGTAACCATGGAGAAGAAAAAAAATTATTTTTGAAAAAAGTTAATTGAATCGGCAGACTTCATTAAATATATATTTAGAATACAAATTCAACTTAGTTAACCCTTTTGAATGTGCGTTGTTCTTTTAAATGCGGGTCTATTCACTAGAAATAATGATATTGAACATTAAATAGAAGAAAAATATAGTCTAATGGTAGGCCTACAGGGAATATAATTTTTTCCAGAAACAAACGAAAGCAAACCAGTAGAGAGATCACAACAAACAGTTTAGAACAGCCAAGAGAAATTTTATAGTTAATATTCAACAATTCCGAAATTAGCGGAATGAAAACATGTTTCGTATTTAATCAATTTTCTCCAACTATGAAAATATATTGACAGCATCTTAAGAATTATTGATAATAATACAATAAATTACACAAAACCTTCAGATCTTTGAAGACTAAGAACTTTTTTGTAGTAAAATGAATATTCACAAGGCAATATTGGCCAAAATTTGCAATCCATATTTTTATTGTGCTCCAAACAAACGGTATAAAGGCTAGGAAGAGCTGAAGCACCGCCTTACGATAACCATAAGTTAAAAAATACTGATGTTGTTGAGAATAAAGATAACTTGTGTCAAATAAATTGTTCTAAAGGGATGAGGTGAATAGAAAATGTCGAAATATTGAAAAGTAGGTATATAATATGAAAAATTGTATGATATTGTCAGGGAAGCCGACAGAATCGTGACAAATAATAAAGAAAACAATACACATTGAGTTAGAGATCTTCTAAAAGCGTTTGACAGTATTTCATGATAAGAAAACTGAGAAATCCACATTAAAATAAAGTCTGAATTCAATTAAAAGATAATATTAAAGTATTTATGAAACAATAAACAAAGACCGAAGAAGGGTAAAATGAGAATGATAATAGATAATGTATTCAAAGAAGTATAAACAAACGTTCAGCAACTACAAAGAGAATATAGGAATACTAAAGTAGTGCAAATTTCTGATAGATAACGAAAATGAATCCCTTCAAAACAAAAATAATGGTAGTAAGGAAATAAGATGGAAACCATCGAATAGAAATAAACTAAATCCAATGCAGAATCTGCAGAAATGAAATTAGTTAAAATATTATCCATTGAAATGGTAAGAAAATGTATATATTATTAAATCGTTTTGATACTAAACTAAAAGCTACAGGAATTGCGAAAAATCCCAATTTTCACGTGAAAAGTCATTTTAATCAAGTAATGTGAGTAAAATCAGCATTTTTACTGAAAATAGTATATCAGGTACAAACAATACATTTGTTTCAAGTATGTGTTTCAAAATTGTGTCGCGAAATGGCGGACTCTCTCACAAACAAACAAACAATGAAGCAAAGCGGGTAAATGAATGTAATAACAACTTACAATGGATAGCAATAAAACGGCAAAAAGATACAAAAGAAACATAAATAAAAGTGGTTACATAATGCTAATAAATAATTAACTGATTGTCCGCAATTTTTTGTAGTAAGTACCTACACAATGGAGGTCATCTAAAAATCAGGATAAGGACAAAAGAATTCAAACATAGACATATTTCTGCGCCTCAAGATTGATGCATAACTATTTTAATTATATCGTCCTAAAATTTTAACTAATAATCTAATAGAATATATTTCTAAATAATAATACTCCACCGTGCAATTTTGTGCTTGCATAGTTTTTTTCAGTACTGTCAAAAAATAAGTGTTTGATGTTTTCAGATTCATATCTAATTTGAAACTCGAATTTCCATTCATCAAGCTAGTAAAAAATTATAGAAAACTAGAGCTTAGCGCAAGTAGAATAGAAAAAAATGCACGCAAAATAGTTCTGAAATCGCTCTTTCAAAAGTAGAAATACTCAATTTGAATGCCTGTATAATTATTGAAGAGATTTGCCAATAATTTTGAGATGTGTTATATCTAGAAAATTAAGAATTATAGAGATCATACAGATACAACACTCAATTATGAAAAAAAAAGTTTATCACGTGAAGTAGTATATACTTGGAAGAATATCGATTTGAAAAGAGCATTTTGAATTGTAGATGAAGTGAAAGGTGATAAAAAAAGTGTCTAGAAGATATATGGCACGAAGAAGGAATGGTGATTGAGAACAATGTTTAAAACCAATTCATATAGATATATATCTACACTGTTCATAAATTTGCATATCATTCCTTGTAGAAAACCGTAATTGAAAACAATGCTTTGGAAAAATAGAGTTCAATTAACAGTATATGTACATTATTGTTTGTAAATTTTTACCGACTATTTACAATTAGAAGTTTCATATTTTTCATTTACTTACAAGCTCCAGCGACATGAACCTTTTTCATCCAGGGATATATCGGTCTATCACCGTCTCCGTCGTCGTCCTCTTCCTCGTCATTATTTGTCGAACTGCCCTGATCGTCAATATCGTCAGGTTCGTCAGACACATTATCCTCTAATCTTAGTCCTAATTCCTGCAATGAATGTCCAGGGGGAGAACCCCTTGATTCTTGTCCATGTCCTACCGATGCAGGACTGCACACACTAGAGTTCACATCACTGGGTTGCGTAACATTTGTCGTAATGTCCGAAATATTTTGTAAAATGTTCGTGGAATTCGGGGGTTGATTGAGACTATTTGGTATTGATCCACAATTAACGAGATTTTGTTGAGTTTCGTGTAGTTGTATGGGCGGTCGAATTTGATGGGAATGTATAGGTGGCGCATGATGTAATTGATGATGATAATAGTTACCATAAGTACCGTATCCAGCGCCAGATAAGGGCATTCCGCTCGATCCGTAAGATGTAGCTTGATGATGGTTGTGATACCCATATTGCAGATGATGCTGAGGCTGATTTAAATGATGGTTACCAAAAAAATTATCCGTAGGTGAGGGTATGTAACTATTCTGACTGTATTCTTCACTTGGTGGAAATTTAGGATCAACTACAACACCACCAGATATATGCTGGGCTTGTTGATAACTCGACGGTAAAGCTCCAGAAACGGGGTTCATTAAAAACGAACTCATGATCATTAATTTTTCTGAAGCTCTACGGTAAAATCTCTATAAGTTTCGCCAGAGTTTACGGTGGGGACTTATAACGTACTAGGTATTACATTGGAGTTCTTTTTTCCAATCCCCTACTATATGTTTGTCTCTCTTACACCGAGCACTGTTAACGCCCACAGAGAAGAATTAACTAACCACGTGACGAACGGAAGGCCAATAGCAGTTCGTGACGTCACTCTTCATGATGGATGACGGCTGGCTGGCGCCTGAGTGGGAAAGGCCCCAACACGCGGGAGTTACTAACAATGTTTTATGCTTTATACACTTTGCTGTTTACAAGTCTTGAAACAATAAATTTAATATAAATATATATATTAAATTAAAAATGTTTTTATATGTAACCACATTAAATTTTACATACGTGTCGACACAAAATTGTACTTTACTGGTACTGGAAATTAATGTTTAACGAAATATTCACCTTAACGTTAATTATATTACCGCACACAACTAAGTATATAAAATGACAATGAAACTCCGTTTTATGCAATGGTTCTCAGTAACCGCTCTGGTCGAGTGTTTCAATTGAACTGAAGTAGAGGTAGACATATAAAGAAGGATTGGATTAGGAAACACTTAACTCCTCCCACTTTATTTTGTTGGCACTTATCGAGGCAGTTTTACCTTTCTCTTACACAGCGGCCTTCTTTTTGATCTCGTGGGAGAAACAGAGAACGAAAAAATGCTCTTTACTTCTTTTCCGATGTAAGTCTCGCGAGAGTTTTTGATCTTTTGATGAAAAAGTAGCCGATGTATAGGTAAGGATTAATTGAAAAGAAAAAGAGTTATTGAAGAAGTGAATGTATCTGTCGTTGAAGTAGATTTTTAGATGGTTTTAACGAGAAACAGATAATGAAAATAGTGCATCAAATCAATTTTTACTCACAAAGAAGTACTTCAAGAAAATCTTGAGTATTTCATACGAGACTAGAACTAAATAAATTAAATAACATTCGATCTCGACTAGTTTCAGTTCATCTTTTTGTTGAGAATCGTTGTTACAAGTTATAAAATAGTATTAACTGGAATTGACTTCAGAATGGTTCATTACTTACTATTTGCTTTTGATTATTTCCCACTGTTTCCTCCCTCTAGATTTCTGGAAAATCATACATCAATCGTTTGATTCTTCTCACCAAACCGATCAACTTGCTGTTTAAAAAAATTTTTGTCCATTTAGGTACATTGTCGTTTTGTATATTTTGTACATGATGATGGCGCGACCATTATTCATATCTGCTATCTGTTAATTTCTCTTTCGACACAATTTTTCTTCCAAATTTAAAACTTCGTAAATACCTCTTCGTAAGGGTCCTGAAATAATGAATTAAAAACTCATACTAGGAATATACTCGTTTCAAATCTCTTCCACATTTTAGCAATGTCCAAAAATTTTTCAAATGTAGTAGGTAAATACATTTTTATGATGCGAAATTATTATATATACAGGGTGATTCTAGATTCTAGACCTTGAAATATGACGATTCTGCTCACCATGCCTTATGTAAATATTGCTAGTTTCCGAGATACAGAGTGTTCAAAGTTTAAATTTTGATTTAGTTACGAGTTACACTTGTTTGTGTTAATTGAATCAAAGTAAACTTTTTTTTGGACTAAACTTACAACAAAAAGAATAAAAAAATATTAAAAAGCGTTAAATTCTACAAAACAAAATTACTCTTCTTTGATTCGTGTAAATCAATCGGTTATCGAGTTATTTGCTTCAAAAAATTTTAATTTTTTCATAAAAAAATTTTATTATTCCTTAAATATGTGACAATAACAAATTTGTAAACAAAAATTAAAAACTTCAAAGCAAATGCTCAAAATAGCCACCATTTACTTCAATACACTTTATGATGGGCTTTCGTAAATATCTCTTAATATCTAATAATCCTTGTCTATTATTTTTAATCACATCCGTGGCTTCTTCTATTTTCCTCCGCAGTTGTGGAAAAGAAGTAATTTTTTCTTTGTAAACTAATGCCTTCATTTGCGACCAAATTGAAAAATCCGAAGGACTTAAAGCAGGGCCTCTTTGTTGCTAAGCAAACTCACTTCTACGACCAATCCATCGATGCGGAAAATGTTCGTTTAAGTATTGACGAACTTGTTCTTGAAGAACAACTTTTTTTGTGGAATTTAACGCTTTTTAATATTTTTTCATTAATATAGATGTAGGTTTAGCCCAAAAAAAGTTTACTTTGATTTAATTAACACAAACAAGTGTAATTAGCGCCCTCTATTAGCAATTTTAAATTATAATGCAAATTATGATTCCTCATGTCAAAAAATGTAAAACTGCCAATTTTCAAAGAGAAATTGTGGAAACATAAAAAATTATTGCCAAAATCAAAATTTAAACTTTGAACACCTCGTATCTCGGAAACTAGCATTATTTGCATACGGCTTGTTGAGCAGATTCATAATATTTTGAGGTTTAGAATCTACAGTTCAGAGATTGGACATTCTTAATGAATCACCCTGTATATATAATAATTTCGCATTATAAAAATGTATTTACCTACTACATTTGAAAAATTTTTGGACATTGCTAAAATGTGGAAGAGATTTGAAACGAGTATATTCCTACAAAATATGAGTTACTAATTCATTATTTCAGGACCTTACGAAGAGGTATTTACGAAGTTTTACATTTGGAAGAAAAATTATGTAGAAAGAGAAATTAACAGATAGCAGATATAAACAAAGGTCGCGCCATCATGATGTACAAAATAAACAAAACGACAATGTACCTAAATGGACAAAAATTTTTTTTAAACAGTAAGTTTATCGACTTGGTAAGAAGAATCAATCACCCTGTATATATGACAACCGCACTCAGGGTGGAATGGCAAAACATATTACATGGATTTTCATTGACTGTGATACTGAATGAAGCTTTCTAAATTGTAATATGCGTGTTTCATATTTAATTTCTTCATCCAAACTTAACACATATACCATACTTACGTCAATAAAATAGTAATAAAAGTGTTTATATAATAGATAATAACCTCATTTATTTTTTAACAAAACATCAATTATTGAAATATTTGACGGTTTAAAATCCATCTGATGAACCAGGAACTTTAGTGACAATTTCAATTCTTTCTCTTGAGTTTTGTAATGGCTTATCACTATTTGCTTGACAGTAGTTAGTAATAATTGAACTTGAAACCTCAAGATTAAATGCTGGGTTTCATTAATTCATAAGTATATGCGCATTTCTCAATAAATTTTCGGAATTGTACAAAAACTGATCCTCGAGTAATTGATCAAACTCCGCTAATAATTCTAACTCTTAAGAAACATCTTTTGGAATGTGATCTTGATAAACTATTTTTTCTACTCTTCCACTCTTCCAGTCATTATTGTAAGGTTTGACGATCTAGCAGGCTATCGTGTACGTCCATTACCCCAAATAATCTTTTACCTAACTGATCATTCAGCCAATCAACAATCTTTTGTGTAGAATGAGCATGGCAGTCGTCATGTTGAAAGAAATGATTCTCTCTAATATTCAAAAGAAGATCGTCAATAAATATTTCAGGATTTGAACTAAGCTGATTTAACGTGCATTTGATAAAACAAGGTCCCTTGATTCCGAGCCCTTATGACACGGCACACCATACATTCACTTTTTTGAAATAATTCCTCCAATATCGATAGTTCTGCAAAACGGAACACCGTTTGTGGAAAGAGTCAGAAAAATATTAAGTAAGTATTAAATTATGAAATTTTTTTTTCTGAAAATAGCTCCCCAAAAGACCTTTTTCTAAAGTGTAACAAATTTAGACTCTGTACGGATATAGTCTGTTTGGTATACATTTTCTTTAAATATGTTTGTTTCTGATAAAATTCCCATGATATCTGCATATATTGAATGTAAAGCACCTAAGGTACCTGCATCTGTTTCATCATAATAATCTGTTCGTTTCTTCTTATAATGAATGCTCACTTTTGGAAAAAATATCTTTATCAAACACCAAGAAGTACTTTGTTTGTTGAAGTATTTGAATACCTTTAATTGAACTAAGCTTTTGGCTACATTCATCGATCTTTTCCGTGTTAATACTATATTTAATTTTGAGGTTTGTTACAGGGATCTAAATGTAATAATTTTTACCGTATTTGCCAAAGGCACTTTACTGTAAAGAAGCATGGGTTTTTGGAAAATTTCAACATACTTAGATAATTTTACAAAACCTAACAGAGTCGCTTTACTTATCTGAGGACACAATATATGTCACTAAGTATGTATATACAAATTTTTTTAATAAAAAGCAATCAATACAAACGTGTATGAATCTTATTTTTTTATAAGTATAGATTGACATTATAATGTTTTGTAGACAAAAACTAAGTAAAAACTAATAATATGCGAAACTATTCTAAATAATAAATTAATCAAACAATATAACATACATTAGAAATTTTCAAAGATGATATAGAGAATAGCACATTCAAAATCTAAAGAATGACCTTGGTGTTTGTTATATGTAATAAACGACCAGGAGCTCATTTATTCATAATTATTTTTGAGTGGTGAATATTTCATTTCCTTATAGTCTAGCCCTGAAGAAACTATTATGTTTGATGCTTCAGTTTCTAATAGGATAATACACAACGGTATCTCTTCGTATTAGATTACTCTTTTTTCTGTTCCATTATCAAAATTTAGATGTTTTTCATATTTGATCAGCATAATATGCTAAAATTCAACGGCAAAATGATCCATTCCCACACAAAAGCAATCAATAGTGATAATTTAAACAAAATAGTAAATTCTACTGGAGGAATTCTTTCGTAAATTTTTAATTAAGCTACATTATGTCGATACACATTGAAACTGTGTTTGGATAAAATAATGTAAATTGAAATTTACAATTTTGTTTCATTCATAGTTCGCATAGTAATTAATATTATAGATATGGTTCAGTTCCAAAATTATGCTAAGAAGGATAGTTTTAAAATTCATGGAAAAGATTCGTGATCTCTGGAAATTAGTTTATACAATTGAGTTTGATGTATTTTCATAATGTTAGTTAAACTGAAAGTGGGTTTATACCGTCTTTATTTTACAAGAATGCACTTTAATTAGTAACGCGATTAAGAAATATAATTTTCTGTATTAATAAGTAACACCTGAAAATTATATATCGAATTGGGGTTCTTAGGTTATGAGAAAAGAGCTAATTGTAATAATAGTTGATGTATTATTTCTAAAATAAAAACCCAAATTTGGCTCATATGAGAACAGTGGGTTACAAGTTACAAAGTTTGAATGAGTCTAAAAGAAAAGTGGATGACATTGTCATTGACATTATCATTTCAATGAAACAAATACAAGAGTACTTGATACAATATCTTTTAGAAGCTTCTGAATGACTTTAGCGACACCAAAATCAAAGTTCAATTATCCAATTCAGCCAGCAGAATTAGGCTAAATTAACATATCAAATTCTGCAAATCTGCCTTGTGATTTTTGTAAAATTACCATTTTTCTGCTAAATATAAGATGGCTAAAACTACTAATCAGCTCAAATTATAATACAAATTCAATTTTCTTAGACAGTTGAAAAAATTTATCATATTGAGGTGTGATGCTTCTTTGAGTATAAATGTCTCTTTGATGGTAATTATAATTGTTATTTTCCAATAACAATGTTTGACGATATATAAAAGATGTAATTTGAGCTACCATAGTAAAATTGGATGGATCTTACTAGTTAGGCCGTTTGAATTTAAGTCCATTGTTTTAAATAAATCGAAAAAGTTTTTAGTTTATAGTAAGGGTAGATTTTAAAGTCAAATATAAAACTGAAATCACTCATAACAATATCATCATACCTAAAACATAATAATTGGTTGGAAAAAGGTTATTGTGTTTGGTATATTTACTAAATTGTTTCGGCTTAAAACTTAAAACTACCACAGAAGTTTTCAACGGTGTGTGATCTGTTTTCGTTTATGTCAATCCCTGATCTAGAACATCTGTCCAGAGTTACTTTAGACTCATTTACAGTTCCTCTATACATAAATAACGTAAATAAGTTATGACATGCTTCGATTAGAAGTACGAGGGATGACTAAAAAGTTTCAGTTCTAATAAGAAAGAAAAAAGACCTCTTCTCTTATTAATCATATTCATTAATTCAATATAGTCCTGGTATTCTAGGCAATTAGTCTAATGACTATCCCCAAAAAACTGTCGCTATCATTTATCTGGCTGATGAATCCGTCTTTCCCTCTTTCAAAACAGGATCGCTGGTTACAATTCACTGTTTTTTATCTGTCTCTTCCATGAATGTAGTGATTCGTCCAGGTTTTAATCGCCAGTGATAAATCCCTGCAAAAAACTGACTTATTTTTCCCAAACGGCGTCAATAAGGCCTGGAAAATTTTCATTCGTATGTGCTTTTGGCCCAAGCTGATCCAAAATTGTCCAGTACCATTTGGTACACTTTTCCGATGATATTGCTGGTTATCGCAGTTTTAGGCCGTCCCGAATGCTCGTCGTGAGTCAAGCTGATACGGTAACGAGTGAATTCAGCTTGAATTTTCCAATTTTCGAAAAATAATTATATTTCTCAGCTTTTACTAACGTGTTTAGCGGAAGCTTCTTAGGCAACCCTCTTATACAGGGTATACCGTTACTCCAACATAATCTATCACTATATGTTCATAAATATTTCGAGCTGACATTTCATCATCTCGTTTGGTTGGCATCTCCAAAAGTTGCATGACAGACAGAGTTGGCGAAACATCAGGTAGTAATAGCTATTTTCGAGGATTCAACGGCCTGAAGGCGCAAGAAGTACTTATGCTGCCTTAATTCTACTAATGTACGTCTGTCCACCATGCTGTGACGTAATTTTCTAAATATATTCTTATTTTCCACAATACTAATCGTTCTTTTGTTGGTCGTTTTTGAGGCTATTTTTGGCTCAATCAAATCGTAGTTTCCATAATGATGTCAGAAGTACCTCATCAAAAGTTTTTTATGATCATCATAAGAATTGTTATTCTCTTGTTTTCAGTCAACAAAGCTAAATTTTAAAAAAAATTTGTGAAACTTTGAAACTAATAAACGAAGATTATGTAGTGATTGTACTTTTTTTCTAGTTCTCTGTAACATACAAATTGACTTAATAAGACAATAAGTACTTGCTATTTTAATTAAAGATGGCAATGGAGAAGTGTCCTCCACTGAGGATCTTCTTTTCACACGCACTTAGAAAGTTTTTATGACAACATGAACTATAACTTAAACTTCTGTTCATGGCTCCATCTCCGACCGAAGACACTAGAAGGTCTCTTTCGATGAATTGAGGCATGTACAACGGGGCGTTTACAATAGTTCTAAGGGCTTTGTTCTAAAACCTTTAGAGAATTTCAATGTTGGAGTTGCTACCAGTACCATAGAGCTGAATCTCATAGGTTGATATGGGTTTTACCATTACCATATAGAAGAGCCAATTAGTGCTTTTCTTTGGATTTGAAACCGAGTTGTTAGGGTATGCTTTCTCCATGCTAATCTCCTATCTATGCACATACCCAGATAATTGGTTTCATTTTCTTATTTTAACGCTATGTTGTTTAGTGTTACCGGTGGGCATATCTTTGAGTGAAATTAATCTTATCTCAGTTTACTTATTTACGTTAGAATTGAATTTACACATGTTCATCCAGATTTGAATGTCACTTAAGCTCTCTTGTAAATTCTTCGATGCTCTTTAGTACACCTAAGTTGATTGGATGTCATCCCATATGTTTATCTTGACATTTACAAAGAAATGTATATCCTTCAAAAATTATTTTAATATCAAGCGAAAATGACATGTGAGTTTATTCTTGTATTTTGGACTCGAATTTGATAACTTTTGTAAAACGTAAATATACACACGGTATTTTTTTAAAGTTTTTTTCAGAGCAACAGTGCACCCTGAAAAGTTACCTTTACTTCATAAACACGCTGTTTAGTTTGTTGGAAAATGCCGGAAAAAATATAATAGAATTTTCTATAAGTCAAACAACTAACTGCAAATTTTATTTTAAAGAATCACCAGGAATATGTTGAATCTTCTTTAATGATTCATTAACCTATTGAATATGTCAACATAGCCACCAATGTTGAGTTTTATTAGCGTAATATAATATCGATCTACTTCAAAGACAGTAAACATACAAAAAACATGTCAGCTTCAATGACTATTATGAAACCTCTTACTACTCAAAGTAGGTAAATACAAATATAAAACTAGCATTATCGTATCGTAATTCTTGCTAAAAGTAACTATCAGAGGGTGATAATTTATTTAATTATTTCCTTTCAAATCATGTACCAAGCCAATAAATGTTTTCAATACAACGAAATCAGAACGAGGCATAGATATACATTATCAATATCTGTGATGTGCTACGTCAGTGGTGTCAGGAACCTTTCATAATTTCGCTCACCTGCATGACTAAACACATTTCGTTGTGAAACATATACATTTCAGTTGCAAGAAAGTGACTTGCACGACTCTCTGGGGATCCATAACGTTTTTCAAGAGAAGTCTCTGTAGATCAATATCGACAGTAGGAGAAATTTTGCTTGGAAATATTTATTGTGGTTCGTTTGCGAATATATCTGATCGATCAAAAATGTCATAATATTTTTTTTAACTTTTCTAAATCAATTATCAACAGTTTTCTTATGGATTTATTAATAGTTATATATTATTTTGGAGCCATTGTGTATGTATAAATTATTTGTACTTTGGATTTAGAGCTTGGTTATGAGTATTTATATATTTTTTAAAATATGAATACCACTATAATATTCCCAATACTTTTAGATGAAAGTGAAAAGCTACCTGTAAATACATTATACATTATTACTGCAATTGATTGTTAGAAGTAAAACGTTTACAGAACGATAAAACACTACAATTTGATATGAAGTAAGAAAAATAATAGATATACAATGCGGTCCATATGTATGGAATACATTCAATTTTAGCGTTATTATGTTCTATGTGAAAAATACCTGAAATAGTTCGATTATTATTTTTAAATTGACAATTTATAGTATGAAAATCACATGACCCACTTTCTTATTTAAAATTTTCAAAGGTGTGTTTATAATTCAGAAGGGGTGCTGGAGGGGGGTAATATTTTCATACTGTAAATTGTCAATTTAGAAATAAAAATCGACCTATTTCAGATGTTTTTCACATAGTACATAATAACGATAAAATTGAATTTATTACATACATAAGAACCGCATTGCATAGTTTCAATGAAATCATAGCAGAGTTTGTATAGAAAAGTTCTCTGTACTATCTTAATGATAACAATGTTCTAGTTGGACTACCCAAAGCTACCACAAATAGAAACAAGATATCATAAAAGTTAATGAGCCAAGGTATTAACCAAAAATGAGTCTCAGTCTATTATAATTTGAATATAATATTTTTATCATCACTCATCTCAAATGCTACCATGGATATAATTCTTTTTGACGAGAGAATGCAATGATGTTTCTATTTACGGTCAGGTTCAATACACAATATTAGAAAAAGCCAAAGAAAAAAATGACTCTTCCAAACCTAAGGAATATCTTGAAGCATATTCAGTCACGTGTATGTGGTTGAATTTTGACGGAAACTCATAGTAGAGAGAAACCTACAAATCGAAGATCCGAACAAAAAATATGGCGTTAAAAGAAGAAAAGAAAAAGCTTGAGTAAGTGAACAAAAGGAGGCCAGAAATGATTTAAGTAGCTCACGTGAATACAATACAAACGTAAATGAAGTGTGGCTTATGAGAGGGTCATTTAAATATCAACAATATAATACTATGGTATTGCGAAAGAAAAATATATTAAGCCGCATAAAATACATGAAATTGTTTAGAACAAAATAAAATCTTCGTTTATCTAAAATTCATTGAATATAATATAATATAATCTCTCGGGAGAGCCTGTAACTCCTAGAGAGCGCGTCCCCGGGTGGCGGATAGGGGATTGCTTCCCAGATATGGGTGGTAGGGCGGAAATCAAATACGCCCCGTGGACCAACAGGAAAAATCTGCAGCGTCTGACCCAGAGTGGGCGGCTGCAAACAGCGACGGCTCCCCAGGTTAGGGGCGGCTGAACCTACACTCACCAAGACGTCTGGCCAACGTGGTGTTTTATGGCTAAACCCCTCTCATATGAAGACATACCAAAAACAATGGCCCCCAGTGCCCAGCGGCTCGAACGACACTGGCCAAGGTAGCGGTCAGACCAGTCGTAGAGCAGGGGGTGCTAAGAATCCCTGGGTAAAACAAGGCTGCCAACTTCACATTGCAACTTATAACGCTAGGTCAATTGGAAATGAGGAAAGGTTAACGGAACTACAGTACGAACTGGACAGAATAAACTGGGATATTCTGGGAATATCAGAAACAAGGAGAAGAGGTGAAGAATTCATTAGACTAAGATCAGGACATATCCTATTCTACAAAGGAAGAGAAGATAATAGTCTGGGTGGTGTGGGTTTTCTTATCAACAAACGAATCTCCCCAAATCTTCAAATAGTTAAAGCCATATCAGATAGAGTAATATACATAACACTTAAGATTAACTCCAATATAACAATTAAAGTCGTTCAAATCTATGCCCCAACAAGTAGTCATGAGGACGAAGAGATCGAGGTGCTGTATGATGAAATCACACAGAGCCTAACAGAAAATAAGACAAGATACACGCTGATAATAGGAGACTTCAACGCAAGAATAGGAGAGCAGTGTAATAGCTCACAGTATGTTGGACAATTTGGACTGGGGAAACGAAATGAAAGAGGGACGATGCTTGCAAATTTCCTGGCAAAAGAACAACTATACATAATGAATACGTTTTTCAAAAAAAGACCTCACAAAAAATGGACCTGGGCCAGCCCGGATGGAATTACAAAAAACGAAATAGACTACGTGCTAACACCAAATAAACATATCGTCCAAGAAGTTGACGTTCTCAATTCCTTTAATACGGGCAGCGACCACAGATTAGTCCGGTGCAGGATCGTATTAAACACAAAATTGGAAAGAGCAAAAAAATTCAACAGCACGCAATACCGTATAGATCCTGATACAATAAGAGACAACAAGTCAATATATAGCAAAAGATTGACAGAACGACTAACAAAGGAAACAACATCATCACACGAGAGCTTGGACGAAACAAACAATAGACTGGTAAAAGAACTGAAAGAAACAACTACAAGTTTAGTATCATCAAAAACTAAAAGAATAGAAAAGTTTACAACACAAACCAAACAGCTACTGGAAAAAAGGGGAGAGCTCATTAAAGACAACAAAAGGAATACAGTAGAGTATGCCGAACTAAACAAAACAGCAAGGAAAATGGCCAAGCAGGACATACGAAAGTATCAAGAAAATCGAATAGAGGAGTTGATACAGCAAAACAGAGGTCTGAACATCTTTAAAAAAGAAAACGCACATAAAAAAGAAATGATCAAATTGAGAGACGGACAAGGTAACATAACAGAAGATCGAAGAGAGATACTCAAGGTAACAGAGAAGTTCTACACAGGTCTGTACGAGTCCAAAATAGACAATGAGGATGTTAGAAAAGCAAACAGTGACCATAAAAACAGGATATGTAACGTTGGCTCCGAGGACCTACCTGAGATTGAAGAGGAAGAAATTGTAAAAGCTTCAAATCAACTAAAAAACGGAAAGGCGGCAGGTGACGATAACATCATACCGGAAATGTTGAAGGAAGGTGGAAGCCTACTGATAAGAGAGCTTAAATCATTATTTAATACATGCCTAACCGAGGGAAGAATACCACAGGATTGGAACACCGCGATAGTCATACTGATATATAAGAAAGGTGATCCAAGCAACCTAGAAAACTATAGACCAATCAGCCTGCTATCACAGATCTACAAGCTTTTTATGAGAATAATAGCAAACCGCCTTGAATCCAAACTCGACGCATACCAACCCTATGAGCAGGCGGGCTTCAGAAAAGGCATGAGTACAATAGAACATCTCCACACCGTAAGGACACTGAACGAAAAAGTAACGGAATATAACATCCCATTATGGATCGCCTTCATATATTTTAGAAAGGCCTTCGACACAGTTGAATTTTGGGCAATTATCAGGTCAATGAAAAATGCAAGAATAGACCAACGATATATTGACATTATACAGACACTAAACGACAACTCAAAAATGAAAGTAAGGCTATATGAAGACACTGAGGAAATCATAATTAAAAGAGGCGTTAGACAAGGAGACATTGTGTCACCCAAATTGTTTACACTGGTGCTAGAAGACGTTTTTAAGAGCCTACATTGGGAAGACAGAGGAATTGATATATCGGGAGAAAAACTAAGTAACCTAAGATTTGCCGATGACATTGCCATTTTTGCCCCAAACAGTAAAGAATTAGAATACATGCTTATAGAACTACAACAAGAAGCAAGAAAAGTAGGCCTAGAAATGAACATTTCTAAAACCAAATTCATGACAAACCAACGGACAAACAAAGAGAGTATAAATGTGCGAGGACAACAGATAAAGAAAGTGAACTCTTATATCTACCTAGGTCAAGAATTAACATTGGGTAAAACCAATCAAGAACTTGAAATTAACCACAGAATACATCTAGGATGGGCGGCCTACAGGAAGATGCGACACGTCTTCAACTCCAACCTACCCCTCAAACTAAAAACCAAGGTTTACATGGAATGCATTCTCCCAGTAACAACCTACGGATGTGAAACATGGGTCCTAACAAAGAAAATCTTAAATAAATTAAAGGTACATCAAAGATCAATAGAACGGAAAATGATAGGAATAACGCTTAAAGACCATAAAACCAATGAGTGGATAAGAAATAGAACCAAAATCGAGGACATAGTGAGGCGAATAGGTAGTCTTAAATGGAACTGGGCCGGACATATTGCTCGAAATAACACCAACTGGAGCGGAAAAATAACAAGATGGAGACCTTGGGGGGAGAAAAGAAGCACCGGCAGACCACAACAAAGATGGTATGATGATATCAAGAGAACAGCCGGACGTAACTGGTACCAAGTGGCACAGAACAGGGAAAACTGGAAAAATATGAGAGAGGCCTATATCCAAAGGATAGAAAACGGCTAGAAGAGAGAGAGAGAGATTGAATATAATATAGGAGTGTCAAATATTCTACAATGCATAACACAAATGAAAGAGCAAAAAACACAAAATGGCATTTTTAGCAAATCCACCAGTTCACCTATAGGTAAAGGTGAAGTGCATTTCAGGTGAAATGGTGTACTTACCCATATAGCACACGCGTATTCATATTTCAAATGGTTTTTCTGCGGCTAAAGTTGTAACTAATACTTTTTAAGTCAACTGTACTGTTCACAGCACCTTACATACCAGTACTCTTCATCCTGGTCGTCATCATCATTGTCTTCCATGCATATAAATAACTTTTACATAGAGAAAACACTTCAAATGCAATGCGTTGCGTCTGAAGATTCTCTCGCCGTATCAACCGTGCCCGAACACATCCTATCTTCCATTTATTACAAGTGATATTATGAATAGCATGGCAAAAAAATCGAGATAAACGGTCTAAGAAGACAGAACATAAGGAAAAATCTCTTATAAAAGTTATCGAGCTTCTAAAATTGTTTTCTAATAATTATTTATGATTTTCAAGAAGAGGCTGATGTCTATAATCTGCAGATCATAAATTGTGGATATCCCATAAGTGTAATACTTCTATATGGACAGTTTCTATAACTGTCTCGACTAAGGAAGACATAATGGCATAGTTTTGCGAAGGCCTAATGTGACTAATAATTGCACTAGTTTGTATTGAATGACATAGAAACCATATATTGACAAATATTATGATAAAGAAACTGGAAAAAAATGAACTACATGAATACCGAAAAATACAGCACAAGAGTACTTTCCATTTGCTTATTTTTTTTTAATTGTTTTTGAGACTTTGCAATTTTTCACATAATTTATGTCTACGTATTACAACACTATCTTCATTGTGAAAATTCCTCGTATTATACGTAAAGTTACACAAATTCAGAAAAAGATATATTGCTTTACCTGATTCAAAGATCCCTTTTTAAAATATAGGGAGTGGTTTGGTGCAAATAATACTGAGATTAGTCCATCCTCTTCGCTTACATCAATATCAAATTACGTAGATGTTTCATTTCTGTCAAAGACGTATGTTTACTTAGGCTAAAAATCATTGAGATTACTGCCAATAGTACCAACCATTAATAACTTCAAAATCTAGTTGGGTGTATTATCTTTTTTCCATTTATTTTAGGGTACGAATTTTAATAAGACAGCACCGGTATTGAATGAAAAGACACCGTATGTTTTGGAAAACGTAACTCTGTTTTGTTATTAATGATGTTCTCTAGAAGTTGACATTCAGAAGGAATATTGTTGACGAATGTTCTGGATTTCGTCCAAAGGAATTTTTCTTGAATTAATTAGTCACATCAACGAACTTCAAATATGTCTGTTAAGCTTGAAGTTAAATAAAGCTTGTCATCTGCAGACCACCGTTAAACTTTTTATAGCGAAAGTTGAAGATTTAGATTTTCTCTTCCGTCTATTGAATTTCGCTATATATGAGATATATATGTTAAAGCCAAAGTAATGAATCCAGATATTATATAAAATATCCAGCCAATATTTATAATGTCTACTCAATTTAGACAAAGTGATAAATGACACAAAATTAATCCTATTAACTACCAATTTTATACACTTATATACTAGAAAAAAGTAATAAAACAAGGTTTAGGTGAAGATTATGAAAATTTATCCCAATATGCCTTATTATATTATAAAAATTATACTAACCTTGTCATATAGAGTAATGTAAATTTGTAAAGTAAGTGTAAAGCTCACTATCCATAAACAATAAAATAGCAGATTAATACAAGTATTTGGTAACACCCTTTAAAGACTAGATAAAATATTTAAAATCAATTGACATGATTTATCCACAATAATAATAACTATTTAATCTTACAAGTAAGGCTCTAGTGACCTTTTAAGTTAGACTTTGACTTTTTACCTATAAGAAATGCATGCTGGAATCATTGGCCGTCAAAATGTCAGTCTTTTTTTGCACATTCTCTGATGGTTGAGATCTTTGTTTTGAGGAACGATATCAACTGTAATAAACGTTTCTTTGCAGATTTCTGATTTCTTACATGAAGTTGATTTAGAATGTTCTGAGAAATTATAACAGCTATTACGTTTCTATCATCTGCTTTTCCATCATCCGGAATGACCACTACTGTATTAGCAGCACGATATTTTAGCGAAGATAGAGCTAACATTTTATCTGCTTAGATTGTCGAACTAATTTTCAGATGTCTCAGGTTGCTTCTGATCGACGGGAATCATCGAAATGCTTTTCTGTCAGCTCATTTAATATTTTATTTTGGGAATCAGTGTTTGAAATTGTAGAATCACTTTGTATTTCTTCTCCGTGATTCATCACAGTGTCGGTAATATTGGGCTCGGATTCTAGCTATTCTTCTATGAACATTTCAACTAGCGCATCTTTAGGAAGACTATTTAATCCAATCTTAGCTTTAAAGCCAAAAATTGGATACTAATTATCCCTGTGTGATTCGTTCTACTTTCCATAAAATGAATAAAATGTTATCCTTCTGACCATTTCGCCGTCTTGTCAGATTCCAGCTAAGTACAAAGCATTTACCCTACGTCTAGGTTTCAATAGAGTGATTTGGAGTGTCAAAGCTTACCATGTACGATTTTTATTTCTAGCTACATTCCACAGACTTCTTTGACCAGTTCAAATTCCCTCCCATTATTACTTTGCAAAACACTAGGCAAGCGCTCCGAATGTAGTAAAAATATCTAGTAAATGGTGCGCTACCTTTTCTGCTCGCTTGATTTTTAAGGACAGCAGATGTACAAATTTTGTGATCTTAATACACTATGATAAAGTCACCATCAGCTTGTGGCTGCATGACTCTTAGATCAGTTTGGCATCTCGTCACTATTAGTTTCATTATCAGTTTTTCAATAAGGCCTTTTTTGGCAAACTTCATTACTTACAAGATTCACATACCCTGGGACGAGTTCAGTAGTTACATTTTTAGATCTTAATTCCAATTCTCCAGCTCTACCACCATAACCAATCATTAGTTTTTATGATGTTTCAAGTTTAACGATATTGTATCTTGCCAGCCGCTGGTAATCTTCAGGTGTTTTCTCACTAATATTGATCATTTGTAAGCAATTGCTAATTTCCTCTTTTACTTGCAATAAGAACGGTGATAGTTTGAAAGAAACGTTTTGCTGGTAAAGGAAGGAATTTTAAAGATCGGTGATCGCCATTTTTGAAATTTCCTAATTGCACTTCGAATTGGTACAATAACCACCTTTGTCACCAGATCTGGCCCCTAATTACTTTAGCCCGTTTTTTACCTTTACGTTTCATATGCAGAAGAAGGATTCTCATAGGACGAGGACGTTACCACATTTGTAAATTTCTATTTAAAATATGTTGAAATAATGATTATGGAACAAAAAGAATTTGTTAGGTCAGACACATTTCGGACATATCTCGCAATTTCATAACAATCTGGAATTGATAGAATGAAATAGGTACCATTCCAAAATGAGATCTCATTATTTTATTCCAAAAGTCTTTTTATATATTCGTTTATAAGTCATTGAAAAAACTTTTCAGGCAATCTGGTATATGTTGATATCGCAAGATTTAAATTCGTGTTTGTGAGTTAAAATATTCGAAATCCTTTTGAAAATAAAAAAATCTGTGTTTATTAACCGTAAACTCGATTTTCTTGTTCTTCTACACCATCAGGTAGAAATATGAAATAAATAATTTATGGTCTTCGTAAACGTGCAGCGAAGACCACAACAAGCAATCACTGTTGTTGCACATATACTATTTACAGAAGTCAAAGGGTTATATTGCATTTCTATAATGATTTATTATCATATTAGTTCCGGCTTTAGATGAATATTGGTCAGAGTTTATTTTTCGAAGAACTTCAATCTCTAACTGTAATTTATTGTGTTAACTTCAATTCACCAATATTGACAAGCGACAATTACATTCTGATAAGAAATTGATTCTATCGTAATATTTGATGAAATAAAGTGAAATTAAAATAGACATGGTTTTTCTTTATCACATACCTGGTAAGATTATTATTGAATTGGTTTCTTTAGTTATTTACTACCAGAAGATTGGAGTAAGTTTGAGAAAATTACGTCAAATACTTTCTTTACCATATCATAAAAAATCGAATTTTTCAAGACAATTCAGCGCGGAAATTTGAGAAACTTTATTTTAGACAAGTGGATCATCTAAATTGTTTTCTATTGCGTATGTGGGTGTGGGACAAAAAATCCATCCAAAGTGTTTGTTTTAATTTAATTAATTCCAAATAACTCCTTAATACAATGCGTACTACACTATAATCACATATTTTATATAACTGAATCAGCATCCAGTAGGTTCGCTTTTCTAATTTTCTCTTTTTAAATGTTGTATTAAAGTATGAAACATTAATTCTGGCGTTAGCCGGAGTTTGCTCAAAATTTTTAATTCTTCATGTGTACTTGCTTCCTTAACTTTATATTACACGTTTTGTTTCAAATCTTAGCAAAAACGTACAATTGGCCTCTGTTGAGACACATTAGAAACATTCCTAGACTTCTAAATAAAGGGAACATTCAGCTCTCCGAAAGCTCCGACAACGTCCTTTGCTTAATGAGCTGTTACCATATCTGGTCAAGACATGAAATTTCCGTCGGCATGCTTTTTTTTATAAACAGAAGTACCTGGCACAAGAAAAAAAATTCAATATTTTCAATTTTTCAAGTTCGCTACCATTTTTATAACAAGGAACGTGAAGCTCCTCAAAAAAGTCATTAACTGCCGACATTACCTCTTCATTGTTGAAAAATCGTTGACCAGCAAAATTTTTTCTTGTCTGTGAACAGTAAATAACCCTACGGGACTAAACCTGGCGTATAGGGTACATAAAGTTGTAATTCAAACTTTAATTCATTAATTTTGGCCATTGCAATAACGTATGTGTGAGATGGTGCATTGTCTTGATAAAACAACACTTTCTTCTTAGCCAAATGTGGACACTTTTGCATGATTTCTTCGCTCAAACATTGCAAAAGTTCATTTCAGTTAGTTTTATTTTTTTCTTGGTCATAGTCAATGAAAATTATACATCCAAAGAAACCGATGACCTTGACTGCAGATGACTTTGCCTTCTTTGGAGCCAGTTCCCCCTTTTCAGTCCATTATTACTTTACATCCATGGTTATGGACAAGCGCAAAATTCGTTTTTATTTTTATAAAACATTGCCAAACACTCGAGGGAAACATATTCCCTACGCTATTTTTGTCTCATTGCGTGCAAAACGCGACACCCATTTTGCGCACAACGTTTTCATGTCCGAATTTTTAGTTAATATACGATATACTGCACTTTTTGAAATGCCTACTATGTCTTGGAGCTGAAGCCTTCCAAGTAACATTATTGTAACACATTACGACGATCAATTTTCTCCATGTTTAGGAATTCATTGAAAACTTTCACTATTGATGGCTGCCGAACAAATACTAAACAACTTGGTGTCTTCAAACTTGAAACATATGCTGTATAGTTTTGTATACTTTCTAATACAGTGGTATTTTTCAAGTAACTACCACCACCTCAAGGTCAGGCGAGTTACTTCTACTACTACTACGAGGAATCATCCTCGTAGATGTAATATAATTTTTTCCATATATATTAGCGGTTTCCAGAAAGACTAATATTGAAGAAGATATCGCCAACCATACCAACTATTTGTGTCTCTTGAAATACACTTCTAAATTCACTTTCTCGCCTTTCTAACAAAAATAAGTCTTTTTATTCGCGGTTTCTCTCCTGTCAAAAGTAAAATATGACTCGTCGTCGATAACGATTTTCAAATCTTTAGCGAACGGAAAATTGTTAACACTGAGACTTCTAAGTTTCTATTTTGGTTCCATTTGTTGCTTCTCAGAATATGTATGCCGATTTTCTTGAGTTTTGTTCTGTTTCTTTAGAATGGTTTTACATATTTCTAATCGATTTTGAATTTTCTGCGAAATTTTAGCAAACTGACTCCAAGTTATCCGTGTGCCGTTCCAACCAAAAGCTTCTCTCTTCTTTTTTGGCATTTTCATCTGCATTTCTGCCTGGTTCTAACTTTTATTCAATTGAAATATCTATATCAACACGCTGGCTGATATCGTGAATTGTTTGTCTGTTGCTTCTAATTCTGATAACGTGATAAACCGTAAAAGTTTTCTTTATTTCGTTTTTATTTGGTTTATAAAACGTAATTATTTTACATTCTCAGTCAACGCTTACATCACTTGCTAAGCTGTCTGAAAATGTACGGATATTTCGTCCTCACATTTCTACGAAAGAATATCTCTAGATCTCAATTATGTTGATACAAATTTGACACAATCATAGTTAACTTAAACTAATAGGTCACATAGAATGAAGGAAAACATAGTAAATGGAGCTATTTGACTTTTGGAAACTATGAAAATTACAACAGAGACTAGCATAATCATAAAATAGCATACATGGTAGTCGAAGCTAAGAAAACATACAGATCTCGGCTATCATTTGGAAATTGGCAGCAAAGAAAACCAGAAATTGTTTTACAAACAATCAAATTTTTAAGAAAGGGTGACAAATAGCTACAATATGGAAAAACAGCTGGGAGGTAGGCATCAAAATAATCAACATTGCTTGGAATACGACAAAGATACCAAAAGACTTGAAAATAGCATCAATAATACCGGAGATATCAAAACATGTAACAACTTCAGAGTAATAACTTTCTTTTGTACATGAAAGTGTATGAAAAAATTTCAGACAACAAATGAGCACAAAGCGGATTCCTCAAAGGCAGAACTATACATTTCCGTCCGTATTATTTGCATTTATTAATATAAATGCTTTTGACGACGGACAAATATGGGAAAGTTTGGTAAGAACAAAAATAGATGTCAACTGACTTAATGAAATATCATCCTGAGCCTATATAAAAGAAATATCAAACTCGTGAACACAGTAAAAACTTAATATTTGAGGCTTTTCCAGCCAGAGAAGGAGTAAGACTATGTGCTGGCTTGAGTCTATTGCCCATATTATGGATAATAAGATAAATTTATGTTCAACCAAATCAAAGAAAGTGTGCGATGTATTGAACTGGTGAGCATATTTAAATATTCCGATACATTGGTATAGAAATAGAAAAAAACATACATTGACAATTCTTTTATTAGTGTATATATTACAAGCTGGAGAAATAAAATATATCATGTGTATGAGAGGTTAGCAAATGTCCAAATAGAACAATATTTTATTATATCATAGAATAAAAACGGTTAAGTTGAAGGGATCATTTTCAAATAATGGAAAATTCAAGATCAGTGAAGAGATTCAAAAATAACGAAGAGAATCTTCATCAACATGGGATAAAGTAATTGATAGTATATGTTAATCAAAATCGAAATCCAAAAATGATACTCCCTGAAATGGCGATGTTAACATAACACGTATCACAACTTTTTAAATAAGATTCGGTTACTGTAGACATTTGACTAAAGTTATTGGATAGAGTGGTGTAGTGCCAAAGCAAACAAATTCCTCTATAAACAGTCCAAAAAAACTTCGCTTCTGATCCAACAGAAGAAAAAGACGATAGATGTGGTTACAATTAGTTCTCGATCGTTAAGCACACTTAATAATACACTTGTTCGTTGAATAAAAATTATCAATTTATTATTTTTTCCGATTGAATATTCTTCATAACTCATCTATTTTATATGCATTTGTAACTGCTTGAAAAAGCTAATTACTTCATTGATACCAAGATTTCAGGAGTAAACTCGAAAGATGATTGATTGTAACACAAGTACAAACCAAGTAAAATAGGACTTCAGTTATCATAAAATTAACAAAAGCGTTTATTTCCAACAATTTTCTAGTCGTTAGAAGTTTTAGTTTAGCACAGTAAATGCGAAATGTGCATGGCCACGTATGTTAATTGCCAAGCTATTACACGTTAAAAGCGGAAGCACGTTCTAGAAAACAAGTATTAAAATATTCAACAACGCATCGCAAAACTGTTAAAAACAAAACTTAGTCTACTCCTTAGAATCATACATCATTTATCAAAAATGTCGTGTGGTCCGGTGACTCCCACCATATTGAATATCGGGCACAACTGACATTTACAAATGAATAATAATTGTGTTCTTTTACTTTCAACAATGCTCTGATGCGGCTTAATGCAGCTAGTAGGCTCTGTTATTCAACCAGAGGTCCGTTCGTCGTTTGTTACCGACATACATGTCTTTCAATATGGGATATCCAAAGTTGAATGATTCTTTATAGAGAATATCTATGAAAATTCCACATAAAATTGAAGAGAAAATTAATTTTAGACAAATATATGTGAATCTTTTATTAAGGAAAGACATTATGGCCAAATAATTGGGAGGAAAGTTTCAAAATATTAGTTAAGTTATCATTTACATAGTGCAAAAAATCTCTTTGGACTAACCCAAAATGAATCAGGTATAAATGCCTTTCGGAAAGAATTTTGATAAGATAATTTATAGTGTAAGATAGCTACACGTATTTTAGTATTATTGCTTTCTTGTGCTGATAATTTCAATTACCATAATTATAGACATCAATTGAAAATGCTCAGAAACTCCAGGTGATGCTGCACAAGATAGCAAATAGTTGCTACCTACACAGATAAGACTAAATAATGCAGACGGCTGTCTGACATGATAATGTAATAGACAACGAACTAATGGAATGAGACAAACACGGATCTTTTAACTAGAACTAATTTCACCGTAGTTCTTGGTTAGATGGAGATGACAAAATATGGAGATTTAGTGGTAAGGCTGCGGGAGTTCCATATATCCATCAGCGTTCCTGATGGAATCCATTACTTCTTAAAAAAAATAGAGCATTGAAAGGTTTCGTTATAAATAATATGGAAAATTATTTCATCAAAAACAAAATAAATATATATCATGAAATTTCATTTGATAACTGGGAACAATTCTTGTAGCCTTCATTAGAAATGGCTTTCAAGGCAAAAGGATATGTATGGATAGAAAGGCTTTCAGCAGCCTTAAAAACTCCTCGTAATGACGTGTCTCCGCTAGATCTATTTATTTGCACTTCGTATCACAAATATTCCTGTGGTCCTCAGTAAAGTTCATTTTTCCCTCTAAGCGTACTATGCCCTTACGATCGAAACTAATTAGAACTTTAAATTGGCGTTGTTCAAGATTCATATTTCACGATAGACTCTGTAAGTACTATCTTAGTGAAACGGTAAAGACAAGCCGGAACGGCTTAGAATTTGTTAGTGCCTGTATCGACACAAGAGGTCTTAATATAGACTCGTTGAAACATATAAAGCATAATTACTGCTATAAAAATATTTTTATTCTTTTATCATACCTAGTCGGCTTTTGTGTTTTGTATTTGCATGCAATCCAAAGTATAATGTGTAATGCATAAAAATTTTCCTGTGACACCAAAATACAACACAGTAATAAGTAGAGGTAATTATCAATTAGAAAGCCATCATATTAATTATAAAGTAAATATTTGTATCAACCGAACAAATATAACTGTTTCCTTATAAGCAACCTTGTTAGATAATTTGAATCTGTTTACTTCTACGTTTCTCTGCTTATTAGAAAAAGATGCGAACGTCGACAGATTACATGTAGATGATTTATAGGAAGATGATGCATTAAAGCTCATATCATTTTCATGACAGCATGAAGTGCAATTTTTTTAAGCTCGCGATTTTCAATCACTTCTTCGAGTATTGTGACGTTGATCAATTGTCAATAATATGTAATTCCTACGTGAAGAATTGTTGAGTTTTTTTATCGTGATTAAAATTTATTCCATTGAATTGTTGATGTTTTTAACTGATAAGTAATCATATTCCATTCCACGTCTAAAAACTAAAAGTATTTTCCAATTTTTAAAAAGGAAGGTGCAGATTAAGATTGTTCAGAACCACTACACTTCAACAGAGTCAAATTAAAGCATGTTTCACAGATAATTGAGGTTAGATATTTTTAATTATACTTTTGTTATTTCTATTGAAAGCTATAATGATTAGTAAATGAATAAAAATTGTTTCGCAATACACTAGGTAATGTTTTTTCCTTATAGACATATCGTAATCATGCAACAAATTTGTGCTTTATTCGGTGAGGTGCTTGTAACTGATCGTACCATGCGTAATTGGTTTGAACGTTTCCACGTTGTAAATTTGTTTGTAAAAAATTTGCCTTGCTTCGATCGCGATCGGTTTCTAGCTGAACTATTCGAAAGAAAGCTGCATATAAGAAAATTGATATTTTGTTAACGCATGAATTGACGGAATATGATTAACCGTATATTTTGAATTGGTCTAAACATGGTGAAGTGATAAGCAAGGACTACAAAATTTGGATTCCAGTATGACAAGCCACACACACATATAAACTTGCACCCTCCTGATATTGTATCGTCTGTTTTTTTGGTAAACCTCTCTGTATGGTTAAATGTACGTCATATCGCCAATATTTTTGTCACTGAATGCAGAAATTCTAGCAATCATAAGATATATCATCAAATATACGGTACAATGGTGTGGTGGAAATCTAAGAAAAAAGAGCAGACAAGAAGAATCTCTCGAAAGTATGATGATAGCTGTACTGGAAATCACCGGATCTCTGAGAAACACAGCACATGTAATAATAGAGTCAATCCCAGGACTGCAGCCTAAAAAAATATTTATTAAAAGATTACGTTTGTTGAGAAATGACAACCTTTGGAAGTAAAAGAATTATGAACATACAACTATAGGTGTGGGGTAAAAAAATCCGTACAAACAGTTTGTTTCAATTTTATTATTTACTTTTACTCTAAGAAACAATGTTTACTACACTGTACTAATTATAATTATATAAATATACACATTTTATATAACTGAATCAGCACTCAGTTTCTTCCTGAACAGCCCAAACAAACTGTTGCATTAAATTATGAATTACTGAATCTGGCATTTGCCGGAGTTTGTTCAAAGTTAATTTTCCTAATTCTTCATGTGTAGTTGCATCCTAACCATCAGAATATACGTCTCGCTTAACAATTCCCAAAAACGTTTGTTGAAGTTGAAGCACATTAGGAACATTCGTAAACTTTTCAATAAACGGATTATTCAACCCTGCAAAAGCTCCCACAACGTCCTTTGCGTAAAGAGCTGTCACCATATCTAGCAAAAACACAAAATTTCCATCAGGATGATTATTTTTATGAACCGCATTAATCTAGAACTAACATAATCTTTTCCATATATTTTGGAGGTTATAGAATTTCCAGAACAAATTTATGCTGAAGAACGACTACGAGAAGATATCGCCAACTATACAAATTTTTTTCTGTTTTTTGAAAAACACTTCAAAATTTACTTCTTCGCCTTTCTGACAATAAGTCTTATTATTCGAGGTTTCAGTCTCATAAAAAGTGAAGTATGACTTGTGGTCGACAATGATTTTGAGAGCGAAAGCTCATTGTAGCTGAGTCTTCTCAGAATATTTGGGTACCGATTTTCTTGATTTTTGAAATACGTTCTGTTTTTAGAACGTCGCGTCGTTTACATATTTTTTATGGATTTTGTATTTCAGCTCAATTTTCGCAAATTGACTCCCAGTGTTCCGTGAGCAGATTTAACAAAAGCTTCTCTTCTTTTTTTACTTGGCAATTATTTGAAAATCTAAAAGCAATTATTGCTATTGTTATATTGATGTCTATAAATGTACGGATTATTATCCCCACACCATTAATCTGCAAAAAATGTGTAATATAGGAGGAAAATGATGAAGTAATCTATTATCTCTGACCCTGCTATATCCACTAAAACGCATTTCAAAAATATGTTATATATAAATATAATAGATGCTACCAGACTGTTACGAGAATGTGGTGAATCAAGCAGAAGTACAATCTACACAGATAGCCATGCAACCTTTCAAACAACAGCATCAAGAACAATGGAATCAAGAGTGGTAATGAATTGAGACGAGACACTCTCCTACATTCGTGACATTTAAGTAAGAAGGGACATCCAGCAGATAGATGCTGTGCTAACAATGGAGAGAAAATAAAAAAAAACATATAAACCCTCCATCAAAAGGATCATTGAAGTGATTAAGAAACATTGTACTGTTGATACAAAGAGTACAAAATTGGGATGTGACAACAGATAGTTATTGCAAAGAGTGTAAAAAGACAATCTTAACTAAAGAATGATGTCAAATGCTGGAGGACGATACAGTAGATTGTATCGAAGGAATAGCAGAATTAAAAATAGGAAGAGTAAAAAATTCATTCTGTGTTGGCAAATATTTTGAATTAACTGTTTGGAAAAGTTTGAAAATGAACTGTAAAAGAGAAAAAGTTCCAAATTGTGGAAAAAATAAAGCCTAAAGCCTCCCAGCGAGTTACGAGCAATCTAAGTCAAGATTGCACCAACGTGATCTAAAGACCACTTGACATGTTGCAAGACAACTTGCTTGCTGTTTTTTTGTATTGCATTGTACAGATAAATATTGTACGTTGCAAGTCTCTTGCCATTGCATCATAGCGCTTGACATGAGGCAACACAACGTTCAATGCAATATCGATTGTTTCTGTCATTTATATTCTCGGTGTCAATTTCACATTGCTGAAGACACAATTTTTTGGCATTGGGACCCCGAAATCAACTGTGTGGATGTTTTAATACAAATAAAATCCAACAGAATTTTTGTCAGAAGACTCACATTTCCTTTGGCTTTGGCAACTGTGATGTTATAGTAACGTGTCAATTTCTTTTGGTATTAAACCATTTGTTAGCTAAAGTAATTGAAAAACATTTTTTCTACAATGCATTTGGTCCCATTTGTATTGCGTGCAAGTTGCAATTCTATGGAGAAATAAGTTTCTGATCTGCTGATATCACGTATCTCGCTAATCATTCCAGGACTTTTCCAACTGTTCCTATATCCATTCTCAAGGAATTTTTTTATATTTTCTCGACTAATTCTATAGCTAAAATCATTTCCCCAGCCAGGGTCACCCTCGCCTGGGTACTCTTTTCTGAATATCAGACTCCAAAAGCAAGGCAGTAGCAGATATAATTGCTGCCAGTGATGTACTAACCACTTTTTGATTGTTTACTCTATCTAGTGAAATATTAAATAAAAATTGAGGTTGGAAAATTGTTTACTCCTGGAATTTTGATTAGTAGCATCTATAATGTAATGGCAAGATACTTGCGAAATGTCAAGCGACGTTTATGCAATATTTTGCAAGCTCTAGTCAAGCGACCTTAACATCAAATGAGGTTCAAACAACAATTTATGTTTGACACCACATTTATTCGAACACCTAAGCGAAAAAAGAGCTTGAAATGTTAAGTGAGATCACTGAACTACTAAAAGCAAACCGGTGAAAAGAGCCCTCATCTAACACCTATCAAAATACTTAAAATACTTTCAAACGTAGCAAATATGATGAGGACAAGAAAAATTGGTGTGAATTTTATTTATTTATTATATCTATTTTCTTGAAGAATGTGTGGATACTATACATTCATTTATGAATACCCTCTTGTTATTTCTAATTTCCATTGAGACACTACCCTCATCATATAATGTAAGTAATAAACAAGATTCTCACATTATTTCAATTTGCTTGTATAAAGACTCACCCGTTATGAAACTATCAGTTTAATATGAAAGCGCACAATGACGATATACTATTAATGAAAATTTTCATCAAACTTATTTTCGATAGAATCACAATGCAATTTCGCATCGAACCCCACTCAGTTCACGTTATTGATATTCAGCCGGGTAAAAAACCTTATTCAAATATGGCTGTAATCTTTTTGAAATTGAAAATTGAACGCTTAATGCAAGCTGATTTTATCATGTTTTCACAATATGTCGTATCGATCATTCAAAAATGAATTCGAAAAGTGAACCGAAAATAATATTTACGAAAAATCTTTTCAATAGTCTCTTTAATCTACATAATATTGATTTTAACTAAAAGTAAGAGAACAGGAGCAATTTTATCCGCATAAATTTATTTTCCGAATGCTTTCGAAGTAACCCGATCAAATTTTATTTCAATACATATGGAATTGAAAATAATAATGACAAAAATGGAATTCACACCCAAACAAAAACTGATTCTATAGAGCAGCGGTTCTCAAACTTTTTTAGTGACGGAACCCTTTTGGAAAGCGAAATACTTGACGGAACCCTACAATAAAACAATAGTCTCTAAGAGTACATATATTCTTTATTAATAAGCATAATAAACGTAGAATGTAACATATACTTATTACTTACTTATATAACAAGTATAATAGGAATAGAAGATATTAAAAAAGAAAACAAAATAACTAATGGAAGGTATGACTGTTTTTTATTTTTCATTAATTGGTTGATATGAGGTTTGATAGAAGATAGTTGAAGTCTCTTATCAGGTTCAGCGTCCAGTCTATTCCGGTATTTTGTTTTCGTGGCTGCATAGGTAGAGAATCCTGTTTCGCACAAATATGTTGTTGGAAATGGAATGCCATGTTGGCAAGCATTGGGTTTTCATTACGGATTCTGCACCAATAATCGTTGAGAGATGTCGTTTTGAACAATGACTCCATACTTGTGTCTGATGACATTTCTAAAAGAGATTCATATAACTCATTTGACATACTTTCGGGCTTTCGCAAGGTGGGTAAAAAAGGATTATGAATCCATGAATTCAGTTTCAATTTTGTATTCTGTTCTTCGGGGAAATACTTCTCAAAAGATGCGCGCATCGAAGTGAGATATTGGACCAATTCTTCAAATACATCATCTTGAAACATTTCTGAGTCGTTATCGCTAACAAACTCACTGAGTAACGTAAAGCTTTCTATTTCTCTCTTACTAACGCAAATAATCCAAAAATCTAATTTTCTTTTAAAGGCAGTGATTTTGCTACAGGCCTGGAACACTGTTGTCTGTTTACCTTGCAATGATAAATTTAATTCGTTCAGTTTTTGAAAGATATCCGCCATGAAAGACAGACGCGGAGCAACCAAGTTTTATCTTTCAAATTAAAAGAAGTATCTGAAAGAAACATTTGTAACTCGGCTTTAAGTTCAAATAGCCTTGTTAAAGTTTTACCCCGAGACAGCCATCGCACTTCTGTATGGAGCAGCAGCGTTTTATGTTTGCTACCATAATCTTCACACAATGATGAGAACAATCGGGATTGTAGTGGTCGTGATTTGATAAAATTAATAATTTTTACCGCTTCATCCATTACTAATTTTAGGTTTGACGGCATTTGCTTCATTGCTAGTGTTTGTCTATGCAGGAGACAAGGACTGGAACCACAATTAGGTGCTTTTTTTGTATACGTGACACGACTCCTGCTGTTTTACCCGTCATCGCCTTGGCCCCATCTGTACAAATGTCAATGCAATCGTTCCAACTGAGATTATTTTTTTCAAAAAATATATTTATTTTAGTAAAAATTTCTTCTCCGCTAGTGTTTGTGGGCAACGGTGAACACATAAGCATGTCTTCTTCAAAAGAACTTTCATATGGATATCTCACGATAACCAGCAAGATAGCCAGACCAGCGACATCCATTTGAAGACGGATCGTGTTTTTTGTAGACGAGTAACTAGCTCTTGTTTGACGTAGCTTGCCAAATCATGAATTCGACGTGAAACAGTATCGTTTGATAGTGGCACAGTACAAAGATGCTTTGCAGATTTTTCATCGAGCATACATTTTGTTATGTCTAACACACATGGTTTTATTAAAATCTCAGCGATAGTGTGCGCTTCACCTTCTTGTGCAATGCGATAGCTAACTAAATATGATGCCTTTGTGACCTTTTTATTGATAGTTTGGGTTACTTGCATCACAGTTTTTTGACTTTCCAATAACTGTTCTTTTTTACGTACAAAAAATTCTCTATTCTTGTCTTTAGACTCGGGGTGTACAGTTTCTAAATGTCGGCGCAACTTGGCAGGTGCCATGGAACTATTAGGAAGCAGTTTAAAACATAACATGCAGAGAGGTGAGCCGTTGGAATCAACAAATCCGAAACTGATATATGATTCATCATACTTCCTTTTTTTCGCCTTTGAAACCGTGGAACTTGACGTCGTTGCATCATTATCATCGATAATTGCTTACACTCCGCGCGTACTGCTTTTGAACATTCGGCTTCGTTAGAAGATGTTGTTGCAGCACGTTTAACGCCTTTAAGCCAACGTTCTTTATTAATAATTACTTGTCAGGGTGGTGGGGTCAAATTAACGCACGATCGTTACTGAGTAGAAGAGTTTAGTCCAAAGAAGATGTGTACAAAAATGATACAATCAGAATACAGCAGTAGAACAAAAAAAACTTCGTTTATAGCAAATAGGTACTTATCGCTCCGAACGCTAATCGTCGACTGACTCGAGTGTCGAAGCGCGGTTGTCGCTTTTATAGTCCTAGCCTCGATCTCGAACATTCTTAAAAATACTCGAGTCGGCGCCTTTGATAAATAAAAAGCCGAAATAAAAATAGAAATACAAAAAATGCGGTGTGAACAATCTCGACTTGTTTTGAAGTTATATAGCCGAAAGTGGCTTGTTTACAACTATAGCGTCTAATCTTAGCGGCGGCTTTTATCAAAGTGACTGCGCGCTCACAAGTAGATATCGACGGTCAGTTTTCATCAAGACAAAGGCTAAAGCGGCTTGCGGATCTCATCGGTGAGACATAAAGCATAAATAAATCACCTTAAACTTAAGTATTAAGTCTATTCTTTTTATCTAGGCGCGTGCCGTCCTGAATAAATATTTGGGCTACTGTAGAGATATATTTTTTTAATCTTCTGACTCTCATATTTTCTACAGGGGTCGGAGTAAGTAAATAACTTGCAATAGGTTTGCCATAAAGTTTTATTGAAGAGCGGCGTGATGTTAAACTCTCCTCGTAAAATGCACTGTTTCAAGTTAGAATGAAATTACTTTACTGTGCTGGGTGGCGACTGAGTTCTAAATTCTTGCGGAACCCCTACAGGGGTTTCGCGGAACCCTAGGGTTCCGCGGAACACACTTTGACTATGGCGGCTATAGAGTAATCCACAAATTTCAAAAAAGTGTTTTAAACGTGGTATATAACTAATTTGACATGCAAAATTATAATAATATTTTTTTATATTGTCATATTCAAAATCATGTCTAAACTTTCGGTTTAAACTTCCCGTTGAAACGCACCACATAGGGAAAAATGGAAATCATTTGTGCCAAAATCATAAATCTCAGGATCGACTTGACTTGAGAATTTGAAATTTTTAGAGCAGATAGCTTATGCAATTAGGAATACGAGAAAAATACTTCGATTACTACAAGGTCATATTTTGACCTTGAAAAAAATTGACAAATTATATAAACATAAACAAAATTTATTTTTTTCTGCCTCAGGCATATTAGAAGTTGAAATAATTATTTTTATGTGTAAGGAACACCACATTGTATTTTATACAAAAATATATAGTAATTATAAAGTTTTCAGTGATACATATCTTAAAAATTGTATTAAAAATAATATGATAGACGTTTTCTGTGTACTTTCTCCGCTATCATTTTTATCATTGAATGTACCTAGAAAAAATAGAGCCGAAAAACCCTATGCAAATGTACTTTTTTACATTTAGCGCTTTTTAAGCAAAAAATACAACGATATCATGTTTCACATGATATTTTAAACAAAATTTTGCCTCATAATATCAAAGGGTGATTTTAATCCTATGTGTATTTTGGGCGCTAACCGACTGAAGTACATGATTTATGAAATACAGTTATTTATTAAATCTCCGACATTTATAATAAGATATATTTTTGTATTTTTTTATTTTCCTATAAGAGAAATGACCTATTATCACTTAAGGTCTGAAAAAATTTACCATTGGAGGGGGCTACTTTGCCCTTTTTTTAAATGAAAAATCTGCCCTTATTAAAGTTTCCTCACAACATTCTTGTAACACTCTACAGAATAGAGTAAATTTTATATTTCTTTATATTTTTATTTAGTACTTAAGTTCATATCACATATAAAATAAGAGATTCACATAACCTAACCTAACCTAACCTACTTAAAAATCTATCAACTTTCCATCTATTGGGTTATTTTATGACTCGACCTACCTGCACTTCTTAGCGCCGAAAATACATGTCGGATTATCTACCCTTCTTGGTCAGACAGGTAAAGAAGGATGGTTAGCGCCCAAATTACACCCGCCGATTTTTTTCAATGTCAAAACATGACCTTGAAGTAATCGGAGTGTTTTTATCGTATTCCTAATGACATAAGCTATCTGCTGTAAAAATTTCAAATTCCTAAGTCAAGCCGATCCTGAGATTGACGATTTTGGCACAAATGATTTCCATGTTTCCCTATGTGCGCCCATTACCAATAAGGTGGTGCATTGACGTGAGGACATGGTAAATTTGTAAACACGGCATTGTTTGGTGGTTATTTGTTTTTCTATTATAAAATGTCTTCTAAAACTTATATATATTATAAGTCATGTATAGTGCCACTGGGTACTAATACTTCATTGAAATCACCTGAAAAAGAGTATTATATCTTACTCAAAGAAAATACTTTATCGACTACAACTTGACCGCAAAAAATAAAATTTGACTACTAATGCTTGACCTCGTTTTTAACAAAATCAACTACAATTTTTCGCATAACATAATAGAAGATTTTTTTGTTTACCAATGTAATAAGTATTATCAGTGCACAACAAATTTAATTGCTGTATGTTTGAGTATTTATTTTGAGTACACATGAGTTTAAAGAACTCGACTTTACTCAATAGAAAAGAAATATATTAGTAGTGAAAACGTAGCCTACTCTTTCCAAGTATATAAATATATGTTATCATATTTCCCTAAATTTTGAGTCTGTCACAACAATTGATCAAGCAAAAACATAACCTGTAAAATTGAGTCGTGGATATAAATTGATCAACTAATTTTCTTATCAATCATAATCAAGTCAGTGGAGCGAATTTCTTGGTTAAATTGCTTCAAAAGTTTCGGGAAGTTTTATCTTCAGGAAGGGTGTTTCTATTCTGGTATCGGAACATCTCATTCACTTCTCAAATTTCTCCTTGTCAGTTTTATGCTAGAGATGAGCGTGAAGTAGCTGTTATTTTTTTATATTGTCCGATATTAAAAGTCTCCTTGGTAATACTTCATTATATTTTATCTTAAAATAATGGGTTATAATATCGCAAAAGCTTCAGAACTTTTCATTTTCTCAATAATGTCTCTATCCTTCTTTAAATACGTTTCTTGATATTCAGATAACATATAGATGTCTCCAATCTAGTCATTTATTATTTGCTTTTAAGTGTTGCAAGATAGGTACTCAGCGCGAAGTGTCTCTATTTACTAATTGATTAATACCTAAAGAACAATTTGAGTATAAGTATATTGGGAAAGATTTTGCTTAATATTATTTCTAATAGGCGCACTGGACCGTGACCTACCGAGCTTGTAATAAGCGGAAATCATATAGACTAAGAAGCATCTTTTCTCTACCTTTTGCTTATTTTACAAACATAATATTGTACCCAATAAGTAATTCTCGAAAAGTTTTTGAAACGAACCAGTATTATAAGAATTATACCGATGAAAACCTCCTAAATGCAATAGAGACAGTGAGAACCGACATGTCCAAAAAATTAACCGCAGAAACCTTTAAGGTCCCCGAGAAATTCTACAGAGGAAGTTTCTGGTCATCGAAGAGTTCTGTTGGACGACGAAGAGGCCTTCATTACGGATAATCTTAAAATTGCTATACATTGGGTATTTTTTAATTAATTAGATGATATGTGAGAACGCTAAAATAAATTGAAAAACAAGAAGGAACTGTTAAATTATCCAAATTGTCCAAAAATATCTTCCCAGGAGATGATTTTCTTGATAGTTTCATTTTAATACAACTGGCATTCAATATCAAAAAATCTACAGCGTCCTTTTACAGCCAACGCTATCGACCTGATATAGGTTGATGTCGCTGTATGTCATGCCGGTCAATGAAAGCCAAGTGGGGACAAATTTTAGACATCTGGAGAAAGGAAAGTCGATATGTGGAAAACCTTCCAAAAGAAAAGTTCCCAGAGCTGATTTTCAAAATGAAAAGCAGTGTCTGCTCATATAGAACAAAACTTAACTTCAAAGCAACTGGTTTATACCCTTTATACCTCGATTGTTTTGATTGATTCTCGAGACAAGGAAGCTATTGGTAGAAGCGTAAATTCCCTATCACCGATTTGGTTAGAGAACGAAGCGAATGAAGACTCTGGTGACATCAACAAACCTGTGTCTCCCTCAGATGCTGCATGTACTTTAGGCTTAAGTATATCTACTCTTGAGAAAGGCAAGAACAAGAAAAAAATCTTTTTCCTAGTCGAAAAATGCTCAAATGCTCAAGCTCCAAAAGTGAAATTTCTCGCGTTGATTGGAAATATTGGAAGATTCCGATAGAAATTATTCAAATTTTTTTTTGTCTAAACCAGGCTTAATCCGCGATATTTTGGGTGTAGTATAATAAATGGAATTTATTACGTATTTTATGAATGTGCCCAAGTAGCCCCAAATCTGGGCATCCAATCAATAATTTTTTATCTTAAAAACCATTCATATTTTACTTTCTTTTTTATGTCAGATTACAGCCTTTAGTCATGTTAGTATAACTCATTTTGTCAAAATATATTGCCAACTACTTTTTGACTCATTTGAACATTCGAAAAGGTGACGACGTAGTCCCGATTTACAGGAACTAATATGCATATATGCATTTTCAGTTTGTTCAGGAGCACTAAAATCCAATTAATCCAAGTATTTCTAAAGTTTTCCGAAGCAATCCGTCACTATTTTAAGTTTTATGACTATTCGAGGATCTTCAAAAGGTGGATACAATGGCAACACACATTGTTGGGCGTACCAAAAAACTAAATTGATAATATATAATGGTGAAATCACGGGTTCCACCATTCAACATTCGCAGTTAACTTAGCCTCAACTGCATCACACCAAAATGCAAACACTCAAACTGCACCTCAATAAATTGATACGTTAACTGCTGTGGCAGTTTTCAGAAATCTAGCTCAAAATGACAATTTGATTTAATCAAATTATTTTATTAAAAAGTCTAATTCTAGTGCATAGTTATCAAGCATGGAAAATACGTTTTCTAAGAGAAAGGTCTTACTATTTCTTCTTGAGTATTTTGTTTTATAATTATTGTTTTAACTAAATTATCAGTAACCCGATATAAATAAGGAACCATTGACTGAACCACGAAAATCTAAGTGACACGAGAGTACTTTGCATTCTTATATAGTCGCTCAGTGCATTTCATATTATTGATCAGTATACTGCCTCTGTGATACTGCAATGCATAAACTAAAATATTAAGAAATAAATTCGATGAATAGATCAACGTCAGTCGTAATGCAAGTATGTCTTCGCATGTGAACTGTATATGTGTTACCATATTCACAAGGATAATGTATTAAGTGTCTAATATATTTGTGAAATATGAATCAAAATGTCAGAATGTGTATTTCTCGAAGTCGCAGGGTGCCAAAAGAATTTTAACGTAGTGCTTGAAAGAGGGTCCGGATGCTGAATAGTTATACAAAGTCTTATCCTCGGACCATTTCTCATCCCGTGTTTGTATCCTGGTAGATTCGACCTGAATTTCTTTTTGAAATGTGATGTTAGGAGGATTTATATTTTTCATGTTAGTTTTGTTTATTTATGTTATAGAGTTTCAAAAGCTACTTTTCCAACGTACGTTTGCCATTTTCTGTATATTATCATCTGTTTTTGAGGTCAAAACACGTCCTTTAACTGATCTGACTTATTTTTTTTGTAAATCGCGCATATTAATCACTCACACATACTTTGAATTTACTATCGCAGATAGAGATAGATAGATAGCAATCTTTCGAGTTACTTTTCTACAGTTAAAATGTATGAAGTTATTGTTAACAACAAAAACTGTATTTTTTATCCCAACTCGGATTCATGTTAGATAATTTGTATAAATCTGCTTCGGGAAATTATGATTTGAAATACATTATTCTGTGCAACTAGCTATAAAATATGTTAACCATGATTATTTTTGTTTTGAGAAAAGTTGGAAAAAATATAGAAGAAGACAGTAATTTTTCTTCAAAGGTCTCAAAACAGTGAGAAAGAAGAAATTTAACAATATAAAACAAATAAAAAATGAAAATGGTGTTATATTGAGACAAGATGGAGGAATTATAGAGTAGTGGAGGAAATGCTTAATGTAGAAGAAGAGGCATCTAGAACGGAAAAACGATGAAATCGAACAACTAATATAAACAGAAGAAATATTATATCAGCAATGCTACAAAATTTGGAATAAAGAGGTCTACAAACGGCTAATAAAGTTGTTAAAATGCATATAGATGGAAAAAAAATCCAACAAATACAATTGGTTATCATTTAACCACATTAAAAAAGAGGCAAAAACAAACTTTACAAATTATGAGGCATAGAATTGCAAAGCGTGGTACTGAAAATCTAAAAGAGTATCCTAGAGAACATACTGAGAATAATAATGGATAACCAAATAGAAGAAGAATAGATCGACTAGGTAAAGAATTTCACAAGAAGATGTTAACATTAAGATCCCAAGAAAGGAGGATGAGGATGGAAAGAAGTAATGATTTCAGTGTTATTTATAATGATAATGGATGATGAATTGTAAGGAGTAAAAACAAAAG
The DNA here is from genome assembly GCA_026230145.1 of Diorhabda elongata. Lineage (NCBI taxonomy): Eukaryota > Metazoa > Arthropoda > Insecta > Coleoptera > Chrysomelidae > Diorhabda > Diorhabda elongata. Next base: position 27,390,224 of record CM047929.1, on the reverse strand, counting down.
TGAAGCAGATATAGTTCTTACAATATCAATTCCAGATTATAAAAACCCTTGCCATAATTTCGTTAGATCTACCATAGGCGTAAATACCTCATTTTATAAATATGTTATTTTTATAAATAATTTTAAGAATATATGTTTCTTATGCCAGAAATTATTCGTTAAAAGGCAATCGGATCATTATAAATTGGACGGCATTATTCGCCGTTATTTAGACAGATGCACTAACTTGTAGTCCTACTTGGAACTTATGAGTGGATGAGTGACGAGGCACATTTTTATCTCTCGGGATTTCAGGATTTCAAGACAAAAAAACTTTAGGTACTGGAGAGATCAAAAGCCTTATCAACTTCATTACCGACAACTCCACTCAGTCAAGTCAACATTTTGGTTTGCCAAGTCCACATCGGGACTGAAAGGTCTACATCCCGAAACGATTTCTTAGTCTCCCCGTTCACCCGACCTCCCACCATGTGAGTTTTTCATGTAGGGACTGCTGAAAAGTAAAATGTGCGAAGAACGACCTCGTACTGTTGAAGAACTCGTGGAAAGAATCCGATTGGAAATTCTGTCAATTCCTCAGCGTATGGACAATTTCAAAAATCGCCTGCAAGAATGCATTAATCGGGAAGGGCGTCATATGACGGGTATCATTTCCAAACGTTGATTAATTACATTTACGTTTCGTCGACGCTTTTTAACACACAAAAATATTTTAACCATAAAATTTTGAAAAATGTATCTGTTTATTTTTCACAGCCATATTGAAAATTTAGAATTGACTACCGCACCCTGTATTATTATTTTTTTGATGACAATATTCACAGAACAATTAAGATTTCTCCAAAATATTAGACAACAGTCTCATAAATGCGAAGACGGGTAACTAATATATCCTATTCAAACGAAAGGAATGGAAATGTCGCAGTCCTATGTAGCGATATTAACCAAAAACTGATATTTAGATTGATTGTTAGTAGTTTTTGTACAAAATGTTATCGATTCAGTTATTCATATAGAAAGAAAATGCAGAGGGCACTGAATCAAATAACCCATATAACACTTTATAATATAATCTGTGCATAATAACAGTTGCCAGTCATTACTGACCGTGAACGAAATCAACAGTGATTATTTGACATATCATCATTACTTAGCTGTTTTATTGCTTTTTCGTGTCGTATTATTTTGATTATACACACAGCAGTTATTCCAAATCTTTTTTAACACATAAAAACTGAGAATATAGGATGTCTATTATTAACTTACATGACAAAAATTTTTAGAGAGGAAATAATTTGACAAAAACGTATAATTATTCATACATGACAAAAATTTTTAGAGAGGAAATAATTTGACAAAAACGTATAATTATTCACCTTCGTTATGTAAATGTTAATATTTGTGACGTTGATTTGAATAAGGTATACCTCAAAAAGATTTTTTTCAATAATTATCAATACATGAGGACTGATGGAAAAATGGAGTAGAAACGGTTGAGGTCTTTCATTACATGACTAACACATCAACACAATATTCATATGAAACAAATCAAAATTTCTGATAAGTTGGAATTTCTGGAACCGTTGGTGATATTCATACTGAACACACTGTTTACACAACCACTACACCAATACTCACAATTACTCTGTCTGACGCGCGTAAACGTAACTAAGTAGAAATAATCCTCATGACTAATATTACAAAATTTGGTCTTGCCCGGTATGCAGGAGATGAATAAGATTCTAAACACAACCGTATATATTTCTAGAAACTTTAATAAAAATTTGAAATGTAGAACATTGTGAGTTGTCAATCAGTCTAACCCTTTAAAATTTCTCGGAAATAAATAGGTGACTATGCGAAATAGGGTTACTTAATTAAGATTTCTTTATCTTAATTACTTTCGACGCAATGTTACCCCTAGTACGATGTTAATTTAAAACGTTCAATATAATAATACACAGCTGTCGCTTTGAATATATGTAGCAAAACTTTGTTTTATGTGATTTTAATAAATATGAAGAAAGTGACTATAGAACGAGGTAGATAAAAGTGATGAGGAAAATATGAAGAAAATAATAGGAGATATTATCGGAAGAGTAGGGAACAGAAAGGAAGGCTTAGAATGGTAGAACTACGAGAAACAGAAATGGTTGACACGTAATCGAATTATATGTAAGCAGCTAACTAAAAATAGGAAACATGCGTTATAAACAGAAAGAAATACATAAAATAACGATAAAAGTAGAAACCAAAGATCAACTATATATTCTGGTGAGTCGGAAAATGTAGCATTTAGTAAAGGACATTAGGGTGAAAAGGGGAGAAGAGATAGCGACAATTTTTTACTGACAATGATATTAACTAATAAAAGTAGAAAAGAGACTATAAGTATCAGAAACATAGTTAACAATAAGATAAAATGCTAAAAGCTACAAAAATTGTGTTAAACAAAGATACTTTCTATCACGTACTACTCTAAAAGTAAAGTGAGGTATGTTTCAAAACTATTCAAGTAACCAATTTGAATTGGTATTTGAACAAAACAAATCTTCTCATATCGAATTCGATGATCTGCTAATTAGCCCATCGATATTGAATGATGATTGGATTGAGTGAGTTGATTTAGTAATAGGGATATTGAGAAAAAATTTAAGTAATAATCAGTGGAAAGTATAACTGAAATAACTTAATTTCAAACATAATATCACATCGCAGTTGCAGTGAAGAATATTTAGAATACTTAGCCTGGTGGTAAATCCACCACTGCTTATAAGTGAAAAATGAGATATAGTAGAATCAGTGGAGATCTTCCATCACGTGAATCACTCTACAATTTATCGGTCACATATTTTCTACATAAGGTTGAATTTGGCGTAAACTTTGTTTACTGTGTTTTTTTTTTTCGGAGAATTTTTGGATTGAACGTGTATTTATTGTTCATATAATATCTTTCAATAACTAATTTGATTTTTTATTTCATTTTACATCGGTAAATATGAATATAAATACGAATATAAATCATCATCAACTTCATTAATTTTTATAATAAATAAATTGTTGTGACACAGCAATGCTTATGTTACTACTCATTAGTGGTTTACAATTTTGTGAAATTTGTAAATCTCTGTCGCATTTTCTATATTGTGTCAAAGTAGTGCCTGATTATACTTATAAAGGTATATTAATCAACACTTAAATTAGAAATAAACAAAAAATGAGGATGACACATCGTAGTGCATGTAATATTATTGTTACGAACAAGCTCACGAAATGGATCGTTAGGCTGGTTCTGTCCATCTACAATGAAATTTAAAAATTTTTATAAATGGCGGACGCGCCTTTAAATAAGTTTTTATTATAGAAGGCGTTGATTTACAGTATTTGTTTTAAATAATTTAGAGGAAAGTCTATTTATTCATTTCTTTTTGTTTCAAAACTTTGTAGAATTCTATTTGTGGTATATAAATAAGTTTATGTAGCGCAGTTAGTTTTGAATAAGTAGACAGTGTTTATTAATTCACAGAACAAATAAATAAATACGAAAACGTTACATTTCCCTACAGTGTGATTTTTCAACATATAGTGAGATATTTGAAACTCTTAGGAAACTGGTAATTAAATATAAATTCGACCATAAAGGACATGAGTCTTATTAATCCATGATTTGGCTTTTATGTATCAATATGAACCTCTCCAGATCTGATCTATTACAAATTATTAAATTGAACCAAAAAAAGTAAATGTTACTCATGCATTGTTCCGAAAGCATGTCATGATGTCTTGAGATAACTACCATATCATATCATAGTCTAATTTGTTTCGTTTTTTTTTGTTTTTAATAATATCTCGTCTCAAGAGACTTATTACCATAAATTATATTCATTATATTATTATAATATTTATTAAATAAATTCGTTAAATAAGTGTAGATATTTGTATCATTCTATTTTTCTCTTCCGTTGCTTCTTATATTATTGAATCGACCCTATGAGAAAAATCTAATTTCGAGGAAGAATGCCTCCATCTAAACCATTAGAAACCCTAGAACCAAACTATTTTTGACCCACCCTCGAAAAACCCTCCCCTTGGCCAATAGAAACTATTTATACAATTTTCACGCTTCATTAGAAATTCCTTTGTATTCTTTGTTGTTCCAGAAACTGTAAACTATGCATCATTTTGCAATTCGTTACAAGAACAACCGAAAAAAGATATCGTACGAAATTTGATACACAGCAGGATGATTAATTATAATTTTTTTACATTATGAGGAGAACTGACAACTGCCGTCTGTTTTTTTATTTTGTTGGGATTAGTTCGGATGTAAAATCTTTTTTACACAATTTTATTCATAAGATTTTTTAACTACAAACGATATATACATAGTCATTTGTTGTATAGTGTATGCGCAATGAACTTGATTGAAACATCTGTCGTTATTTTAAGGAGAATATATAGTTTATCCTATTTTATTTAATGTTTTTTTGGACTTGATTCATTTATACTTTTCATATCAATATATTTTTTTCTTTTCAGATGTTAAATTCATATGAAAAGGATCAAACTTCTATTTTGGACAATAATCATATTTAGATAGACCTGGGTTTTCAAAAGTATTATCATGATCACCAAAACAACAAATTAGTTTTGATTACACTAATTGTCTGTTGACGCGAATTTTGTGGTTCATAATGTTCGTCTTTTTCATGAAAAATAAAACAAGGAAAATATCAATAATCTCATTCATTTAATAATCTTATATTTACTATTTTTTGACCATTCTCATAATAATTGGTTTATGAAATAAAAAATGATTTCAAATGTCTTGAATGAATTAACGTGCATAGAAGCCAATTGACCTAAGAGTTCGGTATCCGAGTCAGCTACGTTGGTTATTGCGGGAACGATCCAAATGGATCTGTTAGGCTTCGATAGAAAGAAAGAGTATCTGACGAAGGTCTACTAACGGAGGTTTGGAAATCTGAACACGAAGTGAGCTACTTATTCTGGCAAGAGCGCTAGGATACAAGTGAAACAGAAAGTTAACATAATTAAGCAAGTACGTGATTATGGGGAAGTGGATTATTACCCTATACAATTTTCATCTGTATATGCACCATCTAAAGCCTATTTATATCGTATGGCTTTTGGTATATATTGTATTTGAATTGGTTTGTGAATCTAGCTATACATTAAAATAATGGGAGGTTAATCCTAAAGATCAAATACCAAATTTGGAAAGGAGTATATGGAATAATCAGTAATTATTTGTTACTATCCGGTTCAAAGCTCATTTAAAGTATGGACAAACCGAAAAGACGACAGACGTTTGCCCATTACGTTGCCAGTGATAATCATGGAATAAATTTGAATAATGTAAAATTTTAAAAAACGTATTCAATAATAAATTGTTGTTTGGTTTTGAAAGCATTGAAAATATTAAAAATCAACTTGATACGCTTGAAGTCTCTGAAGACAAAAACTTGGTTATCGAAAGGCTTGTCAGACTTTGTAATTGTGAATGTTGTGTGTAGTTGTGGTATGAACATTATGTGTTAAGTCGTGCCAAAATTGGTATGGGATCGGACTGTAGCTGAAAAATGAAGACTGGACGATATCATCTTGTTGATGTTGGAGACCACTGATAATTTGTAAGAGAAATATTGACGAAGAACGTAACATGGAGCTTTAGTCGCACAAACTAGGATGGGGAAGTTCTAATAAAGGAAAGTATCATTGACTGAAGGAAAGAAAGAAATCTTTGTTTAATGATTTATTTATGTGTTTATGAACTAAGAAGTGTGTGAATTTATTATATTTCATTTGTTTTGTGAGGGAACAGACGAAAATTAATTTAACTCTGAAATTTTGGAAAATTAAATCTTCATGATGATGAAGTATACATGTATGGTTATATTGAATTATTCACATAAAGAATTTAAATTATAGAAATTAATATCTCATCAATATAACAATCAACAGTAAATAAAAAAATTCGTAATCGTTCGCCAAACACGCAACCTAAAAGATATCAGATCCGGAAGCATGCACGATTACACTCATCAGCAAAAAAGCAGCTGAATCAATCAATTATCTCCTCTCTATTGGATATAGATCCAGGTCCAGGATTGTCGACAAACAATTTAATTAGACTAAAACAAATATCTTCTTGTGAAAACGTATCGCCACGTCATGAAATCGAAGAATCCCTTTTATACTTGAATTCATCGCAGACTAGGTGGAGATGTTGCATTGTGAACGACGTTGCCGAATTTTTGACAAGAAACTACAATGTCATATGCAATATGAATAATTAAAAATACATCAGCATATAATTAGTTGTCTTTGACATGACTAATTGATTCTCATAATGAATAGACTTGTCACCAATAAGATAAGTGGAGTACAATAATATTTTTCCATATAAAGATGTCAAAAACCAGGAGTATGAATGAGTCATATCGATAATAAAGCATGTAACACATTAGTCGTGTGATTAACTGAAAAAACACATTTTTGTTGTCAAAAATCGATTTTAACCATCAATATAATCTCCTGGAAGAGCAATAGCAATCATTCCAATGCTTCTCTAGCTTTTAGATACCGTGGTTGTAGAAGTATTTGTGTTTTGCCTAAAAATAGGCTTCACTTTCAGCAATTGCTTCTTCAATTGAGCTGAATTTATTACCGACGAATACCCAGTAGTCACTGGGGTCCAGATCTGGACTATATAGTGGATGAGGGAGCAATTAGAAGTGTAATTCGTTGCCATTGACTTGTGAATCGATGCATTGTCTTGGTAAAACAGTGGTTCTTTCTTCGACAAATTGTGCCGTTATTTCTTGATTTTTGCATTCAAACGCTTCAACAACTGTATGTAGTATTCGCTATGGATTATCTCTCCCTTTTGGAAATAATCGATGCAGAATATAGTAAGTCAAATGTATAATTGTAAATACACTGTCTTCTGATATCTCTACGATCTTAGATATTTCAGGCAATTTTGATTTACGATTAGATATTACCAATTTGTAGACTTCTTAATGTTTCTTAAAATCACCACCAAAATTGGACGACCAGAACGTTCACCATCGTCGGTGTCTGTACAACTACGTTTAAATTCGACAAACCAATATCAAATGGTTCTTTCAATGGTCCGGATAACAATTTTGAAGCCATTGATGAGCTTGTACAGTATTTGCAAGGACTGTCACTTTTTTCTAACTGATCGGAATGTGAGTGATGTTATATGTGTATATGTACATGCCAATCCAGCTTTCGGGAAGTGCTCTTCTCATCATCAATTGATCTTGAAAATATGTTATGATATGAAATTCATTTAAATTTAGGAACGTATAATATAACAGGAAAAACTGCCCGTAGTTAGCCTTTTGTGAGTTATTACAGAATTTGTTTCTAGCATTATTGAAATTCTAGAAAATAAAATAAACTCAATTTCACTTACCATCTTTTGAGGGTGATATCTCGGAGAGAGGTGGGCTGGAAAAATTTTGTTATAGGAAAGACCCATCTTAAGTGAAAAGAAGCTCTTCAGCCCGTGCTTGCCCAATGGTATTCCCATTTTTACTAGCCTAGAGTATCCAAGTGAGGTATAACCAAAATCAACCTATCAGCTTAGACCACGACATCTATCACAATAAATCCTAAGTTTTTCAGACTAATTCTAATCTGATACAATTCATTCCGACACTCCAACTTCATTTACCGGCGTAACCGTGGATGTTCGCTTTTCCTCGAAACAGCCAGAATCTATATCCACTTCTTTATGTCCTCCACTTTCGGTGGTGAATTCTTCCAACTTTTGAATCCCCCAAGATCTAACGCACTCTCAGTAAAATGTCTCACATCACCTATTGGAAGACGAGTTATTTTTTCCGGTAAAATATACTCCATGCAAAACACAAACCACCACTACATCTTTTTACATCCAAAGGCTCAACCTCAGTGCATTTTTCTAAAAGTTTATTAACCATAACGTTTTATGGATCCCATTCTCTACCCAAAATATTCTAGCCACCTACGAACCAGTTATAGTCAAACTGTTTCTCCTGAACAGCAAATATCCACTTCTCATTGGTACAAAATTCATAGAGTCTCAAACTCCAACCATGTTTCACCAATATTAGTAATATTGGTACCAGAGTACAACGTGTTTACTATTAAACAGCCGTAAAAACTATTTTTTCCCAAGAAACACCCTCCAGTCACGTTTGAAAAACCCCTAACAGCCTGCTGTCACTTCATGGTTTCCTGGTGTTTAATTTTAACCTGGTAAACCAGTTTGTCAAAAAAATATTCAACGTTAGAGAAATAGTAGTAGCAGTAGCTGTAGCTGACCGAGATCCTCTACTTAATCTAATTTGATTACTAATTGTATATATCTGTGGTTTATGGGAATAGTTATGAGTAAAGGATTCTAGGGATCAACCTATACAAAAAAATGGTCTTATAGTGTTCTTCATTTATGGAAAAGAAAGATTATATCTATTTATATATAATTAAATTCATCTTTATATTTCTGCGATACTGCTATATAACTGATCTGTTGATCCCACTCCGCTTAGAAAATTCAGAAAGTTGGATTGCTGTAGCTGCCAGATATCTCCGTGTTCAATTTTATACGCTCTCGGTGTAGTGCTCTGAAGTTCCGTAGTTTATCACACTTTGACAGAATGTGGATAAAGGTTTCGCTCTCTACGCAACAAAATTTGACTGCTTCACTATCTGCTAAGTCAAGCGTCTTCAGATATCCATTAAGGCGACAGGGACCTAATACGACTCCGGTTAGTATTAGTAGGTTGTTTTTACTTAGGCTGATAGATTCAGCAGGTTTTCTCTGGCTATAATTTTCCAGCAGAGTTGTCTTGTCTCAGTCCTTGTAGGTTGTTCCAGTGTTACCGCTATCTACCTTTTTTTAATGCTTTCTGATATTGTTTTGTAGTTGATACCACAGAAGCATTCCATGTCAGCAACTTCGTGTCGATTCCATGCAGATCATTTGCTGCTAAATTATGCTCTAATCCTTCCAATCTTGTTCAACGGCTCATTACCTTTCATCCTTACTAACTAACGAACAATATTAAATTCTCCTAGCTACTTTGTAAGGAAAGGCCTAATCCTCTTTTTGCTACCTCCAAAACTGAATCCGGTGTCGGTTGGGAAGTCACTACATACCACGAACTCATAAGTTCCTTCCTCTTATCTTCGACGATCATAATTATCATTAAGATCGTTACACGTCGAATTAGTTTGAAATCAATTCAACGGATTTAATCACATTTTTAGTTTCTTTTTGTTGTCTGCTTTTTCTCTGCAGTTTTTTCTCTCTTCATTTTTAACTATAAATTTATTGAATGTGGTACATTATTTTTGTTTTGACGGACTTTGTAACCGATTTGGCAAGCGCGCAGTTCTTATGATGTTGCAATTCTCTGAAAGCTCTCCGGAGTGCTTACAGACTTTAAAGATAAAGAAAAAGGAGATCAAATAAGAACAGAGACGGAAAAAATCAGTGCAGTACCTTTTTATATTACTAATACGTCCGGTATTGTCGTTATCATTACCCATCATCATTTTAACATGTTAAGTTGTTTGGATGTAAAACGAGCTGTTTGTTGGCGCCAATTTTAATATAGCATCTTACTCCCAACAAATTCATAACGAATAATTTGTTTTTTCCTTTGTTTGTTCCTGAATTTCATTTTCAATTGTACATTGATTATTATTTATCACAATTGCCATCGTTTCTTTTATACGAGTAATAAGATTTTTCCCAATTAGAACTTAATCTTATTTGCTACATCTCAAAATGATCATTAGTTTTATTTCCTACTTCTCAAGATTTGCTTGTTGCTTTTCTATATTTTGAATGGGCAGTGTAATTAAGTTTTCACAAAAATATGGCATTAGAATTTTCATTATATGTAATCTAAAACAAATAACAGCAATTTATGATATTGGGGAAAAAATCTATCACAACTTTCCAGGAATTGACGTAAAGATGTAATTTCTTGTTGTATCAGTTTTCAAGTTAAGCTTTTTACTAAAACCTCTAGTTATTAGACAACATTATGTATAATAATCCAGTATTTTTCTTATCATATATTCATCTTTTTCCCTCAACTACGCCAATGAAAGGGGGCCACGGTGCGGCGCGGACTGTTCTCTCAGAGCCGTCACTCACTCTCCCAAACTTACCCATGATTAATGATCGCTTAGCGGCGCACAGCTTCAAACAACAAACTTTTCCCAGAGAAAAAATATTGTATATAAGAAACGAACGTTCGAAAAGAGTCTTTCTGTATCTACCCTTCAAGATTTCCTTCGTTTCGCCTTCAGGCGCTCCAGAACAGTTCTGAAGAGCACTGCGTCGTTTGACACTTCTCCAAGTTTATTTTCTGTTATGTCTGTTGAAACTCATTATTATTTTCATTTATTCCTGTGGATTTACTTCGTATCAAGTCGTGTTATCGTTACTTTACAAATGAGCACAGGCCGTTCTCTATTTCTTAATCTAACACAAGCAAGGGGATTATAATTGAATAACGTACTTTTCATTTTTTATTCACAAATAAAATTGAAAATTCATCGGAGATCATGTAATATTGCAATTCAGTATCGTGCCTAAGAATTTATAAGAGACTAGAAAAGGAAGTGAACTTGGTAATATTTGGAAGATTTGGAATCATTCTTTCTTATCAATAAAATTATTAATAAAGTTTATCAAAAATGACGTCAGCTATAACCAATTTTTCTTCACGTGAATATACATTTTAATACAAAAAATAAAACGTTTATCCCGAACGCCCAATGTAGCTGTCTCAAAATGCTTTGGAAATATCATCAGTTGTATAGAAAAAACTAGAATTTAGTCTCACAGGGCCTACAACGTAGACGAGGCTGCGAATAAAAAAAATGTGAAAAAAAAACTCATTAACAATGCACTCGATTAAGAGAAGTCTTAGAAATATTTACCTGCAATAAATGTACACATTCAGGTTAAATTTTTATCCAGCTATGATACAAAACCTTAGCTCTTGCCGTTGGAGCAAAATTGCTGCGTTTTCCAACAATTTTTTTGCAGATATTTTTGGAATTATATGAAAAAAGTATTCATTTCCACTTGGAAATGCTCATTTCAATTCATTATTGAGCTGAATGTGATTTTTTTAACAAAATAGAATATGAGGAACTAAATTTATTTTTATTTCAAGTATCTGAGTGTATGAAAAATCGAAACATACAATCGAAGCAATGGACTGATTCATCTGAGGTATGTGGTCACAAGAAAGCGGAAACTTTTTTATTTCTCATGAAATTATTATTATTGTTCCTGCCCATTTGGTTGATATTATCGTTGTAGGAAAATTAGCCGACTAGGATCACATCCTCATCCTCATTGTTAAATGAGTTCTTGAAGACAATAATTAATGTAATTGAAGCTGGACGAGGAATCTGAACAAAACAACCAATGGTTCCAAGAAGCACACAACAATTGAAAACTCATTTTCCGGGTTGTCGGGTGATAAATTGTTTATAAATATATATAATCATATGGGTAATAAACTTCTACTATACTATACCAGAAGCGGTACCAGAAGGTGTGATACCCATTATGCTTCAAAAATCTTTAGTAAATATATATTGATATAAATTTGAAATCAAACCTTAAATTGCACTACGTTCCAAGAAAACGGAGATATATAAGGGTTGCTGTTATACCCAAGACAGGCACACCAAGTAATAAAACACCAAATAACTATAAATCAAATAAATTTTATTTCAATCTGAGAGCGATAGAAACACTATTTGCCTCATACAAAGAAAACACAACTGTATAGACATATTGAAAAATCACAACATGTTTATTTTAAAGGTAAATCAATCGGGTCAGTACTACATGAAGTAGTGATCAAGAAATCATTGGAAGTATAAGAATTTACCCTATTTCGACGCAAAAGGAGCTTTTAGTAATGACTAAGAAGTGACAACAATAAATTGGATTATAACGATGATGAAAAGCATAATGATCAGTAGGAGTACACAAGTAGAAAAAGAGCTACTAAAGGAATCCCACAAGGAGTGATCTTAACTACTATACTATGGTTAATAGTGATTAATAAGATTTTAAAAATCCTAGGAAGAAGAAGAATAAAAATAATAGTATGTTGAATATGTAATTGTACTGATTTCAGGTAAAGACCCACAAACAATTAGCGACATCATGAGATAGGCATTGGAAGATATCACCTTATTGGTGGAAAATAACGGACTGGGAGTCAAGTTTCAAAACTTTTGGAGAGAATGAATATGGACGAAAGATTCAAATAAAGGATAAGCGCTTTCTGCACCTGGAAGATGTTTGGAAAAAAATGGGGCTACAACCAATGTTAATATTTTGGTTGTATACAGCAATTATAAGGCCTATCATAATCTCAGTAGCGATGGTAATCTATGAACAAAGAAACCAATAATAAGAATCTCACCAAGGAAAGCAGCACTGGGAATCACCAAAGCCATAGTAAGAACTGCCCGAGCAGTATTAGATTCTTCGACTGTAGCCTATAGAATTGTTCATAGAAGGTGTAGCCTGACAAATTGGATGAGAGAGAATAACTTTCGAAGACAAAATCATTATTGACATATAACTATCGTGCAGAAAATGGGTAGAATAGGAAGGATAAAAATCTATCATAAAGGGTAATAAGATCTTAATCTTCACAAATGTTGGGTACATGGATACTGTGAAGTGGAAGGGAACTCTAAGGCAACAAGGCTAGCTAAAGGTGGGACGAGGGGAGAGAATAGAAAAGAGACTGTAGCAGTCTACCGTACTACCAATAGAATTGATGGAAAAATGACAGCAAATGATGGAAATGCTTCAAAATAAGCTATAAAAGAGAAAAAGATAGGAGAGTGGTTAGCTAGTTATTTAAGTTTCCAAATACTGGATAATAAAGGGTAACACAATGGGCTTTCGAGTGAACTATGACCAATCTAGATCGACGTTGCCGCATTATCCTAAATTTACTTAATCTCTCATCTACCATTTCCACCTGATCTGGCTCCCTCCGACTATTTTTAGTTAACACACATAAAAGTTAACTCAGTGAAGTGATTTCTATATATATATATATATATATATATATATATATATATATATATCATGACATCATGACAATTTTATTCCAGCTTGTATAATATAAGCAGAAATACTGAAATTACAAAGAAGTCTCATATCTATAAAACATAAATGATTCAAGTCAAACGACAAATTCAATATCCACATTATTGGTAAACAGATTAATATTTATAATATTGATGACATCGAGTGCTAATTAGGTACTTAGCTTCATAACTGTTCAATTGCTAAAACGGCTTGTTTTTATATGCCAAGTATTTATCGTTTTGAAAGCTGGAACGTGTATTAAATTTGCATTTAAAAAATAAAGGGGCTGATTATTAAAGTATTATTCATTCTCTTCTATGTAGGATGTCCTCGGTCATGATAATAATAATAAAAAAATTGCCTACGGTAAGTGAAAAGGTGCAAATGCAAAGACTTACCTCAAACAAAACGTTATAAGGATACAGTTGGGACCAGTATCCGTGGCACAGACTGAGATTTTCGTGTCACTTTTGAATCTTTAAGGCACGACAATCATTAATCTTACGTCCCTGAAGAATAGTTACCGTCGGTTCCTTATCTCGAAAAACCCCCTTACTATGTTAGATCCAACAAGCTGCCTCTTTAATGCACTTAATTAATAAAAAAGATATGTTGGACCGCACGTCTGCAACTTCTTATTTGACACCATTAGCAGAAGGAGTAATTATTTATCAGAAAGTGAAAAATGTTTGCAGCGGTCAACAATACCTATTTAATAAATAATTCGTGGTGGTGTGCAGTGGCGTATGATAAATACATTTGTGACTATTTTTATTGGTACGACATAAAAAATTTGCATTGGAATTTTTTTCAATTAACTGAATATGACAACTGGAATGAGTAGATCAGATAGAAAAAATGATGTATTGAACTAGTTTGGAGTTGCTGAATAAAAGTGAGAAAATTGAGAATCGATTGAACAAGTAACACTAAATTGAAAAATCTCAATAGAATATTAACTCGCGCCATCTTGATCTATTCATTATAGGAAAACAATCTCTTTTCAACTCAGTTAAAAAATAATCGCACCTCCAGCAAAATACGCAGTGGACTGAGAAGTAATCATCCACAAAACAATGTAGAAAATTTATTAAGATAAATCCTTGAAACGAAATCGTATAAATGATATCACTTTTCAAAAATTCGTTCATAACATTATACCAAGAGTATTCCCGTCAATAGTTAATAATTATTTTATTACTGACTACTGACTGACTGCTTTTAAAAACATAATCAAATATAATGATAAGTAAATGTTTACTGTGCTTCTTTTATATGACCCTCTCAGAAAGGGATAGCATAAATTACGAATAGTATGTCCTTTTGTGATGAAGAATTTTACACCGCACACTCTTGCAGACTTTAATGTCTACCAAAACTGCGCCACCTGACGCTGTGTCTTACCATTGCTGTTTTATAGACTTCTATTTGATTTCAGAAATCTACGCCACATCACTAAACTGCGTCTCAAAGTTCGCCCTGACTATGGAGGGTAGAGGTAAGGAGAAGTATCTCTTACGGGAGAAAAGTTGAAAAAGTGTCTATGTAAACAGCAAAATATTGTTCGAATTGTCAAAAAAATTGCCATAGGTAGCAAATGGAAATGATATGAGTTTAGCAGTTATATACAGAATGAAGTGTGTTGCGTTGAAAAATGTAATATATGTAAACGGCTAAGAAGAATGGTAAGTTCTTTTTATAACAGTAATTATTAACATTGAAGCAGCCTGACAATAAATATTTAATACTAAATTCATTATTTATTATGAATATTTTGAATATCAAATTCGATCAATCACTACCTAATAAAAAAATACATACATGAATCTACAATTACACACCAAACATCTCATAGCAGCAGATAATCCAGTGATGGGTTTTTTGGATATTAGAAAAATATGAAGAATGGCTCTCGGCCATATCGTGGGAACCGTTTATAGTACAGCTTCTGGAAAAAAATTTGTAGCAAAAGTGAACTCTAGAAAAACCTGGAAACTATTTACAGAGTTGTAGGTAGACAAGTTTTTGTCTTTAGTATTTTCAAATAAGAAGTGGGGGAAGCGTGAACTTTATTATGAAAAAACGACTGTAAGTCCAGTTCTACTTAACCTATCTACGTATACGCAACGTATACGCTAGAGGGCGCTATTTATTTGTTTTTATCAAATCTAGCTATCCTTGAAAAACGTTGAATGGAAACATGCAGTTTTAATTAAGGAATATAAAAGTAGACCAAATTAGCAACAAAATAGCGAAAACCGCTTGTCGATATATTTTTAGTATTACGAGATATCCTTAAAAATGTGTAAATTTTAAGCATTTTCCTTTAAACTTAAATTACTCCGGTTTAACTAAAAGTATTTTAACATTTTTTGACTCCTCAAAATTGTCTTGTTCTATCAATAATAGTTCCAATTATTATGGTAATATTACTTATGCTGTCACCGGAAAACTGCGTTATGGAAGTTCAAATTGAAATATAACTTAAGGTATATCGCTAGTGACGACCTAAATGTTCAAATTGTCGCCCATCATTTTCGATACAAGCGTTTATTCTTTGAAAAGTAGATTGAATAGCAGTCTCAATTTCTGCTCTCGAAATACTCTGAATGGCGTTTCGTATTCTCTCGATCATAATTGCACAAACAAGGTCTTTAATCCGGCCCCAGAAATAGAAATTTAAGACGGTTAAGTCTGGTAACCTGGCTGGCCAAAAAAATAGGCCTCCACGTCCTATCCACCTATCAGGGTAAGTATTATCTAAAAATTCTCTAGCTTGTCTGGAGAAATGAGCCGGACACCCATTGTGCTGAAACAACATAGACCTACGAGTTGCTAGTGATATATCTTCTAGAAGAAGTGGTAATTCATCCCTTATAAAATTTAAGTAGCGTTCCCCGTTAATTGACTTAATATCAAAATAAAAGGTCCAATAATTATCTGACCATCTATAATACCACACCATACATTCTCCGACCATCGCCCCTGATACTGAACTTCTTCCATCCAGCGTGGATTATTCTGTGACCAATAGTGCATATTATGCCGGTTAACCATACCATCACCACTAAATGTAGCTTCGTCTGACCACAAAATACGTGACAGCAATTGAGGGTCGTCATATACCATTTGTAGTAACCAGTTACAATAATCCAACCTTCTGTCGTAATCACGATCAACCAATTGTTGATGCAGTACTAAATGATATGGATGAAATCTAAAAGAAAGTCTCTACGTATTGTTCTAATACTTAAATGCAAGGAAAATAAATAAATAAATAGCGCCCTCTAGCGTATACGTTACTCATTAGGTTGTTTCGAAATTATAACTTTTACATTGGTAAAAAGGAGCTCTGTTCAAAAAGAATAAGTTTGCATAGATAGGTTAAGTAGAACTGCTTTTTCTCGAGGTCACTTTTGTTATAATTTGTTTTTCCGAAGCTGTACTATAAACCGTTCCCGAGATATGGCACAGAGCCATTCTTATTGGGACACCCGGTACAATAATAGGATTATGTTTTTTCTACCGAGAAACTGTACTATTTGTACTCATTCAACGGCAATAGGATTAATTAAAGCGATATTCTATTCAGAATAAATACATAAATAAGGAATAACTTTTACAAGCAATGTACGTAAATATTATCAGTTGATTGGCATCTACTGAGGAGTTCCGTAATATGGATATAAGTTATTTTAGTTCGAAACTTATTTATAGTATATTCAAATATATAATGGGAATTATATAATATTATATGAATGGTAATACGGATTAACGTATGTACCAACATTTTCGAAAAAAGTTTTTGACACATTTCTATTAAACAATCAAGTCTGACTCCAAATATTGTATTAACTAATTAAAACAAAAGTTGTAGACGTTATTGTTTATTACCGTCCTAATATTATATGTTCTATGTAGAATTTTAGAATGGATTTGTATATTAATAGATTTTTGAAATAGTTATAACTTTCAAATAACATTTTTATTTATCATCCTCCTCTAATAATTTCTAGCGCTGTTGTTAAAATGTTTCCACTTGCTACTAAAGCGCTACCTTGATTTGCTACATTTCAACAGACACTTTTTGATACATTGAGATGGTTATCCTTACCTCTACACTTCATAGTGAGATCTCTCCTACTCTTTGACACTATTTTGGTTGGCAATTTTAGATTACTCGCAGTATTTCACGAGAAAATCGACAATTAATTATAGGACTCCAAATCAAGTATTGTATAGTATTGAAATAAATGAAGAACTTAAGTCACAGCGTTTATTAATTAATCCCAGATATAAAATTTTACAAATAAATTAGAAAAACATTACAATACTTTTTTGAATCAAAACTTTCTAATTCATCATTCTTTTCATCCAAAGAGGGACACGCTGTAATACCTCAAAATTTCTGATCCTATATATGGGATAATAAACCGTCGACCTTCACTGGAAGAATGTTTTACTTCAGTGGACAGTCCTTTGAAGTAGGCTGCTCTAAGAAGGGTTATCTCCTTGTCCACATATACTTTATTTTTAGTATGATTTGCGTTATTCAACTAATTAGTAAATCATCTGGATGCCATTTCTTTGATTCCCAATTTTTTGCAGTTATTCAGTTACGATATCTTTATTTTAAAATACTGTTACGTTTTCTTTGTTATAATTTAAATAAAAGCATGTATACGATTATTAAGGATAAGTGTCTTATTATTTTATTATCATAAAAGGAGGTCCTGGTGGTATCTGGCCAAACATCATCGTTAATTTCTAATAGATTTATGTTCTAGATCAGCGTTCTCAAACTTTTTTGGTAACGGAATGTTTTTGAAAAGCGAAATAATCCGCAGAAGCCTGAAATAAACCAAATATGTCTTTAAGTGCATTCTTTATCAATAATCATAATATGAATAGGTACAATGTTAATATGTTGAAGAATCAAATGACAGGTATGAAACAGTTACTTGTTTTTCATCAATTTGTTGATGTTAGGTTTGATAGGGGATGTTGATGTCTCATGTCAGGTTCGGCGTCTAGTCTAGTGCGATATTTTGTTTTCGTACCTGGATAGGTTGGAAATCCTATATCGCACGAGTGTGTTGTTAAGAACAGGGTCATTTTGGAAAGCATTGGATATTCATGACGGATTCTGACCCAAAAATCGTTGAAAGGCATCGTTTTGAACAATGACTCCCTACTTGTGTGTAATTACATTTTGTAATTTTGTAAATTGAATAAAAAAGATTTTCAATCTATGAATTCCTTTCAATTTTTGTATTCTGTTCCTCGGGAAAACACATCGCAAAATATATAGAGATACTGGACAATCCTTTAAATATATCATATTAAAACGTTGAGTCACATAAAGCTTTTTATTTCTCTCTTACCAACGCAAATAATCTTGTTACAAACGATCCTTCACATTAAAAGTAATATCTGTAAGATCGTTTGTACTTCCATTCGAATATCCTAATTAAAATTTTAGCGCGTGATATCCCGCACTTCTGTATGGAGCAATAGTGTTATATGTTTGCTGCCCTAATCTTTATACAGTAAAGAGAACAATCGGAATTGCAGTAGTCATGACTTTATGAAATTTATCATTTTCACCGCTACATCCAGAATTAATTTTAGATTTGGCGTCATTTTCGAAACGGATCGACTCGACTAAATGATTTACTAATACAATCAAAGAAAAATATCGATGGTTGATCGGTGTTGATAATGGGAGGTGTTTTAATTTTTTTCTGAAGTCTCGCGGAGCCTCTACAGAGGCTTCACGGAACCCTGGTTGAGCACACTTTGAGTATGTTCTAGGTAGTCTAAAAATACTATGTAGGATAATCCTTACAGAAGTTTCTACTGCTGCAGGAACATCTAACAGTTTGCGAACAAAAATCAAAAATATTTATTCACAGTCTGATGTACTAAATTGGAATTGCTGAAAGCGTTGGCGATATTCATACTGAATACACTGTTTACACCAACACTCACAATTACTTTGTCTGACGCGCGTTTTGATAACCAAGTTATCGTCTTCAGAGACTGAAGGTAAACTGTTAGTCAGTCAGTTTACCAGTCTCAGAAAACGATTGTTAGTGTTAGTGTAGTGCTGGTTTAAACAGTGTATTCAGTACAGTCTAATGTAGAAATATAATATAAAGGAAAAATGTGATACATTTATTTAATAAGCTTATAATAGTTAAAAGAAAGAAAGTTCAAACATTTGAATTTATTTTTTCTTTGATTATTGATTTAATATGTATTTGAGGCCAGTTACTCGTATTGGAAGGAAAATGCTGCGTTTCCTCTATTGGATAGTTTGATACCTGAATTTCTAGGGAGAAATGCATTTTTTTCTTGAGGTGCGTTTATAGTTTTTTTAGTATAACTTATGAAACTTTATGTAGCCTCCAAGTCAATAATTAATTAGGTTATAACATAAATGCAAATAAATGCCATACAATGTCATCATCAAGAAGTGATATTTAAGATGAAATATTAGTATATGAACAGGATAAGGCATTTCGAGAGGAATAATTTTTAAGGATCACATTGTATATTTAATTTAAATCCCTAAGTTCCCATTTTAATTGTTATAATGAATAAATATTAATGAAATGTTCTCCAATAAAAAGTTCCTCATATTTTTTTTTCAAAAGAGCAAATTTAAAAATCGTAAGTATATAACAAAGGATTGTGTCCCTCAAAAAATCATTTTCCTCCCCGGTGGGTAAGTTAAATCATCATTCCCTATCCTGACTTCAAGGTCGAAAAGTACTTCTTCTGGTAAGGTGATAGAGAAAATGTAAAAAATCATTTTTTAGTATAATATGGTTGTCTCAGTATTTGTTTATGTGATATAATAAAACCTCGAAATTTACTTCAGATGCGCATTCTTTAAACCCTAAAAAGACGCGTTTTGTTTATGTTTCAGCTGTAGCAAAATATTTTTTGGGAGATTAGTTCTATTTAAATGCGCTCCAATTTTGTGTCGAAGTAATGTAATTTGTCTACGCAAGTGAAATGAGTGATATATGATTAATAGTGTCAAGTTTTAAAAAGTTTACAAACAAAGAAATTTCAACAGTAAATCATTATCCACTTTATCATCGCTCGTGTAAATTTTTTAACCAGATATATGCTATGATAACATACATATGTAATTTGTGGCAGTAATATTTCAACGATCATTAATCACAAACAGTTTTAGATTTCATTTATATATATTCTTTTTATCTTATAGTGGGCTTGCTGTGTTGGCATAAGGTGTATTATTACCAAAAATTCTCATTGTTATGTCAAGGAATCACATTTATACATTTGATTCATACGTTTTCTGAAATTCTACACAAAAACATCCAGTAGAGAAAACGAAAAAGTTTGTATTATCTATATTACGGAAATTGGCATCTAAATATAAATTTTTGATGTTCTTTTCCCTATAGTATGGTGTTAAACGTGACTTCACACTTATTATCATGTATAAAAACTTTGTTCTTATTTAGCATTGCTATAACAGATCACTTAAATTTAGATGATTTACAACAATGTTATTTGTACTAAGCAAATCGATATGGACTGTGTTTGTGTGTGTTTGAGCCTGACCTACTAATATGATAATAAAATACTGGTTTATTTAAATATTATCAACAATTTAAATTATTTCGTAGTAATTGAAACTGCTACCTCAAAACAACTAATAAATTTTCCAAGTTATTTTTCTCTTGATCAAATTTTCGAAAGTGGCACATTTTTTAGATTCAGTAGCAAAAAAAGTAATTTGGTAAATGTTAATGTCATTAGAATGAAAATACTGAAGTTATTCTAAGAGCACTTATTTCCTTGCTCGAGTAAAATATAAGCAAATTGGGTTTTTGATAATAATAAGATAATTCCTCAATTATAATAATGACCGGATTCAAATATAATTAATAATTATTGATAAGTTAAAAATACAACTTGAGAGAATGTATTTTATAAAATAAGCTTCATAATCAATCTCTTACGTTTAGTTTATTATTGTTTATAGCCAGCGACCTTCTATTAAAACGTTATAAGTTTTATGACGATTTAGGAATAAGTCTAATAGTGATCCACAATATTTATCAAAACTCAAAAACATCCAACACTAAATTCAAAAAAACAAAAATACGAATACAACGTAATATATAATACGTTTGTGACATTACTCTGCTTACATTCAGAAGGAACAGTTTTTTGATTTGTCGTATAAACATTGCACGTTATGACAACTATATCAAAGTATTATCTGTGACCAAGTTTTTTCTTTCACTTATTTTCTGGAAAAACCTTTTTTACAAAGCGAATAATATATAAATTGTTGGGTATCGTCTACCAATATGACTGAAATTCCAACGATTATCCCCACATTAGCGATTTTTTCAGGCTAAGAATTGATTGTTCTATGACGAAATATCCCGCACGAACAAGATTAAGTCTACCGGGACATCAGTATATGCGCTTCGTGCAACTAGCTCTGCGAGTCTGATGATTTGGAGAATGGGGTAGATCTTGAACTAGATGTATACTAACCTGATTGTGCATTAAGTTCGATGAAAAAAAATACAATTGTATGATTTTTCCAGAATATTCCTGCGACATTTTTACTTATGGATTGGATACGTGAGAATTCGGAATACTGTCAAAATATGTTTCCATTGCTATTGTTACTTCTTCGCTCGATGCATATAGCTTTCCATGTATATTTTACATATTAGCACAGCCATACCTCGGGAAAAATCAAGTGTGGCAGATATGGGGGATGTCACATTTCCCATTTCAATTCACTGATTTGTGAGCTGTATAAGACGGTGGGTTACCTTAATGTTTTTTTTTTGAATACAAGAGAACATTTTTATTTCATATTTTAGTTATTATGTTATCTGTACGCATCTGGCATCCCAAGAAAACTGATATCAAATCTTATATTATGCACTCTAATTCGGTTTAGAAACGGGTTCACTCCACTCCATAACCATTTTTATCTTTCTGTGAAAGGTCGCACAAATTCATCTTATTTCTTGTAAAACGCTCCAAATTTTGTTATAGTTCTTCCAATATTCAATTGCAGATTACAAAATCTTATATAAAAACCCTTGTCGATAATTTTGGTTGATCTACCATAGTCGTGGATACCTCATTTTATAAAGTAATTATTTCTATAAATAATTTTAAAAATATGTATATCTTATGCGAGAAAGTATTCGTTAAAAGGCAATCGAATCATTATAAATTGGACGGCATTATACGCCGTTATTTAGACAGATGCACTAAATTGTAGTCCTACTTGGAACTTCAATATTATACCCCATTAACTTGTTTCAACTGAATATCAAATTATAAAACGTGAATAGACAAGTATACCTATAAGGGAGTTTGGTTGAAACAGGGTATCAGACGTGAACTGAGCCCTTTTAGTAGCCCATTCGTTTTTTATCTTGAAAACGAAATTTCAAAGAAAAAACCATTGAAGAAAATAAATTCTTTGAGAATAAAACAAAAGGAAAAAAACATTTCAATTCCAAACTATATGTATAAATAATCATGGTAGTCAGAATCGTATGGACTAGAGTCATCATTTGATTGAATTATGATGGGTTGTAAAGAGGGTGATACCACATACTCATCTCCTTCTTTGATAACTTGTTCAACACAGGTTTCCCAAAGAGCTCTTGGCGATCCGCTGCTAGAACTTTCTTTACAAGTTCTACAAGCTCTTAACTCAGGTCTGGAGTTTCGTAACAGTGAGCAATTCTTTGTTTGTCAGGCCTTTTTTACGATCACTGACAGGAATAGGAATATTTTTTTCAAGCAAAAATTTTAAAATTTGAGCTTTGTTACTGCTATTATTTGCCATTTGGTATCTTAAAAAGATAACTACGCGAGTGGTAGGATGCGCTGTCCATAACGATTACTGACTTTGGTGAAATGTTAGGTAAAAGCTGTTCATTAAACCACTTTTCAAATAATTCTGCTGTCATATCTTCATGTTAATCAGCTATCACAGTTTTTAATTTTTTTAGCAGATATTAATAAAGCATAAGGCCGTATACAGGAAGAAAACTGGAAACTTATAAGCGCTTACCGGCGCTTGACAGCGCTGGTTAGTTCTACAGAAAGGAAGCAGGTTGAGGCAGACCAAGCAAAATGTCGGACTCATCGGACAATGATTTGGTTTTGTTAGAAAATGTGTATTTGAAAATGCGAAAAATCACGTTTCTATTACAATGCCTTTTATCCCTTTTGTCCCACACAGGTTACTGAAGACTAAGAATATTAACACGTCACTATCCATTTTAATATTTATCAAAATAAATATGCTTGTCGTAATTCCACGTGTTGTCGCAGTTGTTTATTAATTTTAAAATGCAGCGCCCAGCGCTTGTTGAAGCTTGTCGGAACTTGTCGGCACCGTTCAGTGCTTATCGGCGCGCGTCCATATAATTTCCTGCACGGGTAACCAGCGCTGTCAAGCACTGATAAGCGCTTATAAGTTCCCAGCTTTCTTTCTGTATACGGCCTAAAGGGGAGTTTACACAGTGCCAGTTGCTGGGCTGGTCAGTAAACAGTAGCTGTACTTGGCGAGTGGAAACCAAAATATGCAGTTGCTCACCCGTTTACACCTAGTTAAGTAGCTGTACGGTATCAAAATTCTGCGAGGCAGTGAGCTTGCGGGTCACAAACAAAATATGTCGAAAGTAAAAATTGTGATACGCAAGGTAATACAATCTTTTTCCTTAATTTTGTGCGATGAGTTGATTAAAGAAATGGAAATTGATCTGAAAAGAAAAAGAAAAAGACGGATTTGGGTCAGAAATTGGTTGCAAAATAAATCCTCAGGAGCTACAAGCATGATTATGAAAGAGCTATATTATCAGGACCCTCGTGAATATCAAGCTGTTATGCGAAATTCGAATTCTTTTAAATTTAATTGCTACTAATTATATAGGGTATCGAAGGCATCCATATCGAAAATGATACCAGAAGTTTGCGATGCTATAAATGATAGCTTAAAAGATTATATTAAGGTAAGTATAGGCTGTACTGTTTATGTTTATGTATTTACTAAAAAAACAAAAGCTTACAAAAACGCAAATATTACAAAAATAACGTAGCTTCCATGAAACATTTTGGTTCAGATAAATATAACTATATGGAAAATGATTATTTAAACTTGTGACGAATTCTTGGTTTTAAGGAATATTAGCATTTAATATTGCTTGGACTACCAAGTCATCAGTATCATTTGCCATTGATGACATCTCTTCCATAGTATTGCTTGTGTGTACTGTCTGATGTGAGCACTGTGAATATAAATGAGGCGGCGATTGAGAAGTACTGCAAAATGAGTGTTCGCTTGCAGTTGGTGTTGGTGTAGTACACGATGTGGAAGGTGTAGACGCATGTGGATTATATAGGTTTTTCAGTCTGTATTTTGTTAAGACTTGCTGCATTTCAGCATTCGCTTTAATTGAACCGCAATGTGTTTGCCTATTATGTCGCACTCGTTTTCCTTTTCTTCAAGTGGTAATCGTAAACTCTTATTCAAGTCTTTCAGCTCGTTGATTGCTGCATGCATGGTACTTTCTTTTGGAACTACATTTCTCTTTATTCCTTTTTTTGGGGATAGGTTCCTCTTTTTTGCTGTTGGCGTTCTGGCAATGCCTATAGTATCATCCTTGTTTATGTCCTCATCAGTTTGTGACATATCCACGCTATCTTCAGTTAAATCATGGGTTTCCTGCAATGAAAATGTATTTCTATTTACAGATACCAAATCAAGACGAGTGGCAAGATATATAGCTAGGATTTAATGAAAGATGGGACTTTCCAGGGTGTTGTGGTGCCATAGATGGAAAACACATTATAATTCAAGCACCACCGAATTCTGGCAGTGAATACTATAATTACAAGGGAACTAATAGCATCGTTCTTCTAGCCCTAGTGGATCATAATTACTGTTTTAAATATGTAGACATAGGCTCATATGGACGAAACGCAGATGGAGGGGTTTTCCAAAACAGTTCATTATATCCACTTTTAGAAAACGACTCATTACTACCCCAAGGGGCAGTATTGGTTGGAGATGATGCATTTCCACTCAAATCATACTTGTTAAAGCCCTATTCAAGTACGCCAACAATTGCGGAAAAATATTTAATTACAGATTAAGCAGAGCGAGACGCATTGTGGAGAACGGATTTGGTATTCTGGCAGCTCGTTTCCGGATTTTGGGAAAACCAATTCAAGTCGACGAACAAACGGCAATAAAGATTGTCAAATCTACATGCACATTACACAACTGGTTACAAATGACCAAGCCAAATACTTATACACCTCCAGGAAGTGCAGATTACGAAGATAATATAAATTTGACTATAATTCAAGGACAGCGGAGATCAGAAATTAATGAATTACCAAGTATAAGACGTTCCCGAATAAATAACAGGTCGAAAGCAATTTCTGAGAAGTTGAGAAATGAATACAGAGATTATTTTAGTGGGAAAGGAGCAGTTGATTGGCAAACGTATATGATAAAATAAAAAAATATTGAAATAAAATAGTATGTATACTCACCAAATTGCTTGTTGTTTCTTTCTCCTCTAAATTAATAACTTTCATAATGTAGTCAATAATGTCGAACCATTTTATAGAAGGCTTATAAATGTCGTCTGTACCACTACCACTTTTCTTACTTTTCTCAATTTTTATGAGTTCTTGGTTATATGTTGAACGCAAATTTTCAATTTTTTTAGTTACATCTTTCTCAGTGAATCCTGGGATATTTATTTCTTTAGCAATATGCTGTAACGAAGTTCTCCGTGCATCTCTATTTTTATATTCCGAATCGAAAAAATTCCATAAATTTTCTTGGTCTCGATACAGGTTAACGAATTTCACGTTTTGTTGGCCGCTCCAACGTTCCGCCATTTTAAGAAGTTCGGCGAGCGCGCCGTCGCATCGCGTCTACTGTCTAGCAAGGTACTGTACTCGCCGTTCAAATTAAACGAATAGGATGCCAGCTACTGGCTTAATGTCTCGTGGGGAAGGCAAGTGGCCAGTTAAATCAAAAAATCTTGGAGTTACTCGCATTCAGTAGCTGCCCATCCTTGAACAGACAGTAGCTCGGCGGATCCATTTAAACGGTAACAATAGCTGGCATACAGTTACTTGCCGTCTCAACTGACCCGTTAGCTCGCACCGTGTAAACTCGCCTTAAGGTATTAAACCATCTTTGCTTCCAGCGTGTACTATTATAATGGGTTTCCTTTTAGAACTTGTCCCACTCAAATAGCAATTTTTACTATAGTCAACCCAACCAACATTTACTACATCGTGACTGTCAAACCATGTTTCTTCTAGATAAATTATGTGTCTATTAGAAATTCGGTAGTTTTTATCTAACGCAAATAATCTTGTCGCCATTGAACGATCCTTGACAATTCGGTTATTGCCAACCTTTTATTCAGTTTTTTGTGTTTAAAACCACATGGCGACAAAGCTTGACGAAATATTTCTAAACTGGTATGATTGTATTCTGGATGATCTGCCACCTTTTGCTGTATTACTTCTAATGTCCCAACCCAGTTCTCCTTTTATAAACTATAAATTGTTGTCAACTGATTTCAGTTTTACTTTAAATGTTTTATTTATTTACTCTAGTTAATTCAGCAAACTCTTATTATGATTGTATTATCAGATTAGTGAATATTTTCCTTTTTCAAACATTCGATTATATTTAAAATAACTTGCTATGTTTGTATATCTAAATCTTTATTATTAAATTCATACCTGTCTTTATTCTCACTAGACTGTGCAATTTCATTGTTTTCATTCGTCCATGGTCAAAAGAACACCATATTTCTATTTATTTAAAGAAATTTTTGAATTAAATAAATCTCACCAAACGAAGCCACTGCTTATGGCAGACTGACTCTGGTAGGAATATTTCGAAGAAATTGTGTGCATTATTAGCTTCGGCTAATAGAAATGCATTTATGTATACGATGCTATGTTTTCATTGGTAAACAATGGAGATAATGAGTCCACGTGAACTGACGGTTTGTTAGATGTTTACTGAGTTTTATACGCGAATTAACATTATTTTTAATTTCTTAATTTGGTACGAGTGCCGTGCGTATTTATGAAATATTGATTGTTCCTCGCATAACTGACTTCTACAATTGATATTGGACGAACTATAAGAGAGCTGCACGTGAGAGTGTTTTGTACTATGGGGCATCCTTTAATATAAAATAGTACAAAACTAAAATTTTTATAACAGCAATTTACTTCATCTCTTATCGGAGAACCGGTTATATCGAGATATTCGAGAGTGTGGCACAGATCATCTGTATTTAGACAGATCACAACTATAGTTTTTGTTCTAATCAAATTGACATCCATTGAGGATTTGAACTTAAACTACTAATACCGTCTAATTTGAATTGTATTAATGGCGCGTAGTTTAAATTATTTGAACGTAATTCACACTGCTACGTCTCGAATTAATAAAGTTTCTCAAAATGTCATAATGTCAAGAACTATCAGAAAAGAACTCATTTCCTTATTGAAGTGAACTGTAGACAAATTTGAAAGTAATAGGATAATCCTACAATTAAAATAATAATCTGAACAAACGTGTTATTATTTGGTTGAAAGTTATTAAGTTGATAATAAAACAGAATTTGTTAATATAAATGTAAGTAATTAGACCTAATTATAATAAATTTTATCTTATCTTAACTTGCAGTCAATTCAGCATTGTTGATAGCCGGCAGCCATCTATTAAATTGTCCTTATGACCATTTGGGAAAAAATGCTTTGTATTGATAGATTTGCAATATTGTACACAATATTTATTTTTGATTGAATATATTTTTTGATTGAATTTGAATTTTTAAAAATTTGAATATAATTTAGAAAAATTAACAGCAACTAATAAGTACTATACAGAAACCAAAGAACACAAAGACACGAGCATAATACAACGATAATGAATTATCAAAAGAAACTGTACATTGCATACCAACATTACATTATCTAGTTTTGAGTCAATTTCATCTGTGTGAAACATATATGTAAGAGGTGGTTTGTCTGATTTGATCTGTGTTCATATCATATTCACCGACGAATCGCAATCTTGCGTTTGATGACTGACGGACGGTAAGATGCCGCTATGGAGACCTATGTGATTTTGGTTTTGCTATTGAAAGATATTTGAATACTACTATTGGAATAATGATTTGCTTATGATAGAATATCACCACTTGTATTTATAATTGAAATGGTTTCCACAAGTTCTTTTTTCCTGTGGCTGTCTGATAAGAAAATTTAATTCAAACCCCATCGAACATGTGTGGGATATCATAGGGAGGAGAATAGGGTACCACAAGTAGACCATCTACTTTTTTCGATGTCTAGATATGTACAGGAATATACCCAGCTACCGATCATCAAAAACATTGATAACTTTTTCTCTGGATACATACAAAGAATTTCGTCCAATTACTGATGACAGGATATCACATAAAAAAATCAACGGATATAATGTGGTGGCAACATTTCTGTAAAGCTTCTAACTTATTATGAAATTTTTCATATCAAAATTCTGGTTTATGGTTTATTAAGTATACATCCTATTTAGATTTGTATACCCTCAAATTGAGCTCTTTTAACCCTGCATTCCAGGAGGTCAGGTTACATTCCATTGCTACTTATTACAATTTATTACATGTTTTAACATTGTCGACTCTACTTTTTTTGTGTCCTGCATATGTCACGTATTCCTAGAATTTTTATATCATGTGCTATCTGATCCTCTTATCTTCTTCTTGGTGTTCCTGGCACTCGTTCGTTCTCTGTTCTGTAACTTCCCTTTATCGTTTTACCATCCTTTCAATGTGTATTCAGTATTGTTATCTTTTTGATTTAGATTTGTTTATATGTAGTATAAAATATGTATATCATTGTGTAATATATTATTCATTTTATAATTCATAATGGTTCATTATTTTATTCATATATTTCATTCATTCGTTCATATTTGTCATTCTCAAAGTTTCTTCCGCATATTTAACCAAAGTTTTTATCGCAGTCTTGTGGACTTTTAATTATTTCTCTTTCATTATGCATTATGATTTTATTCTTACTATATGCCCTAGAACCTGCTTGATTTCTCTGATTTATCTTATACTTTGTGTCATTTTTGTTCAAATTTATTTAAAATATCTAACTAATTTACTATTATTAGATTTTTTTGTAAAATTCTGGTTACATTGAAAATTATTCATGATTTTTCAAACTAGTGTATTCAATCAGAGCTAATTCAATCCATTCTTTGAACTTTGGCCGTTATAATTCAAATGTTGGTGTGATGGCGATTTGTCGGAAGAGGGACATTTCAATGAAAAAGTTGATTTACTGTAAAAATATTTTATTTGTCTACATAATCTCCTATTAACTCCACATATTCAGATTAGTAAGTTTCCAGTTTTATCAAACCGTCTAGAATTAGAAATTTTCATATCCTGAGACATATTTCGAAAAATTCATTCGGGTTACGTTTGAAAATATCATATTTGTCGACAACATTCATTTAATGCAAGTTAGCTTTTGATTAGCTTTAAGCAATTGCTACATCCACTTTACAGATAGCGTTTTTATATGTAACCTCTCCTGGAAAATAGTACATATCTTCCAAATATATATGGAATTTTGGTATGAATTGTAAATATATTAAATATACTGTCCTGAGAATGCTTTAGACGGTATAGATACGTGAAAAATGTCATTCATAAACGAAACCTTATGCCTATAAATGAAATCTTGCCGTACGTGATTATATTTGATAAATATCAGAATGTCAAATGAATAATAATGTTCTCAGAAAGGACTCGGACAGATCAAAAAACAATGTTTCTACATATTTTGATACGTCTTCAGTACTTTGTGCCAATTAAGGCTTCAATGGACTCATGTCCTAGAAACGTTTTAAAAAAGGAAAAGCAACAGGGAGCCCAATCTGACGAATACGGTGGTTGAGAAATGACACAAAAAAACTTCGATTAAAGCTAAATTAAGGTTAAATGCACCGTTCCAGGTCAAATTTGATCGGACCATAGTCAAATTCTGATTAGGTAATGTTTTCTTATAATTGTCATGTCTTCTTCCGAAAGTGGCATCAAATCATTTTTCTCTCAACAAATTGTCACGTTGCTTTGTATGCACCACACAAACCTCTCTAGAACCGAATTTGTCGCCTATTATCAAACAAATTCGGATCTACAGGGTAGATGTAGAGCATTAACGTGAAGCGGCGCGGATTTTCTTCGCCTAAAAAATACAAAAATGTGAATATATGCCTTGAAGATCTAGGATAAGCAAATATGATACATAAAAAGACAAATATGAGTGACAAGCTGATTTCTGTATTCAATAATAAGAATATAATTGATAATGACATCATTTTTAATTAACAGAGACTCATATTTACTAATAAAAAATTCATTCGTGAGCAAAAAATGTACTTGATTCACACGCTCCAAGGCTCTAGTAAAAAATCTGTAGCTTCCATTCTTTTTCTGATTCTAGTCTCTTCATAATGATTTTTTTTCTCAATCTTTACTTAATCGCTACCATACAGGCAGTCTGCTCGTTGAGCTGGAGTTATTTTGGGGCCAGTAGCTGGCCTTTTTGGCTTAAGATTAACTGTCTTAAGTCTTTTTTGACTGTCCAGCTACTCATAGCCACTCCTCGCGTTTCTCTAAGCTCTTGTTTCTGGATGTGCATGTTCTTTTTCTTCCGGAACTGCGTCTTCGATGAAAGGTACCAGTCTCTTGATAACGACAATAATCTCTGGAAACAGCAGACTGATTGACTGATACAATATGTTAACCGCTTGAGCAGCTTTAACACTTATAATGTTCATTTTCAGATAGATTTCAGGTTTGTTGTTAACGGTTGACATTTGATGGCTAACTAATAATAGTGGGTCATTTAAATAACATTTTATCAGGGTCAGTAAGGCTTAATTAGTTTTATAGTAAACAAGAATAAAAAGGGTGGTTACCGATCATATCGTTAGACTGTAAGAGCAGGAAACATTACAATATTTTATATAATTATGAAGCTACCATTAGCTTCAAGATTTTACTGAGAACAATACAATTTCCTGTTCAGTTTTTTTGCCACTGGCTTGTGATTGCAGGGGTCGATTTCTATGCTCAGGAGTGTAAATGAGTAATTCCAAAGTTAGGTACATATAGTTCTTACTTCAAAAAGATTCACGTTTCAATTTGGATTCATGTTTCATGATCGGACCATCTAAAAATTGTTCCAATACCATGTGTATTACACATAATGTGTAATCATTAACACAAGTAAGATCATTGCGTTGTGACTATTGAATACGAATAACTGTAACATGTATACATGTCATCAAATACCAAATCACGTGTAGTAGTTATAAATTACCGTTTTAGTACCGTCATATTTAAGTCTATAATCATAAAAACTAAAGAAAAATCGTTCTTAATCTATCGCGAATGAAAATTGTATGATTCCAATGAATATAGAAAAATTATTAATTTGCATATACAGTAGTTGTACTGAAATCAATAATGATATTGTTTATATGATGTAAATACAGAAGCAAAAACACTATTAAACAACGTCAAGCAGATTGGATTGAGAGAGAATATCTTTTATAGACTTATATTACAATAAAACTACCTCAGATATAGAAATATCCAAGATACGGAAACGAAATTAAGGGATTTGATACCATTTCCTTGATTACTTTGTGCTATAACAAAGGGCATTGTTTTGGAAAAGACAATTTGTAGTCCAAACGTCTAAACAAGATAGGGAAATCTGATCCATTTTGATTAAGTATAATGACTGGAATGAAAATGGGAATAAGAATTAAAATATGCAAAAGGCTATAAGTAATAAAAAACTATTATTATTCGACGTAGGAAGAGAGCACAAAGAAATTTGTCATCACTAGCAGAAAATTATAGAACATAATGATCAATATTCCTACAGTACGAGTTAAGACCCACCATATACTACTGTTGGTATGGACGGATGACCCTCTAAAGGATACGGAAGAGTGGTGGCGTATCCGTGACAGTAGGTACCTCTCGTTATCTTAAATATTAAAAGATTGTAGCTGGATGCGGAGTCCTAGAGTTTCCGCCGTTCTCGGCAGATCGTTCAGCAGTTACATAAATACGAGTATTACCTTTACTACTAGAAAATTTGTCTATATTATCAATATATATTTCCATCACTCTCCCCTGTTTTTGAATATTGAAAAAGAGTGAACATACATAATCTACCCTATCCTGGGAAACAATATTTGTTATTATTTTGTTGGGTGCGCCAAAAAAATTAGTTTTCCCTTTCCCTATTTGTTTTTCAGTTACATCCCATAATACAGTTCCTCCGTTTTATTTGTGTGAACGGGAATGTCGTTTGCACACAATTTTCTTCCATTTTCCTATTGGTGTAAATAATATATTCACTACTCTCTCTATATAATCACTAATTCAAAACTGTTTTAACAAAACGAGCTAGACAAATTGAGTCGATACATAAATAACATATTTATTAATTTATCTTACAAATCCATTTGTGTCACAATTTTAGCCTGACACAGATCGATAGTAAATGATTTATCATATGCACATAAACCTCGAAGAGTCATAGAGCATTATTGTTTTAGTAAGAAGTTGAAATAGAGGAAAAAACAAAAAAATCTATGGTTTATTCTTATTAATTTATTATTATAATGATAAAAATGAATGCCTTAAAATATTATCTTATTATTATCCTATTATTCTAACTTATTATCTCCCATATACTATATTTAATATTTCCCATTAAATGCAGATGTTAAGTTGGGTATAATTAGGAAGTGTTTAAATGACTGAAATGACCTACCAATCACCCTGTATTATATTCATTAGGTTTCACTGTAGTATGTTTCAACGCGTGACTTCTCTTGCGTGATATAACTTTAGTTAATTTGATTAGGTCATTTAATTAATCCGAATTGAGACCTAACAGCCAATGTTTACTATACGAAACTTGCCAAATTAGTCGGAATGGTTCATTAAGTTACGTTTAATATTTAGTAGTTTAAATTCCCGAGCCGTAACTCGGGAAAATTTTATGTTCTTGCTATATTCACTTCGTGAAATAAACATTTTAACTGATGTGAGAATGTAAGTGTAATTAGGAGAATTATGAGACAATTTCCGCTCAAAGTTAAGTAATGTGAATAATATTAAATTGTAATTTTTTGAAGTGTTAATTTTCCACTAAGTAGGCCACCTCTACGCAATATTTTTGTGATGTGTATCAACATGTTGAGAGAAGATTAAATGTCAACATGGTTTCCATCTTGAATGACAACACAGCATACACATATGGAAGAGATATTGTGTACGGAAAGTATGAACCTTCCATACGTCCGTAAAATTTTAAGCAGCTGAGTTGAAACGTGGTCGTATCAGCTTTACCAACGATAAGCGTTATGGATGGCCAAAAATTGCGGCAATCCGATGTATCATCAAAAAATTACCCAAATGGTACTAGACGACCGCCTAATTAAGGTTCAAAATATAGAACAAGTCTTCGGTATATTATTTGCCGTATACTTACTGAATCATTATGAATGGTTACTCAATCCGCGTGTTGGATGCTATGTTTGCTCATTTAGGATTGAAAGCGCCTTCGAATAAACATGTCCCAGGAGTTATGGACGAGATTTAAGTAAAATGACGCTGTTGTTTTGCGTCAGTTCAGAACTGTAGATGAATCATGGATCCGCTACTACACTTCTGAAAAAAACACAGAATCAAGAAACTGATATTATTCTTTTTTGGAAATAGTCATGGAAATGTGTTAATCGTTAATCTCCAAAACAGTATAACAATAAGAGGAGAGTATTATGCATCATTACTGAATCATATAAAGAGAGAAATTTCACAAAAACGACCACATTTGAATAGAAATTAATTATTTTTCCATCTTCTTACACTACGTTGATCGCAGTGGCGCGTTGAGCACCCACCGTGTTGGACAGATATAGCCTCTATAGACTCTTTTGTGTCTAATCTTGAAGTTTTACTTGCAAGCTAAATATTTTCATCAAACGAGGATGTGGTCGCATATGTAAACGCTATGGTTTTAAAAGAATTTTATGTTAAAAGATGAAAATGATTATGGTCCTGTCGTCCTGTTTTTTTTGTTGCCTCAAAAATGTTCAAAAACCGTCGTATTTTATTTTTTATGTACGATTATACCCCAAACTTTTATAGAAGTTATAATTGGTTGAATTATCCGAATAAATTTATTAGTGAAGGTGCAGAAACTCCAATTTCAATCTTTTTTACTACACAATTTAGAGTCTTGAAAAAAGTCTATGCTATAGAAAAAAGGGAGAGATCACTTTCATGATTGATTCTCAAACATTTCAAGTTAAAATTTGAAATAAAAATTAAAACCAAAATATTCATGTCAATTGTGTCGATTTTTCTTTGAAACATTAAAAACCTGTCGACAACAATTGTTTTCTTTCCATAAAACTTTTGTTACCAGATTTTCTCTTATTTTTTTGTAGGAATAGTCTCTATTTAAACAGCAGCAGTTATTTGTCATTATGTCACGATTCCACTGAAGTGACATCTATACTACATTACTTCTAGATCTGGATGAAATCTAGCTTGTTGTTAGTCATTATTGATCACAAATGTATCCGGAAATCACTGGAGATGAATGTAGATAGAGACTTAATACACATATTTGCCAGTAGAAACTTTTGCACAATTACTTCAAAATTTGTAATTAAAAGACAACCAATACAATATGATTCCAAATTCCACTTTGTCCTAACATGGTCATCTTTTCTTTGAATATATTTTTAAATAATATCATTATAGCGCTATGACAAATTGTTTTGTCTTGACTAATTGCATATGTAAATATGGAATTATTATAGTATATATTATATGTATATGTGAAAAATTATTTATTATTTTGTTGAATAACAAATTTTCAAATCTATACGCGATCATTTATAATCCTTTGTTTGTTCTAAAAGTTCCATATTTCATAGATTTCTTTGAATTTTGTTGAAGTAGATTTATACTTCTAGAAGTAGATTCTCGATGTCATTGCAATAAATAAGTGCTTCAATTGTACTAAAAATGATGATGGCTCATCTTCTCTAGTTCTTTATCCTGAAATTATCAATATTGGTACCGATGCTCATTTGGATAAATTTAGGTCGCGTCTAAATAACGGAGGATATTTGAAGAAAAAAACTTTGGCACAGATGAATTACCTGCATATTCTTTTCCACTTTTAGATTTTACCGATTTCTTTTTTTTTTTTTCATGGTATATGAATTATTTTTGGTACATAAATACACCGTGGAATATATTCATTATCTAAAATAAAATATTTTGTTGAAATTTGGATATCCCTGAGTTTAACTGCAATTAAAATCCACACAAAAATCGTCTACATGATTATTAGATTCAATACAGTTCATCGGTATACCGATATCAAATACGGGACAATCTCCTTTCCTCCTAAACGGTAATCACTCAATGCAGGATTATCAATATTCATGGAAACATTTAGAATAAATTTTGTTGATCAAAATTATGTTGTTTGTCTGACTAATAACATCAAAAATATTTTATATTTGTACTTTCTTATTTAATCAATGTTTCACGGGTTGTATACGCAATACGCAAGGAACGAATTATGACTGGAATCAAATTTGATTAGTAAGAAGTCATTTATAGTTAAAGCTATAAGATACGCGAAAATCACTAAAACTGAAGCACATTATCTAGTCAGACTAGAAAATTAAACCATAACAAAGTTATTTAATACTACTCGGTACATTCGTGTAACTAGCAGCCTCTATGGCACGTATAAAAACAAGGTTGTGTGATTAATTATCTTCCAAAACATTTCCTACCAACAAAGTTTCATTACAATGTTGCCAGAAGTTTCGACATAATCATGAAAAAGTGCTCCATCCTAAATTGAAAATATTACTGTCTATAATTACCTGTTTAGCATTTAAAATATGGATACCATGGTTGTTGCATTCGTTGCATTTGTATAATGGTGTAGTATGGAGAGTTCCGATAAATATGTTCTTTGCCGATGGGTCCATCAAATTTGTGTTTACTCCTTCTACAAATCTACAACATAAGAGAAGCATTTATTATAGCTAATTTTTCGAAAAGTTATCAAAAAATAATTTATTGTGTTGAAGAATAGTGGTGAATCTAACCAGTGGTAGATTCACTGGTAGACTGTTTCTTGCTTGGAAAGAGCTATTTATGATATATATCAAGTCAAGAAACGTTAAAAACGTTAGCTAATTTATTGTGTCCATCTAAAAGAACGTATTTGCTTCATCGGATTCTCACTCCCATGCGACTTCCGAAAGCGTACATGTGTTTCTAGACGTTGCGAAAATGACCAACGTAAATATAACAAGAAATAATGTCTTCAAACGTTAATTGGTAAGTAGTTTCCATGTCATTAGTTTTCTCGAATATTACTATTTATATCTTCATGTTCTAGTGAATATATGTCTCCAATTTCATTTTATTTAAGTAGGATACCGTGTTGTTCACTGGGTCGTTAACGAGCCATTGGCCTTGGTTCTAGTTTTTATTTTGTTTGGACACCGTTTTCAGTTGCTGAACTGCTAGAGGAAGCCGAAAATTTGGACATGATGGCGAAAGCACGGACTGTGTATGAATGAAATCATGAAGTGAGGAAAAACCAAACTATAGAAAGGATTTGAGGGTGTTATGCTTAGTATGATAGTAATCATGAATATTATCCTGGTTTACATTCCTCATTATATTTTTCACATCGATGAAATAGATGTATAAATTTCGTAGCAACAGGAACAGTTAGGAGAACAGAACTGTGAATTGTAAATTAGTTGATTTAAAAAATAATGAAAACAGGGATAAGGGGCAGACAATTTCTATTTTAGATTTCACAGTATCTAATGAAATATGGAATTAAAATAACCAAAGATTCCTGAACCTAGAAGGGCTTCTATGTACTAAACTACTTTGAAATAATCCCACTGGATAATTTTTCGATAGACAAGAAGATGCTCCCTGTATGAGAATGAAATCAATAAAACGTTGTTGTCTAGTTTCAATATAAAATAAATGTTTTGATGAATTTATTGAATTGAGCTCATGTTACGAATAATTAAATGAAAATAACATTATCTGTTTTTCTATAAGTGCCGAAGGCGTCGTTAACGACTCACGATAAATATCAGAAACTCAAGTGTAAAAAGAAATATAGTTGAATATTTTAAAAACATCCTTATTTTGAAAATAGTACATCATTGAAATTTTCTCTGCTTGAAATAATGTCTTTTAATCATTCTATACGTAAAAATAATGAAAGTTCTTACACGAAATTTTAGTTATAAGTTCTAATGTTTTATTGATAAAAAATGTAATTTATATGATTATGAGCTAATTGCAGAGGTAAGTAGAGGCGGCAAAAGATGAATAGCCTACAGGTCGAAAATCTGTAAGTACACCACTCTAACGAAAGAAACGTTACAGTTAATATCTATAAAGTTACTTAGGTACGTTAATTTGCTATCGAACACTGATGAATTGTTCTTCTTGAAAACATTGACATTCAATTTAATATAAAATGATTAGAAACTACTTTCCCACATATTTCTATTTTTATCTAAAATTATTTCACTGTACTTTGCATCCGTCCCTTCATGTCGCATATCAAAAAAAAAACACTAAACATAAATTTTATATTGTTTCACGTTTTCAACATCCGCTTTTTGTTGCCGACCCCATTGTCCATTGACGTCAAGTGTATGTTAGTTTGATTGACTTTTAAAACTACCGGTGGTATGAGGTTATATTTATTTGGAAATTTTGTTTTTATTGATACTTTGAAAGGTATTTAGAATATGTATGAAGGTGAATATTCATCATATTTACACAGTTTTTATTCATATGTTCATATGAGCGGAGATTTTCTGCATTCGGGTGAATATGAGTGTTTTCAACGATAATAATCGCGCAAAATTTATTACATATTAATAATCTACCTAGTTAATATCAAAGATGTTGGTAAATATTGTAATCTTCAGCAAATTTATTTCTAGATACAGTAACTATTTTTTTAAGCCAGAAAAAGAACAAGTGATACCTCGGTAAATATTTCATGACTGACAAAGTTTACTTACATGAATTAAAGGTTTATCTAATTGGAAAGATACAGTCTGATGTTAATTATACTTGCAATCCTTGTTCTGCTTCTATAGTAGTAAATGTAATTGTGTTTCATATCCTAAGCAAATTATTATATTCACACAAATAGATCAAGAAATTGACTTTTGGTGTTCCAAAAAAAGTCTGTTCATACCGAACATCCATTATATATTGTTGATGAAATGACTACAAAAATATTAATACAAGTTACTACCCTTATAGTTATTTTTATCTCTTTTTCTCTTAATGAAAATATATCGAACAAACCACAATTTAAATATGTTGGTTTATAAAGAATTAACATGTCAATGTTGCTTATTAAATGTGATATAATACATATGAGTAAACATGTCGGTTTAATGATATAATGTCTGTGAATTTAGATAATATTTAGGTTACTCCTAGCTACAATAAATAATATGATAACAAATATACTGAAAATACAATAAAAATTTTTTTTTATTGTATGTCTATTTTTATCTATAAATTGTTTTTTGTAGGAAATATTTCAAACATTTGGACCTAATTGGACCTAATAGAAACAATAAAAATCACCAACCACCTGAATATCAGAATACAATCTGTAAAATTTCAAAAGTATTCAAAAAAATACTATACTATACTATTCATAGTTACAGTGAAATTTAAAAAAATAAAATTTCACCGAAAATACGATTTTAGTTTTTAACATATTACCATATTACTAATCATCAACCGTTTAGTTTAGTTCCAACATAAATGTTCTATTCTATTTGAATTGTCTTTTATTAAATTACTTTTATACTACAAAAAATCTTTCATTAAAATGTATTCAATGAAAACAAAAACTATATATATATATAAGTGTAAAGGCCGCTTGTGAAAATATTGCAGAAATGAATATTGCTCGTCGCGTGTCTGTTGTGTCATTACATTTTGGTTGCCATTAATAAAAATTCAATTAGTGAATGTAGAAAAAACCTCATCTAAAATTTGATTCATTACTTTGTGACAGGTTTAACAATGATGATAACTAAGTAAGTAACGAAGTGAAAAAGTGGTCAGTGGATCACTGTCAATAATTATATCTACTGCTGCCTTGGTTTTGGAGCCTGATGGATAGGTTGGTTGTTAAGCCAAAAGTAACTAAGATTTCTCCCTAGAATTTCAGCTTGCAATAAAAATGGCACCGAACCGATTATGTTGCAAGTGCGAGATCTTGCATAAAGAAATCAGCTGAACTTCATGTGCGCATGCTTTTTATCAAGAAATATTATGCCTTGCATTGCACGTTGTATCGCATCATATCAACCGCCCTAAACTTTGAAAAATCCAAAAATAAAAGAAATAAGGATGGTGTATCCATAGGATAGAATTCTCAAAAATTAGTTAATAGAAATACAATTCATCAATATGATTAAAATTCAACACTGATTTAACGAAGTTTGAAATATCAAAAAACTCACATACAACAGTTTATATACATGAAAATGACAAATCTATACTTCACAAAAAGCACTATAAATTTCAGACAAATGATTGAAGTTATACAGGGACATAACATGTATTAGTTAACTAGAAGAGACCAATCTATTGGCACCAAGGTCCGACCCGATCTTATCAACTTCTGCTTACTTCATGAATTGGCAGAGGACCATTAATCGCTCATAGTAACATTATCATCGCTGATTACACCAATCGATGAAAGATCTACTGTTTTCAACAGACAAACTGGGAAGTCTTTAAGCAATCACTAGAAAACAATATTGATCTAAAAATACTATTAATAACACCAGAACAGATTGACAACGCACTATTTGTATTAACTAAGAATATACAACAGGCTTTTTGGGAAGTAACACTTAAAATAGAAAGAGTGCAAACAACAACTAGTTGTCCTTCAGCACTAAAACATAAAATAGCACAAGAAAGGAAAATCAGAATACGTTGGCAAACTACACAAACTCCAGAATATTGAAAATTACTTAATAATGTAGTTAAAGAGCTTAAAAACTTATGAACGAGTTGAAGAATGGATAATTTCAAAACTATATAGCATAAACAGAAAGCCGCAAGATATTTAAAAAGACCTCAGCAATAATTAAATGTAGGGACTGGGTAGAAACCTATAAGGATAAAGCAGTAATATTAATGCAGCACTTCCAAGTGTATTTGAATCTACCTCCATTGAAGCATCTCAAGAAATGACAGAAGAAATCGAAAATAATTTGAATACACCATATGAAATGAGCTAACCGATGAAAAAAGTTGAATCAAAAGAATTGAAAAACGTGATAAATACGAAATCAATTTCAACAAAGCACCAGGATTCGATCTGATAAAGGGCAAAGTGCTACAAATATTGCAATTGATAGTCTATAGGGCTATAACACAAATATAGTGAGCAATAATTATAACTGTATACTAGTGTATGGGAACTTGTCAAAATAATTATGATTCCGAAACCAGGTGAAACCGCAGTCACGTCGTGCGATCCAATTAGCTTACTACCAGTGATCTCTAAAGTTTTTATATAGATAAGACATTATCCATTTGAATAACCTGACTTTGTATTATCACTTAGGATTCAGAAACAAACACGAAACTATCGAACAGGTTAGAGTAAAGTGCTTCGAATTATATTGAACGCCCTATGATATTTTCCAAACGACGTAATTGCGAAGGATCTAAATATTCCACCGGTAAAGAAGGAAATTCAAAAGAATAGTTGAAAATATAGTGAACGAAGATTAAAGCGCTATAGTTCAATAGACCTGCGAGACAGGTTTAAATAGCGACTATAAACATTGATTAAAATCAGGTGAACGGTTACATTTCGTCTCAATTAACCAAAAATTCTAGATTATGTAAGGGTATCTTCATTGGAACAATCCCATGTTATTTATTTTCTTTCACAAGGACTGATGGTATAATAGATGGGGCTGGAAAATACTTCAAGCAATTTTAATTTTGCTTCCATTTCATTTTTAGAATTTGAATTTTCACAATGAAGGATAGAAAATATGTACTGTTAAAACACATTGTACTTAAATACTGTGGTAAATTGATTCATTCACTAGGTATTTTTTGGAAAAATAAGTATATAAGAAAACAAAAGTTAAAGAGTATGCAAAACACTTGTGTTCTGTAGCTCAAATTTTATCTATCGATTGTGTTTATATTAATGCGTTTATTTCTATACTTAGGAAATGTAAATAATATATGTCATATAAAAAGAAATTTGGAGAACTAACAAAACTTTTTCCATTAAACTTTGTTCAATTATAAGTTGCCAAAAAATAAAATGGAAGTGATGAAGCGAGACGGTACATATAAGGTTCGATTTGAAAAGGGGACGATGAATAGCTGTTGACGCGTAAGCTTTTTAGTATTACCTACATTCAGCAGCCATTTCAATGGCGACAGAAAATTGGCAACGTGAATGACAAGGACCCTCATTCAAATATGGTTCGATTCCACTTCGAGCCGTTACCCCAATAGGGATCATTTTTGTCGATTTCATAAAGATCGTTGAAAATTACTAATGGTAAGCAGGAACGGACTCTGAATAAATGTTAAGTTCAAATTTTTCCTTATTTAATTTATATATTTCCATATTTGATCCTTAAAGTCAAAAAAGGGATACAAAAAAATGATAAAAGTACTAAGTTTGATTGATCATATGAATAGTTGAAATAGCTTTGTAGAACAATAAATATCCCAGCCATTGTACTGATAATGAGACACATAAGAACAGATGAAGAAAAACTAATCGTACCGCTTTACTAAAGATATTATAGACAAACAATGTAAACATTCTCCGTTTATTAATATTATATTATGAAAGTCCGTTGATTACAATACATATTGAAGGCGTTATGATCCGTATCAAAAGTTATTAGAAAAATTGAAGATTTTTCCGAGTAATCAATTTGGATGGTTTTTATGAAATGTAATTAGGAAATAGCTTCTCTTGAGAACGAATTGTAAATGAATAAAAAGCAATAGTGCATCTCATCAATTGAGATTTATAGGGAGTTTATG
Source organism: Diorhabda elongata (assembly GCA_026230145.1). Taxonomy (NCBI): domain Eukaryota; kingdom Metazoa; phylum Arthropoda; class Insecta; order Coleoptera; family Chrysomelidae; genus Diorhabda; species Diorhabda elongata. The sequence continues at coordinate 27,347,675 of CM047929.1, read as the reverse complement.
TAGAATAAATTCATCACTATCACTATACTAATAATATACAACAAGCAAAGCCAGTGAAGAGAATAGATAATTCATAGTAATTATTTGACTTTTAAATCTGTTGTACATTTTTCATAAATTAATAGAAATCATTCTACTGGATGTTCATTGTGGGTCCAGCTCTGAACAAATTTGAAATTAGCTATAAGGAATGTTGGCTCAATGGATGTTGAGTCCTAAAAAGTCATTTCTAAAAAACAATACAGGAAAAATCAATTTTGGAAACAAAGGTTTTTGTATTGTGAAAGGATAATATAAAAATGCCCAAATCGTTTCTAACTTATCTGATGAATATGGAGCTCAAATACAATATTTAAAATAATATACGTGAATTAAAATGAGGTATTTACTAATAAAGTATTAAACAAAACCTTTGACGGTGAATGGATATTACAAAAGATAACCGGGAAGTAATTTCCCTTTCGTAAATTTAATTTAAACCAATGAATATTTAAGTTTTTAGTTTAAATCAATAATGTAATCATCTTCGTTATCAATAATATTCTATATCTTGTGTGAAACTTTTCAAAGTAAGACCGATAAAAATCAATTTAGCCGGCATATACTCATTAATTTTTATCAAGATTCATCTCGCGCAGTGCGGTCTTGCATCCCAGATAAATGCCTTTTGTCTACAATCGTCACATAATTTTTTGCATCAGCGATTTGTCCAGGTTTCATAACTTCAAAATACGTAAACAGAAAAAAGCATTTTTTGTTGTGTATTTCTGATTATTCATTTGCAGAGAATCACTACACTTTGCGTTTTGGATTATTATATGCTCGCCTCCAGTGAGGAAGTGATCAAAAATCAAAAGCTTGTCGTTGACTAATGTTGTTGACCTTCATGATGCATAAAAGTTCTAAATTACTGGATCTAAGTTTAGTGAACCATTTTTGGCATACACTGAGATAAATGTCGTGTTACTAGCTTTTGGAAACCCAAGAAGCATACAACGCCGCTGGATATGCTTTCCAGTGATAAACGCACAATAACCTTAAGATGTCTTTGACAATTAAACATCGATATGCACAGTACTATTTATGATTACAACTTTTTCTAAATTATCAGGTGATAATCGAATGACAATGAAGAATCAAAATATATTTCAGAATTTTAGTATAAAACATATGAATAAAAATCAAGTATTCACTGTAAACAGATATTTCTACTTCGGAAACTCTTTTGTAGAGCAAATATTCAATTCGTTTGATATACTTAATTATATTAGAACTTTTGACTCGATATATATATAGAATAAAAAAAACAGATCAAATAAAAACTTTTTTATTAGAAAAATAAATCTCGGACTGAGAAGAAAGAATTATTAAGAAACCTAACTGGGAAATATTCAATAGATAAAATATGACAAAAATATTGTACATGTTAGAACAAAACGATGCACGAAAAAATTTAAAACCAGATTTAGTACCTAATAACTAGATTTCAACTACAAACAAAGTTAAGAAACTTTAATCAAATAATCTATTTATGTGTGAGATGAATCAGAACAGTTTCAAGGGAATGAAAAGATTTTTAATAGTTTTTCTGCATAGTATAGCTAACCACTCTTAGAATATAAAATCTGGAAAAACTCCAATACTGCGAATAAAATACATTGTTTCTAATGGATAGATTGACAGACGAGTGTTTTCAGAGTAGCCAGCTGTTTATCGGACTTTTAAATAATTTCTAAGAAAATAAATTGATGCGAAGTGGGGACAAATAATACAGAATTTAGCTTAATTAACGCTGATACTTCTAATCGTACTCTGTAAGATATTTTTTACATGTCATTCAAATTGGTGGGCTCATTTATTATATTCGCTTTTTTACAGCTGCTAGGTTGTAATTTGTCTACCACCCAGGATAACAAATTCATCTCCTTTCCGTAGATAAGTAACTTATTGTTTGCTGAAACTTTTTTGATTATTCTCAGCAATAAATATTAATATAGGAGAGTTTGTTCCTAGATTTTTCACCTTTTATGATGGATGATATGGACATAATAACTCTAGAAAGTATTCTTATGATTGAAAAAATCAAATTTGTTTTAACGTGTTTACTGCATATTATCGTTAAAAGTAAAAACTACACCAGCTTTTCAATAACTACAGATTAATCTGGATTATACAAAAGTTTACGCATAGACGTTTGGAAGAATCCCTATTCCAAAATTAGTATTCCTATAATTTTGTAAAATTTCTATAAATAATTCCATGATAAATGCCACGTGATCAAGAATTACTTCTTCCTGTTTATTTGTTTCTATATTACATTGTTTATATTTTCATATAGTTTTTTGTGGAACAAAAAAGCAAAAACGTAAATTCTCTCTTAATAGAATTATGCCTCCAGACATATGTATTCAAGTTCCATTCTTCACGTTCTATCTTATTTCTAGAATGTCTATGGAATATAGAAACGATAGCTCGCATGTAATTGATAAAAACTATAAAAATAGTTAGAAATTATATCAATAATTTGGAATTTTCTTTTTTTAATTGTCATTTAACTGCATTATTTAGGATGTTGAATATTGCATTTAAAGATACGTGTTTATCTGATATGGAACCTGTTCGATAACAAATAAGTTGATTCTAAAAATTGATGTTCCCTTCCTTTCACAACTGTTCGATGTTTATAAATAAAATAGGTTCGTTGTCAGAAACGTGACAATTTGAGTTCGTCTCATACCAAATCAAACACTATTTCAGGTTAAGAGTTTACACCATTTTCAAACTACCCCAGAAAATGTATAATTTTAATCTTTTGTTAGCATAACGTGACCGTTTCTGAGCGGTTTTCAATAAAGTTGAAACAAGCCTAATATTCCATCTTTTACAATTTTGTACGTAGGACCGTTGGGCATATAAACAAGCATAACCAAAATTTTTCTGTTCATGTTATTTGTACCTATAATCAATTTTAAAATTGTGATTTTTCTGTTTAAAAATTATTGAAAATGGAGAAAATTGAGAAAACTCCTAGCCTCATAGGTTTCTAAAAAGGTAAACAAGACAATCTTGAGTACTATCATGTGACTAGTGAAAACAAAGTTGATTGACTTTTCCTAATCGCTACGAAGACTATACGAAAGCTTGATGGTGAAAGATAAAATTGGTTCATTTAGAACATAGCTTCGAAAGTGAAGTTGCAAAAACAGTATTTTCGAAAGTTTTTACGCACTTCGGTGATCTCAAATGAGAAAGAAATGTAAACGCAGCAATATCAAGTTCATAAATCGGCAGTGAGATATAATGAAGACAGACGTGGCTAGCTCAATTGGTTTTGTAACATCCAATTTTTATCCAAAGATCTGCTAATACTGAAAGCATGATTGCGTTGAAAAGTTTCAATGAAAATACAGTTTTTTGTAGCAGAATAATTTTAATAAACGATAACTGAAAACGGGGAAAATGATTGCATCTATCCCTATAGAGAAAATTCAGAATATATTGAAAGAGAGAAAACCAGTGAAAGTGAATCAGAGCTGTCTACTATTGCAAAATACAAATGTAGGTTACCAACTATGTAATTGATGTCATCTCTTTACAATAGTTGAATTTTATTTATTGAATCTTCTGGTTCAACTCTTTTATAGACTAAATATATATCTTCTTTTTATAATTAATGTAAATTTCATCTCCACTTTGTGGACAATTACAGTTTCAGCGATGAAATTATGTTGTCATTTTAATAAGTACGGGTATTACTTAGTAGTAGGTAACTATAGGTATTACAACTTTTCCGAAACTATGAACGGGTTAACTTGATCATGATCTGAATATTCGGAAGCTAACCGGATCACGTTCATTAGGAGCTGATTAAGTTTACAGGGAGGTAATCAGATTATGCGATCCTTTCAACCATGGTAGACATGGGTAAATGAGGTCAGCTGATAGGTTGTTCCATTTGTCTATGGATTTTTGAACATTAAAAAATTATTTATTCTTCTTAAATGGGCTGTCTCCTATTAATTCTTATGTGGAGTGTCTGTTTGCTATAGAAGTAACTTGTTAATATGGAAATCTTTTGCAAAATATGAATTTAAAATATAGCTGCTCAATAATAATTATTGACCTAATATCCATCACACAACTGAAGTTAGGTCTATCAACCCAGTAAAACTCTAAAGTTCTGAATGAGCCCAAATCTAAAGAAATAAAATATAAAATATAAAGACAAAAGAAAAAACAAAAAAGTTTTTTGTTAAGTTTATCTCAATTTAGTACGTTAAAATGTTGTAATAATTGATTATTGATAAAGTAAATTAATAAATTTCGATTATTATCAAAAACACCGATAAATACCTCTTTAGTTAACGTTATAATGTATATACATAAAGTTAATATTTTTCGTAACATAATAGCTTTGTTAGCAAGTTGAATTTATAAAACGATTCCAAATCAGTTTTTAGCCGATTTAGGATCACTGTAATGCTTGTTTACGAACCTACTCAGGATGTTGAAGGATAAACAACCTAACAGAATTCTTATACCTCTAACAAACAAAAATCCGTCATCAAATATTATCGCAATCAATGTGACCTTCGAATACGAATTCATCTAAACAGAACGGCAACTTTGAAAGTTTACATGCAATCGATTCCTGGACCGATTTTGAATCAGACCCTGTGCAATGCTCACATACACAAAGAAGTAATATTTTCTCAAAATATAGTGTTCTGCTCCATTTTTTCCCAATAACGTAGCAAGTATAAACTTTTTGTGGAAGTCCGTCTAACTACACAAGCGCCAAATAGAACGAGAACCCCTACTGACATACAATGCTTGACAAAAATCCATTACAAACAAAAAGAAGAGAATTCATATACCATTATAATTTTATGGATGCTTACAAAATTCGGTTTATGTCTTCTTTATAGCTTTATTTATGGTTTGTTAATAAAGCATTGCACGTGATGGAACAGATGTTTCAATAACGTATTATACAGTGAAAATTTGCTCTTGTACATGCCTCTCCTCTTTCGACGATTATTTGAAAAAAAAAGGATTAACTATTTTTACTACCTACTACCGATGTAAGAAAATTGCTTCAAAGTTCTGAGCTATATAAATCTTGAGATTTCCACTCATTTAGCATTTCAAAAATGTACGAATTCTTATTATATCTTTCAGCACATTTTTGCGTAAATTACACAACCATCCTTGAGTTTCAATCCTCCTTTTTCTAACTCTATTTTTTCCATTTATAATGTATATCTTTACAAAGGCAACTTGTTGAATAGAGTTGGTAGTTGGTATTAAGTTTCATTGCAAACTATATTGGAAAACCTTGCTATGGTCGGTCAACGTAAAGATCAAAAAGATTTTTAAACATTAAAAAGGCTGTAACAATTAGTACGGTGATGGAATGAAGGACTTTTCCTTCTAAAACAAAGTGAAAAAGTTTCAATAGGTTGCGCAAATCCATCGAAAATTTCAATCAAATGATAGATTTACTATTGATCATTAGAGAATGCATTGGCTAAATTGATTAATAATCAAAGAAATACTGACAGGAATGCGCAAAAAATAGACATCTGTTTTGCGGCTTATCACTTTAATAGAGGAACAGAAATTCTGGAAACTTAATATTATAAGAGGAAACAAAATAAGTAATATAGACTTTTTATTGGAAGAGAAAGACCTATGTATTTGTATGTAACCCCATATTTAAAATAATTAAATGATTATAACTGAAACTAGTACCGGAAAATCAGATAAACTTTAGTGAAAATCATTTTTATGAAAATGTAACAGATGTTTTTGAAGCATCGATAATTGTTCTCAATTTCTTTTTGTCATCCATATGTTTGTTAAAGTCACGTACTCCATGTGTCCGCACTATTATTGTATTCTTTTTGCTTTAATTGTATTCACTTTATTCTCATTTTCTAATATATTCTTAATTTCATAGTTCATAAGTCCTCTATTCTCATTATTTTCAACTTTCACTGGTCCATGATTCTCCTCTCATAAATCCTTAGTTAATTTTAGTCCATATTTGTTAGTCTCATAATTTCCGCGGCATATGTTACTACTGGTTTCATCGCAATCTTGTAGACCATTAATTTGGTTGCTTGGTTTATTCTCTTACTCTGCATTATGATTTTGTACTTATTATATGCCTTGCATACTTTGTCTTGTCTCATTCTCTGTGTCATTTCTGTTGCTTATCATTGTGACTAAATGTGTCGACTACTTGGAAGTTGAGGTCATTTATCTTAGAAACAAGATTATTTTGGCCATATAATGCGAGGTACTAAATTTCACATTCCTCTTCTGATTATTCAGGTTGAGGATAGAAAATGGATTGGTCGCAAAAGCTAAAAAATATTAGAAATTTTATCTGAATGAGAGTAGATTAACTATTCTGAGTAGCGACAGATAAAGACCAATTAAACCAATTTTTCATGGATATAGCCCACGCTTGCAGACTGGCACGGCACCGAAAGAAGAAGATAGTTTGGTTAGTAACGAAATCGATTCTGTTAATCTAAATATTCTTGATTTTAGATCTCGTCTGTTTCAATTTAGTTTTTTTTCAAGAGACCTAAAAAGAAAAACATTTAGAAGCATAAACATATCTGTTAGTGAAATGGAACGCAACCAAATAACTTTCTTTTAAAGAGCGCGTGTGTCGCCTTTGACGCTTTTGTACTAGTGGTTTTTTTGCTCTAGAACCAACATTTTGAAAGGGGTCCTTGCTTGACTACCTTCCATATAATGAGTGCATGTGATATTACTGATATTACTTAGCTCCTGAGTCAGAGTCATACCATCTGTACAGCCAGGCAGCTTTTTCATATCTGAAACATTCAAATAGCCCATTCGCAGTTGCCACAGATAAGCATTATGACAATTTTGAGCATTTGAAATTAAATGAGCCACTTCTTCACTGGTACTCAAGATGTATAACTTGTTGTTCAATGTTGTAGTGCACATCACTTTATCTTCACCATTTTGAATTTCACATCCCCTGGTATTAAATGTGACGTTATGTCCATGTTTAACAATAATGTTAACTGAAAGTAAATTGGCAGCTAGCCTGGGAACATACAGAGCATTACTGACTTGGATCACATTATCTTGGCTTATATGTATATTTACACAACCAACTCCCATCACAGTTAATGGTTCTCTGTTAGCTACGGTGACATTCTTTACTGATGGCTCGGTGACATTATACATCCAACCATTTATCATCTTTGATGTTTTCCTTGATGGTCACTGAAAAAGATGCTACAAAACTGGAGCTCTCTCCTTTGCTTGCAGATTGTTTCTTTGGCTGTTTAAAATATTTAGCAAAATGACCAATCTTATTACAATTGAAGCATCTAGGTCCCTTTTATTTCACTAGCTGCGCACTATTTCTTGTTTTCTTAGTGTTTATGAGTAGTAGTTGTATGAGTTTAGATTTAACTGGAACAGCACTGATTTGAATACCAGAGCTCTCTAACCCCATTATCATGGGCTTATACTCCTCCGGTAAGCCGGCTAACATCAAAGTGCCAAGCCACTCATCGTTGACATCAAATCCAAAGTTACGCAGTGTTCATTATCTACTACCTTCATAGCCTTCAACACTATTGCTGGACTCCAGTGTAGTATTTATCAGATTTTTAAGTAAACGTACTCTTCTGGTTAAGCCGATGTCATCAAAAGCCCTTTGTAAATTTTCTCATACTTGTTTTGCAGTTTTGCATTCCTGAACATTCACCTACGTAATTTTGTGGATCCAACAACAATATCAGCTTTGACTTCGTTTTCACGTCTTTACTTGCATCTATAGATTTATCATCGGGACGTTCGACACAGCACCATAGGTCTTCGTGTTCTAAGTACGCCTTCATACTGAATTTCCATGTCGCGAAGTTTTCTCTTCCAACTATTTTCTCTAAATTAAACATATTTGAACACATCTTGCTGGATTTCACCCGAAATATGTAATTTTCAACTGTAGACGTAAACCCCTTTTTTAACTTCAAATTCAAATTGCAACGACAATTTTCCTTATTAATGTTTTTTCACTTTCTTGATATTTGGCATACGGTACCACTTCGCAACCACACTCTGCTACCATAAAAGAATATTGCGTAGTTGTGGTATGGAATTAAAGGTCTAAGAAATAAGAAATTAAAGAAATGGATTTCTTACCACTTCAAAACGTCGAATTTATTTTAACTCTTGAACACTGATCAAGGATCGAAGATGATATACTCCCATAAATGTGTGCCATGATCTTTATCCATATACCAAGCGATGTGCTCAGATAATCGCATTGTTTAATTTTATAATGAAAGAAAAACCAGATATTTTCGGAACAGAGGCTAAGACTTACGTATATTATCAAAGTAGGCAAGTAATTCACTCACTATTTCGATAATTTATCAACTTAAAAAAATTATAGTTCAGAAATCTAAAAAAACTAGCAATATAAGCAAACTAAACTAATAAATAAAATTTTGTAGCACTTTCAATACGGGTAGAGTCATTAAAGAAGGATACCTTTTTAATATAACAAAAACGTTGTGTAAAATCGTCAAATTATCTTAGAAAGTACTCTCCTTAAATTATATATATATATATATATATATATATATATATATATATATATATATATATAAATATATATATATATATATATATATATATATATATAAGTATAACTTTTATTGATCACTATACCCTTATGTGTGGAAAAATTATTTTATAATTTTTGTTATCTGCTGTAAAAGTGTAATTTCAGTTTCTTAAACTATTATTTATTTTTCTCAATTGATTGGACAAATCGATAAGCCAACATTGTGAACAACCTAGTATATATATATATATATATATATATATATATATATATATATATATATATATTATAATTATTCACTATATTTTCCATATGACAGAGAGACATTTTCAAACAAATGTTAAATCGAAAATAATCACAAGATAATTCATTTATAACAAATTATTCAAAAAACTTCAATTAATCATACACATTAATGCGTAGTGCGAGCACAAAGTATTTGTAAAATTATTTTTCTGAAAATTAGTTGAAGCTCGTGTAGCATTAACCAGCTGATTTTTGATTGGTGTTCCCCTGGCAACAGGATCGGTGCTTTCCGGATCCGAAAATATTTAGTAACATGAGGTTTTTATTATGTGAAAGTGCAAGCAGATTTATTTTGAGAGTGAACAATTTACCCTCTAATATGAAAATTAGCTTAATGAGTTTTATTTGTTATCTTATCAAATAATAACTATTATTGAGACGAATCAAAAACATTTAAAACACAGATTAAATTTAATAAGAATATTCTTACCTATACAGATATGTAATAGTTTAAAAAAATCACACAAGGAAAAAAGGATTTAACACTTTTCGCGCATCTTGTTGACAGAGACCGAAGCTTGTGCAATATCAGAACGAGGTGCTGAGGTTGAGCCAAAGTCGGGATGTGTTTGTGTAGAAGGGAGAGGCGGGATGGCGACCCTTTGATGCTCGATCGATCCTCTCTCACGCCCTGTTTTCTGGATGGTGCGCTGCGTCGATGTTTCTAACGTTTAAGGCACGTTATATATCCCAGTCCTTGGAGTCTGTAATCTGAGAGCCCCTTTGAGACTCCTCCATCCTGAATTTTGCCGTTTTCCCCTTTTCCTAACCGAACGTGGCCTTTCGCTTCCTCATTCCAGTCTGATTAAAAGGCGTGTACTGAAACTATTTCATTTCTGGTTTATATGCGATGTCGGTTTTTAGATTTAATTAGAAATAAGGGTGGAAAAGTTTGTCGCTTAGAATATTTTAATAATTATCGTAATCATAGTTAGAATATGAAATTATAATTTTTGTTTTAAGAATATAATTGCAATCGATGGTATTAAAATATGATCAAGAAACAGTTTTCAACTGTTAATAGTATGTGGAGTATGGGATCTCTATTTACTGATTATTTTCTATATCTGTAAATATTGGAAGATAAACCAAACTTTAGTAATTTTCACATATTAATTATAGAAAAAAATCAAGCTGACAAAAATATTTTTATAACGGTCAAAAATACCCATTCATCTACTTACTTAAAAAAATAAGGTTTTTCTAGAACTTCCTTAGGTAACTTTTTTACAGTTCCGTTAACACAGCAGTTGCAGAATTGGATAAAAAAATGATTTCCTGGAAAGACATTGTCCTATATATAAAAATATTACATTAAGAAGAATAAAATACTAATGTCATTTTTAAATTAAACATATCACGCATTATATCAGTTATGTTAACGTTAAACATCTCTGGTGCTAGTAGTTATATAGTTAAATTACTTCATTTAACAACTAACTTCACCGGTAGTTGTTAAAGTTTACGGTAAAGATTTAATAACTGATAGATTTGTGAGTAAATCATGCAGACTATAAAGAACAAATAAACATGATTAAGAACGTTTTAGACGGTCTACTATAGTTTCATTAATGAGGACTTCACAAAAGGGTGATTCGAAAATCAATATGCGGCCCTGATTTTTATATGTTTCCAGAACTAAATGAATTCATTGGTGAAAAGTGTTTAGAAAATTGTAGTTAAGGGACACTGCTACTAACTAATTCATTAAGTAGTAGAGAGGATTAAAAAGCTAGTATTACAGCTTGGAATGAGGAAAAAAATATTTATTGTGAAGAATTGGGTACAATTTTAAATCCTCTGAATTATTGATACACATATACCACCATAATACTAATTGTTGTGATGATAACTAAAGCCTAAAGTGTTTGTCATTCTAAGATAAAAACCTGAAAAACTCGAAAGCTCCTACTTAATTTTGAGATTTTGAGATGAATTTAGAATATAGAATCATGATACGTCCACATAATCTAATAAATCTCTGACTGACTGAATGAAAGAGGGATGACTGGAGTAGTAGTAATAGCCCATCATAAATTACTGTTTACATAAGCATTCTAAAGAGGTTTTCTTGAATTGAAACCTGTAGCACTCAAATGGATTTTTAGCTTGTCAAATCATTTTAATATCATAAAAGGGAAAAATAGAAGATGACTTGATACCTTCCGAGAAATCGTAAAAGTAAACCAAAATGGTTGTCTGAAAAGTTTCCGACATAGCAAAAAAAAAGAATTTCTTCCTTAATCATTTTTGTTTTCCAACATACTCTACTTTTTCCTTTTAAACTTTTCCAAAGAGGACCAAGTCGACGGAGGTCAAATCTATTGAAGGCAGTCGGTCATTAAACAATTGGATTCGAATTTTAACCGTTGCGATCCACTTATTGAGAGAAGGTGCATTATCCTGATAAACAAGCACACAGCAATGGTAGATAATACTCTACTGTTATGTTCCTAATCTCTAAGATTTTCTTGAGAACAATAATGAACATTTAAATAAATCACTAGTGTGTAATAAGTACAGGCACATCATAATGATATGTTTAAAACATTATACAAAGATACTTGAATTTTTTATAGAATGAATAAATAAACATTGTTTTGTGAAATTTAAACACTTAAGATATATTTTTTACCTATATATAGTAGGTATTTTAACTGACGGTTTAGGATTTTCAAGAAAGATGTCAATAGGACGTTCCAAAATGACATCGCTGGGCTGTCACATATTCACATGGTTTTTATGTTATCGGGAAGTGATTTTCTTTATTGTACGACGTAAAAATGACGTGAATAATTTTTAAAATAACATTCATTTCAGAATAATACCAGTTTTCTTTTAGTTTGATTTATCTATTTTTTTGAACTATATTTATTTTATTGATACCACCCTCGTATAATAGCTTCGCTGCTTATACATCTTAAATCGAGCCTTAATGGTGTAGTTGGTAAGTTAATGAAGTGCTTGATTTCCAACACGCAGATCTGAGTTTCGAATCCTTTGTTCAATGGAATTTTTATTGAATAATTTATATTATATTTATATTATATTATATATAAATATATATTATATATAAATATATATTATATATAAATAAGTAGAGAAAACATGGGAAATAATAAAATGTTTCACTGATGAAAATTCCAGTACCTTCACTAATTCATCTCAATAGTATTCTGTAATACAACTATTCTTTAATCATCATCTAAAACTAGCTATTCGTCTATCATTTACTTGTTAAACAACAGTTTCTTCAAAAAGTAGCCGTTTGATAAATATATAGAACTTCATTATGAATTTAGCAATGCACCGATAAAAACTAAATTTGCCAGGACCCTAATACATAGAAAATAAGTATCGTTTTATGGTTGTTCTTAGTTCATTGACTTGTCCTTGGAGTCCCTAACAGGTCCTTGAGGAAAGTTTTCATTTCTCGTTTCCAGTCCAAGAGACGCCTCTCGATGTTTCGTTACTCCATCAACTTGATTAAACGACAATGACACTATTTCGACGGTATTATACACTTCTAGGTTGTTGACGATATAGTTCAGCAAAAAAAGAGAATTGAAATTAACAAATTTCGTTAAAAAAATTCTATGAATTCATAAAAATAGAACAGAAAATTACGAAATAATTATACAAAATACTGTCACCAGAATAAAATAAGCAGTTTATGATATTTAGAAAAATACCAGAAAACCCTAGAAGTAGTGAGTGTGAATTAGAAAGTATGATTCGTTTTCTACAGTGCTACAGAAATCCATCGGAGAATGAGTGGTGTGTATGGGAAAAACTTGAGTGATGGTGTTTTGCGTGAATAGTGATGGCTGTAATAATGTGCATGATGAAGGGGGCCAAGGACGCAAATCTATCGTTTCAGATGACCTGGTTCAAATAGTTTATGGTTTAAGAAAACCGCATATTCACCATTCCTGCTCTGTCTACGGAATTTCCAGAAGTTTTGAACGGTTAGGCTACATTGGTTGGCAACTTTCTTTGAAGCGGGTATTGAAAAGTTTGTTATTATGTCGAAAAGTAACCGTAAGTATACCAATCTTTTGTTAAAAACAATTTTATAGTTTTATATGAACTTGTCTTCTATATCGCCTTCTATATCGCCTATTTCTTTAATTTCTTAGAACTTTTGATATATTTATGTTTATGATAGGTAAAAATTGACGGTTTGACTTTTCTCTCTTTTTTTCTTTAAGTCTTTATCAAAATATTTTGATTAAGTCGACAAGCAGATCAAAAACAATGGAGGGAAAAGTTTTTGACACAAATTTTACAAATTGATAGTGAACATTTTTTCTCAAATGGGTCTCTATCCCATATAAACCTTATTGATCTACAGACAAGGAGACAGAGAGGAAATTATTCAAATAAAAACATGAAAATGAATCTATTTTTGTCTTATTAGGTGTTTGGATTTCATGAAGTCTTCTAGTATAAATATGTTTCAAAGTTGTATCCTACTGTTTATTTCTACTTCAAATTAGTTAAAATTAGAGATTATCAACGATTGTTTTATAATAACTCATCACAGTACTGTTGTCTATTCTCATAATTAAGCAGTTTTGTCTATAAGTATGCATCTATGGAAACCGTTAACAGACAAAATCCATAAAGAAACGTGAAAATTTCAATTAATGACACGGAATCAGTTCACAAAGACTTACACTACTACTACACAATATAAATTATATAAGGCAACTAATCTGATGCACTGATGTTCATTAGAACTTAAAATGGATACTGTATACCAGATAATATCAAAATATAAGTCATAAAAAATATCTCATAGACCACATGGAGTGGCTGTGCACATTTCAATGTCCACTTTGACGATTATTGGTAAATAATAAAAAACGGTTATACAACAATTTTTGAAAATATTTCCTAGATTATCTAATAATTCATCACAAATTTGTTTAATGTGTCGAAATTCTTAGTGCAATAATAACGAAGGTCCTAATATCTACATTTACCAGGGCGTGATCTATCCCTAATGACATTATACCATAATATAGACTAAACCTTATCTTTTCGATAGTATTGTAATTCAGTTAATTATGAGAAGCAAACAAATACATGATGTGATCAATTTTTGTGAAGTTTAAGCGCTTATATCAATCAAGATGCTATTTTTGATCAACGCGTTTGCTTGAAATTACAGCTGCAGAATCAATGAAAATAATTAAGATATGTTTTGTCAAGGTCAAACATTAAAGGTCGTCAAGTTCTCTGAAACTTGTCTCTTGCGAATCGCCCATCTATGTCTCTTAATGCTGATAACATTGAAAATATTGTGAAAATGTCGTGACGGCATCCGAGTGTCAACAAAGCCTCTATTCGTCTCTAATGGATCAATATATTTTGGTCAATGTTTTAGGTATGATGCATATCAATAGCAAAAGACCTAAATTTTTTGCAAAAACAACGTCGACTAGACGTATCACAGGTGACAAGATATGGATATATATATATATATATATATATATATATATATATACAAATGCATCTATATGTTCGATTTTAGGTCTGTTCTGTTTTAAAATTAGTTTTTTTTTGATAATTTTTAAAAGAAAGATAAATATTTTGATAAAGACTTAAAAAAAAGTCAAAACGTCAAAATTTATCTTTCTTTTAAAAATTATCAAAAAAAAAACTAATTTTAAAACAGAACAGACCTAAAATCAAGAACATGTAGATGCAATATATCTTTGATAAAAAGGTGTAAGAAATAAGAAGACTTAACCGCAACGAAGAAACGAAAAAAATCAACTCAAAGTCAGACGAAAATCAAAATGCTACTCATTTTCTTACTACTTACTCACTATGTATTTACATCAAAATGCAAATGCGAGAAATACGCAACAAAGTGTATTTAACGTTTCTTATAATCCTGATAGACAGGGTTCCCAGCTTATGGGTTTTCCCTCCAAATTTAGGGGGGAAAATGTGGAAATGAATGTTATGTTCTTAGGTATGTTCATAACTTCAAATAAGTTGCATAACAGAATATCAGTGGAAATATTATAAAATATGATTATTGCAACGAAATAGTAGATCATGCACAACATTTCAAGCATCCGCAAAATAAAAAGATTTCGATAATTTATGAATAAAGAGTTTAAAAAGCTGATTTTGATGAATGCAATTATTAATTGATTGTTAGAAATTGATTATTTTTTTAGATATTTTGTTATTTCTAGTGTTATTCATTTAAACATATTCAATTATTTATTTTATAATTTTTTATTAGGGAGAATCCCTAGTGATAGTGGGGATAAATTTTTAAGAGTTGCTGACAGAAATCGAAGTATTAGTTACTTTACTTTTTGAATGCACAGTGTGATATGATTTTAATAAATTGTTCACAAATTATCTACTCAATCATTCAAGTGTTAGATGATTATCATATAATTTAATGGTATATAAACAATTATTAATCAAAACGTTTAATTATCACACATTATAATGTTTATAGGCAATTGAAAGTGAAAAGTGGTATGATAAAATATTCACATATTCACAATGGTCCAAATGAAGAAGTATATTTATACGGCCGATGGTCCTTCGGACTTACCGTATTACCGGGAAGTTTACCCATACCAGACGGTCGAAAACTGGTTTAAGAATCTGACCCGAGAATGATGATATGAGAATTCATCGCATAACACATCCCACCTATATGTTGAATCAAGCTAATCAAAAAGAGGTTTGGCGAACAAAATCGCTGGTCAATCTGGTCAATATACGTAAACACATCTAATAAAAAGTTTACCTGAATTTATATAGGGTGAGTCAAATATGAAAAAAACTCAACATTTATCTCTTTTAAAGAAAATAGTTTATTGCATAGGTTCTAGATATATTTTAGTAAATATTATGGTGCCTTCCATTGAAATGTAGTATATAGTCCATTTTCGTTTAAATGAAAAGAACTATATCTAGACTGCCGAATCATCAATAAATCTAATTCGTCTTTCCCTACTGCTCACCACGAAAGAGAATATTGTTGGTTGTGCTCTATTATTTCAAAAATTCCAATCGCTATACATCATCACATGATCCAGGTGTATCTCGAATTTTTTGTTCCTATTCTATTAATGTATCGAACATTTTCAGGGAACTATGAGATATAATTTACTCAATATCCCATTCCTTGTTCAATATGAAATCTTCTTGATTATTTCTGGAAGCTAGTCGATATTAGATACGCGGACGAAATATTGAAATTTACATAATGAGGGCTGCCTGATACAAATTTAATGTCTTGGTTCAAATTACCCGTCCAAATGTAAGAGTCTAACGTTGCTATGCTTTATAATAAATTTTTACTATTCTTCAGTATTCAGCATTAGGAGGGTTATGAGGAAAGTTTTCGACCTATTAAGGGAACAATTAATTATTTCCATTCTTCGACATAGTCTTCTTTTAAGTCTATACAATCAGTTCATGCTTTCAACTTTTTAGCTCTTTTAAATAATTGTTGCCGTCTGTCTCCTCAAAATAGGCGTTTATGTATGACGTACTAGTCTCATGAAAATCTCTCCTGCAACTGAAACTTCAAACTTTGAAAACAAGAAAAAGTCGCACGAGTCTATCTCGGGTGGATATGATGGTTGGTCAACCAAGTATAAGTGCAATTTGTGAATTTTAGTCCATGGCGATGGATGGTAGGAAAGGTGCGTTTTTCTGCTCTTTTTATTCAAATACCATCGCTTTTTGCAATTTATCCGATTATGTTATCAAGCAATAATGTCTGGAACTCTCTTGTTATTCATTCACCTTTTCAGATTTCAGATTTTCAATAACAAATTTCCCAATCAACTGTCGTCATCACTTTTCTGGCCAATGAAATGTATGTGTTTGACTTATTCGGAGCAAATTTGTCCATCGCAAACACTGTTTTTTATATCAGGGGTAGATCCAGAATCTATCTACAATTAAGATGACGCAAAAATCCGATTCATTATGCTCAAACCCCGTCTATAAGTCCTGGAAAATGATCATTCGAATACGCTTTTAGTAGAAAGTAAGCACACGTGAGGTCCAACGCGCGGATAGCTTACTCAAGCCTCAAGACCAGTAAGTATATGGCTAATGCATTCTTTTTATATACCTTCTAACCTTAATCAGTCCAGTATAATTTGATTAACTTTTTCGATCTAATACAGTTTTTGGCTGTCCCGAATGTTCGTCTTCAGTCAAGAAGATACGCCTATGTTGGATTTCAGCTTAACAAGATTTTGCGCTCATAAATGATTATGTAGAGTCTTCGTACATAGTGTCTAACTTTTCTTCTTTTCGCGTAGGTGTATTGATTTCCAGAAACAAGTAGTTAATATCAGATCGATACACAATTTTTAACATTTTCAGAAAAATCTTCACTCAGACGTCAAATAGAAACTAAGCGTCCAAAATAGCTGAGGTTTTAGTAAGAATCTCTCGAGGCAACAGCAAATTTTTTTGTGGTTATATTGATGTGTTTGACATCTTCAGGTTGAAGGGTTTCAGAAAACCCTTGTATAGTTGTATATTTTCAATATCTCCATGGCATTTTCAAGCTGTTTAGAAACAAAAATGCACCAGTATGTAGCAGCTTATATATTTTGACTAAAACTAAAACAAATTTATCGAATTTGTAGCTTCCCAATTTCCAACTTAAAAACCTATAGATATGTTTTCTGTAAAATTTAAATAAAATTACTTGCATTCAGGCTACCAAATTATCGATCAAATCTTTTCTGTTAAAGCTCGAAGACTTTCTATTGAAATGGTGGCTAAATAATTGTTAACTGAAGGAGGGTCTGAAGAATTTGCAATACCTCCGCGATGTTGGAAAATTTTCATTAAAATATACTAAAATATTTGAAGTTTGCTTTGCAAGGTAAAAAACAATGAATATCCTAATAAATTTCATGCGACAGTTTGGAGTCCGAATCGGTGCAATATTCATAGCAATGTTGTTATAGCAATGTTGTTGAATAAATGAAAAAAGTTAGGAAGTTAATACAAAAAATTGAATATTCTCATATGAACTAATTGAGTTATTATGACATCAAAGTTGTAAGTAACCATAATACTGAAACACATTTACTTTAAACTTGAGTTTGGAACCTAAAGGTGGGTCGTCCTCAGATTTATCATCAAACAATGAATTTTCTTATCCTTATTCTGATTTCAAACTGAGCTTCTACATTTTAGTTATTTGCATACGGTCGTTGTTCACTTCATTCTGTATAAATTTGGATAAGCGGCCGTTACATACGAAAAGAATGCGGTAAACAAAAAATAAAATTTGTAGAGTCAGAGACATAGAGTTTTCGATTTTTCACTTTGCCATTCCTCAAGGGCTATGAACACGCTACCTGGTTTAGCCAGCTCTGCACATAATAATCAAAATTTCCTCGAAATATTTGACAAACTTGAAATTGTACTACAAATTGATTAGATAGAATCCTGTAGCAAACATATTTCCCCTTTAGGAAACACAAAATGAAATGAAATAATTTTTGAAATACTTCTTGTGTCCAGAACGTACTGTGATTGGTGGCAATCGGGTGACGTCACATCAAAGTAAAAGTGAACAGATTCTTTTTTTTTTGTTTTATCTTTCATGAGTTGTAGATTCGATTTGATGACTCTATCTGTATTTTTTTTCGACAAATCTTATAACTAGTAGGCTACTATTCGTTTATAACCACAAAAAGAAATAAAATTCAGTACAAGTTCATACCGGCAACCTATCTGAAATAGACACGTACACATAATTACGAGGGGTTATTTTTGAAATAAGAACCGTTATGGAATGAAGAAGGAGATTTTTGGCATGTCTTGAAAGCAGCAAATTTTTTGGTCGTGGCAACATAAAGAACTTATGTGTCAAAAGTATTCGACGGCGTCTATTATAAAATTCAAATTTAATTGGGCATAAATATCATTTGGATGAGTCTATTGGAAAACACGTCACATTTAAAAAAGTAAATTCTGAGAAAATCAGAAAATACCAAAAACTATAATTAAATATCATATATTGTTTGAATTTTTTGTGAAGGGGTTTTCCAAACATTGTTTCTTGAAACAGTTTAATGAAATAAATCTTTGATTCAAGTTCGTCAATAATGTCTTCAGGTATAAAGGCATCGACTTTGTTTATTGAGTCTACCAAGTTTTCTACTTGAACTTCATCTAGATTATTTATTACTGTAATGAAACTCCATCAAATTTAAAATGTTGAATTTGTCTAGCCTTCAACAACATTCATATCAAATTCATATATTTCAGTATAAGTTCAGCTTCTGGTTTACTTACTATACTTAAAAACATATGTGGATCCTCTTACATTTTTTTCCACTCTAACATTTTCTCACCAAAATGTCGATACTAAGACACTTTTCTCGATACCGGTTACAAATTTACTAAAAGAACTTGGAATACTAAAATATGAACATTTTTCCACTTTTCGACATAGCCCCGATTAACATGTGAATGTGTGGCACAATCTTTTGTATTCCAACATGAAAGAAGTCTATCGCCTGACGGTTAAATCAGTAACGGTTCCAACTTACCGCCAAGAACTTTTGAAAAAATCAGTCAAAAGAATACACCATTCATGCAGAGTTCCCTTATTTATGGCACTTTCACCGTAAACTCCAATAAGGTGAAGTCTAATCGTACGAACTTCTTCTCAGTTTAAAAAGACAACCAACATTGACACAGAAGTGATAAGTGTTTTATTTAGAAAAAATATTCAGCAATACTTTTTGTCATCCCATAATATATTTGTAGGTATTGATTTTAAATTTGCGGTGGGTTAAAATATCTTTTTCCAGTACACTAACATTTTTTTAATCCATGTAATATATATTCAAGATTAATATTATATACTGACAAAACAGTGATTTTCGAACATAAAACCATACTAATATAATTAAAAAATTTTTCAGTACTGTTCGATCAATTTTATAATCTCATTTTTCTTCTTTTTTAACTAGTTATACACCATTCTACTCAATACATATGGAAAAAATGATGTAAATAACTTACACTATGTTGTGTTGTTCTGATTATGTGAATTTGTTTACTAGCATGGGATTTAAGGCACGTAATGTGGCTAACACCATTCCAAAAATATCAATTAAACCGTCGCATCAAACATTTGAACTTTTTCATTAATTTTGTGTGATAATAAAATGATCTCTCGTAAATATTAATTGTGGTTATTGAATGAATAATTGGAACCAATTTTTTTAATTAAGTGAAATATCTCTCAAAATTGTTATTGAATCACTGACAAGAATTGTACAATAAAAATTGATAAACTCTTGTTAAAAACATTAAATTTGAACAAATGCTATTAAATGTTGGGTGGGTAATATTAAATGATATTGAGTTTTTTTTAATTTTCCTCGAATTTTTCTGGATATTATGAAATAAAAAAATTTTAAAATAAAATAGTTTGATCTGTTCAGTACAGAAGTATTTATATACATATTGGTCTTTTGAATCACCTATACATTACAAAAACAGATTAAAATCTCAACTAAAATAGTTAGAGATACAGTAATTAGCTTAGAAGAATGAAGTTTAGAGACTAATTACAAGTAACGCTGGGATGTATTTCTCCGATATTTCGTCAATTATCTTTCTCTACAACTTAATGTTATATTTTATGAAAAGTATATTTTGCGTTATGAATATGTAACCAAATTGATAAATAAATTCGGAATAATGAATTATCGTTTTGAAAACATTAAATATTTCGTTTAATATAATCAATGAAAAGCAATAGAAACTTATCACTCATTAAAATAAGTGTAAGGGAATTAAGTTGATTGAGAAGACATTAGATACGAGTCCTACCTTAACACTTTATATATACTATAACCCGGGTTCAGGTAGCTGATTGCGTATAATAACTCAAAACAAGATTTAGATAAAAGTTTCCGAACGAGGCGTTTGATTTTTGGTGAAATTTTTAGAATAAAAACATGATCTACAAGAACTTTTGATTTATATTACTTTTTGAGCTGTAATTTTTCCATGATATTTATTCAGTTCTTTAATTGATTCTAGATGTTTAATAATTGTTATTGAGCTGATACAATGATTTACCAGCTCACACGGATTATTGCATTGACTTTAATACGAATAAAATATTTTTATGCGGAAATGACTATTAACATAGTGATGATTCATGAATTTTCATTTATGATACCGAATTGAAGCACCAATATATGCAATGGAAGAACCCATCGTCATCAAGAACTTTCATCATCGTAATATTTGCCAAAAAATATTTTAAGGATTTTAGTATAAACTGAACAATCTACATTGCATTGATGTAGTGAAACCTTCAACTAAGTTTGCTTATAATAGTGGTTACAAAGTAAAGAATATTGAAACTTTAGTTTACTACATACCCTCCCTAGACGATTACTATTCTTGTAGCTGCAAAATAATACAATTACAATATGAGAAAGTGATCCAGAGCATGTTCGATGAGTCGTTTCACGTAGAGAAAGACTAGATAACTACAAAAACGGTTTGATTAATACAATATGTTTCAGACAAAATTGTACATAATTTAATTTTTTATAATATTTACGCATAACAAAACGAAATATTCGCCAGCTATGATCTTGAATATATAAACGCGGACAATAAATTTTATGACACTTTTATGATGCCAAAATGAAAGTCTGATTCCAAGGTTGATATTAATTTTTGATCCTAGATTCTATTATCATTAAATTTCAGACATTATCATATTATACTAATATCCATTGTCATTTTTTTATGCTATAATATGTAATAACTCAAATTTCATTCATATTTATTCGGGCAGGTGAATTGCTCGTCGTCAAATATACTTAATGTGCTCCATGTAGATGAATATAACCATAAATATATTGCTGTTAAGGAGCACGAACAAACAATCATAAAAAAATGCAAAACAAGAAGTTTGAAAAATAAAAATTATTTTAACTCTGTGGGTAGATGATTTAAAGTAACATGAAAGCTGCTATAGGAATAGAGTTTTAAGCGGTATTAAAACAAAAGGCTTTATGTAGTTTTTGAGATTAACATAACATTTTTAACATTAATATAAATCATATAATGCGCACAACGAATCAATATATTTTTTAAGAGTTCAAGACAGATATATCTCCACTGTACACTACTTGAGGGAAAATTTCTTCATTTTCAAATTCTTCTTTCAAGATAAAAATTTAGTTTTTGGCGTATATTTGTTTGTACAGCAATAAGCAGCCATCCATAATATTGTAACCTATTTTCTGACACCGGTTGACTGTTCTATTTTCTTCTTTTGATAACTTCAGACTGTTTCACATTTTTACATTTTTTTCAATTTTCCAAACATTTTCAATCGTATGCATAATCTAATTCGTTCACAAAATCACCTTGAGTTCCTATAAATCCAAATTTTTTGTCTAATTTCTGGCTAATAGCCGACTTTTCTATCCACATTATGCAATAGTACAGAATTTACGAGGTAGTGCCTGACATGATCTAGAGATGGAGGTAGTTGCTTGATAATTATCACTGTAAAGTACACAATCTATACAGAATATGTTTCAAGTTTGAAGAAGCCACGTTGTTTAATATTTGTTTTGCAGCCATCAATAGTGAACGTTTTCAGTGAATTTGTAAATATGGGAAAAATTGTTCGTTGTTATGTGTTAAGCAACACATGAGAAATCGCACACAGATAAATTTCTGTTTATATTAAAAAAAATGATGCATCTTGACGCAGTGAGGTCTAATCACTTCTGTATTATTAACATTATTTTTAGAACAGAAGTAAATTGTTTCCATGCGAAAAAGAATTGATTGTCCCTGAAAATGATGTGCTACTACACCCGTCTAAAAAGATACGTGTGGGAAACCTTTAAATGAACCAGGACAGGGAAACTTGGATATCGTCACTCCATAAAGTAAACTGCATGGACATTGATCAATATTTAGTATATATTATCATCCCTGAGCTATATAAAGATTAGAATATAGACAAGTACATCCAAAACAATATGTGAGTGGCGTAGAGGTTATCCAAGCAAGTAGACGATCTCACGAAAAGAAGTTTAGTCTTTAGTGAAGACCTTTTAGCAAAAGTGTTATTTTTCAAAATATTGCCAAGAAAGAAGTATTCTTAATTTATCATCCACATATATTCCGAAGCTTCTCATTGTAATGATAATAACTTTTATGTAGTTTTATGTATAAGGAAGTGATTTGAATGGGGAAATGTATTGTATAACTCCATATAAGATAACGAAACAACCAAGAACATAGATAATGCATGTCATGACTGCACTCAATATAATTCTTGACCTACGGTAACTACAACAAAGATTAATGACATTGCGTTTCTGAAGCATACTTTGCCAGTAGTGTTCCTGTGTCTTCCGACTTGGTTCGTATTCATATATACAGTAGAAATCGATATAATATTGCGAGTCATTCGCACCCTTTCTAGACCGCTGCCATATACAAGTAAATTTACGAAGTCTGTTCTGGTTCTCAATTTAATTCACGCTTAAAACTTTTAATTTATCATACTGTGACTGCGTAAGATACATAAATATACTTTTGACATCGTGAGACGAAGCTTAGGTATGTACATTTAATATTTAAAAACATTCATAAAGAATATACTATATTGGTTACGAAAACAATATCTTTTGATAAATAATGTAAAAATGGGAAAACTGGTTAATATAAAAAAGGGTATTTTCTCTAGATGGTAACTAAAAATTTACAGAAGTTTTAAGATATACGAGAGCCGTTTTTTTTCAACCTCTGATATAATGAAAGACTGAAAGACAAGTTCATATAAAACAATAATTTTATTAGCAAAAGATTGGTACACCTACGGTTACTTTTCGACATAGTCACCGAAGAGATTGAGACATTTGTCTCTGTACCCTCTTCAAAGAAAGTTACCGCCAATGTAGCCTAACAGTAACAATAGAGTACAAGAAACCTAGAAACCTCTAGAAATTTCGTAGACAAAGCAGGAATTGTGAATCTGCGATTTTCTTTAACCTATCTGTCAACTCGTTGAACCAGGTCAAATGGAATGATAGTTTTGCGCCCTTTGTGCTCTCCATCATGCACACCATCGCGGCCATCTTTAAACTTTCGACACCATCATTCATGAAATTTTCTCCATACACACTACTCCTTTTCCGATGGATTTCTTCAGGACTATCGCCTTCAACCTGTAGAAAACGAATCACACTTCGCAATTCACCCATAGCAGGAGCATCAATAATGGCGGACATGTTTACGTGGCTATAGCACAACGCCGTCAACAATGGCAGAGCTTCGTAGATGCCTATAGTGCATGCTCGCTTTTTTCTGCCAGCGTGGCCTCTGCACGGAACCATTGGAGGTTGAAAAAAAACGGCCCTCGTATCTAAAAAGATACCTACCAAGTTTCGGGGAGAAAAATGTCTGTAGAAAATATAGAAAACATTTTTTGTAAGTTTAGCAAGAGAAATAGGCTACAAATGCTCGTCAGGCTATAGAAGGGATGGCTCAAAATATTTGAATAGTATCAGTGATGAATGAGGATATAGAGGACTTGTCCATAAAGGCTTATTCAAATTTTACGGGAAAATACTACAAACAAATCATCACTAGTGTTTTTTGAAGTATATTTCACTCAAATGAATATGACTGGAGTTTGAAACGCAACCATTTATACACTACATCAGCAAATTTAGGGTGAAAGTGTTACATTAGAATCCAAAACGTCATCGAAAGAATTAATCTGAAGAAAAGTGCTTTTATTTAAATACTGAGAAGATACTTACGTGGTATAAATTTTCAATACATACTATTGTAGATTTGCTGTTTTATTTAAGGGAAAATAGCAGTATCTGGATCCCTTTAGAACTACTTTTGGCACTGATAGAATTACGATTATTGAAGCAAATGTTTTTCCGCAGCCTGAGAAAATGTCTTCTGCTTCAAGTGGATCTATTCAATTAATTTTTCAATCGTTGAATAGTTCACAAAATCTGTAATATGTTGTTTTCACAAATAATGGTCTGTGGTCCTGTCTAGTTTGTTCTTATTAGGAATTGGATAATGTGTGCACCAGCATTGGTTGTTGTTTTTTGGCAAGATTCTAGCCTATCAGAAACCTATCATAGTTTTTTTCACTTTCTGTCTTCCTCAAGGCAGTGTCAAAATGGATAAAGCAAACGTTGGATTAGCATTGGTTGTCAATTATTAACAAATATTTGCAGATCAGAAACATTCACATGAATTACAGAATTCTTCTATGCACTTTGTTGCTGGATCATAGCTGATTCATCACTGCCATCAAGTCCAGTTGGAAGCTGCAGACACCAACTAGGTCAGAAAAACTCACTGCTGATGCAAATCCTTCACCAAGATCACTTTGATGTTTAAATGGGAAGGTATGGAGGTGAATAAGATACTTTTAGTACCACGTATATCTCAATAAAGTATCATTATTTCTATCCCATATAAAATATAGAAATTGTATAGGTACTTATGGCGAGAAATTTGACAGAATTATGTAGTACGCGACCTTATTTCAAATCTGAAATTTTAGGCTTGAATTAAAGCTTCAAATGCAGTTTAAGGCTTGCTATAATCTTTTTAAATGACACTATTAACAAGTTTCACATCCTGGGAACGTTAGTTAAGTGTTCTGTGACCAATTAAGTTTTAAATAACAATTCTACATTTTTTATACTGAAGCATATTCGTATTTGAATGTATTGTATGATACACGTATATGCCTCAAAGCGTTATTTTTCATTATTGTACTACACGAGGGTTTTCTGAAAATTTTCGAACTGAATATTTCATCACTTATTTTCGAAATTGAGTTTCGAGCTGTATTTGAATATTTGCTTCTTAAAGGTTGAATATTCATTTTTTGAAGACAATACGCATAACAATGACAGAAAAGTATTCGGAGAACCTGCACCATCCTTTAAAACCGAAAAATTTTGGCAGCTGCATTCGAACGTGGTCGTATCAGCTTAACTAGACACTAACATTCAAGAAGGTCAAATTAAGATTAAAATTATGCGAGGCTATCGGCGTATCAAATGAATTTTGCCATATACTGGCTGACTACTAGCAGAAGTTGCATCAAGTCACAACTATAGATGAAACTGGAAATGACTACTTTTCACCTGAAAATAAATAATGGACAAGACAGTGGATTATGAAGGACGAACTTGCTAGGCTAAAACGGTTTCATCACCTCTGAATTGATAGCGACCGTTTTTTGGGATAATCATCAACAATCTCAGAAAAGGTAAAACCATAACAAGTGAGTATAAAGCATCATTGTTAAACATTATAAGAAATTACAAAGAGCCACTGTATTCACCAGAGCTGGACACTGGTGATATATTTCTATCATAACTTCAAAGTTTCACTTGCAGGAAGGAGATTTTCATGAGAAGACGACGTTATCGCATAAGTAAACCCCTATTTTGAGGAGGAAAACGGCAACTATCATTGGGAACTGTTAAAGCATCGCTGGAAATGTATATAGATTCAAAAAATGACTTTTTTAGGTAAAGCTGTTCAGAAGAGCCTCGTGAAAATAAACATTCCAATTCATTTTCTAAACTGTTCTCATTTGTTTTGTTGGCCTTCGCAGCATGAATCTCGAAATATAATTTTTACAGTCTTGGCAAAAGTTGCATTCTCAACTAAATATGAATGAATTTAAAATTTAGCATATACCTTTTAAAGATCAGACTATAAACCACTTGATTTACTCCGAATTTCGGAGTAGTTTTCATTTCAAGACAATAACACCTCATAAATAATGAACTAAAATTTAATTAGAACGATAGTTCTTTTACGCAAACAGTAACGTCGCATGTTAGCCGGAATCTAAGTGACAATTACTTTTACTGTTATAATTCTGCCGTCTGCCCTACCCTACATTACATCTACACATTAATTTAAAAGTTAATATTATAAAAGCGTGCGGCTTAAAAACATATACAAAGATGAAAAAGTATAACAGCTGTTGTCCCAATTAATTCTTTTAATATATTCGAGACATATACCGGAATTACGGATTAACGCCATACAACACTGTTACTAACATTGAATTCGAATGAAACGTATATTATAAAATCCACCGTTAAAATATGAAGACGTGTCAACACAACTATGAACATACGTGCCTTTTGAAACAATTAGCAAAAATAATACATCAAGAACTAGAATAATGCTATTATCAGGATGTTATATACAATACTTTATGTGAATAATGGTGAAAAAACTTTCAATTATACAGTAATTTTATATGATTAATTTATTCATACTCCCTATTTATATCTTGTAAAAAATCGATCATACATGAAATCAATTTTAATGAGAATAATTGGAGTTTATTAATATCGAAAAATAACTTATTTGTTATGCTAATAATATGCAAACTAAAGTCTATTTATCGAAGGAAAATAGTGAACCAAAACAATGATCAGTATAGACTCGTCGGATTTTGAAAGATCAAAATTTTATAATTTATTCTAAGAAATGGGATTTCAATAGATAAAACGAGGAAGCAACAGTTTATTATTAGAATAAGCAGGAATAATTTTGTGGGGGCGAGAGTACCTTAGAAAAATTAAGAAATTTCGAGTAGAAAATAGAAACCTGGATGAAACATGGATAAAGACTGGACATATTAAGGTTGAGGTTTGGGTGGATTTAAGGCAAGCATTTTTGGATGGACTATCCACCGGATTAGAACATCCATCAGGGAGGTACTATTTCAAAAACTATTTTACAAACATTTTCTAGTGTCACCTGTCTGTGTATGTATGTGTGTAATCAAAAATTTAATTTTGATTGACATCTACTTATAGCACTACATCTTCTCTTCTTATTTGATCGAAGGCTTTCTCCAAAACAATATAACATAAATGAATTTCCTTATTTTTATTCATAATTGCTCATTTAATTGCCTTAATCAAATATGACGCTATTTGAGCTTCTTCCAGTTTCAAAGCCATACTATTATAAATCCTATAAAATTTTATTCAAATGAAAGGTTGTTTCTAAAGAGATTTTTTACTATAATTTATTATTATCAATTAATCCTATGACTTGGGTTGACTGAATTTTATGTTTTGTTGTATACGTGCCTGGTTTTCTAAGGGAAAGTTTAGGTAAAGGACAGAACCTAATCATTTGTCACATCGGTACTGAAGATGGTTTTCTGTCAGATCCTTTATGGATATTAAATCAAAAAATTAAAAAAACGGAGACTGTTACGAAGAAATGGAGAGGGTCTCATTTGAAAATTGGTTTTTGAAAAGTCTAGCGACGCTTGGAGAGAATAGTGTTGCCGTATTAGACAATGCTTTCGATCACACGAGGAAACTTGAGAAAATTCCATGGCTTATTTCTAAAAACATCGATTTTGAAATTATTAAAGAGCATAAACATAAGTATAACTCAAATATTATCGATAAAATAAAACCTTTTTACGATTACCGTCTTACCATTGTGAACTCAATCCCATTGATTTGGGCAGATGTAAAACAATATGTTACAGCAAAAAATAAAACATCTAAATTTACTGACGTTAAAAATCTTTTTCACGAAGCTATTTAGATAAATTACGCCTGATAAGTGGAAAAAGTGTATTCAACACGTCCAGGAAAAGGTTTAAACCGAAATGTGGAATATAGACATTGTCATTGATGTGTAAGTTGAGCCACTTATTATAAATGTTGAAGAAAGTGTTCCATATTTTGGGCGTTCACTTTGTATCTATTCCAACCTTCACGTTGACATTGTATATATATTTGTAATAATGATTGAGCATAATTATTTTAAATTAATATTATTAATCTGCTGTATGAAACCGCAAATTATTTATTAAATAGACTATGCGTAAATATATTTCGATTTACTATTTTTCTTCGATAGAGTATAGATGTGTGAGAGAAGCGATCTAGCAGCATGGTGTTTCGCATCTCGTATTGACTGATTTATTCTGCTTCTCTACTTCCATAATCAGAATTGGATATGCGAAATATGTGTGCTGAAATGTCATTAGAAAATCCCGAAACTGAACAGAAAGACAATAAAAGTAAGGAGGAGAAGATTGGCCATGACCAAGAATCCTGATTATAGTTCTACGACTAGTTTGAAGCTATACCAGTGGATGATTTCTGGGAATATTGTGTATGACTGCCTGAGAATGTAAAATAGAATATTTGGGTAAACCTTGTACCAGGTGTGGCTATAAAATAACAAGTTGATTTCTGTTATGAAATTAGATATTTTAAATAATTTTTGAAAAATAGATAAATATTTTGGCTTTTCGACTACTTTCAGTTTTCATATTCAAGAAAAGGATAAACAGATACTACAATCAATTAAAAAATTTCATATGTACAAGAACTTTCTCCAGAACTATCTAATTATTTCAATAAATATGATATTAGTATAAGTCATAAAGGACATAATACTAAACTAAAATCTTAAGCACAAGAAACAAAAAAAGTAATATTAGATATCAAGTGCCTTGTACTAATTGTGACCCTGTCTACATAGGGCAGACATTTCACTATTTGAAAAATAGACTAAAAGATCATCAAGACGATAAAAAAAAATAAAATTACATTAACAAGCCACGAAATATAAAAAAAAATTTTTATTTTGATTTTATTTTGATATTCATGATATAAGTGATCTATTGATTGATATAAATAAGCAAATTGTGTCAATATTATATGTTGATAAAGCCCGAAAGTAGTCGAAACGTCTTTCAAAAATTATTAAAAAAAAACGAAGAGACGCACAATCAAGACGATTTAAAAACATAAACATTTTATTTTGATATTATGTATATTCATTGGTTATCACCCCTCCTCTATCACTCCATGGCTTTATGCGAATTTTCCTTTAGTCGAAACAGTCAAACAGTACAGGAAATGTCTTTTTTGTCTGTTCCTTCAGGACGCGCGCTGATTTTCCTCTCACGGCTTCAATAGACTTGAATCTTGTTTTTTTAATGCAGTTTTCGTCATACGTGATTACCTTGCTTAATAAGTTTGAGTTATTTTCAATCGCATTCAAAGTGTCAATACAAATAATTGTGCGAGCTTCTTGTTGTTCAAATGTGAGCTTTTTAGGCATCAGTGTTGCATACTCTTTTCACATGTACAATTTGCCGCACATATTCCTTGTCAATTGTCAATCACAAGAATACTTAGCCGATGGTCAGATCGAGAAAGATTATAGGCTTTCTATAATTTATAAGTTTCAGCAGTTTCATGTTTATTACGGCAAAACATCAAACGAAGGCCACAACTACATTGGTTTGTCAACAGACATGGTAGGCGTTGCATTTGAAAGATTAGGCTTCAAGCTAAACAGCTGACAGTCGTTAACCTTTGGCGCAGGGGTACTTTTTTTGTAGCAGCGTTAGTCTCGTTACTGATTAGCCACAACTCTTATGGAGAGTAAAATTGATCTCAATATTTTCTTCAAGAATGGCGTTAGGAAATCTCATTAAGATGATCTTTAGTTTAGGATTGTTGAAGATCATCCTTATCTCATTTGTAATTTCCTAATAACATCTTGTTAGCAGGAAATCTGGCGATCGTTCTTCATTCAAGGTTGTAGAGAATACCTCGGGGTTAAAGTTGCTTTAGAAAATCACGAAATTTTGAAATAGCTACAAAGGTTTGTTTGAGATATGTAGAAGCCAGAAAACTAAAGGTGGTCAACTAATCTTTCAGATCAATGAGATTTATGTGAGTTTATGAAGTATTATTATTTAACTCCCAGTAGTTGAATGTACTGAAATTAGATAAATCGATAAGTTTCCTAATATTGCTTTGTATTAAATTGTCCCGAGAAATAGTTTGAGTGGCACATGCCATTCAGGCTCAATTTAGTCAGATGATACCACAGATCGTATTAAAAACTAGCTATTGAAATTTCTCTGTCTCATGCTTATTACTCACTCTACAAGTCCAATTTTTTACAAAAATCCAAGATCTTACCAAACATTAACTGTATTAGATTGATGTAGCTCTAATCGATTGTTTCTATTATCCAAAACTAATATTATAATTTAGCAGGGGAGTAAATTATACATAATAGCTACTAATTGACTTCATGGCTGGAGTTCCAAAAACGAGAACTCACCGATTGGCTTTAAACTTTTACCAGATACTCTATCACACCCTAGATGATTGTACCTAAAAGGATTATAGCGTCTCGTATGGTAAGGTGGGAAAAATTCGTTAATAATTGTTAAATATTTGTGCAATGCGGTCCATATGTATGGAATAAATTCAATTTTAGCGTTATTATCTACTATGTAAAAAAACTGAAACAGGCCCATTTTTATTTAAAATATATTTTAGATTTCAAATAACCCCATAAGAAATAATCTAGAGATGTCAATTCGGGGATTTAGCCGGCCATTCGATCGTTCCACGTCTACGGATCCACTTATTGGTAAAAAATTTGTTTAAATAATTTCTAACTGTACGTGCAAAATGCAGTGGAGCTCCGTTTTGTTGGTAGAAAATAGATCGATTTCATTTGGATGATTAAAATCAGGAAAAAATCAACCTATTTCAGGATTTTTGCACATAGCACATAATAAAAATTGAATTTATTCTATACATTATATAGTTTTACAAGATAATGAATCGTTTTTTTTTTATATATATATACTATTATATTTTTATTTATTCATATTATCTTTATAATTGAGAAAAAGTGCATGAAAAAATAAAATAATCACAATAAAAAACTGAGAATCAAACTATTATGTGAAAAAATGTGAAATTAACATTACCCTTAACACCATTTTGTTATTATGGTTCAATTGTAGCCATTACGAATAAATAATTTCAATATTAATTCATATAGTATATATTTTTCGTGCGTTCAAACCTATAAAAAAATGATTAAAATGTCTACCCCTCTCCTTGCGAGACGCGAAAAATCCTTTCTGATATAATTATTTTACATATATTTGAGTATAAATACGAAATTGTAGGCGATTTTAAGCGTATCCATTTTAGAAACTCCAGTTGTTACTATTCTGTTATTTAATAAAAAAGTTGAAAATGTTGTATAAAAATTGGAGATTTCCATTAAAAAGTTTCACTGGATAGTTCACATTTAACCGAATTAAACTTTTCTAAAAATAGATTATCTTCGTGATACCTAATAGTACAAATTAGTCATAATTTTCCTCATTAAAATAGTTTCTATTTTAGTAAAATTCAAACAATTCAACAATGATTTTTGTGGGTGTTACCGTAGTTAAAAAAGGCTTAAATTGTTATTTATTTTGATGTCAAATACCTAGACTATGATGTCAGTTTTATAATTCGCGTCGTGTAGGATAGAATTATTTATTTGACACATTAGAACTAATGCTGGGTTTATTGTTTTAAATAGGCAAGGCGACGCACAATACGAGAGGATAGATTAAATGGGTTTATGCTATATTTGATGAGTTCTCAAATTTTCTGCTTCAAATTCGATAAATACGATGAAAGATAAACATGTATACAGATTTAATCCAAAAATTGGGAGCATATATTTTCTTATTGATTCGCATTTTCTTTTTATAATTACCAGTAGTTGGGTAGAATGGAATTAAATCTAATAACCACCAAAAAAATACTTTGGTACCCTAAACTCTTTTACGAAAAATAAATAATTGATACCAAAAAATAAGGTCTAAAATTACAATAATGCTAGCTGTTTTTGTTACGCCCGCACTTCAAATTCGAAGGCCAAATTTAGGAAATGATCACCAAATCTTAGCGAGCAAATTAATGCGCTATTTCTGCCCAGATAAACCTCTATGATGCCCATAAAATGCTGGCACATCACCAAATAACGTATGATGATGCCATATTAAGTTACGTCTCCGGCTTATAAGCCCCTCCCGCGGTACCGCACCGCAATCACCCCGCTCGCGCGGACGTTCATTCAAATTCGTGCGAGCACTTGCGTTCATTGGGTGTGTTTTGTTTCCCCGCCATTGGATACCTGTGTCGAATACAAAGATCAACAATTTAGAGAGTGGGAAGTAATAATACCCCGAGAAAAAGCAAATTGGTTACACGGCAAATGCAATTGCCCAAAGTTTCTCAAAGATTATATTTGCAAGCATATCGTGGGATTGGCATTTCGCCTTCAGCATGTACAACCACCTTGAAAGGTAAGAGCTATTCCGATTGACATGGAATGCAAAAGAGGACGACTAGCCAAAACTAAGAAAACATTAATTGTGCAGTAAATAATATAATATGACCACTGATTCTTCTTAATATTTTTGAAATGTTTATTATCAATTTTACAAGGACTGACTTTTACTTTTGTTTTTAATAAAGGATTATTGAAATTGTAACAGTTTTATTTTTTAACCTCTAGTTGAATAAACGTTCAAGCAAATCTTTTTTTTTGGTTGTGGTTAATTAATTTAGAGACATAAAAAGGTTGGCCTTTGTAAAAAATCGTATAATAATAAAGGGTCAAACTTTAGGAGTTTCCTATATAACTAATTATTAACCTAACGTAATTTACTTTAATAGGACATCGACATGTTAAATATTTGCATATCATTTTAAATTAAAATGTGGTTAATAGTTTGATGTTTAATTATTTTTTGGGTTACTATAATTTTTGAGTTATTTGCTTTAATAGGATGGTAAGATATAAAAACTTTACTATATCTGGTGGTAAGTTAAACATAAGCCAGGTAGAATGACTGGATAATAATTATTAACATGCGTAATTTATCTCTTTTGAAAATCTACCCTGGTATGCAAGCGAGCATTTGCACGTGATATGCAATGAGTCATTATCAAATGAAGCATATTGGAATATACTATAATTAAAACAAAACTAATTTTCAAATGTTTTAAATAAAGAATTTTGTAATTATGTTCCACATTTTATTATTACAGAATAAACAGGTAAAGTATCTGCAGAGAATAAAAAATAAACACAATAATTCATTAATTGAGTGGAAAACAGTAAAAATTAACAATGTAATACGATTCATAATAAATAAATATAAAAAAATACCCTTATTTAGACCTTTGTGTGGGCACGAGATTTACAGAATTTCAAGTTCTTAGCATTACTCAAATTTTAGAAAAAAATATGAAAGATCTATCACTTCCTGAATTTTGTCCCATGAATTTAGAAATATTAAAACTAATAGTTCATAAATATTGTAACGAGACTAAATTAATGAACTTAATTATCCTATATCTAATATGCTAATCACCAGGAAGCAGTAAATCATATAAAAAATGGCGGTAATTCACGCTCCAGAAGTTAACTTAATGCAAATGTGAAAATTTTGCGTATTGATTTTCGAAAATCTTAACGCATGCGTAATTAATCATACGCGCACGCTTCCCAAATAAACAATGAGTTGTTCTGGCG
Organism: Diorhabda elongata; assembly: GCA_026230145.1. Classification (NCBI taxonomy): domain Eukaryota; kingdom Metazoa; phylum Arthropoda; class Insecta; order Coleoptera; family Chrysomelidae; genus Diorhabda; species Diorhabda elongata. Next base: position 27,313,246 of record CM047929.1, on the reverse strand, counting down.
CCAATCAATGTTTTAAGTATCGAAAATGTGAAAAAAAATATTTAGAAAAGCTACAAAACTCACATAATTCTTTAATATATACTATATACTTTATAAGGCTAATCCTCGTACCTAACTGATATTAATTTTCATATCCTGTTTTAGGAATTGTTTAGTTTGGTCAAATTTTTCTTTCGTTTGCTTTGCATTAGTTGATTAGTGTTATAAAATTGTAGTGACTCACCTTTATTGTAAAACATAAGTAGATGAAACTGTTGATAAAATATCTCATTCATGTTGTTTAAAATAGAAGAAATGATAGAGCTTGAAAGCGGGCGCACAAATTAAAACCACTACTACATTTCACGATGTTCAACTGGCAACTGTCGTTTTCGCAGTTCCCCGTTGGTAAGCTCTACACAAGCTGGCTCGAAAACCATTAACATAAATTATTTGGAGACAGTGAATATTGGGTCATAAACCTTGTGGGCTTTTGAAATCTGGGGTCGGAGTAACTCTCTTTTATTTTTTCATTGTTGATTTTAGAATGTTTTTGAACCTTTTGAATTTTTACCTGCGTCCATTCGAATAATTTTAGAACGTGATTTGAAGTTATTATTGATAAACATTTTTATTCAGCTAGCAAATATATTTAAATCGGAAAATGTTTAAGATTTCAGTTTTGTTAAATGTTCAAATTAGTTTTATTAAAAGAGAAAGAAAAAAAATTACATTTATACGGTGTTATGCAAAATAAGGAGAGCAATTTTTGAATACAATTTTCAAATGCGACTAAGTATATTGCTTCACGCTCAAATTTATTTTAAAACTAGCCCTAAAAAATTAATTAATGTATATATAAGGTATATGTTATTCATAGATCAATGACTGCAATTGTAGTGGAAACTTCTAATGTATCTTATGAATAATAAAAAAATTCAAAATCAACCAATTAACTAGAAATAAGAAATAAAAATAACTAGCTTATATACTGCCAAAAAAAAACTCTTGAATTACTAAACTAAAGTTCTACTTAAAGTACCTTCTTCTTATTAAATGTGTTCATATAGTATCGTAACTTGCCAATATTTTGATTTCTGTAAGGTTTAAAAAAAATATTGCATAAACGTTTTTTCAAACGATTGTATTATGTAGAAATATTCAAGTTCTTTCGGACATTTTCACCGTTTGCATAATCAATGGTCTATTTTTATAAATTAGAGAGTAATAAAATGATAAAGCATTTGTAATCCGTAGGTCTATCACTTCCCTTAGTTAAAATATGTTTCCAAGTATGACATAACTTTTGAATAAATATAATGAATATACCCAATGTACACTTATACAGGGCCGCCAAAAGACTTTTGGTTGCCCGGATCAGACTTTGGTCCCGAGCCCTCCCTCCGTGACAAAATAGACAAAATCGGGAATTGAAAGCAACTCCTGAACTGACCTAATGTCTCATTTTTCCAAAGTCTGCCTAAAACTTAATAAAAATTCGTGACCTAACCTGAGCCTTCCTGAAACATATCTAGACCAATATGTTAATAGGCCTACAAGACTAAAAAATGCTTAAAAATATTCAATAAAAATACATATCCTCATTGCTTTCATATATCATTTGAGTACATCGTCAATGATGTTGCCAAATGATAATTTTTCAGCTGTTTCATGTTGAATGCTGAGTAACACCAAATGATTCAGTCTGTCTTCCAACCAGTAGTTGCACGTGAGCGATTCTTTATTAAAGATAATTTGCTAAGGGCTTATTCACTCAGCGATACACTCAAACGCTCTCTGCTGCTACTATTAAATGTGTATGTGTAAGTGGATCTTCAACTAGTTTTATAGTTTGGTTCGTATGAGTAGTCAGTTGGTGTGGAGGGATCGTCAGCATCAGAGTCGTCTTTGCTGGGGGTATTCTTGGATTGGTGAAAATAGTCTTAAAATGTTTGACAGTTTTTAGTATTAGATTCAGTATTAAATTAAGGAGGTCAAAAACTGGATGGAAAACTCATAACTTTAGTAGTTCCACAAAGTATTTGAAAACGCATTCCTCATTGGATACATCATGAAATCTTTTCTTCTTACGGTATTTTTAAACTGAGATTCGATTTGTAGTTTCTTTACCACGTTGTTTGCTTCCTATACAAGTTTATCCCATGAACTTTGAATCATTTCAACATCACTCACGAGCTCTTTGAAATCATCGCTTGCATCCGGAAGACAAAGCTTAGGACTGTGAGATCTTGTTCCAAATATCTACTAATTTCAGAAGATTGTACAATACTGTAAATAAAAAACAGATTTATATGAAGTTATTCATTCAATCAATCCGTTCACATCAGCTGGTAAACCAATTTCACTCAAAGCATTTAGAGCGGAGACCCCTTCAGGCCTGATTCCCAGGGCAATTTTCCCCCTTCCCTGGCCGGCACTGCATTTATATTTTCATCCAATTGAGCTGCTCATAACTTTCAAACAGATGAGGGTGAAAAAGTGCGATTTTTTCCAATATGTTTCGTTCTTCCACAAAGTGTGAAGAACATTGTGACATACTAGTTATCTCACCAGTATAATATAATAATACCAATATAATATAATAATACTTCTTACAAATACAAATCTGAATCAGAATAATATGATGAACTGTTGCTACCAATATTCACAATATTCAAAAACAACTTTTTTAACTCATTTTAGAAGAATTAATTTTTCCTGAAATTTATCCCTTCATCTGTGCCCATACCAGTTCAATCAGCTTTAATTTGCAATTATATTATGGAAATCTAACCAACGTCATTTCATTTTTTCTATAATTTCATCAATTTCATATTTTTTGAATTTAGGTAACTCAAAGAATACAGTTCTTTTCGGGATGGGACTTGATATTCTTTGAATTTAGTCAATTCTGTAAATCTTTTCTTAACTACTAGATTGTGGATAATTTCTCTAAAAGACTCGAGTGATAACTTGCGATCCATTAATATTATACAGTTACGATGAAGAAGATCTATCATTTGTTCGAACTATTCCTAAGAAACATCACCATTCATGTCCTCATAGTAGTCACCGGAACGAGTAGAGTAAAAAGACAATGTTCCAACTTAAACAAAACCATTTGAACTGGTTTTGTGAACTACTTTTATCAGTCTGCGCCCCTTTCATATTGATGGATTTGAACCAGTACATAAAGCCTGTCTTTGATTTGCAACAGTTTCATCTTGCTAAACTTTATTTGGTGTGTGTATCCTTATCATTTCGAACCGCTGCAAGAGCTTTACGTTTTGTTTGAAACTGACCACATTTCTATTTTTTAACTTGGTAAATCCTAGATTTCGAAGCTACAAGCGTACTACTAATTAATTCTACTGTGTCATCAACACTTTTAAATAAATTTTTGTTTATAAAAGATTTGAAACAATTGAATATTATTGTTTTTTCATTAGCTGTTAAAGGACCGATTTTTCGGCGTAGGTTGCACATTGCACCTTGCAAGTTGTAACTAAATTAAACTATTAAGAATACACAACCTGAACCATTTTCGGTGAAATTTGTCGGGAAGGGGTTCTTGGAATTAGAATTCGAAAAAAAATTCTAGATTTTATTGGCAAATATGTAATTATGGATCTTATGATAAGGCTATGTAATCTTTGAAACACATACTGCACAGGTTATAAAATGCCAATAAAAGCACGAAAACTTGTATTAGGTCAAGTATATTTATGAAAATTTAAGGAAATATTTAGATAATTCTGTAATAATATTTATTTTTTAATTAGTAAGTAGGTTTTAATACGCTCTTGTACATAAACATAGACTAGACAATATAACTGTCAAGACAACATATCATCATCATCTATCAGCCATCTTCCATCCACTGCTGGATATAGGCCTCCTCTAGTTTAAACCATCTATCTCTATCTTGAGCTGTATGTATCCAATTTCCTGCAATTTTCTTTACATCGTCACTCCATCTTGTTGGCGGCCTGCCTCTACTTCTCTTATCCATTCTTGGCCTCCACTCCAATATTCTTTTCGTCCATCTATTATCCGTCATTCGAGCTACATGGCCTGCCCATTTCCATTTCTTTTGGGCTACAATTTCAATAATGTCCTTAACGTTTGTTCTTCTTCTTATGTTCTCATTTGTAATTCTATCCCTTCTCGTAATTCCCAACATTGCCCTTTTCATTGTCCGTTGCGCCACTCTCATCTTTCCTGCAGTTTGTCTCGTGAGGGTAAGCGTCTCTGTCCCATAGGACATCACAGGCATAACACACTGCTCATATACTTTTCTCTTTAGGCTTATTGGTAAGTCTGATTTCAGGGTACTACTCAACTTGCCAAAGGCTATCCATCCTAACTGTATTCGACGCTTTATCTCACACGTTTGGTTATCTCTTCCTATCCTCACTTCATGGCCTAGATATTTATAGCTATATACTTGCGCTATCTCACCTCCATCGATAATTATGTTATCATCCTAACTTTATTTATTATACAATTGATAAAAAAATATTTTACTGAAAGTACTTAATGCAAATTGGGACAATGCGCCATCTTGCTAACACCAAATGTCATTTGAATTGATTCTAACTTAATTCTTCATAGAACATAGTTGACAGTGAGCGATTAAGAGCTTTTGTGCAAATAGGCGTCCTGATAGACCCTACCAAAAGCCAATACTATTGGAAAATCCAATCAACTACCCAGGCTTGAACTTTTTAACGCCTCTGGGCAAACGGCAAGACTTGCGTATGTGTGTGAACCTTCCAAGTGTGAGTTCTGGACATTCACCGATGACGTAGTTGTAGTTTCTTCTGGCACCAAGCACCAGTGATGCGTCTTAGATGACATTGTCTATTTAAAAGACTAGTTATCAGTCGTATTTGTGCAAGTTTAGAAAACTCAATTTTTATGAGTACCTAATTACAATTAGTGATAATTCATGATATTCAAACACAAGTAGAGACAGAAAAACTTTTTTAAATATAAAACATTATTGAATAGTTTTAATTAAAAGTACTGTAACCATTGAATGTAGTGCTACGCATTCTGAACGATCCTATTTATAATTTCATAGATTATAGAATAGTGAAAATATATACAGAATCTACTGTTTTAAGAAATAAGTGATTTTGTACTATATATTGTATATAAGATTTTTTTTGTAAGTCGAATAGAAATATTACCAAGTTCTGAATACAGAGCATAATATACATCACAATTTCTGCTTTTTACCTCGTTTAGATTTGAGCAGCGTTTTGTTACTCAAATTCTTAATTAAAAAACCATATCCAAATTTTGTTTGAACATTGGCACAAAAAAGTCAACAAATAAACATCTATCAAATTTAATTGATGAAGCTAAATAGATGGAGAATGAGATAAAAATGAATAAATACATAGATTCAGTACCGAGCTAATTGCGAACAGATGATAATTTTGAAAGTGCGCATATCACCAAAGTTTTTTCTCAGATGCTTAAGTTTAAATTTATTTATTATGCAATTATTGAATTAAAAATGTAGAAGAACGTTTTTCTTAGTAAATAATTGTCAATTACAAATAAGTTCATACTGGACACACTGTCTACGCTATCACTATACCAACACTCACAATTACACGCTTTGATGTCCGTTTTAATTACCAACTTATCTTCTTCAGAGACTGAAGTTCAGCTATAGCTCAACTTCAGTTTATCTTCAGTTCATTTTTAGTTTATCGTTTGCTTATCTTTAGTTTACCTTCAGTTAACCTTAAATTTACCTCCAGTTGCCTCCAGTTCAATACCGTCTCTGGAGACGATTACTTTGATATTGAAAAATTACTGAACTTACCACTCAGTGAATATTCTAATTCTTAAATTAATTAAATGTTTAATTTGTTTCTTCCTCTATTTGAGAGTATCATAATTTATTATAAAAGTGAAAGATGAAATTACGCATTTGTTATTTGACGGGCATTCACTAGGATGAACCGAATCAATCCACAAGTCAAAAGCTTGAAGACAGTCATCTTTTGGAATGCTCTTATAAAATTAATGAATCGCTCTATCTCATCTTTTGATATGAAATGTAGACCACGTAAATAACTCGAAATCACACGTGACCAAATCAGGCAAATAGATTAGATTTTAATTAAATTGTATGTATGTTCAATCAAGTGTCACTATTTGAAAAAGATAAATACGATGTCTATCACTATTTCCCGCACGATTTTGACTCGATATGCTTTTTGAAAATTGTTAAGCTCCCAATTAGTAACAATTTTTCTCATTTTTAAAATCAAATTAATTTATTGTTATGGAATTAACACTACGAGTTTTCTTAATCACTCTAGTGCACACAAGTGCATTCTAGTTCTTTTTTGATTGCACGTCATACGATCTCATAGGCCTCATCACCAAATGATATCCGTCGTATTTTCACTTCGCTATACCAGTTAAACACAGTTGTTCCCTTAAACCGACCTCTACATAATAGCGTAACAAGTAGGGTATTTAAAAATGTATATATATATATATATATATATATATATATATATATATATATATATATATATATTCATGGATTTGAATTGTATTATCTATATTGTGTTGTGAGTGGAGGTAATTGGTTGTTTAGTACGATTTGTGTTTTTGTAAGGGTTTCAAAGACTATTTTAATTGAAATGATGTCCGAAATAGGATTTTTGGAAGCAAGATTGGGCAATCTACCTAAGGTAGATGCTACGTTCTTTGCAAATAATCAATTATTTACTTCGGTTGAAATACGTGGGATAAAAGCAGATACGTAAGTGATACTAATGAGACTTTCTTATAGTAACGTCCTCATCACATTTGTTTGCTTGAACTTTATTATTGTCATGAAGATAATAGCTATCAAGGTGTTTTTGTCGTTTTAATGCCAATGGACGAGTTGTTGCACAAAATGCCCTTTTCCGGCCTTTCTGGCAATCGAATTTGGTTGGAACAGCAGTTTTTTTGCATTGTGTTAGTTTCCACATAATATAATTTTCCAAATCTGTTTCAAGCAACAGTAAAAAATAACAATAAGTTAACATTTTTTGAATACCAATAGATAAAACTTACAGGGAAATTGTCTTCACAGATATATACTTGCTGCCAGGTTTAACGCTCCCATAATCCCTTCTTATAGCTTGAAACCATTGTTTTCCCCTCGAGGGAGTTTTTATACTAGTGTTTCTACATTCTGGTAGAATGAACCAACGATACGTCATCTTGTATTCTACAAAATTGAATACTCACAGCTGTGCGAGTATTTTTTTAAAAGAACCCCAACAACTCTGTTTAAACTGTATTTATTTCTAACCTCACTTAAGTCAGTTTACTTACTTTCTACGTCACACAACGTCAAACTAAGTCATGTGACAATAAATGCGTTTTGGTGCGTCATTTAGATATTTAAATGTATTTATTTTCTTTATGAAAAAAATATTTTGTCTTGTATACAATGGTTTGTTATCTTTATTTTTCGCAACTATAAATTAGAAATTCTCAATTTTCTGCTAGAATGTTATAAAAATATTGATATAAATCAAATATATATCCCTCAAAACATTTGTTATTAATGTTATCTTAATGTTATTCGTTTCAAATAGTAAAGCTTTACCTTTGTTATATTTTCATTACTCGTTATCCATTTTTATCCATTTGTTTATAGTTTTTTCACCGTATATACACATTTAAACAATCGCATATTATTGTTTCATTGAATTCAAGTAAGTTTGAGTCAATACATATGTAGAGCTCAGTTTTTTTATGATATATTCATATCTATTATTATAGGTTAGGGTAATGTGAATTTATAGTCTCTATATTTCTGTTATAAAGTACCTGCTCTCAAAACGTTGCTATCCACTTTCACTACCTTTTTATGAACTATACTTATATATTCTTCCATCGCTCTTGAGCTTTTCAACTTAGATTATTTTCAAGTGCTTAGTATAACCTTGTGTTAGTGGGTTGGTAATATCTTTGACCCATGTTATATTTCTTCACTTTGCTGCTGTGATTGTTTACGAGTGAGGCCGCAATCTTGCTTCACAATGTTGATTTGAATTTTGAGGTAATTACCATATAAAATTCTTTTCAAACACGAAATACATACTTAAAAAGGATAAATTTTTGTTAAACATATTCTATATTGATTAAAAATGCTCACATTAGTCATAATAAATACTTGAAATAAGTAGTATACACACTTTTGAAGCTTGATATAAGTTTTTTACAATTCACATTCAATACCCCTCTTTATTTTTCCTACTAAATTTGATTAATGTTTTTCTACTACGAGTATCAAACCGAGCAAACTCTTTTTTATATATAATGTGCAAGTAAGTTGTAATTAGGTATATGTTTATTACCTGATACTTTAGATTGAGCAAAAGACTAATCTCATGTTATTATGTACTATGAACTGAATTATTCTGTTTAATGATTTAGAAACCTCAATATTATTATTTTTTTTTTATTTTATAGACGATTTTAATTTTGATCATAAGTCTATCCATAAAGAAACCTGATCTTTCCAGACGGCCGAACAAAAAACCTAATCGACCATGTACTAGTGGAAAGGAATAGTAATAAGACTAGAAGAAGAAATACCAAAGAAAAAAGGAAAGCCTCAGGATCTAGTCAAATATAGCATAAGCGCATTAAAGGATGAAAATGTGGCGAAAAAAATGCAATCATCCCAAATTTGGGAAACAAACAAACATGAGAGAATATCGAGATGGAGTGGGCAGAGATTGAGAAAACAATGAAGGATGTGACACAGCGACAACTAGGAAGAGTGGGGAAGAAGAAAAAGACAGAAAGGTTTGATAAAGACTGCAAAGGAAGAATTGCAACAGGATTACGCACGTATTCGAAAACGAAAAAACCAAATACAATGTGTAGAGAGAGGAAACGAAAGCATCTGAAGGACAAACTAATAAAACATTATATAAACAAAGAAATTAGAAATTCTTATCAAGAGGCAAAAAGAAGTAAGATACCAAACAAGACCACACCGAAATATTACAGAGACAGAGATGGTTTACTCATAGGGGGAAAAAGTATAACTGGACAAGTGGAGATGATATTTCAATGAACTACTAAACGATGAAACGAGAGAGAAACAAAGAAGACTAGTTTGAAGAAGAGGAGACAGTGAATTAACCAGTCTCGGTAGAGAAAACACCATAGAAGATGGAGGTAGAGGACGTAATAAATGATATGAAGAATAGCAAAAGTGCTGTTAGGAATGAGATTCCAATAGAAGTTATAAAGTATGATGATGAACACTTAAGGGAGCGAATATATAATTTGATTGAAAACATATGGGAACAATAAGGCAATTATTTACCCAGTATTTAAGAAAGGTGATGTGACAGACTGCGTGAATTATAGGGGTATCACTCTCTTGAATGTCGTATACAAAGTCCCAGCCAGAATCATAAGAAATAGATTAGGCAATCATTTGGCCGAACAAATGTGCGATATTTAGTAAAAATGACTCTGATAACACCAAGAATGAAGTAGCTGTCGAAGGAAGCCTATCGGAAAAGCTAGGATATGGACGAAGATAGCTGGGTGAAAATATCCTTGGGATAGAGAACTGGCGTGAAGTAGCCATGAACAAAGCAGTAGAGTAGTAGGAGGAAAGCAGTAGAGTGACTCCAAGCCTTGTGCCTATAAGGCCTGTTGAACTGTATACTATATCTTCATTCATATTTCATTTTTTATTTTGTTATGTAATTTTTAACGATATACACATTTGAAACAATAACAATCATTATACTATTTGGGATAACAGTGCTTTTTGTTACATAACAAATTATTTGGAAACCTTACACAGGATCGGTATCGTATTATAAGAAGAAAACCCATCTTCATGAAGAGTATTTCTTTTAGTAGATTTGGAAAACTAGAAAATTCATAATAAATATCTCATCACCCACTTAAAACATTTCATACAATATCCTCTCTCATTTAAAAATATAGAATACTTATTTATAAAATATAATGAATTATATAGAACCTTCTAATAGCACCGTACTAGTACTAGGTCCCTTTTATTTCCTCGGTATCTTAATCGTATGACGGTAAATAGGAAACATGGAATGCAGTTGAAGAAGATGATGGCAACACATAATATAATCCTGTGAAGTGATGACCCTTCTAAACAGCTGTCACTTATCATCATCTCCGAACAGACAAGGGTACCTCTCGTACGCCCATTCCATCATGGCTACTTATCATACAATAAAGACAGTTGCATATATTTTTTGGTGTATATAATATTTTTTTTAGTGGCTTGACCGGATTTGCGGATACTTTATATGAATTTAACGTACAAAAATAATAACATTTTATTCATTTAATAGTGTTTTGTGTAAATATCGCAAATAAAAAAAAAGGATAAATTTTGAAATCTGAATTTTTTACATCCTACACTTAAACAGTTTATACTTTTTTCTTTTAACCGATTTTGATGCAGTTTCGAAGAACGTAAGTAACAATTACCAAGAAGGTATCGATTGCTTTTGACGGCGGGTGGAAAGTTAATTTAACACCCTTGGTTGTAAGCCAATTTATGCCATATAAAACGTGTATCTTCTTTACATAAAAAAGCATTCTATATTTATTAAGTTTCAAATAGAACTATTGGAAATATTTTTGATTATTTATTCAATTGAGTAATTTTAAGGGATATGAATATTATTAATGCAAATATTAGAATTATGATACTTGGAAATACCTTTCCTTTTCTCTATGAAAATGTTTAATTTCATCATGAAACATTCACACCATAAACTTGGGTTCAGTTTCTCTCAATTTTTGATAATACATCATCAGTTTCAGTTGCTAATAAATTAATAATTCTGCGGAATGTAAGTATATTTACTAGTTTCGAACTATGTTGTCAGCTCTCGCAAGCCCGAGCCCAAAAACACCAAGGCAACAATTGGTCTTCGCTAGTTGCACAAACCAGTTTATTGTGAAGTAAATTGTGAGAAATAATTTATATTAACGAAATTAAATTTTCTGCAACATCACATTGAGCTTGTTGATATTAGTATATTAGAAGAATCTGTTTGAGGGAGAAAATCGCCAAAAACTGCTCAGTTTAATTTTTTAACATCTGGAATCCATTATGTATTTGAATTAAAATCTATAAAGACGTCGCGTCGATACTATGAAAAGCTAAATTATTAAAAAATATTGGTTTCTATTTTGAATTTGAAATATCCACCGAAAATTATACGTGACGCAACGTACGGAAACTTTGTCAAAAATCTCTTTCTGACTTATCATTCGCAATCAGTTGATGAGTGATCTATTTGATCTAGACTCATAGGTTTTTGGAAAGCCCATAAATCACATGCTTCTAAATTGTTATGTGTGAGTGGGAATTAGCCTAATTTTGAATGGCATATATGATGATCTACGAGGTACTTTTTAGACGTATGAAAATTAAATTATAATTGGAAAAACAAAACAACACTAAAATACTGGCACTCAAAAATATTGACAGTTCACAGAAGAAATATTTGTTTGCCATGTCATTTTATGAGTTATAATTTGCTTTCCTTTGTCTACACTGTCTCGCTATTATCCTTAATGTTTCCTGGTGTTGACTAAGAGCAGTTAATTTAGTGCTCTAGTGCGTTAAGGTGTTAAAACTGCGTAGTCTACAGCAACCAGTAAGTACATACTATACAAACAAATTTAAAAATGAATGAAATGAAAATTTCTATGTTACATGGTGAAAAAAATTACAAATATTCATACTTGTTGATTACTTGATCCAGTGGATTAAAACTGTCATCAAATTGATTCGTTTTCTCTATGTTGAAAATAAGATTATCTATAGAGCATGAATTTTGGCCAATGTAAAGAACTAACTGCATTTGAAAACGATTCGGTATTATCTCAAAAAGATGCAAAAATATATTTTTTAATAGTCACCATTCCTGATTCAAATACACAAGGGACTCAAATTTTCATTGTTGTGAATAACATAGATCAATTTTAACGACTTTAAAGATTTTCTCTTAAGACGTGGAATAACAAGACGCTGCGATTTTTCTCAAAATATTCCACAGAAATATTTAGGAATGAAAAATAGTACCAAAATAGCCAGTGAAATTGCTAAATGTCTGAATATAACTTCTATTTATACACAGGATAATGCTTTCGCCCATAATCGGCTACTTTATTGGAAAACGCTGAAAGAATCTAGTATTACATAATTAAAGAAACTCAGGATGTCTGCAGAGCGCCACAAATACAGAAGGTTACATCAATCGAGTGTACAAATATTTTATACCAATACCCAGGATATCGCTAATAAAATAATCTTTCGGCATCTGGAACTATATGCATTTTCAATTCCCAAATTACAATATGTTCATATGAAATAAATGGTTTGAAATAGATTCATTTTCTAATTGGACGCGTTTATAGTAATCATACATATAATAAAAATATCTGCACTGACAAATTATAAAGGGAATTCCTACTCTATCTTTTAAATAAAGGGTAATGGTAACAATTAAAACCAGTATACTGGATTAATTCTGTGTCCAAAGCTAACTGATCACTACTTACTGCAAAAAATAATTGAATTAATATAGGAATGATCATGATATATCGTCAAATTATAACTTTTATGTGATATATTCAGTAGCGGATTTCAGATTTTCCATCTGTAAGGCGCCTCTACTGACTGAAAATTTCAACTTTCAAAAGACATACTTCTAGAGTAAGGTAAGGTATGTTTTAAAGCTATTCAACACTTATATAATGAGAATATAATATGAATAGAACTTGTTACTTTTTTTACACTCGCGCTTAAAAATAATAAAACAAATATTTTTTTCTCAATTATCTGTTGGTATTAGAGTTCAAGTTAAATTATAAAAACATCAAAATATATTTTTGCGATCCTTTGAATCCGCAAAATCATTAATTATATTCTCAGACAAAATCTTGCTCATTGTATAAAAGAGCTGAAGCGTTCAGCTTTTTTCACTTTAAGTCGATCGTAATCAATCCTTTACTTTTTTAAAGTAAGAAAAGTCTCTTTCACTGAAGAATTTCTCGCTGGTGTACATAGAGAGCAATTCGAAGTGCTATATCAATGTTTTGATAAATATTTTCTAAATTCTGTTTTTGCAGGAACAAAGTCGGACTTTTTTATTGATACAGAACCCTGTTTCTAAATCATTAGGGTACATTTTTTGTCAGGAAATTAGTAATTCCGTTAAAATCGATGGTAACAACTCAATTTTGTAAAAAATGGAAATTTTTCGATAACTAACTCGAATATGAATATGAGTCTATTTATGACAACTAGAAACGTGGTAACTCTGAAGTAATAACTCGCAGCAATTCCAATATCTGCATCAGGTATTCCAGTAAATCTTCTTTTTGATTGTGTTTTTTCCATTTCTCTATGATTTTCTCTCTATACGCTTAATGTCTTGTATTTTTCTTTGAAATTCTCTTTTACAGGTATGAAAAACTCACGAAGTTATTCATAAAGATCAGCAACAGTGATTAAAATTTGTGTTCTCCGTGTAAACAATTCAAAAAATTAAACAAACTTTTCCCCTCCTGAAATCTGCCGCCCTAGTTTAGAGCCTACTCTACCTGTCAGTCAATGCAACACTGGAAATAATGAAATAGATTTTTATTTCCTAATTCTTATTTGTGAGTTACAAATTTTCAGTATATTTGTTGTTTGAATACTGACATCTTCTAACTTACACTTTTACCTCTCCTAAATGGTAGGAATAAAACTTTCAACAGTATAGATTTCTATATATTTTATAGAATGTAGCTACGCGCCATCTATAGAACTAGTTTCGAACATATATCTCAATTCAGCAGTATTTCTACATTTTGGGTAAGGAATGTGAGTTGTAATTAAACTCTTGATGTAGTTTGTACCTTCTATAATAGACAGTGCAGCTGTTGATATGAAAATTTTCTCTATTATATTTATTACTAAACAGAAATTCAATATAACAAATATTTTTTTAAATATAATCCCAATTTGACATTTTATGATATTTTTGTTATTAAGATTATGTGAGAAATAAATATTTCAAATATTTCATTTTGTGATAGTTTTAATCATCATCTACTAAACACATATTATTTAAAATGATACAAATAGATCAGTAGGATACAAAGTGGAATGCAATACAAGGCGTTATATTTCTTCATGAAAATGAAGATGAAAATTCAACTTATCGGTTTGGTACCATTTTTATTGCGCGCAGGTAGCAAATCTAGGGAGAAATCTAGTTACTTTTGGCTTGATAACCAGTCTGTTCATCAGGTTCCAAAAGCAAAGCAGCAGCTATTGTAATGTATTACCATTGATACACTGACCAATTTTTTCCTGTTTACTTAGCTTCATTAATTTTATTTTTAAACCAGTCACAAAATATTAAGTAAAATTTGAGGTTAACCTTCCATTAGTCGCGTGTGTATCTACGAGATACATGGCTAACTTTTTGCTAAATATTTATTTATGTAATAGCTCTAGAAAAATGGAGATTTGCAGTAGTTCTCGGTAAATGTGTCTCGAAGCCTTTCCTAGAAGTACAATCGGCTGATTTCACTTTTACAATCCCTGGCCACCCTAAACCCGTCCGACCGCCGGATTTGTACCTGCTAGATACAGCGCGACCAAAAGCGTCAGTTTATCTTCAGATTTAGTTGAGATAAGTTCTCGTTCATTTCGACGTTTTGTAATTATTCAAACGTAAATTTTATTGTTTTTAAGTGTTTATTTGTATTCTAAAAGTGCTTGTGCGAGTGTCAAATTAAAACATGAGTACAAAAATTTACGATTTTTCGAAACCAGAAGATATTGAAGAACTTACTAGTCTCGCTTTTTTCGAGGACGAAAATTTACAAGAAGATGTGGATGAATCTGAAACAGAAGACCACGTCGAGACAAGATAAGTTGATTCCGAGACTGATCATGAACTTAAAGTAAGCGATGACGATGAAAACGATGGCAGTGGAAACCAAGAAAACAGTAATTTTTTTTGGATAAGCTGGAGCTATTTTATGCACTTGTATTGTGTTAGATTGAAATGGTCATTGTAGGCAAAGACAGAACACGATGGAGTAAAATTATACCAAGAGTAACTCGAGCCCATCCTCATAATATTATGATGAAGTTATCTGGTATAATTGGTCAAACAGCCATAAACGCCGAAACTGAATTAGATTGCTGGAATCTATTTTTTAGTAATATGCTAAACATGATAGTTGATTCCACAAATCTATATATAGAAAGTATAAAAGCAAAATTCAACCGTGAAAGAAATTGTCGTCCTACAGACTTGATTGAAATAAGAGCATTGTTTGGCCTGTTATACCTAGCAGGTGTATTTCGATGAGGTCACCGCAATTTTAAAGATTTTGGGGCATCTGACGGGCTAGGAATTGATCTTTTCAAAATGAGAATGACTGAAAAGCGCTTCAGATTTCTACTCAGATGTCTAAGATTTGATGATCGGTCTACAAGAGAGGAAAGATGACAAGTTAGCAGCTGTTAGGAATCTCTTGAGTAATTTCATTGAAAACTGCAAATAAACATTATCATCTTGGGCAAAACGTGACCATAGAGGAAATGCTGCCAGTATATCGTGGTCTATGTGCATTTCGACAGTACATACCGTCGAAACCAAACAAATATGGTATCAGAATTTTCTGTTTGTGTGACGCCAAACTTTACTATACTAATTTGGAAATCTATTGTGGGCAACAGCCAGAGGGACCCTTTCGGCAAAGCAATTGAACCTCTGACGTAGTAATGAGATTGTCTGAACCAATTTTTCAGTCGGGTAGAAAAGAGAAAAAGAGAAAAAAGAGAACTTCCAGCTAACTTCGTCTTACCAAAAGGGCGTCAAGTATTTGACAGTATATTTGGATATACAAAAAATAAAACATTAGTTTCATATGTCCCGAAAAAAGGAAAAACCGTAGTCCTTATTTCCAGTTTGCATGTGGCGTCGAACGAAGTAAAAGAAGATGCTTCAAAAAAGCCAAAAATAATATCATTTTATAACAACACAAAATCCGGCGTTGATGTGGTCGACAAACTTTGCGCTACTTATAATGTTGATAGATCAACTAAGAGGTGGCCTATGGTAATTTTTCACCATTTACTAACCGTAGCTGGAATCAACTCGCGGGTGATATTTCTTGTAAACAAAAATACGTTTGTCACAAGAAGAGAATATTTGAAAAAGTTAGGACCAAACTTGCTAGACGAACAACTAAAAGTGAGGGCCCAAATAAAAAGTCTTCCACGAGAAACAAAAGATTTGCTCAAAAATTACAAAACCTTGGAAGCACAACAAGAAGTTCAAGATGCATCACCTGGACCAATTAACAAAAAGCTATGCGAACCATGCTATGTAGAAAATAAGAAAACGTCAGTGTCTGCATATTGTTGTAAAAAATGTGGAATTCAGTTATGTATAAAACTTCATACAAATATGATTTGTAATAAATGTTATAATAAAGAAATTGAAGAGGGTGATTACTCCGACTATTTCCTTCGAAAAATTTAAGCCAACCAAAAAGCTGTAATATTTTATGTTTACCTAGCAACGATCAAATTTCAGCGATAATACTGCACTAGTGCAAATTATCGATAATTTGCACTAGTGCCAAATTTTCGTCTAGGATTAATAAACATCATTTGGTTTTAATTTTATATTTTAAGAAAAGGAACAATTATTGTTTATTTTATATTAAATTTTTCTCAGGAAATAGTCTGCCAAAATGCCCTCTCGTGCATGTCAAATTGTCTAATAATTTCCTCTCGTGCGCATTTGCCTACTCGAGAAAATTAAATTATCGACAATTTGACATGCACTCGGGACATTAATATTGATTAATTTTATAAGTTTGTGAAATATTTTGAATAAATAATGTAACTTTAAACCTAGTTCTGTCTATAACCTAATTAAAATGTTAAACTTTTTACATATAAAATAATTATTTTTTTTTACTTGAAAAAATGTTAAATTAAAAGCGGCGAAAAAAAAGTATTCATACAAAATTTGCTGTAATCATATATTAAAAATAATAATAACAAAAAAATTTATTTGATATATGTATCTGCTAGATACACCGCGACCAAATACGTTAGAAATACCCGCGCGCCTAATGGAAGGTTAAGAAATATCTACATTTATTAATTAAGTTTTTGTCAGTTGTAGCCATAAAGCAATGACAAGAGACTTGTGATTGCTTTATGTCAAACGACGTGCAATATTTGTATGGTGGAATATTGACGTTGTCTTTATATTCGTGTAAAAAAACCTTAATTCAAACAAGTTTTTGATAAATTTCATATAGATTCTGACGAAAGAGGGATGTATGATTGACTCACAATAAAATACGGAGTGCTCCGGGACGGACTAAATGCAAAATATTCGGGAGTGAGTAGAAGACGTGAAAATAATGCTCCGACATAAAACAAATTTCTAATTCGAGCTCTCATTGCTAAGTTATAGGCCTTTAATGCTGCGACATCAGAACTTATATTTAAGTATATTTTCTAAATCATACATTCGAACATTATGAATGTTCAATGAATCGTATGCCCATGTCATATGTTTGAGAGAATAAATAATTCTACACTACTGTCTGAAGGCCAGAGGCGACTCATGCCCAATGGTTAACAATTCGTAACTTCCACAGGAACAACCTGTTCAGATAGCAAATATGAATTTTCCAATCGATTTTTCAACACATGCTTAACTCGATAAAATTTATAGTTTAGGAGATATGTATATTTTCAGATCGTTGTACATGCTGTTCGCCATAAAGACACATTCTCATAAACTGTAATTATCTATTGAAAATACTTACAGGAGGGAGGTTTTGAAACTACTATGATCGATACAATGAACTTTAAGGCAGAATCTTATCGATTTAAACAAAGAGTACCTTTTTGTTAACAAATTGATTGAAAAATTCATGTTTGCTACTCTTAGATTGTACAGGTTGTCCCTGTAAAAGTTATGGATTGTTAACTATTGGACATGAGCCTGTCCTTCAGATCGTAGTGTGTAATTATTTATTACGTCAAACACACTACATGGATATACGTAATCATCCATTAAAAATTCATAATGTATAATTTAGAAAATATACTTGAATATACGTTCTGACCTCGCAACTTTAAAGGCCTATAACTCAGAAACGAGGGGTCGTATGAGAAAATGTTCTCCATGTGACAGTATTTTCAGAATAATTTTCAGAAGATGGTTGAGGAAAACAGGTAATTAAAATTTTTTTATTGAAAGCCTGTAAAGATGATATACATAAAAAACATTTGTGGTAAAAATTAAGAAATTTGCTTAAGAAATTTTGTATTAAGCTAAATCATATTCAAAGGAATAGACAGTGATACAGGGAAAACGAATGAATGGTATCTACTTCAACATGTTCTAGATGATGCGAGAACAAATTTTTTTCCATGCCTGGCTTGATACTAATCAAAATTTATTACAAAATGATTTTTCAATTGACAATAATAAGAGATGGCAATGATTCACTAGTTATTATAATGGATTTCTACAGAGTATTAACAATATTTTCATTTTTCCAATTTGATAAATAACTGCATTTTGTGATATAGAAATTAATAAGTATTGAATTGTATAATCGAATAATAATAGAAATATATTAAATAATTGAAATTGAAGTTCTCCTTCTCCTCCCCTATAAGGGGCATTAGAGAAATCCTACTCATTTAATGAATTACGTTCTTCTTGTGTGAGATCAGAATATCATATAAAAATAAAATTTTTTAAGTCCATTTTCTGGACTTTCGAATAGCTGTTTCGTCGCCGTAGGATGGATTATGCAGACCCACAATATTTATTGTTTAGTGTTTTTTCTTTGAAAGGATAATTAATTAATTAAGAAAATCAACTTAACTTTCAATTATGTACTCAATTTTTTTGTTTATTGAAGTGTATTTAGATTTGCAACATCTTGTATTAACTTTCTTATATACAAGTGTAAACTGGCAGGATCCCCCTGAGATGACTGAAGGTGAGGGAACTTAATAAAACCTCAAAATTACTGGTATATCACAAATACAACAAAAGATTAGTTTTAGAATCCTTTTACATAAAAAGTAACCAGTCCAGTATGGATAATAGATCTAACATAGAAAATATCAGTCAAATTTAGACATATCTATTAGCCTTATCAAAACACTCAAAGGAAACTAGTCTTCATTATTCTATATCAACCAACTAAATACAACTAATATTATATCATAATTTAAATACGAACAAACAACATTTCTTTCAATCATCACAATGTATTCTCGCCACATCAACCTAACATCAAATAAAACATATTCTTAAACAACCACATTAAAATTCCAATGAAAAAATATCTCAAGCAAAGCCATCTTTTGGGGAATGGAGTAGAGAACAAAGATGGCGAATTGTTCCTCTCCCACATGCTCCAAAATCCCCCCCTCCAAAAAAAGTGAACAATATAAAATTCAAGAGTTGAGTAACTATTATTACTCGATGGCTTCATAAAAAACAAACTTCAACCCAACAATAACATTCAGATTAAAAAATAGAATCATCACACCAAACTTCATAAAATTTAAAAATATTATTTCTCAGTTTAACTTAGTAATGTTGGAAAATATGTTTCTTGAAAATAAAAAACAAATTAAGGGCCCCCGCAGACTGCAGACTTTTTATCGGCCGATAGTTTAGTCGGGTTGGGCTGAAAGTGCGCACACCGAGCCAACTAAACAGTTTGGTTGGTGAACAGGGCGCAGACTATCCAACAGTCGGCCGACTATTCTCGAACTAGTTTGTAACGGACTGTTGAAGCGGTCACACAATATGAAAATGTTGTCCAGAAAAATTATTGCTCTCATCATACTCCGGAGGAGGATAATCAAGAAGAGATTGCGAGAGCATTGGGTGCATCCCATTCTCAGTGACAGATTAGTTAGTGGAAAATTTTACACTATGCATTCCAAATTACTTGATTACCCGAAAAAATTTTTCGCCTATTATCGAATGAGCATTACCAGCTTCAATGAACTTGTCAAGCTAATTGGACCAGCAATAGCGAAGGAGGATACAAATTTAAGACTTTCTATACCTGTGGAGGAGAGATTGAGCGTTACGATAAGGTAAGATAAACCACAAATACTTTTCAACTATTTTTATTAGAATAATATTACAAAATTCGGAAAATATTTACAAGTCATATATTTGCGATTCATCTGAAAAATTTGAATAATAAGACTGGGCTGTATCGTTGGAGTTGCCAGGTGATGAAATGTTTCGAATGGTTGTCGGTTGCGAAATTGGAAAAGAGTACAAGGGTTGCTGAACTCTGTTGTACGTACATGTTGGCGGAGACTGAGCGCACCTAGCTGATCTTATCTGTTTAAAAACGTTAAGAATACTTATTTTAGCATCAAGTTTTTCTTCTGCGGTTAAACTTTGGAGTGAAGGGACCAGTGACAAAGCGAAGTTCACATCTTCATCAGTATTAGGCTCATTTAATGCCTTTAATAATGCTTCATCCACGTCCGTCTGCTTCGGTACATTAGGTCTCTTTTTCCGCTGACGAATAGGGGTGGAAGTGGATGAACCAGCTTGATCATCATGCTCATCATTTGATAGAAAATTTTCCTCTTCCAGGTTACCTTCAGTAAGTCGGTTTTCCATGCATGGAAGTAAAAATAATAACTGTTCAAAGTAGACATATTTACGCCTTTTATTCGCAGCTTGCCCCGACTTAGTGTTCTTTTGAGCGTTTAATTCGCGACGAAAGCAAGTCCTTAAATTAGCCCATTTTTTTTGCACATCACGACCTGAAAAATATTGAAATTTAATTAATTTTTAATTTTTTACAGATATTGAAATATAATTAATTTTTATTTTTTTACAGATATCTGGC
Source organism: Diorhabda elongata (assembly GCA_026230145.1). Taxonomy (NCBI): domain Eukaryota; kingdom Metazoa; phylum Arthropoda; class Insecta; order Coleoptera; family Chrysomelidae; genus Diorhabda; species Diorhabda elongata. Next base: position 27,292,261 of record CM047929.1, on the reverse strand, counting down.
TACAGGAGCTAGTTTCAATACATTATCTTTTGATTATCTGATGGGAGCTTCTACAATACGAGATATTACTAAAACTACATGTGAGCAAATATGGAATATACTTCAACCATTGTATATGTCAACCAAAGAAGAAGGCGACTGGATTAAAATCGCAGACGAATTCTATAGTCGCACAAACTTTCCAAACATCATTGGAGCAATTGATGGCAAACATATACGGATGATACAGCCAGAACATTCCGGTTCATCATATTTTAACTACAAAAAGTTTTTTTCGTGCGTGTTAATGGCTTGGACAGACGCAGATTATAAATTTGTATATATAGACGTTGGTTCTTATGGAACAGCTAGTGATTCGGAAATATTTAAATCATCAGAAATGGGTAAACGGCTGTCCCAAAACCGATTAAATATTCCCTCCGGAAGGCAATTGCCTAATGATAATGTCGGAGATGTTATTCCATTCTCTGTCGTAGGGGATGAAGCGTTTGGACTTGGCAATCATATACTACGTCCTTATGCAAAAAGAAATTTAAACTACACCAAACGAATTTTCAACTATAGACATACAAGAGCTCGACGAATGGTTGAGTGTACTTTTGGGATTCTTGCTAACAAATGGCGTATATTTCACCGACCAATGGATGTCAATATCAATTTTTGTGTCAAAATAATTAAAGCTTGCTGTGTCCTGCATAATTATGTAAGAATCAAAGATGGAATAAATTTCACAGAAACTCTCTACAATTGTCCCATGAATAACTTAACTATAAATGAAGACAACCGAGGAAGAAATAATATGAATAACGTGCGACAGTACATGTCGTCATACTTTATTTCTCCCGGAGGCGCGATTCCGTGTCAATATAACAAAGTGTAATAATTGTAAATAGATAAATAAATAAATAAATAAAAATTCACATAAGTACTCTAATATTTTTATTTTTACATTCCTACCTTTGTTTGTTTTCTCCTCAGCGCTAAGCGAATTCCAATCAACAACAACTGCTTCGCAAACTTCCTCCCACAGTTTTTTCTTCATATTCGCGTCGGAGTACTCCTTTAAACTTTTTTTATAAAGCGCAGGTTTTTTCTCGACTTCTTCAATTAAGTTTTCGACGGAACTTTCTATAATCAACAATTGTGATTTGGGCGAAGCCATATTGAATAGAAGCACACGACGCCAAATCACAGAGCGAACTGAACTATCGGCCGACTAAACAATCGTCGTGTATGCGCAGGCGTGTATGCGCCAATACTGATTAAACAGTCGGCCGACAGTTGGCCGACAGATTAGTTTGAATGTAATCGAGTAGCCCATCAAACTTTTTTATCGGCCGATACTGAATCGCTGTAGTGTGCGCATATGCATTCCTCTCCATACTGATTAAGAAACCGACCAAACTATCGGCCGATAAAAAGTCTGCAGTCTGCGGGGGCCCTAAAAATAATTGAAAAGAAGCATTCCGATGAGAAGTTGAATTCGAGAAGAAATGGAATCCTTACACATAATAGCTTACAAAATAAGTTAAAAACAAAATTTGATGTTCTTCATATTTATAACATTTTTCCATGGAATTTAACTGCTATTACGTAGTTTTTACTTCAATTTCTAACAATAATTATTACAACTAAATTATAATAATCTTTGTAACCTTGATAAAGAAATTAAACAATTTCGAAATATTGATATAGTAATAAATGGTTTAACTTAAACCAACCCTACTTTGGCTGTTTTCCCAAGAGAATAAATAGATTATATTTCGACGGTATATAGTGTGTCAACTATTTCACAATAAATGATCTACTATTCACGTAGAAAAATTATTAAATTATTATCGAAATTTATCATCGGTGTACCTCTCAAAAGTGATCTGTATTTTCCTCTGTATATTCTCATATCTTTCAGTACATTTTGATATTTTCTTTCTATTAACTTATTGTCAATCTGTCTCTTAGACCTACCATTTGGTTAAATCCATGTTGTTTTCTATATATCTGTATGGTCAATCCTTGTTGACTTAGCTGACTCCGTTACATTGCATGTATTCACTCTTCCCTCCTATCACTTTTTTGTTTATCGCTTCTATTCCCACCCTAGCATGGATTTAATAAATGAGAAACTATTTTTCTCTAACAAACTATCATGTTCTGAGGGTAAGGGTGATGTGTTATGATTTATTTCAGGTTTAATTATTGGATAAAAAATTTAAATCGAAATATTACTAAATTTATTTGGAAATAAGGAGATTAGGTGTTCTATAGTCAAGTATAGCATCGTATGGCGTAGCTACCGCCATCTATCTTTGGAACTCTCTTAAACATAGGAAGATTGAAAATATTTTGACTTGATAACTGTTTAAGACTTAGAAACTGTATCGTGAAAAAAAAATAGCTATATAAATGATTATTTGTCATAAGGAACTCTCTTTTAGGAAAATAAAAAAATTTTTGAAGGAAATTTTATTTCCCTATTATTCAAAAATTATAACAGAGGTTGGGAAGGAATGGAATTAATTCATTATTCCAGTCAAGCTACAATAATTAATTAATAAATAAAACACGCACTTCTTCATTTTTCTCTGTTCCTGTTCAATACTAAATTCCATAAAGGTCCTTTCCCAAAAATCGACATAACACTCCAAATACCTATTTCTATTATCCTATCTCATATATTCTGTTTTCTTGTACCTTCTTCAATATTCATGTTGTTATCTCCTTCACTACCACTTTCTATCTTTTTACTCCTCGCCCATTGTCTTATTGACATTTTGATTGTCGCTCTGATTATTAGCGCCTATCAATTTTTTTATATAACATCTGCTGTTTTCCCATATTGTCATTAGCATTTTTCATCCGATTTCCATACTCTTCCATTTCTGTACCCAACTTTTCGCGTCTTTAGCTTCTTCCATTTTCTCTTTTGCAATCGCTCTCATTCCGTTTTGAACACTTAAATACCTACGATCAATTTGAAATTTTGTACTGCTGACAATTGCTGACAATACAATCTTTTCGTAAGTTATTATTCTGCCAGAATAATATGAAACGGAATCTTTGGATTTTCACGCAAAATGAATGATCAGATTAAGTTAAAATTTCACAGATTTGTCAAGAACCGGTGGCGCAAATAAATCAGAAATACGTCGGCTACAAGCTTTCTCAAACCTACAGAAATCGTATTGAACTCTCTATCACTTCATTTAATTTTTAACATGCAAAATGTCATTTGAATTTGTGTTGCGACGAACTAGCTCTAGCTTGGTTGTAATGTACTAGTGACTTATAAGGTCTAGTAAATCCAATAGAATTGAGAATTATTTTCAGAGAAAATTGTAGCAATGATTTTAATATTTGAAAACCGTAATATTTGTTAGCTTGTGTAGAACGCGATTAAACTCAAAAAACTATATATGGAATAGTATTGTGGAGAATGTAGATAATATTCAGAATTTGCAGATGTGAATTAATCTATTCAAATAATGATAAAAATTGTACATCTTCCTCTTCATATATTTCGTTACTGCTCAGTAAAAATCATATTCTATTTTCAAATGATGTTTTCAACTTTCTATATTCGCAATAAAAATGTAGTAGGTCTAGTGATGAAAATATTGATGTTGAGCTTGATATATTTCTACACGATGTTATACATATAAAGGCTTAAGACCAACGATCTGAATACAAAAACTGTTTATATGCAAAACTTCTTGATGTAAATACAGTACCACGGTAAACTTTTCTATATAAACGTCAGGAGCATAAGAGTGAAGACTGACACAGAAGACTTTATTTTGATGGTTGACCACCAAACCTTTTGACGTATTTCAACAAGAAAACGCATTGATTTGCATACTCGATGCGTAAATATGTGGAATAGAACAGACAATTTATGTCCTTTTGTGTTCACTATCCAATTTTTATTTCTTTATATCGCAACGGATTCTATTTTAAGTGATTTGAGTCCCTTTGAAAGTAAAACATTTTTATTAAGGAAAATCGATTATTTGTTGAATAATCAATAAACTTCTACTTGAATCAACAAATTTACATTGTCTTGAATCTTTTCGTTGCTTATCATGAATGTCGGTCTACAGGACGTCCCATAATTGAATTATTTAGTTTTAGTCTGAAATTTCCGAGGATGTTTCGATAGATGTATTCCATTCCATTAGTAGATTACTTAGTAAATTATTTCATTATGTGATAAAAATAATTTGGAACTGTCGCCTCATGATGAAAAGTTTTGGAAAAATTTTGCCCATAACTAATTATTGTCTAACTAACATTCTGTCGATGCCATAACGAACGAAAAACAGTGGAATGATTCACAAATGGAGAGGAATTGACTAAAGAAACTGAGTAGATAAGAGAGGAGAACCGTAAAAAGAGAGGGATGTTTATATCACCAGCTTCCACAAAAACCGCCAAAAAATATATAGACAAGACTCGAAACATTATACGAGCCCTGTTAATTTATTTTTGATCTATCAGGATGAGTATTTTCGATCGAGATTAATTAATAAGAAATCCTTGATAACAACGTTATGGATGGATAAAATTACTAAGCTCTAACCAAAATATCTGTAGAGAAGAACTAGAGCTAGAACTCCTTCAAAAACAAACAATAAAAGTGATTGGAACGGAACTTGTTGATCTTACTAAAGAATAAAAACAAAACTGAGAGAAATACATGTTAATACAATATGAAGGCATAATGCTAAGAAGTTTAGTATTTCACTAGAAAAATTAGAGTATTATATCACTATAAATAAGTTTTCTCAAATATATGTCAATACAAAAAAATGGTTCGAAGCAGCCTAAATGAGATAAACGCACAGGAAAACATCCAACAGTGTAGTTTGATAATCCAAAAAATATGTTCATTGTTGTAAAGATCCTTCGACTAACGATCACGAAAGTCTTGAAGCAAAACATTGAAAATTGTTAAACGAACAAGTGTATCTACAAACTCTACTCAACACCTTTAGGATAAAACGAATAGAAATATTTAAAAAGGGAAAAAACAAAGTAAATATATAAAAAAAGAGTTAGAGCCAGAATCTACCATCCTAAGTCTAACAAAACATATAGTAATCATAAATGAAGAAGATGAACCTAATATCCAATTACCATCTAAAGAGTTACCAGTTAAGTCAGAATCATGAAATAGGTTGCGAACAATAGTCCATGCCTGTGAATTTGGAACAGAAATTCATCCCAGCTAGGAAAACTTTTGATAGTAATTTCAATGCGATATATACTGATAACATATAAGGGCGAGGTGCTACTAGCAGCATGCAATATCATTAAACCTGAATTTAATGATGTTTAAGGCTATTTGCACTATCTATTATACATATAGCTACGTTATACTTAATCTATATATATATATATATATATATATATATATATATATATATATAAATTTCTTTAATTTCTTATTTCATAGACCTTTTGATATATTAATGCATCTAAATGTTCTTTATTTTAGGTCACTTTTTTATAAATTTTAAAAGAAAGATAAGATAGACTCTTTTTTAAGAAAAAAATATTAAGAAAATTGATGAGCTAATATTAAAACAACAACCTACATCTGAAAATACAAATGAAATAAAATCAAAATGGATCGAGAATTTAACTGATATTATCATACCAGATAAAGTGAGAAAAGTTTTATCTTTAGGTCTCAATTTTGCACAAAATAATTCTAGTGATAGAGAATTACCTGTGACAAATATCTTATGTAATATTGAATGCAGAATCAATCATCTAAATAACGAAATTCAAAATAAAATAAGATCTGATACTTGTAATATTATCACTAATTTCAAAAATAAATTGGAAAACAAACAATATCAAACCTCAAAATATAACTACAACCAAAGAATTCATAAATAAAAACAGAAAAATCAAAATTTTGAAAGCAGATAAATCTAATAAAACTGTTATCATGAAATTAGAAGATTATAATAATATATATATATATATATATATATATATATATATATATATATATTTATATATTTAGAGGATTAGGAATCTGCTACCAGACATTCAAGCTTGGCACATGGCGGTCTTATTTGCTCGAATAGTGCCGGGTTGGTGCTGCCTCCAGCATTCACCGACCGACTAAACCCTTCCCTCTTTCCTGCCTGCTGGCATCGCGATGGAACCACCTAAAGGTATTCGTCGTGATGCCCTGCCTCTTATCCTTTTTTTTATTGTCTAATAGTTTCTAATTGCTCTTGTTCTTTCGTCTCTTTCCTTTTGTGTTATAATGTTCGACGCCATAGTAGATATCACGTTCCACATTGTAGGAGACTGTAGCATGGTTTGGACTATGTTTTCTGGGGTTATGATGGTATTTGCTTCTGTTTCAGCTCGTCTTCTTTCATTTTGCCACCTAGGGCACGCAAAAAAAGTATGATAAACATCGTCCTGTTCATTGCCACAATACTGGCAAAGTGGTGAGTCTTTTATTTTGAATCTGCAGAAGTATGCTGCAAAGCATCCATGTCCACATAATAGGGACAAGGCGTACGTTATCTCCCCATGTCCTCTCTTGTGCCAAGGTTTAAGTTCCGGTATGAGTCTTTTGGTCCAAGCGCCCAAGTGGTGTGTTGCTTCCCATTTTCTTTGCCATTTAGTTAGCGTGTTTCCTTTTTCTGTTGTTTTAACTGCTTGCTCTTTTCCATGTGTGGCGGTTCTCTCGTTCACCAATAGGTCTATGGGTATTATACCCGCCAATACTAATATTGCCTCGGTGGATACAGTACGGAACGCACTGCATATGCGGATAGCTAGTTTTCTCTGTATCTTGAGGAACATAGATCTATACTTCAGATGTTTCAGAGATTCTTGCCATACTGGTGCAGCGTATAGCATAATCGAGTGGGCTACCGCCGACAGCAGTTTGCGCTTACTTGACGATGGTCCCTCTCTTTTCGGCATCAGGCGGCTAAGAGCCATTATCGTCGCTTCAGCCTTACGGCTTGTGTTTACAATATGAGCCTTCATTTTAGCGCCCTGAACGAAAAATAGTTTGTGGTTGAGTGAAGACCGGTGTGTCTATTATATCGATAGTCACCTGTTTAACAATCTTTCTATCCACCAGCAACGTTGCCTCTGTTTTTTCTGACGCCAATTCTAGTCCTTTGGATTTCATCCATTCCACAACCCTTTGCACTGCTAAGTTGGTCACAGCTACGATTTCGTTCTCCGTCTTCCCACTCGCTACTACCGCCAAGTCGTCAGCGAATCCAATAAGCATGACTCCTGGCGGCATATCCAGGCGTAGTACATCGTCGTAGTAGACGTTCCACAAAGTGGGTCCAAGTACAGAGCCTTGCGGTACACCACTTGTCACTTCCATGTTAGTTCTGTCGCCAATTACGATCCTTCGGTTGGTAAAGTAGCTTTTTACCATTCGTATCAAATATGGTGCTATCTTTCTTTTTTCAAGTTCTCTTACGATGTCTTGCCAGGGTGCCGAGTTGAAGGCATTTTTGACATCCAGGGTCACTAGCAAGCATAGTTTTCTATTTTGATGTGCGAGTCTTTTTGCTTTATTCACCTCTTCCATTACTCTCAGCATAGCGTCTATGGTCGATTTCTTTTTCACAAATCCAAACTGTGTATCAGCAAGGCCTCCTGTTCTGCAGATTTCCTCAACTATTCTTTCTTTTATAAGGTGATCTAGTAGTTTTCCCATGCAATTTATTAGGCACAGCGGTCTGTATGTGAGTTTTGATTGTCCTTCTTTACGTGGTTTTTCTATGAGCAGCAATTTGGCGGTTTTCCAGGTATCTGGGAATTCGCCCTTCAGGATTTGCTGGTTCATTACATTCAGACAGATTGGTGAAAGTCTTTGTGCTACACATCTAATTATCTCCGGTGGTATATGGTCGGGTTCTGCAGCCTTTTTTAATTTGATCCTGTTTGAAGCTCGATCCAGCTCTTCTGCCGAGAATAGTGGAATAATGTCTCGTACCTCAGTGGTACTCCACTTAGTTTTCTGGTGTTGTGGGAATAGCTTCTTAGCTTCGTCAAGCATGAGTTCTTCTGACAACGCAGGAGGTGATCACTATCTTGTATCCCAGTCCCCATGGGTCTTCTTCAATGACCCTTTTTCATTTAACCTGTTTTGCTCTTAGGATGGCGTTCTTTAGCCGCGCTCTTTCTTCTTTGTTGGCTTGCCGGGATGTATCTTTTTGTTCTTGTGATACATTAGGTTTTTTATGGAGCCTTGTCATATTTCTCTTCCGTGTAAGGCATTTTTTCCGAGTCTCGGCGATTTCCGCTGACCACTAGTAAGCTGGTTTTTTTCCTGTCACTTGGGATACCCTTTCGTTGGAATGTATTATCACATGCATGGCTGATTGGCAATTAATCTCTCTGGCTTTAAGGTTTGTTCTCTTGATGGTAATTTGCTTCGCAGTTCATTTATGAAGTAATCCATTTGTGTCGTATCCACCCTCCAGCCGCGGCTCTTCATCTTCGTTCTTACGCTATCTTTCTTAATAGCTATATCAAACTAAATGTAATTGTGGTCTGTAAGATTTTCCTCTTCAGACACTCTCCAGTTCGTTACTAAAGGCGCTATATTGGTTGCCGCGAATGTTATATCGATAATGGATGAGCTTTGGCCTCTACGGAAGGTAGGTTCACATCCGGTGTTCAGTGAAATTAAGTTTAGTTCTGAGGCCCATTCAGAAAGAATATCTCCTCTAGAATCATTTGTTGTTGAGTTCCACATCATTGATTTCGCGTTGAAGTCCCCGCAAATCAGGCACTTATTTTTCCGTGTAGCCATACTATTTTTCAGTTCATTCAGTAAATGTTGGAACTCTTCGAGCCTTATATTTGGCGACATATAAGAGCTATATATAGTGATTTTGATGCAGTCAATCCAGACAAATCCATTTCCCTGTCCCCAACCTTGTATCGATATGTGCTTGCTTGCTGGTAAGCAAATTGCTGCATATATTGATATCTGTGTACCAGCCGCTCTTTTTAGCTAAATTCTTGTTTGGTTCGCTTATGATTGCAATGTCTATTTCATTTGTAGCTGTTGTTTGTCGCAGTAAGTCATGTGCTGGAATATGCCTACCTAGGTTAATTTGAACTAGTTTGAACATTTTGTTGGCGGTTTGTTCGCAGCCTTTTTATCTCTCCTCCATATAGAGGGCACTTTAGGGAAAGTGGCCTATGACCAGGGATGTTGCATAGTACGCAATGAGCTTCTTTCGTGCAGTCTTTTTTCTGGTGGTTATCTCCCCCACATTGTATGCACAGTCGTGTTCTATCAGGGCCCTTGCAGAATTTGGCTATATGACCAATTTCCCAGCATCGATGACACGAGTCCGCTCTCACCCTTTCTCTCACACTGCAGTTGACCAAACCAATTCTTATTTTGCCCTTTTTGTGTAGGCTATCGGCAGTTTCTTTTGGTATAAAGACGGTAGCTGCTTGTGTCCCGCCATAGTCAGGCCTCAAAGAGCTAACTCTTATGTCTCATGTTGGTTTTCTTCCCTTGTCGATGTCTCTGATAGCAGCTTCCACTTCTTGTTTGCTAGTGACAGCATCAATGTTCTTAATATGGAGGACAACTTCCGCTTTTTGGACTCCTTTTGGCGCTTTAACTCCATTCCTTCCCCTAAGAGCTTCAACTAGTCGTTCTGCGCCCCCAGCTGTTTCCTCCATTTTGAGGAGTAGGTCATGCGGACACCCCCAACACTGTCACTTAATCCTTTCTCTTGCACTTCTTTTTTAACCTCCTTCAGTAAATCAGCATAGGTTCGGTCGCCTACGTCAATGATTACTGCCTCTCCTTGTTTCCTGGACTGAGCTCTCGTTTGTCCCTTATTGTTTGATTGCAAGCAGATGACAGCTTCCACGTTATTTTCTTTACATGCACACTCTAGTACCTTAAGGGCCTGGTCTTCGTCCCATTCTTTTGAGGGAACCACGGTGATGTGCTTTGTGCCTCATCGCCTCTGTAAGTCTTTTACATGCCATATACAGTTGGAACAAGTCTTGTTCTTTGTCTTGTTCATTTGGCAAGCCGACAAAGAATGTGAAGTTTACTACTTCAGTCTCCCCTTCATCTTCCATCCAAATCTTGCTGTTACTTGCCACACTTATAACTTTTCCAGGCTGTATTTTGTTTGCTTCGACAAGCTTCCAAATGTGTGGTATTCTGACGGCGACTTCCTGCACAATTTTGTTTTCTGCTGCTTTTTTTGTATCCATGAATATGGCTAGGTCTCTTCCATCTAACACTCTCCGCATATTTTCGGTTTTTTTTGTTTTTTGGAAACACTCATTTCTCCACTTCATTCCAATCAAATTCTTCAGGGATTCTTCGTTTAGGCCTTTGGTTAAATGTGTGTCTATTTCGTGTGGCGTTAGCTTTTCTGGGCCATCAGTTTGGGTTGACGAACATGTTACTGGTCTTTCGTTTGTTCGAGTGCCCACCTCACGGGTATTTATCTTCACGGTCTTCTCATCTTGCGGCTTGGGTTTATCCAGGCTGTCTACAGCTCTTCTTAGAGTATCCTGGGCTTCTCTTGTCATGAGTTGCTCTGTTAATCTTAGCAGTTTCGTAGATATTTCTCTAATTTCCTTTTTGGTATTTGTGCTCTCACGAGCAGTCTTCACTAAGGCTTTCGTTTCAAGCACAAGGGCATCGATAATCCTCAGAATTTTGGTTCCCGGGTCTATTGTTTTCCTACTTTGTGACATAGCAATATCAACGATGCTAATATTTTCTAGTCGCTTTCTTTTAACCAACTGCTGTATGTTTGAAGTCCAGCCAGTGTCATCATCAGTTGACAAATTGGGAACGGATCCTCTTCTCCCAGGGGGAGACCTTGCTAATGAGCTTCTCCTTGCAAAGGGGTCTATTTCTATTCCAGTCACCGCATCCAGCACCCCGGCCTGGTCTCCTACCGTGGGCGCATAGTGGTCGCTTGCTGACGGTCGAGGGGGGCCCACTCTCTCACCACCACTCTCGACCGGTACTGAGGTATCCCTCCTCTGCACCGTACTTTCCTCATTACTTCGTTCCATAATTCATTTATTTTCAATGTTTTTGGAATTTGTTCGGGTTCCTTTCCTAGATCAGCTGTCTTCCCCACGACTAATGAGCCCATTGATGGCCGCCCGCTTCGGGTCAGACGTCATCCTGCCAGTTTTTTGGTCCGCGCCGACTATTTAATTTCGCCGGTACCTCCCATATCTGTGAGGAGTGCCCCTATCCGCCACCTGGGGACGCACTGGATGGGAGTACTGGCATCTCTACACCATATAATATATAATATATATATATATATATATATATATATATATATATATATATATATATATATATATATATATATATATATATATAGTAATAAAATGATGAAATTATTAAACGATAAGACAACTTACAAAAAAATTAAGCAAGACGTATATATATATATACTAATTTTTCATCAGATTTGAAAAACAAATATGCTGTTTGAGAGACAATTTAATATGCTTTGATCTGAGTATAAATTTTCGAGAACTCATTTCGACTTTTACTTCGCCAAGTTTTGAACCAATCGCAGATGTTTTATGGGTCAGGTTATTTCCTTGCATTCTTTATGCGATTTCTGCCCCTTTCATGTCGTCTATGAAAAAGGATCTAGTCTCTTCATAATGCTGACACACTCTTTGAATCGCTACGCGGGTCATATCCTATTGTCTAGCAACAGCTCTTCGACCAAGTTCATTTTCAATTAAAGCAATAGCTTAGTGGCTTCTTGTGGTGTAATATGCATTAAATACACTTGAACACTATTGAGATTATAAAAAACAAGTAATATGCAAATTTCTGTTGGAAACGCAATAATTTTAATATTTGACAAATTTGTTATTTTCGTTACAATTACCACATAATTACCTTTTATTGTTTTATGAGTTACTACATATAGAAACGATAAACATAGCTGATTTATACTCACTTTAAAGCAGATCAATTTGTCTTTCAAGCAGCGTGTTGCTTTTTTGATCAGATGAATAATTTTTATTGAATACACTGTTTACACCACCACTACACCAACACTATACTGTCTGACGCCCGTTTCGATAACCAATTATCGTCTTCAGAAACTGCAGTTAAACTAAAATATAAAGTTAAAGTTGAAAGATTACAGAGAGCCGATTTCAATGCACACAATTTCACTATAACGAAACCGAATCGCATAAGATTCTTGCTCCGAAAAAGAAAAACAGAAGACTTAACAGAATCAATCCCTTAGACTTTAAATAAAATCAGATTATTGTATGTATCTGGTGAAACACGTTAGTGGTACTGTTATGAAATTACTCGTGAGTAGAACCTCAGTGGTTAAGAATTTTCTCTTTTGTTGAAATATGCTGAATCCGAATATCTTATTGATTTCTACAATTAGATTTTAACTTAATAATTTGATGACAACTGTTCTTACATTTATTGAGCACTGGATTTGGATCCTTTAATCATTTGAATGGGTATAACATATCATCTATTTCACTTTCTATTTCTTCCATATCAAATTGAAGTTTTCACATTTTTTTCTGCAGATTTTTCCGTTATTCTCTCTTTTAACTCATTTGATTCGCTCTATTCGATATTACTTCTAAAAAGTAGTGTCTACCTCATTGTTTTCTTTTGACGAAAGAATATGATGCTCACTACATGTTTCTGAAGTTACTTGAAGACTTTAAATCATTGCTCTACGAACGAATGTGGGATCAAGTTGATATTTTTAATATCAGATAACAGGGAACAGTCAACGAACATATTTACTCGGCAAAATAGAATAGCACAATATTGGTGAAAACCAAGAAGCGTATTTTCAATCCCTTTGTTCATAATACAATCATAAATTAAGCAGAAGTAGTGATTACAACAAAATATTAAATTTAATGAAAATGCAATAGATATCGTAATCTTGGGAAGATTGCGAAAGAAAACACCATAAAAACGGAGGAAATTAGAGAAAGAAGAGAAAATCAGCAATACGATATGATCAAAAATATCCACAATAAATATGAAATAAACCAAAAAATATATATAGGTTGGACAGTATGAGTAAAACTCAAGAATTGAGAGTAATAGAACTTTGTATTTGCTCTCCTGATCAAGGTCTTTCCAATCTTTCGATACAATATCAATAGAAACGCATTCTAGCTGTACTTGGTAATGTCAAATTACAAGAAGAAAAATTATTAAACAGAGAGTTGCGAAATCTAATGATCTGATTATATGGTGTATATACGGAGTTTTATTAAATACAAAGTAAAAAAAGTAACATAAAATTTGATTTGAGTTTTTTCAAAATAATATCCCTGGGTAGTGATACACTTATCCTAACAGTTATTATATAATTGGAAATGTTATATATAAGACTTCTCTCCGAATATGTTTTATTTGCTTTATCATCATAATCAGAAATTCTATCAAATCTTCTACCTTTTATAACATATTTTATTTTAGTGAATATCTGAATCTGGTAAATACAGTGGATGTAGACTGACAGGAAGACTTTTAATAAACAATACAATTAGAAGTGATTTGTGATATGCCGTTTTGTTATAATGAAGAAGAGAGCCGGTGGATAATTTTTAATTTCTTCGCCCATATTTTCGCACATATTTCATTATCCGTTTATACAATTAGGAGTTTGATATTATTTTGATATTCGACTTCGATTTATAGATATTGATATTAGTATTCCATCACTAGCTCTGAATTTTTTTAGGGTCATAGATATAGGTAAATAACAAAATTGCGCGAACTTCTATATAATTTTCTTCCAACTTCCAACAAATTTTTTGCGCATTATTTGAGATTCATATTCCACGACAAAAAATGTAAAAACCATTTCACAACTCGTAGCAGAGTGCAAACTAAAACGAGTTCAATCCTGTTACTGTCTAATATATTAGTTCTTGCATGATAAGCTTTCCCATTAAATTATTATCGCCCAAAATCTTTCTAATTTGTAACTCAATAAAAATAACCTTTTCTAACTTATCTCCGAAAAAACTTGTCTTAGACTTTTAAATTACTCTCTTCATTTATGTTTAAGTGAAGAGGGGGAAGAAAAACATATTTGGTGTGAGAAGCACCTAACATTTCCAGATCTTGATTGAAATTCGATCCTTATAGATAAATTTCAACTCTTATTATGTATTAACATAGTTTTCAAATTGTCTTTGAACAACAAGCGCCATTCACTCCTTAAGATGGAAACCAAGAAGCTTTTAATGTTGCTTTGTCATCCCCAAATCATATATTGAATCATTAAATTCTTTTTTTTTATACAAATATGACTCGTAGAAACTTACACCAGACGTGAATATGTTTGTTCCGCAGAGCTTAGTCAAGGATATTTATTATCTCTATTATTCCTTAAATCAATATCTTGCCAATCCAAAAAGGCACCGTTGATACTGGCATATCTGCATTGAGAGGAACAGGTCTTACGATAGATTTCAAATTTGAAATTTAATCTTGCGTTTTTCTTTGTTAGAATTACTTTTTTGTCATGTAAAATAACAATAACCATAATAGATGGTGGGTTCTCGCCAAACCAATGGAACAGCAAAATGCATACTTCTGTTCTTTTCCATTCACTGAGATACATGAGGGGTCCACTATTGGTCTTGAATTCAAGTCATAAAATCCGTGAACAGAAAATGATATTTTGAATAGTGGTATGGATTACTTCTTTGTGAAAATGTTTTCTATGATTTGTAAGGTATTAGCATTATAAGATTATTCTTTGATTTTTGTTAAAAAAATCATTTAGGCCAGTGAAATTGTTAATCTACAACTTTACATGATCTTCATTGAATTTGAACAACCGTACGACACTGTTAGTAGAGCAAAGTTGTATGGAGCAATGAAATACCTTGAAGTATCTACCAGTTAACATAATGAAGAATAGTAAAGTAGATGTAGGATGTAGACAAGGATATCCACTCTCGTCGTCGTGGTTTATCATAATATTGAAAGCCATTTTGGAAAAAAGTCATATTGAGACTACAGGGACTATTTTTTAACAGAAACATCAATGTATTATTTATGTAAAGGATATAGTACTTTAAACTAAATCAAAAATAGAAACACGCAACGTCATAGCTGGACTATAAGTAAGAACAAGAGAACATGGACTATACATAAATGAACAGGAAACGAAATAAAGGGTTATGGAATGAAATTAAAACATCAACATCAAGAACAATAAGCCATTTATCAATAGACATGCACAATTGAACAAAATACTGCTTGGAAGTGGTAACACAATTAAAATATTTGGATATAACACTTAGAAATAAATATGTGACATTTTGCAATTTTACCGACAAAGACGTGTTTGCTTCGGAAAAAAATCGATATGTTTTCAAAAATATACTTTCTTAAATTTTATTTACACGAGTTTTTTGAACAATATAGTCTTTATAATAATCCTAAAATTTCATTTTTATTATGTTTACTCATTAGAAACTTATTTTGACGTAATATTCGGAATGTATGATTGATTAACATTAAAAATTGATCTTTCTTGAAAATCAAATAGAACCCTTCGCTTCTTCATCGAACTTCTAAAAAATTAAAAACAAATTTTTTGTTGAGTCGAGCAGTTTTATATTTTAGTTGTTATCTTCCGTCAAGCATTTTGTAAAACAAAAAACGCGCTTTAACTGTTTGTACTTCAACTCTAAGCAACACTAGAAAATTTGTTATATTACTCCTTTTCATGATCAATTCGTATTTTACACTTCTGTCACGAAATATCTCTGTCAAAAAACTGCGAAGGAGTGGAATAACTCATGACACAGTGATAATTTTTGTCTGTAGCTAATTGAGCCAGCCTACACCTGATACTTGATTGGGTTAATAAGACTTATCTCATATTAAAACAGCCCACTTTTTTTCTAACGAACCAGTAACACAGTACAAACGAAAGAATAATTTTCATCTCACTGTAGCAGAATTTTTGAAAAGAGAGCAGCTAACGATATTGAAGAGTTTATTAAACGATTAGCTGACCATTTGGTTGCCAGTGGACACGAAATTAATGAAATTTCACTATTTTATGTAGCACTTAAAGACCGCTGGAAGATAAAGCTGTGTCTTGTTAGCAAAGTCGAAAATACTCAGATTTTTATGCGAATTCTAATTGGAATTCTTCCGTTGAAAGGCACTTATATGTCCACCAATTAGTTGATCAACCACGTGGAATGCTAAGCTAACATTAAGTTACTTTTGCAAGAAATTTTGTTATTGTCATAATTTACAGATTTATTGACCATTTTTTGAACGTAAGATAGATGTTAGCGACAGACCAATATCAGTTTAGGACACATTAGCAAAACAAAGTATTAACATAATTTCTATGTTTATTTCGATTATTTGCAATATATTTCAAAGTTTGTTGTGTTATCAAGCAAAAATGTGATAGAATAGTAATAACCTTTTTACTGCTAGTATTACTTTATCAATAATTTCTGAAATCCATTGGAATGCGTTTATGGGATTGTTATAGTCTAGACGTACTAAAATGAAGCAAAGCCGTAAAAGCTTCACTGGCCCAACTATAGAGGGGCGTAGCATTGAAAAGGTTGAATGTCATTCATTCATATATTTATTATGGAAATTTTGAAAAATAATATTTGCTCGTATTATAGTTAAGAGAAGTTAAAAAAACTTTATATAGTAACTAATGAATTATTTTTTTTTTTTGTAACTGGTGTGTCTACTTTTTCAGACTGTTCCAATAAAAGTTTATCCATAAAACCTCGACGCATTATACATTCTCTGATAACTGAACATACATTTTATGGAAAAACATACACTTTTTAAGAGCAGGAGCCATAAAAGTGGTGATATATTCCAAAATATTATCGATATCAGTGAGAAATTCAATCTGACAAAGAGGCCTAGAAAAAAAGAACGAATGAAGAAATAATAGCCGTGCATCAACCATTAATTAGTCAGGTATTAACGATTTCGATGGCAGTATCACGTCTTCCGAATAAATAATCAAAGCATATCAGAGAAGTTATTAAGAGCATGAGAAGTGGAGACCAAACAAGAAATTAATAGATGAGGTGAAAATAGATCTAAGAAAGTCTGGCAAAAGGGGGCACAGGACAGGATCAAATCAAGAAATTTACTAAAAAAGATCAAGTAAACAATACCATGCAAACTCTGAAGCCATGGTACAACGCAGCGATTTTGCACTTATATGTACTTATATAAAAACAGAAAAATTCTCATAATAATTTTATTCAGATTGGACAATTACAACAGTAACTATTAAATCATAATTGTACATCTTAACTCTTCTTTTTCCACACATACACACATTTTACATCTATATAAATAAATTGAACAAAATAAAAAACAATGTTTGAGCTAACAATATAAACATTATAATACAATTTACAATGCGTCTAACGAACACATCAACAGGAGACAAAGTATTTTGAAAATGTTTTCTAAAAACTAATTTCATTACAGCAAAAATGATTAAAAAACAAAATTTTATTCATTATTTGAAAGTATGTAGTTTTTTGTCTTTCATTATTGTATTCGTTAAATTTTACAATCAATCTCAGCACATCATGTGTCTATTTTTTGGATATACAGTCCCTGGAGAATTAAATTTAATTTTATATTATAACAAATTATCTTATATGTTACAGAGACGGCTTGTTTTACTGCTATCCTTAAGATAAAATTTAAACAAAGTTTTGATTACAATTATAATAACATTTATTCCTAATAATATCACTCCAATGCCGTCTTTTATCTGTTAGAACAATAGATGAGTATCACCATTGGTTATTAACATCATTTAAATTTATTGAATATCATCAAATATATGTAAAAAAAGTCACTTTGAAATTTTTTTAATTGAGAAATGGAAAAATAAGAATATAATAGTTAAATGGAAAAAATAATAATCATAATTTTAAGAAAAATATTCTCCTATAAAAATTTAAAAATTACCGTGTTGTAAATAGGAATTAGATGCATATGTTATGTGATTTTAATTCATAGATTCGCCCTGTATTTGATCCAACTACTATAATTGTTTACTCACTTTTATCCATCTGCGATTATAAAAAATTTTAATTCAAAATATTGGATACAAAAAGGACGAACTACGGTAGAAAGTTGGCTGGTCGATTGTGAACTAATGGATCAAATTTTTCTCTGTGGCTTCTCTTTGGATAAAACAAAAATTAAAGCCAATTTGCATTTGTAGGTAATACAACTTGATAAGTGTAAATGAGAGAATTAGTTGTACATAAAATGTTTCAGTCGTCAAGAGAATCGTTAAGAAACCGTAAATCGATGTATCCTTTTACAGAATTTGGTATCATAGTTCAGTTAATATAAATATGAGAAAAATGTTAGTGATAATATAGAGCTTTCCTGATTATTTGACTTTTAGGACTCTCAAAAGCCACGTTTCAAATTTTCCTTTTTAATTCAGTTGGGTGATATATTATTGGTGTTTATGTTGCCAAATATTCTTGATTTTAGGACTGTTATGTTTCAAAATAAGTTTTTTTTTATAATTTTTTAAAAGAAAAATAAAAATTGACAGGTTTCGACATTTCTTTAAGTATTTATCAAAATATAAACATATCAAAAGATCCAAGAAATTGAAGAAATTATTGGTGTTTTGAACAAGTCAGTCTCAGTAGTTTATTAGTTACGTTGCTGATAAGAGTTAGTTATATTTGACCATATGACCATTAATTAGTGACTAACTGAAACAACTTGTCAAGGATCTTTATCATTCAGATCACGATTGGTTTAGCCCGATCATAGTTTTCGAAAAGCGTTTGTATGAAACAGAATAGAGTTGTTAAGCGGTCAGATTGAACATCATTATTTGAAATGAAAACTAGATTCCAAAACTAGATAGAGGAATGGGTATAAACAAATGAGAAGAGAATGACCTTAGTCTTCTCTAGAACTGTCGTACTACTAGACAGTAGGTTTTTGTACGGTACACAATATTTGAACCAATACTTTCAAACATAAGATAAAAATATAAACAAACAAAACTTTTGTTGTGGGAACAGCTTCCAAAAATGACGAAATACATAATTATGTACCTCAAAGACATAACTATATGATCTGTAAATTAATTATATTACCATTTTTAATTATTATCATTTAAATGACTATATATTGTGCTAATCTTGGCTTTAACTTCAAAATATGAATACCTAGAAATCTATTTAATGAAAGAAGAAAGGTAGGGTACAAAAAATATTTTTGAATTGCTGCAGATTTGTTTCCCATCTTAAGACGTTTTTCCAATTTTTGAAATCAAACATAAAACTAAAATACATTTTGAATGCATTTGCGCAAAATTATAGATAGAGGTGTGATTATTATGTAGTATTGGTAAACAACCAAATTTTATAGAATTATTAGATAATTTCATATTTATTCATCACATGGTGATACAATCTATTGGCTTTTGTTTCATGTATTCTTGGTATATTTGTAAGATCATGCATTCGATACGCAACTAATATAATAATTTAATTTTAAAATCATGACCCTATTTACATGAAGGTGAACTAGTATTTACATAATATTCTTATAAGTATATAATCACACTTGTTTTCTTCTCAAACTAAACAGTCAGGATATTTTAGAAGGTTTTAAATTAGTAGTAAAATTTTTTGTAACAATGTTACTCTTTTCACTTTCATTATCAATAATGAGATATTTTATTCATCAATGATAAAATGAATCACATACTCAATTTACTGCTCGATAGTTTACAAGATACTAAGACTAAAATAAATGAGATATTTCTAGCGAGGTTTTAATTCCATATTCTTAGAAGGAACTTCTGTAAGTTGGAGATGAGCTCATGAATCACACGACTGAGTATCAAAGCAATATGTAAGATTGTGAGCTAAATAACCGAGAATGCTAAGATGGCGTGATGAACTGAGTGGTAACCATAATCAGCATACGTATCTCTTGGAAAAAGTCAAATATAAAAATGTCTAGAAGGCTTCTCCTGAATAAAAAAGTTCTTCTTGAAGTTAGGAATGATATCAAACAGAGTCAAAACTCGAATGACACTAAGCTTGGTTATTAAGGTGGATGAGGATAGACAAGAATCGGCCAAAAAGTCACTAATTATCGTATATTTTTGGTTTATTTTATATGAAGTTTCTGCATTGTGTCGTTTTATTTATCAATTAATACCAGTATTTCAAGTCTAATCTTATTATAGCAAGAACCTACTCTTTTCTCTAATATATCTTTTAGTACCAACATTGGATACGAACCATGCTTCTATGTACTTTTCTTAATACGAATACAGCATTACTGCAAGGTCAGGAAATTTAGTTTCTCTGGGACTTACTTTAGTCACTTTAGTTAACAGTTGTTTTAGAAATTATAAATTGTTGTTACTCCTATATTGATTGAGATGACTTTGGTATTCCCGTCTCTCTATATAATATTTGTTTTTGAAATATAGTAATAGTAGCGTTATGTGATTTCACTAGTGTAAAGAACGTTGCTATGTGATCTTATAGTTGATAAAGCGCCTCATCACTAAGGAAAACGTGTTGTTGAGCAATATTTTTGTATGTACGCAAGTGATTAGCAGGCCGGACTAAGGTTTAAGTTAGTAATAGTAAAATATGAGCTATTTGCTTCTCGTTATTGTTGTTATTATTGTTCTGGTAGTATATTTAACGAACAGAAGCTTAATTGAAGGTGATTATTATAAATCTGTTACTGATACAAGAAACGTCTTAGAAACATGGTAGTTTGTCGTGTTGGGAACGTTCAGATGACAATCCAGTGATTTCAGCAGGACAGAAAGACCAAAGGCAATGCTCGACAATCGACAGTTTTGCTGCAAGACACTTTTGATGGGCGCACCATTTCCCAAAAGTCCCCGATGGGGTAGCGGTACATATCTATCCAAAACTGTCAATGATGTACGTAAGAAAATTATGTCGTTTTCGGCAACCTTTCCGTTCCAACTTTGGCTGAATATCCCAGAAAGGCTAGGACCTTACCTAAAATTACCTAAAGAAATGAAAATGTGGCAAAAAAGTGATGGGCAGCATACTAATTCTATTAAAATAAACTGAATGATACTAGAAACTTTTGCTTTAGTGGGAAATAAACCTCGTGTAATGCAAATTATCCATAACTAGATATATTTTTATTGTGGAAATAAGCTGGGAGGAGTTTTATTCTCGACAATATTTACGATGAATGTATATAGATTTAAATATTTAAAGCTATAGGAAACGACATATTTGCAATTTTTGTGGATTTTGACCTCGAATACCTAACTAAACACGCAGACATGAGACGTTATGTTACGAGTACTTAAGACAAGTTTTGCAATACCAAAATGAAGATATATACGATTTTTCAGATTGTTTTTGTTAAGGTGAGTTTAGGTAAAACTTTCAACTACATTGAAGAATGTATCTCACGAATGTAATTTCTCCGAGAAGGCTGATTTTTCAATATTATGTGTTAAGGTGAATTCAAATAATGTCTAGGTCAAATAGTAAACCTATATGACGAGTAGTCTCCGAAATTGCGAAAAAAAAATTAAATTTAGCACCGTCTAGGAACAAAAATTATTCCAAGAAAAATATGTGATAAGGAAGTTTGTTTCGAAAGTACTAGCTCCATAAGTCGAGTGAGCAAACCAGAGTAGCTTTTGATTGTTTGACATCATAAGCGAATTATACAATTAAAAACGACTAGAAGACCTATTTTTTATCATGTAATATACTATAGCAGTAATGTAGCGAGAAATATTTGAAAACATCTTTTTCGTGTATATCTATTACTTCAATAGGTATATCTTTTGTTTTTCTGCAGAATTTAATGTACACAAAACAACAATATGTGTTACTAACCTTCTTAAATACCCTGTTAAATTGTTAATAAAAATGTGAGCATAATGTCTTTTTTTGAAAAAGAAAAATATACAACAACATTGAAAATAAGATGTTCAACAATATTGCACTGTCATTCAAATTCAATTATGTATTAAATAATAAGTATATGTTAGAAAATATAAGAAACAAATAAAGCTGTTTATGTAATGTCATTAACAAAAAAAATTATAATAATAAATATTTTCATAATAACAGATAATTCATTATCATCAACGCATCAAATATTATACAACTCTCATCTGTTATTCTGAAAACATTAGGTTACATTTGAATTTTTAGCGTATTGTGTTTAAATCCTTTTTTTTTTTTTATTTTAATAAATTTCTATAAGGATTATCCAAGAATTAGCTGCACTATTCATTCACAGCTTTTTTTCATAGTAAACCAATACGTTTGAACGTTTATTGGCACGAAACAATAGGTTAATCGTGGTACTTCATGATGTTTCACATATTTCACTAGTAACTTTTCCATAAAATATAAGTAGAAGTAATTTCTTTTAGTTTCTTTTGTATTTCTACGAAACATCCAATTTAGTATAATTGACAATCTTCTGCAAATCTTGAGACAGATTTCAAATTACTTCATCGCTGTCCATTATTCATGATCTTCTCTCAATGTGATCCATCGCGTTACCACGACTCGAAGACTGCCCTAAGATCCGATTTCGACCTATGAAGGTCCGCAGTCTCCGTTGTAGGTGGCCCAGGGCTAGCTGTAGGGACTTCCGCAAGCGTAGAGTCCTCGCTGCATGCCTCCCATACCTCCCATCCCCATTGCTTGGTGGAATGCATATCCTTCGTCCTGGAGGGACGCCAGGTGGAAATCTGAAACACGTGAAATGATTCAGTACTGTTCTTTTTTGCGTTCCAGTTTTATTTTGTAGGGATGGAAGGATTTGGGAATTGCTTTTGATTAGATATTTTTATTCGAAAAATTTTTCTCAATAAATAAGTTTAAATTTCTGAAACCGTTGATAATATTTATACCTAGCACATCATTCATCCTCATACCAGCATTCACAATTACACAAAACGATCATACCTTCGGTTCCTGAAGACGACAACTAGGCTATCAAAATGCACGTTAGACAGCGTAATTGTGCAATTGTGAATGTTTACGTAGTACGATCTATATTCAAGGAAGCAAATCAAATTTGTTTTATAAACATATGATTTCACCATGACGCCTACAAAACTGAATTTTTAAAAATTTTCTGGAAATTATTAAGGTTGGTCTAGCTTTAGCACGACATTAAAAGATATTTTATTTTTCTTGAGGTTATAAAATAAATGTTATTATAACTTAATATGTGATGAAATAGATAAGAACAAATGAAATTATGTTTGAAAAAAAAAGTTAATTGAATGCATTTGTACATGAAATTGGCTGTAGTTTGATTTGATGTTGAAATAAATCAATTATATGAATATTAACAAAGATAAGCTACGTTTGACGGAAAAACTAAATGGTACAGAAACAAGTGCAATCAGAAGAATTGACAGATGGGGCTACAAATTTATGATATTGCTAGCCTAAAATATTATTTTAAAGCAGAAAAATTCGATTTCGAATATGTTATCTTGTTACTTAGTTTTTAAAAGAATATTCCACCGTCTTTTTTAATAATATAATTTTGGTCGACATTTATATTCTTTTGTTTTCGTATAACAGTGATTTTTCGAATAAAATTATTCATCAGAAGTATGCTTGAAATTAAGAACTACGAAAAACAAAAAAGTTGAGCTAGAAATTGGCTGTAAGCAAATGTGAACACATCATTTTCAAAACAAATATCTCATATGAACAAAGAAATAATGCAATAATTTCATGAAGTGACTAATATAGCCAGAATACTAATTCTCACTGTTTTGGAAACATTGAAAATACTTTTTCATTTCAATTTTCTAACCTGCTTTTTTTTTCAATTATTTTGGCGACGTTCATTTAGGTACGTTTGCCAATGATTGTTGGATTCGTCAACCATTATTCGTCAAATAATGGGTGTTTGTTTTAGAACCGGAGAGCTTAAATTTGGGCACAGATGTCCACAACAGTAAATGTGACAGTTCTGAGCCATTTTAAGTTATTTTGGTTTGGCAATTCTTCATAAATAGATTGATGTCGGTGTAATTTTCCACATTCATCTTGAAAGGAATAGTTCAGTTAGAGAAACATATCGGGCTATATGCGAGTTTGATGGTGTTCATAATCGAATTTTATGGTAATTAATTCGAGAAACTGTGGACCGTTTTCATAATACTTTTACTAGAATCGATAATGAATATCCAGGAGAAATTTGCATACAATAAGCAATTGCCGCCGTTAAGTATAGTTATGATGATTAACCAAATTTATTAGCTGTCATCGTCCTTAACAAGTGAACTCAATAGAAAATCTGAATCTGAATTTGTGTGTACATAAAATTTAACGTATTCCGATCGTATATCAACGGAGTAGCCGGAAGGAAACTTTGCCTTCATCCACCATTTAATTTAAAAAATTTATTCAGTAAAGAAGCACAATTTTGATTAAATAGTTATGTAAAGAAACGAAAGTACAGGATTTTGGGCGATGACAATCGACAAGTTTTATCGAAACAATATTGTACACAGAAAAGCTGCATTTTTGTTACGTTTTATATGTCAGTCTCATAGACGTAATTGGCACTGATGACTTCATTAATGCTAATTAAAACGTTACAGTGAATGGTGAGCGAAATAAATATAAAGATGATTTTTTGTGACACAATATTGCAGATAATGGTTTCAGCAGGATGGCGTCACCATTCGATTATTGTCACTGGGAAATTCAGAAATTCTTGGGTAATTGGGAGTCAACAAGCAATGCGCACTTGGCGAAGTACCCTGCAGTACTGTAAAAAGTGTATATAAGTTGACCTCTAGATCCCTCCTTGTATTAAAAAAAATTGTGATCACTGAAAGTTTTGTCTGTCTTGAAAAACAATAATGAACTTGTAACTTTTCCATACAAAGCAAAAAAATGTATGTTATAAAAATTAAAAATTATTTATGGTAAACTACAAAACCATACATTCATTGCAAATGTACGCTCACTTATAAGAAGAGTTTTTTGAAGATAAGAGAGGTGGATATAAAAATCAACGAACAGCCTCAACATCTTTCTGTTTCATAATATTTATAACAGAATAAAAACTACATCACTTAAAAGTCTCCTGGTAAACGGATGGTACCGCCAATGTCGAATAACTTTTTTTGTTAATACCAAACTTTGAAAAATGCATTTTAGTTTGGTTCATTCTGTGCCGGGATACTAAGATTAAGGACTCCACGTGAGATAGCCGTGGATTCAAAGATATCACCAGACAGTGTATTATGCTCAAATAATTGTTTGTGAAAAATATTTGCTTGAAGTAAGTACCGCTGATCAAAAACAACGACCCATCGACGATTCCAAGCTCTAGTTGAATGTCTTTACGTCGAATAAAAAGTACTGCACTCCTGAATTAAAACTATTACCAGCTGAGTATACAATAGTTGCTAAAAGCTGTCCAAGGTAACCAAGAACTCAAACAATCAGCTGCCGAAGTTATGGCTTCGGGATATACATGGTATTTTGTTCAACCCCAGAAATGTAAAACTACCGATAATGGATGATAGAAATTCTGTTTCTTTAAGACAAGTTGAATAAATTGATTAGAGCCTCCTTGCAGGCTTTGAAGCAATCCTCCAGAGAAATAGATTTGCTTCCACTGTCTGCGGTTAACGATATTGAAAACTATTTTGAAATCAAAGACAAATCGTTCACCAAAAAGGTATTGAAAAATTAAAGAGATATTAGCGTAGATTCATTACTTTTGAAGGTGACTATGTGCTGAATAATGTTGGATTTGACATATTATAATTCGAAGTTTTTCATCCAAGTTTCCGATGAATGAATGGTATTCAATTTCTTTATAAATATGTATCTGGAATAAAAAATAGACCTTTTGATATAATATTTCATCTATTGCACCAGCTCACATTTTTATAATTATTACAAATATTTTATAACTGTTATTAATTTATTGTTAATAATTGATTTAAAAATAATTTCCAAAATAACCAATATAAAATGGAATTGATTTATAATTATATCGGTCAATTTCTAGCTCTAAACATAGAAGTGAAAACAGAAACAAATGAGCCTACAAAGAAGCAATTTTCAAATATACATAAATACAAAACTACAATTATTTACAATATAAAGGTGTCCAAGAAACTATTCCCTGTGTAGCTCCGAATTTGTTAGAATTTTGGCGCAAATTAAAACTAAAATGGAACAAAAAACATAAATAAAAATACCTATATAATAACAGAATCACATTCAAAAAACATCCTAAGTTGCAAGATGAGCGAACTGGCTAGGATGCAGGTCAAATTGATAGGGGTGACCATATGGGGACATGTGATAAGGAACGATATTCATACTGGCCATCTTGTGCTCTTTTTTCCACTTCATTCGTCGATTTTGAAACCATATTTTGATTTGTCTCTCCGTTAAACAGAGTGCATGAGCTATTTCGATTCTTCTCCGCCTCGTAAGGTAACGGTTGAAGTGGAACTCTTTCTCCAATTCTAGTGTTTGATACCTAGTGTAAGATGTCCTTTGTCGTTTTGTTTCTCCATTTGCATTCACCGTACCTGCAAAGAAAAATGAAATTGAAATTGTGTCAACTTCTCAAGAGTTGAATTATTTGCGAAGTTGTGAGAATACCTATATACCTAAAGTAAAATAATGGAAGACGAAAAGGCATTTCATAACGTATCAATATATTCAAGAGCTTAGTTCATAATCAGTTTATCATATTTAAAAAAAATATGAATTATCGTTACTCATCAAATTTGTCCTTTTTTTGCACGGATCACGGAGATTTTTGGTATTCAATTCCCCATAACAATTATCGAAAACTGAACTATGAATTCCCTGGACTATTAATCTTAAATCATTCCAATATGAGATCGACATATCTGCGAGGAATTAAAAACCATGAATATGAGATTTGCTTATTCAAATTTTTCTTCCAGAAAATGGGAAATAAACTGAAAAAATACGACGTTGCCTTCCACTGTGAAAGGCTTCGTTAAATTAGCAGCAGCATAGTCTCATTTAATTTTTGATATAAGTATTTATATGTAAAGTCAGCACTGTATAATAATGAAAATTATTGTTTAGATTACTACAATCTGAATTATAATACCTATTTCGAGTGAAGAGCGAAAGTAAACAATCTGGTCAGTTTATCGCCAGTAATAATACGATTCATTATATGAATAATTATCAAGTAGATAGACACAGTTCTGAATTACCAATGAAATGAGTAATAGAAAAATATAAGAAATAAAGTAGGATCAGTTTATTTTTGTATAAATCCACAGGTGCCGTATGTCTTTCAATTGGTCTTTTAATCTACTAAATGCAGGACAGAAATATTTCATATTTTATGCTATTGTTTATGTTCATTGGGAAACGAATTTTTTCGTCTAGAATTATGTTCAAAGTGAATATAGATATTAAATATAGAATAACCTTTTATTTTTTTTTTGTTTGGATACACCATGATTTACTGCGTCCACAAATGTTAACTAATATCAAAAGTGTCATCATGCCAAAAATATAGTTTTATACGCACATGCTGGGTAAAATGAAACATATACGATTCGGTTTTTTTCTTCTTCCTTGCCAAAACTTATTCATTTAAATGAATTAATCATTTCTAATATACAAGTATTTTAAATTAGTCGATGCGCGTAATATATGTAAAAACAAAAATTTTATGTAGTTACTCATAAAAACAACAACTTGCAATACGAGTTGCTTATAAAATAGTACATACTCCGTTTTAGATGATTTGGACAATCGATTTTATATATTATTCTCTTTAATATATGTTCAACACAATTCAGTACCTAACACTTTCTCTTGCTGTTAAAGTCATACCATTCAACCTTTTTGTTTTCGCAGAAAAAACTTGGTGTGGTCCTGATAGCTAAATATATTAGACAATTTTTAATAGGACATTAATAAGAATTTTTCTCAATACGAGTATAACAGGTTTTTGAATCAAAATGTTTCTACTATGTAACTAGAAAAAGTAATTTATCGACTTTCAAGTTAGAGTACATTATAATCTTCGCAATTACAACTTGATATTTTATTATAAAATTAAAATAACTAAAAATAGGGATAGCGTCATCAACGATACCAAGCATAACCTTGTTTGACTTGCACATGTCATCATTAGGTATATATGACTTACTCAATTATCTACTTGGCGGCTACATAAGTTTCACAAATCTTTTTTTGGGGTAGAATAGAAAAAACTACATAGGTACCTCCACAGAAGTAAGCGTTTTCTCCCTGGGATATTAATCAAATTATCCATATGAGAAAAATTTTATAATAAAACAAAAATTGAACGTAATTGAGAAAATAGCCCGTGGTGGAAAGTAGGAAAGCATTGGCACTTGAGTACAGTGAACAATTTCAAACATATGAAACAAGAAGACAAGAATTAACGGATATAATTAATTTTAAAGACTATTTTGGCTTTTTACTATGCATGTATTTTAGTTTTATTGGTCAATATAAGTCCGACGCTCAGGTGCTAGAAAATCCGAACGGGAATTTCAGTACCAAAAAATGGAACCTCATTTGTATTTATGGTTTTGTACATAATAATTGAAACAGTTTTATAAGAAGTCGTATGAAAATGATAATATTGAAGTTAGTAGAAGCTACATTTCGAATAATAGACCTCTTTCGTTAAAAGGGTCTGGAGGAAATTAACCAATGATGGAATTATTTTTGAAGGAAAAAAAACAAATTGAGCCTTGTGCCTCCTCAAATTTATAACGCGAACGAATCAGCTCTTTACTAGAAAATGATTATTGCCAGGACGAAAAATAAGTAGAGAACGTGTAATTTTTCTAAGATGTTGCAATGCTAATTGTTCACTAAAATTAGAGCTGCTTGTTCACCTCATATTTTCTGCTAAAGCACGGATGATTATAAAGAAATTATAATGTGGTATCATCAATTATTAATTCCATTTGTTACAAGAGTACTTTGTTAATATATTAAAAGTCATGAACTTAATGGATGTTGTATGTTATTGTACAATGTCCGGAATTGTAATTCGAATTCGTTGAGCCTTCACTGTATTCACCAGATTTGACCCTCAGCGATATTTTTCCATTTCCTATCTTCATAGTTTCACTTGCAGAAGAGAGATAGATATTTCTATATAATGTGTAGTATCTACCAAACAGTTTTCTATTGAATACATCCACAAATATTTCCAATGAAATTGTCACACTGTCACATCATAATCTACTATATTCACTAGCAAGAATTAATGTAATTTCCATTATTTTATTCAATAATTTTGAATTTTGTGGACTTGCATGTATAAATAGAAGAAAGTAGTTGAACTATCACAACATCTAAGAAACCTATACAATTATTAAGTCAAGTTTATTTGACATGAATTTCGAGTTGAAATTAATGTAGTAATCTATCTTTTGCATTTTAAATTAAATTGGCCTGTCCGGGACACAAAGCCGATTATTAATAATAACATTTGATTTTTTTTTTGTATTCATACATCACAAGATTCAAAACAATGCATATCGTATTATAATAACATAGAATATATTATAAACGGTACAGATTGAGTTACAACAGCCTCTTAAATATTCATGTACAGAGTGCGCCATTTAAAATGAAAAGAGTAAAATCTGAAGTGATTTACCGATGTTAATTAATTGAAATGTCAAACAAGTATAACATCTACTCCAATTAAGTTGGGATTTCTGAAACCGTTGATGAAATTCATACTGAATACACTGTTTACACCACCACTACATCAACACTCTCAATTAAATTGTCTGCCGCGCGTTTCGATAACCAAGTTATCGTCTTCAGATACTGAAGGTAAACTGTAAACGATACTTGTTATGGAAACGCGCGCAGTATAATTGTGAGTATTGGAGTAGTGATGGTGCAAAAAGTGTATTCAGTATAATATCTACTTTAATAATATTTTTAAAATTTCTAGAAGTTGAATGTCGAAACTTTCTATTATAAAAAATTGCTCCAACCAAAATATCCATTACCATCATCATTACATTACTTAAAATCATTTCTAATGTTACCGACTGATTGTTATATTGTATTTTGTTAATTTGGTAGTGAAGACAGTATTTTGCTAACCCATATGTTTAAGTCAGTTTGACATAGTGTAAGACAACGTGTAAGGAATTGCAAGCAAGTTAACATATTTCATAGCTAAATTTAGTACGTCGTTAGATATTTTGAAGATATCTTACCACTATATTATCCATGCATCTAAAAACAATTCCATAAGTAAATTTAACATATAACGTCAAATCTTATTTAATATTTTTTGATCGGCTTAAAAATGAAAATAACAGAGTCAAGTGAAATCTTCATCTTCATCTTCATCTTCATCTTCATCTTCATCTTCATCTTCATCTTCATCTTCATCTTCATCTTCATCTTCATCTTCATCTTCATCTTCATCTTCATCTTCATCTTCATCTTCATCTTCATCTTCATCTTCATCTTCATCTTCATCTTCATCTTCATCTTCATCTTCATCTTCATCTTCATCTTCATCTTCATCTTCATCTTCATCTTCATCTTCATCTTCATCTTCATCTTCATCTTCATCTTCATCTTCATCTTCATCTTCATCTTCATCTTCATCTTCATCTTCATCTTCATCTTCATCTTCATCTTCATCTTCATCTTCATCTTCATCTTCATCTTCATCTTCATCTTCATCTTCATCTTCATCTTCATCTTCATCTTCATCTTCATCTTCATCTTCATCTTCATCTTCATCTTCATCTTCATCTTCATCTTCATCTTCATCTTCATCTTCATCTTCATCTTCATCTTCATCTTCATCTTCATCTTCATCTTCATCTTCATCTTCATCTTCATCTTCATCTTCATCTTCATCTTCATCTTCATCTTCATCTTCATCTTCATCTTCATCTTCATCTTCATCTTCATCTTCATCTTCTTCTTCATCTTCATCTTCATCTTCATCTTCATCTTCATCTTCATCTTCATCTTCATCTTCATCTTTTGATCCAGAAATATTTTGTCTTTCATTCCACCATGTCAAGCTCCCTTTTATCCCACTTACTTACAATAATAATTTTTAACGTTTCACAATTATTATTGTCTCATATTAATCTATTAGCGTTCAGTAAATTGAATTGTTTCTGTTCCAAATGACAATTATGCTGTATTTTCTAATAATTTTTAGAAAAAACTACCACTTGGTGAAAAGTAACGTCGATATTCAATAAATAAACCTAGTTACATTCAACTCCAAGTGTATGAAACGAATTAATAAGAACATTGAATAAACAATTAAATTATAATTTAATATTCCACTGTTTTCCAAAAATCCTAGTTTTTTTTTATCAAAATACCATCTAATTGGAACCAATGGGCGTTAAGCTTTCAAAAGTTGTTAACTCCTCAGTTTTTGCGCAATGATTTATGTACATGAATGTTGAATTCTTGAAGAAATTCTGTTACTTGAACAGGGTTTTATGGATTGATCTCCAGAGAAAAAAGTCTGGATCTATTAGAACAGAAATGATACCACATTGGATAATTTTTGTTCAGCCATTGCCTCACAACTGTACAAGATAGTAGTTTTAAATCCAATACATACTACTACATTTTTTAATTGAGTACTCTCTAATGACATGACCGAAATTTATATCCAGAATGTTGATTAAATGATTGAATATCGATATTCACAAGTTTCTGCAGTTGAAGAGTTCTAAAACGATTATTTGATTGAAAACTTGCTTCGACAGCAGACAGTAGAAGGGTAGATGGAAAGACACTTTAATATGGTTCTGCTGAATCCTGCTTGCAGCGACAATACTGTAAATTGCTCAGAGAATCAGATATTTATATCGGCAAATCTAAAATGTTTAATACTCTCTAGTAAAAACCACTTCTTAAGAAGTAACATGACTCGAGTTTGTGTCTAATTGTGATGGTTATATAGTGGAATATTTGTGTTTAGATTTATAATGAGAACTGAATGATAATAAAACATTCATATTTATTAACGAAATTTGCATTAAATTTTGAAGGTCAGAGTATGATGATAATTTTTGGTAGGAAAGTTTAACGAAGATGTTACAAATAGTGTAGTTACAAATGTTTTGATGTAATCATTTACCCCACAAAGTTCTTTGTATCAATAATTCATTTGTTCAGTCTATACCTAATGTTGTTTGATTTTACAGTTCATAGCTACGTCGATAAACAACATTTCTACATAATGTGAATGCTATTTTTTAAAGTGTTGAGAAAATAACTTTATTATACATTTTATTCTTCTAGTACTTCTGCTCGGAACTTCAGAGTTTTTCTATGAAAAAGTATATGTGTATTCATAATTATTTCCAGTTTTTAGTGTTTAAATTGGATATAAATGAGCTTGGAATTGCATTGGAGTTTTCAAGATTTTCCACAAAAAACTATTTGTAATCAATTGCGTACACTTCATGAGGTTCATTAGATTGGAAGTCGGTTCCACATGAATTAACCGAATCCAACCAAAATCTATGAGTACAGAAATGACAAACTGCTGCATTTTTCGCTAAAACCTGTCCCGAATTTGAAACATATGAAGTGGGTTCAGAGGAATTCCAGAGAAATTCTTCATAATGAACTTTTACCAACCAAATCATTATAAGACAGGAGCATAGCAGATACGTTGACGAGTTTGAAGACTTTAATATTTTTTTTTTGCTAACAAGCAATACTTCACTAACAGACGAAATCTCTTTGCATCCATTGTTTCTTCACTCCAAATTTAAAACAATTTAAAAACTAATAGTACGACAGCTCTCAAATATATACAAAAAAATAATTTATATTCAATGGGAAAGATTTAATTTTTAGACCAATAATGATCGATTGTATACAGTAAGATTTGCGACGGAAAATCCATGGGAGTTATTTGATTATTCTACACACATCACTATATCTCATTATTATTTGTTTCATTTCTTGCAAAATTATGAATATCGATATTATAGGCTGAGATTTCAATTAAGAAGATGTCTCAAAAATATGTAGATAAAATTTTTTGCATTAAAATCACAAGATTTTACATGCTATCTGCTTTATGTTAATCAAATAAATTGATTTCAAAATGTATTAGAACATGACGTTTAATACTGCTTCATGTTTTTATGATGATAGTGATACGAAGCGGCTCAATTATATAGGCCAATGGAGCCTATA
Source organism: Diorhabda elongata (assembly GCA_026230145.1). Classification (NCBI taxonomy): domain Eukaryota; kingdom Metazoa; phylum Arthropoda; class Insecta; order Coleoptera; family Chrysomelidae; genus Diorhabda; species Diorhabda elongata. The sequence continues at coordinate 27,258,919 of CM047929.1, read as the reverse complement.
TGCCGTGCTTTATTATGAAATAGAATATAACGTTTGGTGGATGCGCTGGGTATATTCCCAAGAACATTATGTTTTTTGCTATACGGTTGCAATTCTTTGAATCGTATTTATGAGCTGTTTATAATATGTTGTGATTATTTTTGTAGAGAAAATTTGTAAGAAATGCTTTCAGTTTGTTCATGGCATTCTAGAATCCGAATTATCTAAAAACCCGTCAGATAATAAGTTAATGATAGTGAATAGTGTTTAGTGTATAAATAAACTATATGATTTAGAAATACCGTGAGTATAACAGTTAAAAACTGTTCAAATAAATAACAAGGACATTACATTAGCTTCGACAGAACTTCTTGAGACAATAACTTCTCTAATTATCCCGCTCTGTACATTTATCATCAATATGTTTCATAGTAGCTCAAGGAATAGATAGCATTGTATAAAATAAAAAGTTTTTATATTAAATTAACCATATTTATACCATTTTTTGTACTAAGTCAATTATAAAAGTGAACTAATTCGTAAAGTTGCGTCGTATAATGTTGTGTGAAATATAAAAATCTGTCAGAATATAAGAAAATATTGTCCACCAGTTGCTTATAATTTCTTAACACGCCCACATTGGTCGGAATATTTTGAAGAAAAAGTACAAACTTCATTTCTAATCCAATTATATTTGGAATAACAAAGTGGCGGAATCTAAAAAGCGACATTAAAATGATATACAAACATTTTGCAATCCATAGACACGGCCAAATGACACGGTAAACAGTATTTCATTTTGGAGCATAGGTATTTTGTAGCCCGTCTCACTGAAACTTGCGACTGCCACTGAATAAATCACAAAACTGGCATGAGGCCAATGATGAACGCCTACGAGGAGATCATTTGTTACAGATTTTATGTTATGTTTTATGCGTGTGGGCTATTAATAGTCGCATTAACCAATTTAGGAAAATATTTCTCATTTACTTATGAATGAATAACTTTTGATTTACATCTCTATTGGGATCGTTGAATATGACCCAAGATTGAGTAAATACTGATAGAATAGAATAGGTTCATAATTACCAGCTTATTTGAAAACATTTTCAGACTGCAAGACAGATTGCTTGGGCGATGAATACCCAGGAAGTAGAAAAATAAAAAACCGGGAAACATTAGTAATGACGAGAGTAATGTAGAAAAATCTGTATATAATTTGAGCACATGTCTTGATAATTTTAAGAAGAGATATGAATTTCAAATATCTACAATGAAATTTCTAGGTAAACGATTACCTATCTCTCAATGTCTAGATGTTCAGAAGAAATCACAACAATTTCAAAATTGTATTTTCAAATAAAATGAAGGTTACTTGTTAAATAAAATAACCCAAGAGAAGATTCAACATTACATTTCTATGAAGATGCGTTCAAAGCGTTTTGAATAGATAGTGGTGTACCATGATATCTTATTATGATAATTTCTTGGAAATAAAACTACTAAAAGGAGTAAGGGGAGGTTAATTAATGAAGCAAACACAGCTTGACAATGGAGTGGTTGAATGGATCAATATTAGAAAATTTGATATTAAACTGGAGAAGAGACCGGTTGTACTCCTCATAAAAAAACGACAATATCGCCAATATAGTTGACATTACAGATTTTATCATTTATACAACAAGTGGGTTATTGATTAAATATCAAAGTTACTTTTTTCCCATACATATAAATAACGCTGTAACGGTTGAGTAGATCGTCAGTGCATGGCCGAAACTGCTCCCTATATTGTTAAGGGTAGTAAATACGCATAACACTCTATAGACTTATTCTAATACGAGTTGTCTGCAATAATAGTAATATTCCAACTATATATCGAATACGAAGAAAATGCGTCATAAATATGTAGCAATAATGGGTTTAAATACAAGAGAAAACCAATAGCAAGAAAAATGGAAGAATATTTATGATAGCTGTATATTTTCTAACACAAAGACATAAAAGGTAAGAAGTTATAATGTATATTATTTTATCGCCCAAACTTCATTGAGACTCGAATGTTTAATGCCAAAGCAAGATATGTATTCGAGCAAAGGGAAATCATTCAATTAAATAAATATGATAAGTTTGTTCCAGCAGTATACTCAGATCAGATTCCGAACTTTGGTGCACTACGCTTGACTTGACTATAATCTATTACGAACACGTATTTAACAATTTAAGCTGGAACACCATTAACACAGGTAGGGAAACGAAGAAATCATCATCTTTGTTTTCATATAGTTTTACAGGACTATTCACTTTTATCTCCACTGCCGACAAAATATTCTATCTCCATCTTAAAAGTATTCTACAAGTTGATAAAGCACGATATACGATCTGAAATATGCGTTGACATGCGCGGATCTATTATTAAAAACATTTTTTTTGTCTCGAACTAATATTGAGCATTCAATTTATTGCTGGAACGTGAAACTTTTGGAACTAAATGTTCATATCTAAAAACTATAATAAGTATTTCCAAATAAATTAGTCAGAAAGAAAAATTTCACTTCTAAATGTTTTTTTCCTATACAGAAGAAATAATAAATTATGAGGTACATACACAATACCCTTTTCTATTTTTATCAGATAGTAGCTAATGCGTACGAGCTAGTCATGTGGCTTGATTCTAGTCATGTAGCTTGATTCTAATTATTGTCTGCATTTTGCAGGCAGTCATTTTAGAAGAGTTGTATTGTACGGTCATAATACCGGTGGCAAGATTGCTATTCTTCATCCAGTTTGAGGATTATAAGAAGCTCCAATGCATGCAGATTTTTTGATAGATGCATTTTGTAATTGAGCTGTTGTGACTGTGGATTGGATTCTGAAGACCGGTATCATTACCTTATTAAGGGTCAAACACCACCGAGAGACTGGTGAGCCCGTCTTTGTATGTTTCTCGGACTTCATTTTGACTCATTTCAACGTTTTGTACCTTTTGGATGTAACTTTCATGAGAAGAACCATTCAGATTTGGTTGACAAGAATCCCAGTAGTAGATTGAATAATAGATATATACAAATTTTTGTTATTTTCCTATCTAAGTATCTAAAATTGATGAAAAATTGACGTTTCGAGTTAACTCCAGTCTTTATCAAAATTTTTATGGGGAAAAACATATTGATTAAATCTAATGTTTGTTATAAATTGTGTACCTGCATTATGAGTAAACTTTTTTATTGCAAAAAAAAGGAAAATTATGTCAATTTTTTATCAATCAAATTATTAAAAAAAAAATTAAAAGAAAAGAGAGCTAAAATCAAAAACATTCAGAAGCATTAATATATCAAAAGGTCTAAGAAATTTATATTATGAACATATCGGATATGGATTATTAGATGTTATTTAGTACTAAGGAAACAGTTCAATATCACTGTGACACAAAATATATGGTTTGGATGTAAAGTTTTATACAGTATTTTCGGTAAAGTGTATATGTCACTCTGATTTTAGGTCGTCTTTAGAATTTTCATATTCTCCTGTAAAATATTTTGTTATTTGAAATTAGATAGGAGCTTTGGTTGAAGGTAACCAGTTGTAATATTGAGATAGCCTTTTTGGAGTGGTCACACCGAGTGGTTTTATCGATAGCTTATGCAAGAGCTCCTATCTACTTTTCTTATATTGCAAACCGCTAGTTTAGCTTAACATTAATACTTTGTTTTTCTTCATATAATTAGTCATGTTAACCCCATTTGGGTAGCCCTTACTTTTCGAGTTGATTCATATACAATATTTGGGAAACTTCAATTAACTCTCACATTTTTTTTCATAATAAAACTATACTATCTATACTATATTTTTATCGTGTAGTTCGAACTTGCAGATAATTACCCCGGTTTGGTAAAATAGATACAAGGTTATTAGGTATATGCTTATTATTTTGTTGATTAAAACTAACTTAAGCTCTTCAAGAATATAAATCCATAGTTTTCAATCGGAATTGAAAGTTCAGTTAGACAAATTTGATGATGAGCCACACGAAATATACAATCTCAAAATGAAAACTCATGTTTTATACATACACACATAGTTTGTTCAAAGCTAAAGTTCATTTAACATATATTTATTCATCAACATTCAATATCTTCCTTCAAAATTATCACTATTTGTTTTATTCGATATTTGAGCGTTTTCGATTTGCGGTTTTTGGTATTTGGTATTATGGGGTCTTATCCAGTTCATTCACGGCACAGCGCTTTCTTCTCATATACTCAATATCCAAGATATATACTTTATTATTAGTTACCATGTTGAAGAAGAGAGGAAAATGGATTAAATTTTTTCTTATTTATATGATATTTGCCATAATCCTCAATTTCCATAAGCTTTCTGATATTGTCAATTCACACTTTATATATCTTCAGCATGAAATATAAGAATTTAATTTAAATGGATTATGTTCTGAAACACAAAGTGAATACAGTACAATATGGTATGAATAATGCCAAGCAATGTTGTACACAATTTTTAAAGGACTCTGAACACTGCGATAATTAATTACATAATATATTTTTAGTTAGTTGTCTTGGTCGTGCGTTTCAGTCTATTAATTTATTTGGCTCGTGTTTATTCTCTGCGTGATAATTTATGTACAAACTTGTATATTAATCTAAACAAAGCTTAAAACATATGGAGAAAAACAAAAGTAGATTTTTCAATATTTATTGAACTATATCATAAACCATACATTTGTTGCTATACGACTGTTTTCTACTAATATTTTTGCTCTCCATTAAGATTAGAGACTAATACCTCTTATTTTTACGAAAACACACAACGGTGTAAAAATTGTAGCAGCAGTTGAATAGATCATTGTGGAACTTTTGCGAATGCGCAAGTGCTTCGAAGTACCTCCCTTTTATGAGTTCCTGCCTTATAAATATTTTTCCGGTATTCGAAAAGTGTTTAACAATATTTAACTTTTTCTGTCATAAATATATAAGAAAATAGTTCAATAGTTGTACAATATATGGAGCTACTTTCCATATTTATAGTTTCCACTGCATTAAGTTATAGCTGATGCCATCAGATGACGTGCGGCTGTGTATACGTCACAATTTAAATTACTTCTGTATTGTATTAGAGATGAAACAAGTTAGGGTTCGTTATCTCATCTATACGTAATAAGCAAAAAAATGACATTATTTTATGTAACACACACGCTGTTAGTAGTATGACATGTGTGTTTGTATGTTTGTTACTGAGTTTTTGGCTTCGATTTCACCCTACTTTGAGCAATCAAGTCCAATTTAAACTTTTCAAGTACTGTCATTAATGCAATAATTCCATCAAATATCTGGAATATTTTGATTAACTTGGCCAGGAATCATAAATTTCTGATTGTATCCTCTACATGAGAGTAAGAAAGATGGAGATAGTAGGCGATCTACATAAGCGCGCAGTCCCAGACCTACAAAATCTAGATGCCACCATGAACACATCTGTACATATTAAAGACGGGTCTAAAATAGAATAACAAAAAAATAGTTATACTAGAGAATTTAAAAAATAAATTATAGTTTGAATAAAATATAGTGCAAAACACTCAAAACACGCTTTTAGAGAGTTTAATGGCACTATTATAGAAGCGTGGGGTATTTTTGTGTTTCGGAATTAAATTAGTGAGAAATTATAACGAGTCCTATATGGAGCGAGTTAGTTGAATGGTGAACTGGGGACATAAGAGTCCCATCGAGAAACTATACCGTCCATCTTACCGTAGATAACCAGTTTATTGAGAAGTGAAGAATTTTGAGTACTAAAAAAACCATGCCGTCAGTTTTCTGACTGGGAATCAGGCTCAGATCCATTGATTACAGAACGCAAAGTGAGTTTAAATATGTTATCCAAGCATCCAAAGCTTTTATAATAGTGACATTAATTTTTGCCATACTTATTCTATTCTTATGCTATGAATTATTTTCTACTTTTTAGTTCAAAACATCTTCATAACCTATAATTTATCTTGGTTTTACTTAACCTCCGTATTATTATAGTTATAAACATCAATTAATTACGATATACCTACATTCTTTCTTGTTTCTATCTTTTCTCGAATTAAAAACAGAATTTAATGAAAATCTTTGCATCATTAGATCAGTGGGTTTACCAAATGGTTAACAATAAACAATGTGTATGAGAAAGGTGCCAAAAATGTTAAGAAAAGAATACAGCATGAAGCTAATAGCAATATTTTGAAAGGTCTTTAATAAGGATGCTAATAATTTTTAGTTTAGGTGCAACGTAATGCGCACTACTACAAAATCAATGGTATCATTCAAACTCTTTGATAAGACCCAAAAATGGCAATGAATGTTGTGAGGTAAATATTATGAAATGATAATGAATCTTTAGCAATATATTTCTGCTTCACAACAATGTTCGGCAAAAACATACACGTAACAGTGTACTTTTCGTTGAAAGTATTGGATAATAAACAGCGCTGACCTAACATCTTCAAATATTCGTTCATAGTATAAATCGTTCGAAAATGATAAGTTGGAGGAAATTGTTATTCAATATAAAGTTAATGATGATTATGCTAGAACATGACGAAATATTAAAATTTTAGTATGGAATATAATTCTTAAAAAATTACCTTCGTTTATCCATATTTAAACATACGTCTTGTATATGTCGTCTTGAAGTATATAATGAATTAATACGAACTAGTGAATAACAGACATTATAGTTTTTCTAGTGAATAATACAGTGGGACCAAAAATGTTCAGTTCACCAGTGCGTTATACACAAATTTAGCAGCTAATAAATAAATAATTTTCAATTTGCCTGATGAATAACTTTATAAATAATTAGTTCTTTCAATATTCATTATTATATTTGTAATATTAGTTTCAAACTGTTCATAGAAATTGATTAAAACTTAAGGCACTGTGTATTATATATCAAAACTATTTTTAACAAATATAATTCTTGTTACAAGACAGTTGCACAACCAAAAACTAATTTTTCATCAAGGTATCACTAGAAAATCTTGTCAAAGATGTAAATTTATGTGTATCAAGTTTACAATAGAATATGGAACGCTATCAGATGGTAAAAAAATGATGGATGATTGTGGAGCACGTCATTCTCTTAAAATAATTATTGTTTGATAGTGGCTGATACAATAAAGAACGACAACTCCAGTTACGTTTAATAAAAAAGTGTATTATTATTTTTTGGAAGGAGGAAATATTGATAAAAGAATTTTTAAAAAGAGAAAAGGTTGGAAGAGGTTCTTATAATTTTGGTGTTAATAGAAAAAATGATTTCTTTCTCAAAAGCAAACAAACTGTATTGATAAGTTAAAATTTATAGATGCATGCAAAAACAGTAAACGATATAATAGAAAAATAATGCAGCTACTACTTCTACAAAATTCTATATATACGAGGATGGTTCCAGAAGTACCTGGCCTGACCTAGACATGGCGGTAATTGCTTGAAAAATACCACTGTATTAGAAAGTACACAATGTAAACACCATATGTTTCAAGGATGAAGAAGTCACGTTGTTTAGTATTTGTTTGGCAACCATCAATAGAGAACAATTTCAGTGAATTTGTAGACATAGAAAAAATTGGACATCGTTATGTCTAAATTATTGTGTACTAGAGTTTAAGCTAGGTACGATCTGAAAAGACCAGAACCGCAGTTGTCGACCAAATGAGTTGCTGATTCCAGAAATATTGAAGAAAATCAACAAAGCGGTATTGTATGATCGTGGACTGGAAGTGCGCCAGCTAGTAGATATAGTAGGCATTTAAAAAAGTGCACTACATCGCATATTAACTGAACATTTGGACCTTGGAAAGCTATGCGCAAGATAAGTGCCACTTTTGCTCGAATTGGAACAAAAACAGCGTCGTAAAGATGCTTCCATCGAGTGTTTGACAATGTTTCACAGAAATAAAGCCTAATGTTTGCGCTGCTCTATAACCATTTATAAAACGTGGGTCAACAACTCCATACCCTAAACAACAGAACAATCAAAACAATGGATTGAAAGGGAGAATAGGCTCCAAAGAAGGGAAAGATCATTCTATAGACAAGGTCATGGCATCAGTTTTTTTGAAATGCGCGTGGGGTAATTTCCATTGAATACATTGAAAAAAGGAAAACTATCAATGGCGAGTATTATGCGAAATCATTGCAATGTTTAAGGGTAGAAATTAAGCAAAAACAGCCGCATTTGGCTTAAAAAAGTGTTTTTTTATCAAGACAATGCACCAACTCACACATCGTTATTGCAATGGTCAAGATTATTGAATTTATATTTGAATTACTACCTCAAGCACCCCAGAAAAGTATATAGAGCTGAAAGGAAATTACGTTGAAAAATAAATATATTTTTTTCCAAAATTTTTGTATTTTCTTTGTTAGGCCATCCTTATAATTAATAATATATTTTACTGTAATATAATTAATCTGTTTGGATCAAATAATAGCATACGCAGATGATATAGTCCTGATAAAAAAATGAAGATGATGCAGAATTTGTAGAAGAAACTGAGAGTAGAGGGAAACGAAATTATGTTGGAAATACATGATGAAAATATAACGAAAATTGTATCAGTATATGGCGAGCAAATAAAAAAAACTACAAGTACAAAACTTCAAATATCTGGCATTATTAGCAACTTATAGAGCATATCGTGCAAATATGAATATGTTCAAAAACAAAATATTGAATAAAAAAACCAAAATGAATATTTACGAAACGGCGCGTAAACAATGGCGTTGACAAAAAATTGGGAATAATGCGAATTGGGAAATAACGAACAATATGAAAACTGATCAAAATTAATGAAAATGAATACATATAAAGTATGAATTATGTAATGAAAAAGGTAAATGAAAGAATGAAGAAACCTTACTATAATGGGAGGTAGAAGAAGAAGAAAATCGAGCTACGGGAAGAACAATCGATGAATAGGACCACAAGAAGGATAGTTAGGAACAGAGTGAAATAAATAAACATTGGGGAATTACGGAGAGAAAGAAATGAATATCTCAACATGGAAATTACTTCATTAGTTGATAGAAAAATTAACAAAATTGAAAAAACTCAAGAATTAAATTAAGAATGAGGTTGATATTAATCTTAACTAAAATAATGTCTATAATTATTGAATTTTGACAAGAGGACAATTCAAAATATATGTGACAGAAAGGAACAGAAAAATTTGAGAAAGACTTGTTTTGCTTTTCGAGCTGTATTGGTCAATGTCTCTTTATAACTATTGTTAAAATCCTATATTTGAATATCTTTAGATGGTGAAAACCTTTGCCTGCCTAAATATAAGAATATAGTATAAAAATACTATTCAACTACTCAATTTAGATTATTATTAGTTAGAAAATCGGAACATATCCGAATAACATACCTCTTTTTCTTAGCCATCACTGTATTTTAGTATATTTGGTTATAGATATAGTTATTTTTCTGACTAGTTTGTGGTGGTAAGGGGAATGTTCAAAACAACACACTACCGGCAAGTACATTCCAAATGTATTGCTTTTATTCGTTTCTATAGTTCATCTCATTATGGTAGTACCCCAATTTCCTACTAACTTATGTACCTAGATTATATCCTGCTTCACCGAATGCATAAACAATAATAGCTCGAAGGCATTTGAAGATTCCTAAATTTTGTCGTTCAAGATTTTATTAATATCATCTGCATAAACATTGAACTTTCTTCTTCTCATGCTCATAAATTTTTCTTTCGAACTAACTCTCTTTTTAATAATACTCTTTGATTATTTTTTCTTTTCCATAATACCTACTATGTTCTTTTAAGAGCGTTTCTTTACACCCAGTGATCTTTCCACAAAAATATTGTCAAATGCATGTAATGTTTTATGCGCTGGGCGATAATTTTAATGCTGCTTCTAATATTTATTTTGCCAATTTCATCCAGAATTATGTTGGTCCATTCCCTTTCAATGTAGCAAAAGAGGCTATTCTATATTTACCTATCAACTAAGACTTACTGCAAATTCTACAAAAAATTCGTGAATTAACACCAAGATATTTTATTCCAAAGTTGGCACATCACCTTACTTTGAACTTAAGTATGAATAAGAAAGGTAATATATAAGAATCTAATGTCCCTTATTGATAAGAATATTGATAATTAAATTTAGACTTACATATTATTATAATTCAAGATGTAGTATGGTGAATATATTATCAACTATTTTACTTATGTTTATCCATTGAATGTTTGATTTCCATATTATATTATTCTTGCTGGTAGTTTCCGGTTAGTTAGTAGATCTACAGCTGGAATATTATATGAATGAGTTATTTAAAATTGTAAGACTACATAAACTTGGATCACAGTGTGTTGAATGTTGTAAATTTAAATGAATATTTCAGTTTACTTAAAATTTCAAAGTATTCTGTTGAACACTCAGTAAATTTAAGACTAATCACGAATAAATCTCATTATAAATAATTTGCCTCCTACACAATGAAACTCATCCGTAATATATCTCTTAAGTTTTCTTCCTTTGGGTACGCAAAACTGTGGGTGACCGGTATATAACCGCGGTCCTGTTGCGAAATTAATTTATACAATATCTTCTCTGTTTTTACAAACTCTTAACTGCTTCATAACTGTGTTATAATTCATCACTTAGGTACTTAGGAGAAAATAATATTCATGTTGGATGACTGTTTACACAAGTATTTAAAACGTAATCCTTTAAATTATAAATTATGCGTTAACGTATACGCCAGGAAATAATTCTCAGTGTGTAAAACTTCAAAATAAATTGCTTGTTTAGGAAGTATTTAGCAGCAATACAAAATTATAGAAGATTCAAGACTAAATGTTTGTGTTTTAAGATATAGCAACTTTTCAATGAAAAAAAATTTTTTTTCAATATAATTCCGTTCCAATTTTTATCACAACATACAATAAATAATCTGCATTACCTTTTTATTTGGTAGAAATCAGTAAGCGATGGAACAAATCTCTTGTACAGCAAAGCCCAAAAACACTATGATCATGACAGCAAAAACAGTTTTCTTAGGAGAACATTCCTCAGATAAAATCCATTGTTTCGCCAGAATTTTTGTTTTTGGGTATAATATGTACTCAAGTTTCTTCTTCTGAGAGTTATTAACAAAAAAATTGACAAATATTATGTTTGAAGATGTCGAAGTATCTGTTTGTATTAAGGAAATATTTTTTTTAATTCTTAAAAAACGAATTAACACTCGTAATTGATATTTTTCCATTGTTATTCAACGAACAAAAACAGTTTTTGTTAAATTTTGACAGATGACATCAAAAACATAACGGCAACTGTTGATATAAATATTATATCAAACCGTCCTCGTATCTTTCCCCTAACATTTCACAGAGATGTATCTTAAAAATTTCGGAAATAAATGTCCCTGTTCCCACTTTTTAAAATAATAATATTTTTTTAAAATTTTGTAACTGTGGCGGCAACATCTAAACTATGTTATTTTTCAAAATTAATATAATTCAAAATCATTTTTCTCGTATCTCAAATAAAAAACAGATAAATATATTTAACATTAAAATCCCTTTCACGAATTAGTTTTATTGTCCATTCGTATACCCGAAATACAGAAACCGAACAAGTCGATGTTAACCGTCGGTTAATGGTTAGTAGTGGGTTGGTCTCGAAATCTGAAAATAATCTCTCGAACAAGAGTGCCATTGTCCCTTCCCTTGGGTTAAGCGAAAGGCATTCACGCTGCTTGACTGTCACTTCTAGCATTCCCGATAAAATAACAAGATCTGACATATTCCCCATGTTACCCATTCCAGGATAGCTCCAGACGCTGTCGCGACTCATCTCAGTCTCAGGTCTCACATATCATATATCTGAAGTATGATTGGCATGTTTTTCTTCTTTACTTTTGTTAAGAAATATCCAAATGGTATCGTATTTAACCGATACGTTACGAAATAAAAAACAATTTTGTGCTCAACAAATTTAGTTTTGAAATGATTATTAGAATAGTTGAGAAAATACATAGACAAAATCTCTTGAAAATATGGTTGCACCTAACAATGGTAAATTCTATTGTCATCATTTGTAGTCCAGTAACTTTATACATCACAGTATGCGTCAAACCCGGTAGTTCTGATTTTTTACAGATCTGTTTATGATGCTCGCCCAATTAATAGTCCAGATTTTTGACCGACGAACGCATCTTTGTTAAAAATCGAAAAAACCGCGATAAAATCGGTTTTCTTTTAAATTTTGATAAAAAAAAGTAGACTAAACCCAATAGTTTCCGAAACTAAACCTTTTAAAGTATAATTTTTTTCCAACTTCGCAAGTCTGCCTTTCTGATTGAATTTGGACCCTGATTATATTAAATGAAGCCCTTTACTTTTATGATGAGATGTTAAAAATAAAATGAAAAGTGTGGACAATGATATGTAATGGTGAAGAATGAACTAGGAAGAGAATTCAAAGAGGAGGTGTGAATTGTGTCGTACACTTGCGGCCGAATATCCTCTCGTATGACTTCAGCTACTACTTTCACCAAGCGGAGTCTTTCTGCTTTCTGAGAATTTTGTGACCTGTGTTTTCAAAACAAACAGTCATGTATTTAAAAGGTCTATCAACGATGAAAATATCCTTCCATACTTTGCAAATAAGCGAGTTTTGACTAAATAAGGTAGTTCTCCTTCTATATCTTCCATGAGTTCATCAAGAGAGAACTGATCTTTTCCAGCATTCTCTTCCACAAATGAATAAATCTTTTCCACGGCTTCATCAACTTTGGGATGCTGATGATTTGCTCTGGACTTTCCAGTTGATGGTAATTGGCAGAACCGAAGATATTGGGCATGAAGGGCTACAAATCTGTGTTCTCACTTATACGCTCTTCTATTCAAAGCCCCATTCATCATTACGTTCTCAGCTGCTTTCAAGATTGTTGCAATGGCTTTCTCTCTATTTCTGCTACAAAGAACTATTTAGTTATGTTGTCTCTATATAGACAACAACAACATGAACTGCTCAGAGACTGATCTCGTGGCCCTTGATGGCGTTATATTTGATTTTCCTCTGCTAGCCAGATAGCCATGTGCTATGTTCTCAGAGGAAATGCTCGATGCACTTGACCTTCACTTAAAGTCTCCTTACAAATAAAACACAAACCTACGGACAGGATTTTTTCGATTTTTGGCAAGGTGCGTTTGGCGTTCAAAGTCAAAAATTTGGATTATTCATTATGCCAACTCCATAAACCAGTAAGGAAAAAATCAAACTACCGGATTTGACAAATACTATCCCATACTTTCAGGCGACAAAGTTACAGGATTATTGTAACGTTCAAAATTTGACTATTTGTATTGAAAAGCAAAGAATAACTATTTTATGAAGAGAGGTTTCGGTGATCGCAAAAGAACTATGATCAGGTAACTTGCTTATTTAATGATAATTATCCAAATGGCAAATAAACTTGCAGTTTCAAATGATACAGTTAGTGACCACGATAGTAGTAGATATTCTAGATATTCGAGCACACAAAGAGAAGATCATCATATAATAAGAAAAGTGAATGAAGCAAAAAGATATAAGAAAAGTAAGAAACTGAGTCTGAGGAAAACTTGGCTGCAGCAAGTAATACAGTATGGATGAAGAAGAAAGAGAAAAACAGTACAACCAAGGAATGAAGTAGCAAAGGATTAGAAAAAGTGGAAAGAATGAAAAACAAAAAACCAAATGCTTTGACGCTCGAATACGAATGAATAGTTCAAGAGAAGAAGGAGAAGAATAATTCTTATGGATACGGGAACATGATAATTTATAATTTGATTTGGTTATAAAATGTCAGATAATACTTTGATCTGACAATTTGAACGTACAAAATCTGATGAAAAATCAAACAGTTCCAGCAATATAATCAAAAATTGGTTAAAAAATGATGATGTATCACAATACTTCAGTGTTGCTGTTCGAAATCAAGTCAGATGTATCAGAAAATTTTTGTGTACAAAGCAATAACACGTCAAATAATAAATCGCGTAATTCCAAGTCAGCTTATTAAAATATACACTGTGAATAAGAAGCAGGGATATAATTTCAATAATTTAATTAATTATAAATAATTATTGAATGAAATTAACAAGTTATTTGGATTTGTTAATTATTTTTGTAGGAAAAACGACTCGTTATTTAAATTTTTAATATCTGAACACAAAATAACGTTATAATTATGCGGTCTTGACAGTTGTTTTTATAATTTGACATATTATGGAAAAACAAATATATATAGGGTATACTAATTGAAAAAATAAGTTATTCAAAAATAACACTGCACTATTGACGTGATTGATTAATTAAAAAAAAATTCTTTTGTACACAATTCGGAATATTGTCAAGTTACGTTATTTTGTGATCATGTTGTATAAACTTAATTCGGCATAAATATTTGTAAAATGTTTTTAATTTAATATTTTGACATAATATTTTACAATTAAAAATTAAACTCAAAACTCTATTATGTAAACTACAGTGGCAGGCAGCCATATAGGTAAAAAATGGTTTTTCGTATCTATTTATGAGCTCTCTATTTGTGTTTGCGCATAATCAAAGTACCGGAATGGTAAAGTTTTACAGAGGGTACATCAAATTTCCCTTTCTATTTATATATAGAAAATCTAGTAAAACAGTCCCTAATAAATAATTGTTTCACCACCGAAATTAAATGTTTTAAAAACAGATATTAAAATGTATAATATTCTTCTTGTTGCTCTAATCACAGCACATTATAGTCTCTAGACATTGAAAAGCATGATTACGAGAAGGGCAGTTTTAAAAAATGAGCTTAGTATAATCCTCAACTTCATCGTTTTCTTGGACATAGCTCTGATATAATCATCCGTCAAGGGTCACCTTCATGACATTCCAGCTATTCATGAATACTCCACAATCTTCAAACTCTTGATTCATAAATCCCCTAGATATAAATTGGTTCGAATGCTCTGCAGATATATAAGTAGCCTCAGAAAGGTTTTTCCAAGTTTTCTTTAGTGTGGTCTCATTTATGAAACTCCAAGTTTCTGCAGCCATATAACAGCATCGATTATGTTTATTGCGTTATAGTTTCGGGGAATGTTCTCACATATTTTTGTTAAGCAAAACCAGTGGCAGTGTTTTCTGTAATACCGTTCAAATTTTTCAATAACTCCTTCGTTCATTGGTTGTACTAAGTGGCAGTAATAAGCACGACCATGTTGCAAGTGTAAGAGTTTTGTCACGTGGGCAGTACCTTAGGATCCGCCGGTCGCTAGTATGGCACGCGATTAAAATTTGGATATTTACATTTGGCTTAACCGACATTTCGTTTAACCAGTTTTGGAAAATGGAGCTCTATGAATTCTATTATTATCCACTCATCGATGATTATGTTTTATATCATCATTAATGTGTTTTAAGGTTATTCAGTTATATATGTATATTTATTAAACTGTCCCAATTATTTGGAATTTTGGTAAAGTTAACACACAATGTTTCACATCTTTTATGCTGCCGCTTTCTAGGTAAATGAGATGAAAAGATTGAAGGTTATTGTTAAATTTTATTCTGATTGTTACAAAAAGATTTTAAGTTGGAGAAAAGGAAAATAGAAGTAATTTCTTTTACTAAGAAAGTAAGAAGATGGAATTCTCACTGTATGTAAACTTATTTTATTTAAAAAAGGAAATTATAAACCACTAAGCCAATATGTTACAATTATTTGAACACATCATTAATGGAAGTATGCTATAATTACAAAAGTAAAAAAAACTTACGGTAAGATTGTGTAGTACCTACTTCATTAATAAAGATATGAATACATTTACAATTGAAGTACTTTTAATTAGTACATTACTTTATATCGTGGGTTTCGCAACGGCAACAAATATATCTGTAGCAATTAGCGATATAACAATCAAAATCGTTGTATAAAATGAAATTACCCGCACAATATTTTTTTTATTTTTCCGGTTTCACCCTTTTACTAACGGTTACATCTCTATCGGGTCGGTTGCCAGTAAATAAATTAGAAAAAATTATGAAAGTATTTGATAGAATATTCTGCCATTGCAAAAATAATGATATTAGTTGAAATACTGAACAGTCTATATTTTTAGGAAAACAATCGATCTTTAGCACAACTATTACGATGAATAAAGATATGGAGTAAATTAAAGGATCTATTCTATGCCCTTCTCTTGCTGCGGTATTGGTGATGTTAAGTGATCTATTAATCCCTCTTATTTCAGAAAGTTCATGATGTAGGGTGACTCCTCATCTTTGACAGATGTTCATCTTCTACTTCTTCGGTTCTCATGTGTAATACTAGTATATCACACTTGGATAGAGATTTCGTCCTCTACGTAGCAAAACCTGAACGTTCCATTCTTTGCTAATCCTAGCGTCTTCAGAAGTACATTGAGGTAGCAATATCCCAACAGGAATTCTGTTAGTATTTGTAAATTGTTTCTCCTTAGGTTGATACATTCCACTGTCTTGACACTTGTATATTTGTCCAGTAAGTAGTTTTCCCCTTTTTACCTCATTTTATAGAATTGTCCTGTGACTTATTTCACAAAAGGATCCTACAAAGGGTTTATTCGTTCCTACGTATCGTATCGTATACTATTTTATTATATTTCTGATTATTTATAGTATAATGCTTTCGGTTTAGTTTTGAGATAAATTTGTTTCTAAAACCAAACTTTCTCGATAATGTATCCCAGATTTGATTATTTTTTCAGGAAGATTTCCATTTATCACTGATGAATCCTTCTCTGAACATTCTGAGTGAAGTTTTTTCTGCTACGGTTCAAATAATATTTGCGATAAGACTAAAAAACACTTCTAGTGTAACCGGGCATGACATGGTTGTACATAAGTAGTTCTTTCTAGCTTTGAGCGATTGATTTTCGTGGTGTTCGGATCAGTCCTAGACTACTGCTTCATACGTGATGATTAGTCTCATAATCGCTGCGCATTTTCTCTACACTACACTATCAGGACATTTCGAATTGAATTAAAACTCTAGTTGGTAACATTTTATTGAAGATGAACTAATATGTATTTTCTATTCTATGATAATTTAAGCTGGTACAATGAGGTAACTTCGCAAACAAAATCGAAAATCTGACTTATTTAACGAGACATTAGTAAATACTGGTTATTCGGTTGAAGGAGTTGAGTTAACCACCACAAGCATCAAGATATTGTATTTCAAGGATGTTAGATAGGTTTTCAAGCAATAAGATGAAGGACAGCGACTCATGATAACAAATACAGAGGATTTTTGGAGAAAAGTACAGGATCCTTGATTATGATACAATTAGCGACAAGGGCGTGATTGTAAACCGCTTCAAACTGTTGTTGGAGTCTGTCCTTCTATTTGTTTCCTATCATACTCAATGAAGCAAACGTATGCCCACTTCTAACAGTCAAGCATCTGAAATTCATCAATGACTACGTGATAATGCGATTGAATATGTTGTAATTGTATTTACACACATATTCACACAGAGCAACTGGAAAGAAACTGAACTCAAAAGCGACCAAAGTCACCAACTTGTTGCCAACTGATTAGTGGCATATCTCTGCACACTCCAAATATGATTGACTCAAAAGTGAACAATAGATCACTTTTTTTGAATAAATAATGGTATTAGAAAGACATATTCATTTCCTCATTTTAACCAAGTGTGAGGAGCCATTCTACATCCCCTTTTCAATTTTAACTATAAAAAAATAAATTACCTCGCGTCGAACCAAACAATCAAATCTAAACTTTTTTGCAAATGTACATACTATCTTACTCGTCCATCTTTGATATTTTGCTCGCACATTTGGAGCTCGGTCCGCAAGCATACTTTGTAGATGCTCGACTCAATACAGAAGAGATCAATTTGACTTATAGGCAATACAGAGTTGATCAGAAACTTGGACAGCTTAGAGCATGAAAAATAGTCATTGGACTGGCTCTGTTCAAATATACTTCTGCGGCAGATGCTCTTCCGAGCTATCTAAGATAATCAAATACACCAAATTCGCCTGCAGACGTCCAGAAGGTCAATTTATTGGAACTCCGTTTTTTGAAGGAATGCAAGCTTGTGAAAGCAGCTACCAAGGCACGTTTTCTCCGAACATCACAACTTACAGAAGTTCAAGATCAAAATACACAGGCAATAGGTGTAATAGGGTTCAACTAGTTGCTTTTTACATAAAAAATAACAATTATAGTTACAAAAAACAAAAATTAATGAACAAATGGAATGAGGACAGTACTTGTATTAGACACTGTTAAAGTGAAAAACTTTAGTTGCCTGATCAAACTTGGCGAAAATGGTGTGTGAGAACTAGATCATCAATCTTTCTAATCACGTTTTTTTAAAAATGACAACCAATGCTTAAAATTATAATCATATAATTATTGTAATAAAATATTACAAATAATTCAGATCCCTATGCTACTGGTTCATAAATTAGAATGTTTCTATGTACCGGTAATATGTGACTAATTTCATTTTTAGTTTGTTAGACTATGCTAGAAATGTTGGACGTCTGTTAAGTTATTAGCATATAAGCAAGATGTAAATAGCCTACAAATTATTCTTATTCAAATCGACACGGTGTTTACTTTGGAGGGTAGGTCCCAAAAATTGTCATAAATTTTAATGAGACCTTGTAGCAGTTTAAAGTCGATTCATACTAAATACAGAACGAAACTATTTACAACCTTTTATCCTTGAAATTAATGTGAAGATAATATTTGCATGTAACAAACAAGGACTTTTGTTGGACTCTAGTTGACAGGTAAAGGGGTCTCTTCAATTTATCGACTATGTAACAGTCAACATTCATTTTACAGATTTGTTAATTAGCTACGGTATTATTTGAATATAAAAGCTTTGGATATTTTATGTTTATTTAAATAGGTTTAATGATTTATTGCAAAAGTGAGCTGCATAAATAAATGAACTATTTGTAATGTTTCTATAAATCCGAGTATATTAATAATTTAATTGATTATTCTTTGTCGAAAACTAATGGCATTTTAGGCATCGAGAGATTTATTTTTCGTACATAAACTTTTTCATTTATACCTATTAGTTATTCCCTCCTTTTTTATTTTGTTTTTCTACCTTCATTACTTTCCTGTTCATTCTATGGAAAGAATATAAAAGTTGAAGTGATAGGGTATTGGCATGTATTGATCGTATTTATTATATTGATGATAATGACTCAATTAAATATTATTGATTGAGTGATTTATAACTAATATACATACTTCCGCTTTCATGAACTGAACTAAATATAAGAAGTGACTTGGTTATTTTCAACATTCATTATCGAAATTTAGCACGTTCTTTTATTGTGAATAATATAATTTAGATTTTATGTTATTATATATTGTCATTGTTCCAAATCTTATGTAAGTAAATAACTAAATATATACATGATTTTTCCAAAGTTGGGGAAGCTTCTAAATTCAACATTTCCCAATAATGCATACATAAAGAATCAAATAATTTGTGATATTTCTTAGTTCAAGATCACACCAAAATTACTCAGATAAAATGTGGATTCTTGACTCATACGGTGAATTAGTTTCAAACTATTTGGCGTATAATTGTCATAGTTTGCAATGATTGTAGATACTCTACACCGTAGTAAACTTTGTTAATTGAACAACAAGTAACGTGAGGCAGTGATTTTGGTATAGTTAATACCTGGAAGACACGATGCTAGTACATTACGAAAAATATTTAAAGCAAGTATTGCCGCTGTAAATCATAGATTTTCTTACGGTTATGGTAATTATTAGTTCTCGTCAGAATTACATATATAATCTATCAAAATAATCAACACGAGTATCATTTTTCCATTTTTTCTTCTTTTCACGTTAACTAATGTTTTGATTATGTATTGAGAATTCGAATTTTGATATTTGAGGTAAGTCTACCAGTTAATTACATATAATTTGAATAACTGTGTGGTGCAGGTTCAGGTTATACTCATATGTTTTAGTCTTGTATAACTTCACATTACTGGTGAACAGCCTGTGTATCTAATCCGACAAAGAGGTTTCTAAGTTGCAGGATATTAACATTCGAGTTGTGTTCATAATGTTCATGACCATATGAGCTTTAATTTTATATTTTTTATTATTTTATTCTATATATGGGTAGTGTATAAAATTTAGTATAAAATATCAACTATAACTTCTTATAATTAAACCGTGTGTGAGAAAGAGAAATGCTTTATTGTCAAAAAACTGTTACAATTTGTAGGCAAACCTTGTAAAAACTAAAAAACAAACATAAAAATAACTAAATAAAGATGATTTACTACAGTGTACAATACGTCGTTTGTATATTTTCTTAACTAGAACAAGATTTCAAAAGTAACATATCAGATAAATAGAAATTGTCCAGATAACTGGACTATACTTAGATAATACAAAAAAATATTCTCATTAATAAACATTTTTAAATATAGCTATAGAAAAGTAGCGTATTTTGCTGAAAAACATGTCCTTAACTGCTTACGAAATTCAGTATATACCATAAGTTTCCAAATATTCCTTTAAAGCTTTTGATTAAAAAACAATCAATTTATGATCGCGTGCTTTACTGCCGTAATATATTATATAGTTCTCTTTAAGTTCAAAATATTCAATGTCATGAAATTACTTTTCAGAGCTTTTCATTTCTCGAATTTCGAATACTTCGATTCACCTTTTGATTGATATGCAGGTGTTTTATATAAGTAGTGAAAAGACATATCGTAACTACATATTCAAGAGGCATAAATAGAAATGGGTCTTACATTGTTACTAAAATTTATTTTCATCTATATTTTTTAACTTGTTTTCATCACCTTCGGCAAAGAATTAAAAGTCAAACTTTGTTGTTATTTTTCTCTATTGTTACAATTCAGTTAATATCAAAGTTATTTGATGTTGCAGTTCTCATAGTACAATGTGCTTCGAAGACGTTTAGAATCCAATATACATCAAATTTGACGAGAAGAAAGAGACCCGAAGCGGTACTGTAACATGAGGTTGCTCAACATTTATATTTTACACAAAGAGTACTTAATAATGCACTTGTAATCGAGTTGTGAAAAATTTTGAAGCCTCATAAACTTAAATTGAGGAGCGTTAACCTTGTTACTGCAAGGAGAAACCCAATCTATTGTGTTTCTCGCATCAATACAACGTTGTGTAACGCCACTGGCACAATAATTTTAAACAAAGTTATCATAAAAAGGTTAAATACGGTTGGTTTCAGGGCAAGCACAAACAGTTAACTAGGGAATCTAGGTTTAAAAACTGTCGAGGAACACCGCAAATATACCATCAATGAATTTACTCCAATTGAGTCCAAGTTCCGTTTGACTAACTATAATTGACGTATCTTGGTTTGGAAGTAACTAGGCCCAAGATATAATGTCGAATTCAGGGCTCCGATAAGTGCTTTTGGCGAAAGTTCTATCAATTTTTTAGAGTGAAATTTATTTTAATGGTCGCATAGACTTAATAATATCAATCAGTACAAAAATTGTACCCTAGAGATTAACAAACATGATTTTGCCTTTTTTGGATGTAATTGACGAAAATTTCGTTTTAATTGATTCCGGTAGACGTACTCACCATTGGGAGAATGTACTCTGCCTGATCATTAGACATGATATCCATAAAACAGTTGGTTCCAACATGTGGGGCGCGCCCCCTAGGGGGGCGAGAGACTGTTGCAAGGGGGGCATGGAGCTGTTTACAAAATATCATTTTTATAAGATTTGTTTCTATAACATTTAAAATTGTCATTTCTTATAATAAATAATAAATACAAACAAATAATAAATATGTATATTTTTATATAATTGTTAATTTGTAACCCATTGAATCAATTATATCAGTCGAGTATTTATGAAATAACATTGTTGGAAAAATGAAGGGGGTGCAACAATGTTTTAAAGGGGGGTGCAGGTACAAAAAGGTTGGAAACCACTGCCATTGAACATGTTTTTAGGCGCTGTAGGATGTACATTTAGGACGCTGCGTCAACTGGTTGCTTGTTTGTTTTTATCAAGTAAAGCAGCTTCCGTTTGATTGCGGCCATGTTGTTGAAGCTACATATGGGAAATAGGTTGTAATTTTTTCAATTCATTTTGCTAACTTTTGATAAAATTGTTTCAAAATAGTAAAGTTTCGTGTACTTTGTCCAGTTAACGATCGCCATAATCATTATTCTGAAAGGATTGTTCGTAGTGTGATCAATAGAATTGAATACACTGATTAAGGATTCGCAAAATTCACTAGGAACATATCCGCTGTCCCTGAGAATATATAGAAGAATGCAAGGCAATCAATTCTACGTCGCTCATAAGTTCATGGCCTTCCTACATATCGAATTTTGCTTCCAAATATAGAAAATGATGTGTCTTTGCAGAATGGGATCTGGAATAGTTGAAAATTAGCTCCAGTAATGAGTCCCATTTCTGGATGAATGGATGTATTAATAAACAAAATTGTCGAAGTAAATTTTATGTCTTTGAATGCCACGTTGGTCGGGAAATTACTGTTAACGGCGAGTGCTATGTTATATATGTTCTAAATGAGTGGTATTAAGTCACTATCATCTCAGGTTAGGGTGATGTGTATTGACCTAAAAAAATGTTTCTCGTAGAGTTTTCTTGAGTCCCAATTTTATGCCTCAGCCACAAATATCAACAGCTTTTAAAGCCAATTTAACCCATGTGATCAGTCAAATTCAGCTTGATTTATACGCAGATACTCGAAAATGTATCAAAGGCTTATGACAACGCGCCGCTCCACAATACGCTTTTGATTCGCTAGTTTTGACTGCTAAAATTTTTCTGCTTATCCAAATTCTTCTTACTCGAGATATAGACACCATGCCATTTCAAGCTTTTTCCTAAAATAATGAATGTGTTTATAGGGTAACGGTATTATTGAGATAAAAAGATCAAAAAGAGAGTAGATGAAAGCCGTCTCGAAAGAATCCTTCTAGAAATGCTCCAAGTAGTGAATTCTATGTTAGGTGTTAGATAAAGTAAATTTCTAGTATTATTTTGAAGGACATTAGTTTTTTTTAAACTAAAACACTGTATTTTTAGACTACACCCTGTACATTCCATTCAAAAGTTATAAATTTCATGTATCATGAATGAATGACAACGTTGACTGCTGTTAGTATGAAAGGCAATCAAAGCATAACCCTTTAGCTTGGATATTTGAGATGTTTTTTGATTTCATGTGAACAAATCCTGAAAATTCGCCTCTTGAAATGATAAATTTGACAACAATTTATTTGTATTACCATATTTGATTCTCAATATCTCATTTTGTAATATTATAATTAATGAAACTATGAATTGTGACTGTGACAAACTACCGTATAATATATCTAAATATCACTGGCACTGTATATTTTACCAAGTTGAAATAATCAATCAACATGACTTCAAAAAACAAGTTCTTATAAACGCAAAATAATTTTATAGGTGTATAATAAAATTTGGTATAATTAAAACAGCGGGATACACATCAACTCTTCACATGTTATCACATGCTGACATCCTTTTGACCATTTTTTATGGTTTCGCTTCTGTTTAGTGAAACTATAATGCATTTTACATAAAGTGAACGCGGAGGGTTTCACGAAATTAATTTGACAGTAGTTGCGTGTCTAATGTAGGTAATCTAGTTGCTTAATGACTTATTTCGAGGGTCATAAATTTTCACTAAAAAAACATTTGATTCAATTGTGTGATCCATATTTCATTTCAATTATAACCACTACTATGTTCTTTATTGATAAAAAAAATTGGAAGTGTAAAATAATTTATTCTTCTCTCTGGAAAATACAATGTAGATCACTTACAGCGAAGGGTAGACCCCTCCAAGAAATGAATTGTCCGGTTAAATTAGACTTAATAACAGTGATCGGATAAAAAAAATTAACAGAGCTAAATTTCCTAGGACGCTTTGTATACAATAGTATAAATAAATTTTCAAACGTCCCCATTAATACTATGTGTGCTAAAAAGTTATCCAAGGTAGAAGTGAAAAATTTTTGAATTTTCCTCGAAAACTGTTATACACAAAATACAGGCCCCATCAATATTTCCTACAAAAGTGTTAATCAGGCTTTTTTTTCCTGAGAATGACCGTTTCTAAGATATCGGTTCTAAAACCTAAAGGATTTGCATTCTATACGATATTCACACTAGTCAGGTACTCAATACCTATAAATCGAAATGCCCACATGTATTTTTTATATATTTAAATCATATAGTTCTGATAATATATAACCAAAAGAAACTATAATTGAACAACTCACTGCAACAAATATAATAGTTGCGGTTGGTGAAGATGTTGATTTGTTTGTACTACTGCACTAATTTCAATTTGTAAACTTACCAACATTATAGAACTTAGAAAAGCCCAACAGTACACAGAAAATATTCTTCAAATAGTTTATTTGTGTATCTGATATGCCACAATCATATTCTATTTTCAAACACGATACATCAGCGATATGCTGAAGAGATGAAACATCAAATTTTTTTTAGAAAAAAAGATTCGGTTTACTCCATTGAAGTACTAGAAGAAATTGACATTACTCCTCAAACGATAATCACAAAAGGAATTCGCTTTCTCCTTAATGTTTATGGAGCTGCAAAGAAAATTGATTATATCGACAAGCAGAGACATCTTATCAATTCTTGCGTTATCAACATTCTATTAAGTTCATACGTGGCTATGCAATCAACTAAATCCCGAAAACTGGAGTTAGAAATTTTCTGACGATAATTTGAAAGCGATTCAAACTATCCTTCCACCTACATCGTAAAAAACTCATCAAAATATTTCAAGCAGTTGTAAAAGAGGTTGTAGTGCTAAATTTGACTGAAGAAGGTTGTCATATTCACCAGTGCCTTCTAATTTGCAAGGGGATTCTTAGACTAATGTTTTTCAACAGAAGCGGAATAAGAAGAAATCGAATAAAACATCTGAATCCGATTAAAATATTAACATTGATTAAAACTATAAATTGAATTGATAACCTCTATCAATATCGCTAATATTATGAATGAATTTTCATTTATAACAGATCGTGAACAGGCTTACATATTGGAAAATGCGCTAAGTACGCAAACTCATGGGTGGTGTGGAAAATGTATTCATGTAAAATGCAGCTTTTAGAATGGCTATATCTTTGGAATGGCAGATAATTTTTATGATGTAACGTTTTGATTCGAACAATATTCTCCAAAATTACAAATTCTAGAGTTTTGGCTTTTACCTTAAATAATTCATTCAGCACACTTGGGTGTACCCCAAGGTCTCTATAAAAATTAAGCTCTGTCGGATTTTTTGTTATTTTAAATATTGTCACAGGGCTATAAGTTATGTGACTAAATTGTTACGGATTTAGACAAGATGAGATAGTTCAAAATTTCGACCCAATTTGGAAATCTCTTTAAAAATCGTTGGTATTAAAATGATATACCAATAATAATCATGATTTGACCATTATAAATTTGAAAGTAATTTTTTTTTGTTGCAAACAACGAAGTATGCAAAATTTTTATTTAAATATCGAGTTTAAAAAATTAAATTTATATTGAGCATCAGATAAACTGAAATATCATGTAATCTTAAATTATATTTCTTAAAAAACGGATAATTTATGTGAATTTACATTTATTAATCGAGAACGAGTTTGCAACCAAGCAATATCGAAGTTTAACTTGATAATATATTTGTAGTTAAAACTTGAGGAATATAGGGGTTTTTTTGAGTAAATAAGATACACGAAATAAATTATTTCCACTCTAGGGTAGTAAGTTGACTTATAGCCTGTCATGAAGTTGACTTATAAATCGTCGTCAAAAGCAATCGATACTTGGTATTTGAGAACGGTGTTAAAATATGTTGTTTACAATGAAAACTGTTTCAACTAGCTCAACACAATAATTTTCACTCTTCTACATATTCCACATAGACGATTCTTCTTTGACGTCATGCAGTTTTTTACTTGTCGCTCCTCACAGTACATTAAATGATGTATTCTAACCGCAATTGCAGTTTATATTTGCCCTCATCTTAATTCAAAGGAATTTACTTCGCAACATTTTATCTACAAGATTTACTTGTTTTTGTTTTTTCAAGTTTCGGTGTTAGTGCGTTATTAGGAGATAGGATTTTTTTCTAAATAAGCCAATTATGAAGCTGCGATTTAAGCAGTGTGGTCATGATCCTTTTAATCTTGAATGGTAACTTGGATTATACATAAACAGACATGGAGATTAGTATACATGCATTATTTATTACAGTATAGAAACCTTTCGAAATAATATCTCATATTCACTCAAACTATTTCTTAAAATCATCATTGGTCATGATTACTGTTGCTTAACTGTAGTAAAAAAACATTATTTAACTTTTTGTTTATGTAAAAACACCATTTGACCTTCGCATTTTTTATTTATTGCTCCGTCGCCTTTTTGAACAAAATCACATAATCCTAGACATTCTGTTTGAAATTATAATACTTGTAAATGCACGCAAACTGAACTATACTTTCTGAAATATTCATAGTGGTTGAAAATTAATTATTAATTGTCCCATTTCAGTTTTCAATTTATTTAGATGAAATATCCTTTTATACTAAACATATGACTAAAGTTCCCTCGGGATTTTAAATTGAAATTTAAACTTTCGTGTCTTACAAACACACCAGTAAATTTTTTAATGGTAGTACGGTTTGATGTAATGTTTGTATAGTGTTCGAATCGAATAAGAAATGCTCTGATAATTTTTCTATCCATTTATATCTGTCTGTCTATTTCCTTTCTGATGTCGTCCTCCCCAACCCCTAGGCACAAGCGCCAGTAATGGGGGTATGTGACATATGCTACAAATGTTTCAACTATAGTAAGAAAGAAAAAGTATGATCGACTTTCAATTATAATAAACAGTGTAGCTCTTATTAAAGTAAATTATAATCACGAAAATCTAGAGCATTGTATTTGAAATCATTTGTATTTACTAATATACTTCTCGATATAATTTTCAAATAATATTAATTTAGGAGTTCTGTATTTAAAAGAGAACTAATCTTGAGATTAGGCTGCCAGTCTTTATTCGCCTGCTTATCGCAACTATTTGACGGGTTGATCATAAACCTATTTCAAGACAATATCGACTGACAAATTTATTGATAGTTCTGAGGGCCTTTTTCACAACCTATGGTAAAACTGGAGATTAAACTATGGTTTGAACTCTAGTTCTCTAAACCAAGAACAAACAATATTGCTTTATTTTATTGGTCACACTTGTTACAAATATAACAAAACTTGTTCCGATATTTATTTTTATTTAAGTTGTATAAACAAAAATGAACAGAAGAAATTGTGCTTTTGGCTTGTGAAGACATACAAAGAAGATAAAGGAATTTAATGATGAAAATAACAAAAACAGTTTTCTTTATACAAATAGATTTGAAAAATGTTGGACATTCATATATAATATAACTTTTTGTTTCCACGGCGCGTATACAATGTTTACAATTGCTTCATCATCATCGTCAAGTTCATCCAAACTTTATCCAAATAATATCGAAATCCTTTATAATATTGTAGAAATGTTAACAGTTTGAAAAGTTAGAATCGGATCCTCAGTCTCATGTTAACTGTTAACTCTCACTTCCACGCAGAGTTTAAAATTATTTTTATCATTGCTAACAACCAGTAATAAAACTTATTGCAGCAAAAATTAATTATTATTAATTCTATAGAGATACTGAAAGTCTTTGACTGGAATCTTAAAAACCTTCGATAAGAAGGAGTCAAAGGGCGATATAGTCGATTTGTAGTGTGGCTTGAAACTTGAGTTATACTCATTTCTTTTTTCTTTCTTGAGTTATTTAATGATCACATTTGATGACTGTGACGGTTAGTTTCTGTTTGATACTGAACAAACCATCTTTAATTACCCGTAATATTGGGATCGAGCAATTTCTGCTCCCAGTTGATCATCACAGGAACCAATAAGAACAGCTGAGAAAGAAGTAATGACGACACGCATTGAAGAAAATATATATAGATAGAGCACGGTTGCCACAATGTGCAGTGGGGGTTTGCTTATTTCAGGGTGATCTCGAGCGAGGTAAAAAATCCCATCCGTTAAATATCAGACCTCGTACACCCAGACATTTGATTTTACTTCGATAGAAATTAATATAATGGGTTGTTTTGATATTTCATTCATCAATATCAATAACCAGTCCTTTGTCGTCGTAGTCACTTTCCAAATTCCAAAATAATTTTGCAAAGGTTTCACATGATTATATTGCTATTATTTTCTATTTTACATGATAAATATTGCTAACTTATGCTTCAAAATAGTTCGACAAAACGTTGATCGCAACAAATACTTTTTGCTCCAGTTTCAATCAATATTTTTTCTACGATCATACAAAATCTATGATTCCTCTCAACTTTTATGAAAAAACTTCAGTCTTTAAAATTTTTTATAGTAATGCCTTCACAATACATATTGAGTCTACTTCATCCAAGTCTTGGGCACACAATTTTTAGAGCTCATATTGTTGGATCATATACAGAAATTTATAAAGTGGCTTCCCATGAAATTTTTTTGATGAGCTACTACAAAGTTCTTTATCATGAATGCTATTATTTTTTTTGTAAAAATTGTATTATTTCATATATATTATGTCATATATATATATATATATATATATATATATATATATATATATATATATATATATATATATATATATATATATATATATATATATATATATATACATACATATATATATATATATATATATATATATATATTATTCTCTTATTCTCTTATCTTTATATGTTATAGTCATAATTAATTATTGAATGATGATCATATTTCCATCAATCAATGTGTTACCCAAGATAGACAGGTGTTACAAAAAATTAATAATCCATATAAGCTTCATTTTATGGAATTGTAATACGTAAACCATCATATTATAACATAATTAATTTCAACGTAATAATTAAATGATTGCATATTACTGGCTTATATTTCCCCTCTGGTATTGAAACGGGAGTCCCTGCTACTGAACTTGTGAGGAACGATAATCGCGTCGACGTTTCGAGGGTGAATTGTTAAAAGCTTGATAATTTTTAGTATTTGAATGTCGTTAATCAAACATCCTTTGGCAATTCTCTGTTGTTGTTGGTCGTGATTATGCGAGCACGAATTCGAATATGAATTAATGAATAAAATGTTAGAACGCTAAAAGCACCGAGGGATCGATATTTCTCGTCGTTTAAAAACAGTTTCAAGCTCATTAGAAATTAATTACCTGAAAGGCTTCATTTTCTAGTTCATACCGATTTACATTATTTATTGTTTATTCTTCAAGTTAACGGAGTAGTTTTAATGAAAAAATTAATAGTTATCATGAACTAAAAGCTCTAGCTTCTGTAATGTGAATATAACCACATAAAATACATGAAACACCAGGTGAACAAAGTGGTATTGGGAATACATCGAATAAATAATTACAATTTATGTTAATTTTCTTCAAAATGTTACTTTATTGTGAACGGTTTCCTTGGCGTGTATTATTATCTAAAAATCATAATTCCCAAACCATAAATTTTATCGAGTTTAACAGATTACCTTTTTGTTGAAAAATCGAATGAAAAATTGATTTTTGCTATCTTTAGATCATACAGGCTGTTCCTGCAAAAATTACGTATGTAGTGAAGAATTAGTTATTTAATATAAAAACTAATAGGACACTACAAGAAAATTTGATAACTTTGCAGGACAAGAGAAGCAAGCAAAATTTTAGAAAATCAAGAATTTGTATTCTAAATACAATAAGAATAATATAAATATAATTAAATTGAAGGTGACTGTAAAGATTATATTCAAGCTAATCCGAAATAAAACCTGAGGAATTTCAAATTAGAAAACGACACGAGTTTGTTCGCTTTTCACGACATATCTTATCCTAGCATTGAAAATACATAATCACAAGAAACATCATAAAATAAGGACACATTACTTAACATCAATTGAAGAAACAAATACACTTTTGGACAATATATCAAAGATTTTGTATGAATTTGGAATAAATTATTAAGAAACTAACTATATGAGTATAAAAAACATTAGACAATGGGCCGGATGATTTGATACAAACAACGTTATAGAACAGCTAACGAAGACTACATTGAATGTAGACGTTTGAGGATGTTAATAGTTTAAAAATATAGATGGGAGAGAACAGAAAAATTAATAGTGTACTTGGATAAAGAGAAGGCAAATACATTCAAACTAAAGTCTAAAGAATTGAAGTGCTATACATATTACACACAATACGAATAATGAGATAGAGCTGGAAAATCCCACAAAAATACTGATAGGAATAAGAAAATCCCTTATTTAATCGTTTTTTCTTCTGTTCCTTATAATAACGATATTTACGATGAAATGTCACTTGATGCAATGTGTCATATATTTTTTTGAACAGTCCATTCATGGTTTCGAGATAATTTTTGAGATATTTATTGGAGTTAATCAATAAGGGGAGCAATGTAGAGCCAAATGTAGAATAACTAAATATTCATTCATATTTTCAAAATAGCATTGTTAAACTCTACATAATTATATATTCTTTCTACACCTTTGATATTACGAAGTTTTTATATAAGACTCAAGTTATTAAAGTATTTTACCTAAATGTTTTTAAATAATGGTAGAGCAGAGCGGGATCTAGTCCTCCTTCTATAGTATCTCGATCGTATAATGTATAAGACGAAGCAGAGGGTTGAAGGACCCGCACTAACGTTGTATTAGTCGCTGGACGGCGTTAGTTTTGAGTGACAGCACGTGATGATGGAAGTTTAGGGGTAAGTGAAAAAACCTCATGCCATTGAAATTTGGTTTAAAACTGCGAATATCATCATACAGTCTTCAAGTAATTGAATTTTGACTTTAACAAGTTCACAGTAAATGTTTTAAATTTCATAAATTAATTATTCTCAATAAAATTTTATTATATAACGTATTAGATGACCTCTAATATTTAATCATGCTAAGCTTGAATGTTTTTACATTAATTTTTTTATTAGATAACCAAAATAGAACTACTCTTTCGAGGTTTGTTCATAAGTTGAAAGCTAACGCTGAATCTGATGTGTTCAAAGGGTACACAAACACACGCTTTTCCAATTGAAAGTTTGTTCTATATTTTATGATTTAAATCTGTCAGATGTACGTGGGCTTACTTATGAATGCGTCGTCAAATATGATCGAGAAATATCTATAAAATATAAATTAGCTAGAAAGGATTGGTTCACCACTTTTCTCAAGAGGAATATTATGCTATCTAACCAGAACCAACCAGCTTAGGAAAGGCGACATCATTTAAAATGACGAACGTTGGTTTGTTTTATTCTTCCAGCTTACACTTCTGACAGTTACTTTAGTATATTTTTTCGATATGAAATATATGTTAGTTTTTGTTTCTATAAGAAATTTTAAATATTTTTTTATGCCTTTGTTTCTATAAGAAATCTAAAATATTTTGTTATGTTTTTGTTTCTACGTTACATATGTTTTATTGTGATTAAATTTGTACACAAACTTGGCCCTAGTTACCCTGTAGGGTGGTTAAAGAAACCCTGCCTGTGGGGTCTTATGAGTCATATGAATGTTTTCCGTATATATTAAATTTATTCAGTAAACCACAGATTTGTTAAAAGTCTTTTATCTCAATTAATAAACGACTGATTAAAAATTAACTTTTCTCATTATTCCTTGATACTTGAATTAACTGAAATTGGAAGATATTGCCCTGGTACATAAAAGATACAATACATCACAAGATGATTTAAAATTGAATCATTGCAATAATCTTTCTCCTAATAGGTGAATTGATTTAGGCAAGAAGAAGAAGAAGAAAAATGTTGATTAGATTTAGCAATTTGCTCAATTACATTAAATTTTTCATACGTTATTAGAGAAGTACTTGTAATTTTCAAAAGTTGTCGATTGTCTTTCCAAACATTTAGGATAATGCCTGTAAATGATCATTTGGAATACACAGTGGGTATTACCTATAAAACTTAAATTTAATTTATGAGAAATTTCATACAAAGTGGAATTAATCTGAGAGGGAATGAGGATAATTTAAAATAATGATTAACTTAATTGGCACACAAAATTTGCGCCCCGATATGGTTAGTTATTCTTCAAAACTGTCCAATTGGATACTCTAAATTTCAATATAATTCTACTTGATATTGATACTTCAAAAGAAAGTCACCCTCATAAAATTAATAAAATTAGTATCCAAGGATTACTGACCATCCGTTATGACAACAGACTAGTGTTGAAATATTAGTGACAGCTTATATCCTGATCCTACGTTTATGATTGAGTACTCAGAAGATCTACTGTTCCAAAGTACTAAGACCGTGGACTGATATCGGAGATACAGAGATAATTAATGCATACTATTTAATTTTTTTTATATTAAAGCTTTTGTTTTAAGTATAGTGTTGAAACGAAACTGATATTATTAATATTTTGACCATCTACAAGCAAATGTTTCATACAGAATTTTATATTTTAAATACACAACTTATACATCTCGAAGTATTAGTATATTTATTCAGAGGTCATTAGTTTGGTTGCTTTAACTACAGCATGGCAAATGTGTGTACCACCTGTTGCTTCTCACACCTTGCTACCTTGATGTGTAATCCGTCTTGTAGTTTTATTTTTTGATTGTACAAATTTGAACAGACGCAAATACGCTTAAAAATATAGTGTATCAGTTGGAAATAGTTTTCATGCTGTGAAATGAAAAGAATATTTTAATGTCATAACAAAGATTTCATCATGTATGTTCGAGGAGTTTATTGGTTTTTAGAGCTTGAGGAGTGTTAACAAGTCATTATATTTTGACGCAATATCCTTCATACAAAAATTTGATGGAAGATGGAAATAAATTGGTTGTGTAATGATTGGTAGTATGCTATTCTATTTATAAGATTCTTTTCTTCACATTGATCAGTTGTTTATTGGTTCGGGAGTGAATCCGTAATCTCACGACACAAATTTTATTTGAATTTTGAGATAAGTACTTAAAATTTTACTCAACTGCACAAATACTAAATTTTGGGGCTTAATATGACCCTTTTTCATAATCATTTTTAAATTAAATGTATATTATTGCATTCTTATTACCGGATATTTGTGTTTGGGTAGGGGATTTATTCTTTGAATAATATTTCTGTTTATGCTTTTATAAGAATATTTCTGTTTAATAATACACAATCATCAATAAATTTTCTAGCAATGTAAAAGGCCAGTTCAATTTATTCAAATGATGTAAAGGAAGAAAAGAATTTGCATATGGTGTTATTCATTAATTTAGATTAAAAAAGTATCATCTAATTAGAAGAATTTCAATATAACCAATCATTTTAATATTGGTGTTATTTTACTAGTAAATAAATACATTGCTCTCGGTATTAAATACAGGTGCTTCGAACTGGTATTAAGCAAGGTATATCCATTATATATATAAATACGATAAATTAATGGTTAGTTAAATAGGGAAAGACACTTTAAAATACTTGTAGTTATTAATATGGGTTTATAGTAACATTTTTTGAACGACAATGCTGTTGACTACAAAGTAATGAAACAAGAATTGTATGTATGATATAAGAATGTAAAGCAATATTAATAAACATACGAACAGGTTAGTAAATTTATTTTTCAAAATGTTTTAACTATTCATGGGAAAGCATTTTTTTACAGTTGATATATTTCTCAGCCAATTTTCAAATGGCAGTAAAAAAATCTGTTATTTCTAGTTGAAAGCATTAAGCTTTTTCTTTATAAATACAAATGAAATAGCTGCTTTTAAAATAAGTCTAGCAAACTGCTATAAAACTATCACTGGATTATTATAATGAATACTTTGTCTTGACTGTTGATATTCATTCATTGCCAACTGTATAAAAATACTCATTTATGCAACTATCCAGGCTACTTTATAAAGAAGACTTATTTGCTGTTCATTGACATAGAAAAGTAGACAGTTTCTCGTAAATAGCACTCAGTGAGAACTTATGATACAAACCAATTTGGAGATTTAAACTTACGATGACGGTTTTAAACGTTTGCTTGAGACTTATTAACGTATTCAACTTAAGCATCATTACTGAAAATTATATAAAATAGTGACAGTGATATCACCAGAAATTAAAAATGCTGCAAATACTTAGAACCCAATTTATGCAAATTTTTCCAAATAATCAAATACATAAAAATGTTCATCACCCGATGATCTCTACAAAAAATGGTAATGACTTGAATCAATTCAAAGAATTAAGTCAATTTTTCAAAAAATCGGGGAACGGACATAAATTTTAACAGTCTAACCTTTTCATAAAGCAAAATATATTATGGTGAGGCCCTTGACGAAATAGTTCTTCTTCTCCTTTTTCTTTATTTTGCTATATAACTCTTTATACGTAAAAGTATTGGGATTTTAGTTTTCATTCACTTTTCAACATTTTTTTCCATTCTTTATGATCCTTTGCTACTTCATTCATCTGCTGTATTAATATCCTTTATCCTCCATCTTCCTGTGATACGATTATAGGTTGTTCTTATTATTGGAATAATTCGTGCCTATAATATTATCAATGGATAGTAAAGATAATGCTTGATTCAAATACACATTAGATTATGAAAATACGTGACTGTGAGACCTAGTAATAAAAATACACAGCCATGATTTTAAAATCTTCCAAAGGAGAATGTTCAAATCAAGTTGTAGAAATCAGTCCTATTACCAAAAAAACCAAACGAAATTGATACCTCCGCCGATCCTTGGCTACGTTGGTGAGAAGAGCTCCACAGGTTCCGAAGGCTGATAATGAATGAATTGATAATATTAATGGAAAAATTGCCTGTGCCATTGAACAAAAGCCCATTATAACCATAAATCTAATATTTCTTCAGGTTTGGAATTATAATTAAGGGCGGCACTTTCAATTTCCTAACTAGAAAATTAATGATTTGTAATAGTTTTAATTTCCAAGCCAGCGCACTGTCCGTGACAACCAGTGAAGAGTTACCTAAAATACCAACTCACTGACAGATTCCCACTTTTTATTACTGATTATTATTGTCAGGCAATTATGTATTACTCTTAGCTATACATAAATAAATATTTTTCTATATTTCCAGTATCATTGTAAAAACACCCAGAAATTTATTATTGAAACAGTTGAATTGAAAGGATTTTCAAAAGTATGATAATCATATGTACAATTTTGTGAGATTACCTTATATGTTTCAAATTTTCCCAAATGACCAAACAAAGATTCTATCTCAAAGAATTTTTGAAACTGACCTCAACATCTTAAAAATAATATATAATACGTAATATTATCTCAAAAAGCAGAACATAGGAATGTTTCAAATTATCTTGAGCCAGAAATCGATTTCAACAATTTAAAATTAATAACACATTTCATTCTAAAGAAATATTTGCTAAAAACTCATCAAACCTTATAGGAAAATGGTAGATATTTATGTCTCTATTGTAAGACACCCGTTTCAAGATTACAGAAAATACAAGAAAATTTCTGATCTCTATAAAAAGGATCAATCATTATTCTATCGTTCTCAATACTATGCCTTTAAAAAAGTTTTTCAAAAATACTAAATTTCCCCCCTCCCTTATAAATTACGGAATTTTTCTGGAAATGTTGAGAATGTTAAAATATAATAAATAAACTTCATCATTTTATAATAAGGATAAAGAAAATATTCTCTTACACATTATTCTATTAGAAACTTTTTGATTCATCAAACATCAACAGTACATTCAGTTATTACTTTTTATTTTTTAAGATAAGGATTTAATGTAGAATGAGATTGACTAATTCATTTCAATAGATCTAATTATAAAAATACGAAAAAACCTACAGGAAAGATACATTCAAACCAGATATAATGATATATAAAGATCTGAAGTAGTAGGAAGCTGTTTAAATACCTGTGTCTTATTCGACAGTCCATAAATAAATTTCTATGCAATTTTAAATTTATTTTCAGTCTCTTTCAAATACCCGAAATACCTATGTGAATACTTTCCAAACAATCTTTCCGACTCGACAGGTTTTCTTACCCTCTAAATTTACGAGCCGGCTCTGTATAATTAGAAATTGATTAATTTTTATGAATGTTTAGCAAACATTACATAAAAGTGAACATTTAAAGATTTGAATTAAACAAGTTGCCGAATGTTAGGATCGGACTTGCTGCCGAAGTATTTACTATTATTTTTTTTGTTTGATTAACAGTACCGCTTTAGAAGAAATAATCCTAATTATATTATTTCTATTAATAGTAATCTCTAATTCATAATTGATTTGGCAAATTACTGGTAAATAATTAATGATTTAAAATCTTCACGAAGACAAGATCAAAACTTCTATTAAGCTAATTATGAAATAAACCTTTGTTAAAGTTTGATTTAATTCCAACTCAGTTATGTTCAATTCAATCAAATACTACCTTTTTTCAAGTCTTATTGATTCACCAATTCTTACTCGGTCTAAAAATAGCTTTTTCTCCACTTTTTTGCTCCAGAATTCGCACATCAGCATGAAATTTCGATAAACATTGAATTGTCTTCGAATGATTTATTCAAGATTAAATTTTTGAAAATTCCCCTTTTCGAATACAATTTCGTTTGAAATTTTCATTTATATATTGATCAAAAGTTTGCCTTTTAAGTTAAATTTTGCTTTTACAGATTTAATTAGATACAAAAATGACTTTTGTTATATCAATTTGCTTATAAATTTGCCTTTTAAGTTCAATTTGATGAAAGTTTTCCTTTTTTCGCAGTAACATCAATCGTTCACTTATCTATGTTAAATTTAACAATTTTTCTAAATTTAATTTGATAAAAATTAGCCTTCTAATTAGAAAAATAATCTTTTCCATGATTAAATTTTTTTATTTAGAATGTCACCATATTCCCCTTAATTTCGTAAAGAATTAATTTTCTCATGTTCCGTTTTGTTGAAAATTTACTTTTCTTTGATCAATTGGATCAAATTTTCTTTCTTTCATGCTTAATTTAATTATGAACACACTTTGTTAATTTTACTTAAAGTTGAAAATTGGACAAGATTCTTAATCCGCTTTTTAGAATAAAATTTATCAAAACTTTAACTATTTAGTCTTATATTCACTTTTACATTATTTTCTCAAAAATATTCTCAATCAAGTAAAAAATGTTAAAAATTCTCCATTCAAGCTCATTTTGTTTGAATTAGTTTGTTAGTTTTAATTCGGTTAATAATTCGCTTTCCTAAGA
This sequence comes from Diorhabda elongata, assembly GCA_026230145.1. Classification (NCBI taxonomy): domain Eukaryota; kingdom Metazoa; phylum Arthropoda; class Insecta; order Coleoptera; family Chrysomelidae; genus Diorhabda; species Diorhabda elongata. Next base: position 27,221,397 of record CM047929.1, on the reverse strand, counting down.
GTAAATAGTTCAAAAATTCCGTTTTTCATATTCAATTTTACGAAAATTGATTTTAAAAATTCACTATTTACAAAATTCGTTGATTGATTAGATGAATTTATAGCTTTTATAGGTTAGTCTTTTCTATTGTTCTGTTCTTAAATAACAATTTTTTTGCATAAAATAAAAAAAAAAAACTTTATTATACCTCATTTTCATCACTTTTTCGTAACTCAAAGTTGTGAAATTATAAACTATGAGTCGTCGCAATAAAAAATATTTTAGAAATGAAATTCACTAATTGTTTATTTGGATAAACATATACCCTTTTTGATTTTACTTCAGATGTTGAATGTCTCATAGTGCAGTCCGATGCTGTCCACTGCAAACACCAGGTATTAGAAAAAGCTTTTTATAAGCCACTTTTTCAAAAGTGTATAGGTTAAGTTGCCTATCGTATAAGTTATTTATAATCTGGAATATTTAACTACAACTGTTCGTAATTTACGAGGTCGCAGCAAGATTTATAGCGTTGGATTCTTATACGTTTCGGATTAAAACAGCCTCGAATTTTTATATAACCAAACAACAGGTATGTGTGAATAAATTATTGCTTCTTCTAGTAGCATTTGCTTTTTAAAGAAATATATGCATATTTATACTTTATTAGGAGATGAGACACGAGATTGTTATCGTTTGATTTATAAATTGTCAAGGGAGTCAAATGTGTACTTCACTTAAAATATTTTGGGATTGCTTTTAAATGAAAGAATTTCAAAAAACAATGCTGGCAATTTTAATGGCGGTATAATGTTACTAATTGGTTTGGTTTTAGAAAAATTATGGGAAACAACCAATAACGATTTGTATTTGTCTGATTATCTTCCAAAGCATTATATTTAAAATGTCAACAGATTCCGCGCTTATATGCCAAGAATAGAAAGATCGATAAAAAATTATAATTCTTATGTTCCGGTTAAGGTTCTAAATCAGAATTTTCGTAACATTACCAGGATAAGAATTACATGTTCATTAATTTACGAATATATAATTTTCTAACGGTGCCAAGACAATCAGGAATCCAAGCCGAGGGGCATCGGATATAATCATTCTATGTTACCAGCAATAACCCACTTAATTGTTATATGAATGGACAACACAACCTTGAGTAAAAGTGGATTATATTCCTAAAGAGAAAAAAGTTGATTGATAAGGCAGTAAGTAGCAAACATGTTGTTTATTATAACAAATGTTAAACATGTTTTCATAGTTACTGTTTCCAATATACAAAAAAATTCTGTAAAAATTGTAATAGTAAACATAAATGCTGTAGCAATTATTGATTAGAAGCTATAGTCTCTTTTAGATCAGTCAATTTACAATGGATGAAGAGTGTAATGTTTTTAATTAAAAGACGACACCTATAGAAACTATTGCATCTGAAGGTAAAAGAGAAATTGAGTTACTGCAGATAGAACGACGCGTTTAATTGTAAATTTAATTTACAAAAAATGATTAACTTGCACCCTATTTGAATGAAACTCATTTAGTAGCAACAATAACTCTGTCGCAAATTGTGGCAAAATTGATCACCGAAGTGTGCAAGTCTAATATATTCCAATTAACGCTTAATAGAAATATTAAGTACATAATAAAGCTTGCAAATATATTAATTAGAGTAAGTAGTACAATTTGGTGTTTATTAGTAGAGAATCAATTCCATTACGAAAACGCTCATAAACTAGCTGGCAAGACTAAAATATATAAATATATCAATGCATCTAAATGTTCTTGATTTTAGGTCTCTTCTGTTTTAAAATTAGTTTTTATATTAATTTGTTTTTCCGGAATAACTGGACATAACCGTTCCATTGGAGAAACGTAGAAAGGTCAATACTGGATGATTGACAAGCATTGCCAGGAGTGTTCGTAAAAATCAGGGCAACCAATCGCATAAGACGAATCATTCTCCACCACGACAATGCGAGTTCTCCCATATCAGTTCAAAAAACGTTTTTAAAAAGTCAAACAGAATTGATGGGTCATACGCCATACAGTCGTTGTTTCGCACCCAATGATTTCTTCTTATTGCGAGGTCAACGATTTTCTACACCTGAAAAGCAATTGATGCGTTCAAATAACTTATTTTGAGGTACCTATACCAGAATGGAAAAAATGCTTCGACAATTGATCTTAGTAGAGAATATTTTAAAAAACAATTAAGCCATATCCAATTTCAAAATTGAATCATTAACGAAAAGAAAGCTAATTGATTATTTCATTGGAGGCATGACAAATTGACCTGAATCTGAAAATATATCAAGAATAATGAGGAGTATACTAGATACATAGATGATAGTAGGTAATACTAAACTTATTAAGCTCATTAATAGTATGTATCCAGGTACCATTCATGTAAAAAGAACAAAAGAGATCAACAAAAACAATGCAGAATTTACTTTATTATTGTCAACACACAGGAAGATTTTCATTGTTCTAATTTGTTGATTTTGCACCTCAATGATATTCCCAAAAATTATTATTATTATATCATATAAATGAGATAGAGCGCCGTCAAGCAGTGTCAACATCAACTAGAAAAATTGATATAAATAAATTTATTGAGCATTCACCATAAACATGGTTTTAATTTTAAATTCAATTGCAATTTGGAAAAATATCGTAGAAATCAATCAATAGAACGTATAACCAATAGAAAGCATAGATGACAAATATTTCAAATGGAAGTTCATTTGAAAATCTCGAAAAAAATTCAGAAATAACTTCATGTTTAATGATGTAGATTTTATACTGCACATTCTTTCCATTATTGCGCTGGGGTATTTATGAAGTAAGTATTCAAATTGCTACATCCTTCGTATTCTCAATAATCTAATATGCACCTTTTTTCTATACAATAAGAAATATCAACTACACCCATTAATTAGAAAAAGACTTATGCAATGTTATGGTTAAATTATTATTTGTGGATATTAATGACCGATAAAAATTTGTAAACATTCGTTATGTCTTATATATAAAGGAATAACATGTCGGCATTTTAACTACCGCTCAAAGATGAATTACATTAAATAGACATTATCTCTTTCCTTTTTATCACATACATTGTTATTGAAGCTATTAATGAAAGCCAAACATAATTATTTTCACTTTGTTTACGAGAAGATAAGAGTTTGTTAATATAATTATATGCCAGGTATTTTTTTCACAGCGATAAAAGCAGAGTGACATTGCAAGTAGACTCCAATAACACTACCATTCATAAGTAGATTTGAGTGTAAAACTGCATTTATAAAAGTAGGTTAATCATTATGGCACAATAATAAATTATCCTTTTTCAAATTAATCTGATGTTATCAGCTTCACTTGTTCTCAATTTGATATTATGGGCATGATCATCTATAGAGGTCTGGAAACGAAGCCCAAATAGTATATAGCGGCGTGGTTCATTTGTTGTCCGGTGTCTAAGTATTTGCTATGGAGCGGTACTGCTATCTAGAGATGCTAGAGATGAACGTGGGTAAGTCACAAAAGAAACTTTTGATATAAAGCTTAATAAAACCCAACATCTCACTGTTTACACTTAAATATTCCTATACTAAATGAATGATTAATTTTAACGATATTGTATTTGGTAAGGTGAAGTGAAGAATGTTTTAAACATAATCACAAATTGGTAATTTTTTTATTTATTATACGTCTTACAAATTATAGTCTAACATATTGTCATTATCATAAATTATAACTTCTCACTACACAGAAACAAAGAAAATATTCGATGATTGCTGCTATATTTTCATCTATAAGAAATCTAAGTTCATGTCTGTCTTTTATAAAAAAATTCCGTATTATTTCCTCCAGGAACATTTTTACGTGAGTTCATTCCACAGTACTTATACACCTAGGAAAACGGCTAATACTGACGTTGTAATTCACACTACGTCCAGGAATTTTTGATTCGGTTACTTTCATCCAGACTATGACGACTTACGATTAGTGCACGAGTTTAAATCTATAGTTCCTTGGTTCGACTTATTTTAAAACTTACAAGTCTGCATTTGCTAGAACTAAAACAATTCCTATACGAATTTCACAAATAGATGACTTGGGGCAAAAAGTATAAATCACGGTACGTTCTTACGTCTCACTAGGACTAAACTACAATCACAAACAACGAAGAAGTCCTTCATAGTTGAAGAATAATAAACAAAGCAGCCTGTACCTACATGGAATGAATTATGTCATTTGCTGAATGGATTATGGGGTGGGCCAGAACATTTGACCGGTTGTGTATGTGATCTGAACAAACTCTTTCTTTTGTGGCTATGTTAACCACAGGCATATAACCGAATTCATGTAATATAACTTAATCATAGTGTCAATGTTTTTTAAAAATATTTATAATCACAATATTAGTACTGGAGCGACAATCGTACTGCAATCAAACAAGAATTCAGGGGTATCAGGGGTATTCAAACTTCAGATAATAGAAGCCTGGAACAATTTTAGATCATTATGCGAATAATTCACAAATATATGAATTGAGAACTTATTAGCAGTTTAAATTGGCCAGCTACATCTCCTGAAAATATTCAGTTCAATTGAAAAACAATTTGTACCTCATAATTGAGCAATCCACAATCGTGTCAATTTATTCCAATCTATATATGGATTAGTTACGGCGGCGTTAGATAAATAGAACAATATTCCACAAAAAACTATGAGTCAATTGATTATCTTAATGCACAAGTTATTGAAACATTGAAAAGGTTATAGCGACTTCTACAGCTTTAAAATGCTTCATTATAATTTTTCTATTGAACTAATTTTGTCGACACAGTCACTTAGTTTGTAGAAAGCATTTTTTTATATTAATATATTCGGTAGAAATACATAGAAAAAGAAAGTATTCACTCTGTTTTTGACGATGTGTATATTATATTTATTTCACATGATAGAACTTCCGAAAGCGTTACTAAGTAGAGTATTTTATGAGAACTGCTTAAAACTATATACAATAATAAATTGTTGGATGCATCTGAAAGCATTGAAATTACTAGATGTAAGAGTAAATAGCCTAAATAGGGACAAAGGGCCAATTCCTTACATTTTATAGCCAAGAAATGATTGTGAAGATTCCCACCAAGGAGTTTTTTCCTACTGGAATTAATTTTCGCGGAAGAAAGTTTATTGGTGAGAAAATTTAGTCATTTAGTCAAGTCATTAGATTTTAGTTTACTTTCAGTCTCCGCAGACGATAACTTGGTTATCGAAACGCGCGTCAGACAGTGTAATTGTGAGTGTTGGTGTAGTTGTGGTGTAAACAGTGTATCACAAGAGATGTTGCATCACTCCGCAGCTCGGTTTTCTTAAAAGTTGGATGGCGTCACTATGTAAATAAACCAAGAATAATACTCAAATGAAGTGATGAAATGCCAGGTGACGAACATTTGCAAGTTATTGCCACCAAGAAATAATTCTCCATTTTATGGTTTTTACATGTAATTAACATTTATTTAAATATAATGTGTTTTGCTTCTGATATATCAGATGGACCAATAAATGTTTTTCCAATTACCAGTTAAAGTTTTCTTTCTTAATCATTATTATTAATAATTTGAATGATGAAATTCACTATGTCATATATTATTTTGTGAAGTCTGTATTTCTTGTTTTTTCGTCGGGTGGAAGAAAATCATCAAGTGTGAAAAATCAACGGACTGGGATGAATTTATCATACACTGACAATTCAATTGTAGGATATTTTCACTCGCCTACACTATTTTTCGTGGCTATGTGATGGAATTATTGATAGGAACAGAACCGACTTTAGAAAGAATGTAAACCTTTTCCATTGAATGCCATTATCAAATGCACATATTTTGAAATGAGGGAAAATCTGTTTTTGTTACTCGATTTTTTTGGCATAATTATTCATAGTATATGTGCTTAAGATAGTATTTTATACGCGCAAGAATGTTTAATCGAAAGAATTTTCCAAGTGATTGAATTATATGTAAAGCATTTTATTCACAAATACACTCATTTAGAATCTCTCATAAAAAAAGTGACAGTTGCTGTCACAAAATGGTGACTGGGGCTTCGTTGTATTAGAAAGACATTTTCTATGTAATAAGCTTAATTTAGCTAGAGGATTTCCGACTACTAATCGTTCTTTAATTTTAATTTAATTTAATTTAAGTGATGAAAAAGCTAATGAAAACACATGATAGGATGTAGGAAATAAAATAATTTCGGTTAGATCAACAATTACGTTGCCAATCAATTAAAATATAGTTACCATTTCTTTAAAGAAATTATTGAAACGTTCGATTTGATTTTATTTTGATAAATAATATATAATTATTATACTAATTCAAATAAAATATTTCTTAAGGTCTGAACATGATTCTAATTTCCATTAGAGTGAAATTTAATGAATGACACATGACTGTAGAAAATAATCAGTAATACAAACAAAATAATAATTATTTGAACTTGTATTGAATAACTATATCGATGAACTTGATAAATGAATATAAAAATGATATGATATGTGTGATGATTTGTTAGCCACATGTAGAATGCTATTAATCTGTTAATAAACGCAAATCTTTCATTATATAACAGTTCTTGGAAAGTGGCAGAAACCCCCCAAAATTTCGCGAATGCAACGAGCTTTTTATTATTTAGTTCAAATTCGTTTTTTAGTATGTTGGACTATTTCAAGTGTAGATGACAATTTCCAGAACAAAACGGCGGTTCTAGCTAGGTGGAGGATATTTTGATACAAAAACGTTGAAAGTGCAACTTAAAAATTGCCATCAAGAACTTTTCCACAAAAAATGATGAGAAAGTAAATAGAAATGGTCATTGTGTTTTCTATATCTATTGCAATACACTACATAATACGACTTCCTGAATATCTTTTAAAAGATGCATAGAAACATCTCCAGCATCTGACAGCATGTAGTTACATCAATAAATATTAGAAAAATATTCTCAAAATACACAGGGTATAACGATATAAAATTTTCATTTTATACTGTAAATTATTGTACGATAGAGGTCACGATATAATTCCGCACAAACAAGATGTTTAAGTAGTTTTGCCAGCTATTTAGAGCAGTAACTTTGCTTTTTCACAGATTGACTACCCCCTTGGAATCGAGATTGGGCCTTATCCTCACGGATGCCACTTAGTTAGGATCTTCAAAACTGTCTGAAAAAATAGTCCTTAACCAAATCATCACTCAAAAACGTCACTGTTTCTCTTACTATTATTCATGTTGTGATATTAATAGGGACAGTATCACTGTGATCTTATGAAGTAACAGCAGTTATCGTTATAAATTAAGGTAAGTAAAGGTAAATTAGTACAAAAGTTACACAAACTCAACTGATTTTTTGCCTAGTTATTATAAAATTGAAATTTCTTGGTGGAAAACATATCAAATCTAACTGAAAATTCTCATCTAAAATTTTATCTTCGTCATATTGTATGTCGAAGATGTGATTATATGCGTGTATTGCTTTTTATTTCTTATTTTGAGAACTATGGTTGCTCAGTTTAGTAATAACAGAAAATATGTCTGAAAATAGTCAGTAAAAATACCAAATATATAAAATAAGTGAGATCAGTGGAGTCAAATAAACAGTATGAACTAAAAAAAGATCCAGGGGCAAAACTATTTTACCAATACGGTCATATCGTTTCCTCGAGTTAAACGATTTATTTTTTACCGCATTATAACGGCTCTTATTCTATGTCAATTTATCGGGCATGTGGAATAAGCTAACAAGGCATGTCTTTCCAGAACAATACAGCATACAGAAGTTTGAGATCAATATCGACAGGCATCTTCACATGACACCACTCGGTCTACTCCACTTATTTATTGAAGAATATTTTATCCAAAATTTGAGTTAAATCTAAGAGTATATTTCCTAAATATGTTTCTTGTGTTATTGTGTATTAAAAAAATAGAACACGTAGTTTTTGTTCTCACAAGTACGGCTATTTTTTGATACGGCTATTTTTTGCTGTTAAACATGTTTGATGTAGAAAACAGTTCATTCTGTCATATTATGAAACTGAATACATTACGAGAATCTTCCAGTGGTAAAAGATGGTAGCAATTTCAAACCAATTTTCCTTTTTTTTTTCTTAAACAATTAGCTTAAGCTTTCTTGCTCCTATTGCTCATTTGTAGAGCAATCAAAGTGGAAATAATTCGTATAATGAGTAATTTTACTAAATGTTGTACTAAATGTTACTCAATGTATTGATTAACCACAGGCCATCACTTGACAATTAGATGTTGTACTCACCAAGTGGTTTTCAAATAATTTTAAAATGTGGCCCTTCCTGTATATATTTCATTAGTTTATAATACGATATCCGTGTATGAATATTCATGAAGAATTGTATTAATTTAAATACAAACATGTAACTTACAATATATTCATATGTATGAATGAAGTATCCTATTGAAGCCGGTTCTGTATGCGTTGTTTGTTCCCGCGCCTGTCTTTCACTTGTCACTTAAGCTGTCTTAACATGAGTTGTGATGACCTTTTGAAAGGATATATCTCGTTGAGGTCACTATTAAGCAGCTATTAACCTACACATGTGTTCATATACTCAAAAAACTCATGCACAAATACTATGAAACACACAGTAGAAGAAGCTAGAAATTATTATCATTTATACATTATCCAGCTCAAGCGAAAATATGTTTTTATTTTGTTGACTTGATATAAATTAATCCTATTTGCTGTTCATTAAAAATACATCAGTATTAATTTCCCTTATAGAAGAAACTGTCATCGTGTTTTTGTATTCTTATTATAAGAAATAAGCCAAAAAGAGAAGTTTTTTTATTTATCACATGGCGCACAAAAGTCGGTCCCACCGAGGTAACACAAAGAGACCTTACATGCGATACTCGCCGAGTATTCACTTTTTTATATGTAAATGACTGGCGTAACATTGGGCTTTGAGGCTCAATGAAACGTGAATCAAAATATCTATTGCTAAATACACAAAATGATATATAAGTTGTGGAAATACAATAAATGTGCAAATAATCATATAATATAAAATATAAAACAATGAAATTAAAGTTTATTTCAGAAAGGTATAGAGTAATAAAACCTCATTAAGTATGCAAAGGTACCACAGAGTGACCCAACGAATATTTAAGCCACTTTCATAGTTTGGCATTGATTTCATTGTAAAATTCTTTCTTTTTATCAATTACAAGTAGTACCACCCGGGTTGGGGTCAATATGTAGGTTTAGCCTATTGTTATCCATTCACAAACACTGAAAATATGCTGCTGTCAAAGGCGTGCCGTAGGATACACGTTAAAAGGAAAGCCGAATCTGAAGTAGGGTTGGAATTGGGCAGAGGCACTAATAGAAGGTTAAACGATACCTATTAAACGCGAAACGTAACTGTATAATCTACTACCTAAGTAATCCCTACACAATATTTCAAGACCTATACCTATAACCGACACTAAAATTGAGCCGAACTGGACGTAATTCCCCATTTCATTACTCTATACCTTTTTAAAATACACTATAGGATAATAAGATATTTTTGATATCACGAAACGATTCAGAAATTGATTGTTTTTGTAAGCTGGTCTAGACTTTCTACTGTCTCCAATTGTTCCAGAAAAGTTGGAACACTTTTAATCATGTTGTTAAAAAATAAAATTCCACATGGTCACAACAGTCACAAAATCAAATGTTTTCAAATCCGATGAACTATCAAATGATCATGGCGCATGAGCATTATCGTTTCTCAATGTATTCGATTATTTTACATTTATCAGTCGATTTTCAATACTTTCAATAATTAACTTGAATATAATGAACCATTTGGCGAAGCGGTTTTGAACTTTTTGATAATCAATCTAGTTATAATATGAAACTATAATGAAAATCCATTTAATAATATGAATTAAAATCAATCAACATAACGTGATTAATGAGTTGTACTTTATCCATGAAGATTCATATCTTTTTAATGATAATTCTTTGCATTCATTGATAATATTCTCATTATGGGAAAACGTAAGATCGGCGAGTTAGACATACGATCAAAGTCAAGATTAGATCCAGACCAAAATTACATTCAAAAATATGTTGGAGTAGTTAAACCCCTATGCTTGTAGAAAATATTGTGGAACTCTTGAGAACGGAAACAACTTCATTTCATTTAAAACATACAGTGATGTTGAGGCTATCTCACGAGGGCTTATGGCTGATTTTTTCGCTCCGCCCATCACGCACAATAAAAATTGGTAAAAGTTTTATTTTTCCTTGTAGTATTTCTCCTCGAATTTTTATTCAAAAGAGAAATTGTCCAAAGAAAATCTATGAACTAAATCTTATTAACGTTATTTAAGTATATGAAACAGTTGGTAATCGATAGAATATGAAGAATATGCGTATTCTCAAAACAGTCAAAACCTATTTGACCTAACGTTGCTACTGCAACATAGACAAGTGCCTGAGAGTGTTATCTTGATGTTAAAGAAATCATTTGGACAACTAATCGGGATTTTTTCTCTGATCACCTCACGTGGCACTGAATTGGAATGATAAGCTCCTGTAAATTGGCTTGCATTTTGCAGTAAATGTACACAAATTAAATCTTTACTATTCCAAAATACGGTTAACATTATCTCCATGTTTCTACTCTTACTCTTAATTATTATTAATTATTACCAATGTTACCCAAACATTTTCTTTGTCTTGTATATACTGTGCTGAAAGACGACTACAAATGTCTTTTCGAGTTTGTTTGTTTAAATCTGTTAGTATCAGATTGTCAGTGCTCAAACTGTATGATCACTTGTACATGACTGTCATGCCGTGTAATATGATATTCCATTTCATGTTCAGACTTTTGACCAAATATACGACATTCCGCTCCTTTGAAGTTTCTATAATACAGTTTCAAAACCAGTTCATTCATTCACCCCAACAGAACTAAATGCAACCAGAAATGGATGGTAGACAATAGCAGCAAATGCAGGCCATGTTAGGTTGGAATCTAGTCTAATATCGAGCACCAAATATGTGGTAACGTAAAAAATTACTATATTTCGTTATAGTTAGATACATGTCTATCAGATAACTCATAAATGAATGAATGAAATGAAGTTTTGGAATTTTGCTCTTTGTTGGTGATCTTCGCATCAGACAGAACTACATATGATGATGCATATTCCCTGACGAATAAACGAGCTCTTGTGATTTTACTTTGAGGACTACTCTTTTAAACGCAAGTATTTAATCACCGCGCATTGCTTTACACGATAATTTTGATAATGGGATACAGCTCTCTCGAATTCGGGTTTCTAATAGACATTTGACGTTTGGACTTGTCAGTTTCTAGCGTGCGACTTTACATAATAGGTTACATGTTTATGTGAAACTTGAAGTTAGGGTATGGGTTTGGAAATTATCTTCCTCCTACTTAGGTAATGATTATTAATAGATTTCTGGGGGATTATTGATAACAATAATATTTATTCTATTCCGAACCCATTCAAATATCATTATAGTGATCCGATTTTTTAAAATATTCACTTTTGAAAATAATAGTAAGCACACCACTGTTGACGGTACATATTTTATAGTTGTTTGTCAGGCTCTTAAGAAGTTGAAAATTAATTTTACTCTTTATGGTATGCCAACTCCTTTCAAAATAAAAATAAATATCAATTTTTAAAATAAGTCAAGTATTTTGACAAATTTTTGGTATAAGTTGAAATAAAAAATGAATGACCAGTTTGTGAGTACGAGTAAGTAGTTTGAAACATCTGAGTATATAAGGAGTGAAGGTGGAATTAGCATACTACAAATAGAATTACAAATGTCAGGAAGTCAAAATATGTATACTCGTATACTGACGTAATGTTTGTAATTTGGAATAAATGATGATAGTAGTACCATTCAGTTTCATTCTGTGTGTTGTGATCAGAAAAGAAGACCAGATTTATTATAAAGCAATGCTCCAGTGGAACTGCCTGTAAATTTTGTTTTATGTATGCTACAATTTGATGGATGGTTTCAGTGAAAAACCGACAGAGTATGTATGGGTTGAATAGTTTCTCTGATAACGTCATTTGCTATTTTTACAAGGATGGCTCGGTTTCCTATTTTGTAATATGTTTTTTTCTGTCGCTTCATTTTCTGTTCTTTCTATTTTCTTTGTGTCAAGTATTTTACGACAGTTCTTTGCCCTGTTCCTTATTCTCGTCTTCTCTCTACTTTGCTCCATTATTTTGAAGTACTTTAATATTGTTTGTATACCATTTACAAGAATTATTATTCTTGTTTCAATTATAAGTAACTGCTGATTCCTTCCTTGGTGATGTTCTAGATTTCTAATCATATTTCTACTTCATTCTTTTTTAGGAATATACAAACGCTCAATATCGCCACGTGGATGAAGAGCACTGTAAATTGTGAGGAGATTACGCATCTGGGCATCATTTTTATCATTCATTTCGAGTAATTATTTAATTCCTATGGAAAAAGCAAATAGTGAATGTATAGAAACAAGTTATTTTGATGCATTTTCTCCTGATACACCTGTCAAGTCAGAATTCTGCGTAACATGATGGCTACGATTTGAGCTTTTATTAAATCATTCAATAGTTTAAAAATAGATATACCAATTTATTATCTCCACAAGCGAATCAGTTCACTGACTCAAAAATAAAAATGTCTAGTCTGGAAATAATTTTATCTTGATTTTTATTATTCATTCCTGTCTACTCGCTAACATCTGTTGAACTTTTCTTTTTCTAATAAAAAGGTAAAGCATGTTTGTTATTTGATTATGTACGAAGTAATATTTTGGAGTATGTTAGTCAACTATTCTAAAAATCAACTATTCTAAAAATTCCTGTAGTTACTGAATTTACTTGGAGTCATACAAGTAACAAAATATGTATGTATACGTAGTGCGGTTCTTACCTTAACATATATTTTTCCTTCATTTCCACACACACTCTTCATAACTTCAGACTATGCCACTATAAAGATATCTAACTTTAGAGTCAAAATGTTCGTATACTGCCTGTTTAATTTCATCCTCGCTGTTAAATCTCTTACCCCTTAACACAGTCTTTAGATTTACGAACAAAAACTAGTAGGACGAGATCAGGTCAGAGCTATTTGGTGGGTGTGCCATCTGTGTGAGGCACAGTACCCTTGGAAAGAGAAGTAGGTGGGCTGGAGCATTGTAATGAAGCAACACCTCGGCCAATTTTGCCGTGTTTTCCGTCGATAATTTTTTGAATCAAATGCCTCAGTAACTCGAAGCTGAATTCACGTTAGTCTTTTATTCCTTGAAGTCAATCAAAAGGATACTCTCCCGTCAATTTTTTTTGTACTTTTCGTGACCTTTGCTCTTTCATAGTGAAAAACCAAAATTTACATCACCCGGTACAATTGATCGGATTATACTTTCTGGATCCTCACGGGAAAGTTCTAAAAATCAACCACAACATTCTACTCGACGGTGCTTTTGCACTGCACTGTGATGTCGCCTTGCAAATTTTTGTCATATTTAAAGGATCCTTAGATCTTTCTTTCACTAATTGAATGTTTTCTGGACTTGTCATCTTCATAGGATCATACTACCCCAAATGATGACGGTTAACATTTACTATGCCATCTGCAAGTAGAAATTTAGGGGTATGGGCATATGAACAACATGGGCATATTCCCTACACCTACCTTATAGGACCATAAATTAATGTTCTTATGAAAATTCGATGTGCGAAAATAGTAGATAAATGAAAGATTCGTTAAGTTCATTTAGGTTGTTTTGTTTGAATGAGAAAGCACAGTTAAAAAATTACAATTAATGTGATAAATGAAAATTTCGTATTCTCTCACTCCAGCCGCGTAGTTATAACTGAAGTCATTAAAAAAAATTTTAATTCTGAAATGGCTCCATTTCCCTGGTAGATAAATAAACAGATTGATTACTAACGTTACTTGCTATAATTTTGGAGTAATAAACTATATTTATAACAACACTGTTTTCTGTGTTAACTTTTAGACGTTATGATATTAAGATAAAGCCGCCCAAAAATGTCCATCGACCGATAGAAGACTCAGACCTACCGGGCAGACACCACAAAATAAATCATCAATCACTCCTGTCTTGAAGCAGTTGAAACAAAGCGGTATAAAATCAGCGGGAAATACGAAGTATAAGATACTAACTAGACTATACTTGGAGAAAGATGCATTGTATCATGGTTTTTATATACGTAACAAAAACTACAACTACAGATTTCATAAATAGATGATGGATTAGCATTTCGGAGTCGTAAAACGGAAACTGTCTTCGTCAATACGCCAATTTCAACTTTCAACAGAGATATAAATGAAATACTTTTCAACTTTCCTTTATGTAGAGAAAAGATACGAGAACGATTAAGTGAATCGTAACACAATTAATCAAAAGAAATGATTTTCAGTCGAATGTTTTGATTCTAACATCGGCTGTGAACTTTTGACATGTAACATCAAGGACATAAAATAGATTAGGATTTTGATTTGTGCACGTATCCCGAATTTGGGTTTTTTAAATAGATTTAAGGAGTTATATGAAAGTAAACAACGGATATAATTCCAAAGTAATATTTAGATGAAGAAATCAGAATAATCTACATAAGACGCAATGTTTTTTACGTAGAATATCTTGTATTTAGAAATTTAGTTCTAGTGCCATTGACGTAGAAATAGAGTATATTGTGTATTTCGTACTTTCGAAGAAATTAGCAAGATCTGAAAATGTCAATTCAAAGGCACAACACTTGAACCAATTCAAAGATTTGAGAGAAATACCAATGGAATAACGTGGTTAATAACTTGATGATGTATAAACCATATAATCTAAATAATAATACGAGCTATTTATTTACTGATTAAAAAAGATGGACAAAACAAGCCATATAAGTTTTACGTTATCTATTCTTAAACTAAAGCTGATATAGCAAGAGTTAAGCGCTTATAAAATGTACGTATTCATATGATAAAAAAAGTTTATTAGGTGACGTATTATCAGTAATCCCAAAGAAAGAGAAAGAAATCAACGTTCAAAAGTTATAATTATAATTATAACTTTTATATTTTATTATATAATTATATTTATAATTATTATATAGTTATATAGACATATAGTAATATAGTTTGATAGTTATAGTTATATAGTTATATAGTTATAGTTATATGGTTATATAGTTATATAGTTATATAGTTATATAGTTATATAGTTATATAGTTATATAGTTATATAGTTATATAGTTATATAGTTATATAGTTATATAGTTATATAGTTATATAGTTATATAGTTATATAGTTATATAGTTATATAGTTATATAGTTATATAGTTATATAGTTATATAGTTATATAGTTATATAGTTATATAGTTATATAGTTATATAGTTATATAGTTATATAGTTATACAGTTATATATATAGTTATAATTATTTCCATTGTTTTCAGTTTATTTTGCGGTTGTTATATTTATTTAATGTTATATTTCTATTTAAATTCATTGAGAGCGATGGAATTTTGTTGACTATGATGGTTCCTACTTAAGTTTTGAGATATCGCAACACTTTTAATGGTGAACGAACGCACTTAGAACGAGTTGTCATACGAGTGCTATTTAAGTTATTTACAGATACTTGAAAAATTCATCTCCATCAAAAAATGGAATCAAATCGCGATTTGTTGGTTTGGGCTGGTCTTGAACGATCCATACAGTCGATTTTATTTTAGTTTTGGGTTCGTATTCATAGATCTATGATTCTTCTCCTGTCACGATCTTATAGACGTTTTTTGAAGCAGCACGATAAAATTTTTTTCAGTATTTATTTGTATCAATCAACACGATGTAAATTCATTCTGTAGCGAAGTGCGACACAATTGAATTCGGAAAACCAGCGAAAACTGGAGGCTCGAGGTGGTGCTTCCTTATCAAAATTCAAATCGAGTTTATCGGCACATTGATCTTAGTTTAATCCACGCCGAAAGTCATAGAAAATCATCGCACGATAATGTTCAAGATTCAATTCCATTTTTTGATCAAGTTAAATGTATCAATTATCTGCAAACAACTCAAATAGTACTCGTATAGTAACACTGAGTATGGTTTATAATGGCAATTTCATGTTTGACATATTCACATCAGGTTGATTTATCATAAAACTTAAGTAGCAATCCTCGTACAAGTTGTCTTTTAAGAATGGAACTCCGCTGAAGACGAAAGAATTATTTATTTTTCACTTTTACGTATAGAATTTCTGTTCCACATCATTCGCCAGTAAGAGAAACAATATGAACAATTTACGATATAATCTATCTAGTATAATACATAATAAACACAGGATACGAGGTCTGGCTATTAAATAACAAAACTGCGCGTCTAGAGGGCGCTCTTGACGAGTGGGATAAAAAACAAGTATCTGCATTGGGTATCTAGATATCTTGCTTATGCTTGTCCCAAAACACGTTTCCGTCACTATTCTAGTAATTTGTGCAGTAGAAGTTTGGAACGAACGGTAGTAAGGGCCGAGAGAGGACTGAAGATGACCAAAAAGTTACCAAAATCCACTAAATTATGCGTGCAGATCATCGAATGAGCATCCGGATGATTTCCGATGTTGTAAACGCCGATAAAGAAACATTTAGAAAAATTTTACACGAGGAATTACACATGACAAATTCCGTGCGATGTTGGTGCCCATAAATCTGACTCCTGACGCCCTAGCATCAACGGGTCTGTTCAGATTTCCTTGAAAGATTAGAAAAAGATCTGCTTTGAAAGGGACACGATTTGAGTCGATGGAAGCAGTAAAGCAAAAAACGGCATAGCTCCTGAAGGCCCTCACAAAGAAGACCAGCACTGCTTCGATCAATGGAAAAAACGTATGGAAAGGTGTATGGCAAGGAGAAGGGGAGCATCCGAATGTAGAGTAATTTTTATAATAGATACCTTCTTCGTAACCAGTCTCGTTATCCAATAGCCAAACGTATGTTAAATATACTTGAATCAAGCATAGAAAAAGAAGATAAGAATTTTACCAAAGTTTTTCTTTTGTTTCATTCATTAGTGATTATATATATATATATATATATATATATAAATTCTGTTAGGTTATGCAATTTCAAACAGCTGGTAAAAGACGTATCGTTTCTAAACACGACGTTGAACTTTCAAACTGTTTAGTGTGTACTAAAATTTGTTTATTTTCTTGTAGAAACTATACAAAATCCAAACCTTAAACTGTTTTCGATCAAAAAAGGGGCTCATAACATTTGGGTTATCCTTTACTTAACAAAGCAATTAATAAAACCTTTCTATTTAAGTATTTCGATGATTTATCCTGGATTGAACTGTGAATAATGTGGTTTTGGTTTACATTAATAAAATAGTTTACGTATATAAATCAATCAGCAATCAAGAACTAATTTATATAATTTTGTTTTCTGTTTTATAGCAATTTTGGAATAGAAAAAATAATTTGTTTAAATCGGTACGAGAAATGGTTTTTAAACATTTCTGATAGATATATGGGGGGATCATGTCGGTGAGAAATAAAACAAAAAGTCACTTTTGAAATTTCTAGACAAGCTCTGTAAACTTCTAAAACATTAGTTGACAACAACAAAATCTTCCAATTTAGAAACTTTAAAATAGTGATTATCCCAAATTTCTTTTATAACTTCGAAAGTAGTACTAGAATGTCACCTTAATGTAACGTAAAATAGATGTGTTACTAAGTGAACTAATGGAATTGGTGGTTATTTTGGTTATAGGGTTTCCAGTAAAATTATTTCAAAATATAGAAACGGCCATATTACAATTATTTTATTTCTTTTTCGCTAAAAATTTTTTCCCCATCATCTACTCAGTCATTGAAGTTATACCAAGAATCTGTCAACAACTTATTTATTAGTTTGTTTCGATTCAAATTCCTTTCCTTAATTTTTAATAACGAACCATTACATTCTCTCATACTTCTCTTAATAACGACGAAATAAATGGATGCTGATGATATGTAATGATTTTTCGAGTAAATTTGAATGTAAAATGTATACTGGTCAATTTCGAGGATATATTTTAAAATGTTCTCATTCCTCAAGCTCATATTTATTTTTGAACATCAATAATTTTATTAATACAAATACATCTTTTATGCACATATCATAATGAATTTAATAATATTTCGAAGATATCAAGCGTTTACTACTTTATAATGTTTGCTATTTATAAACAAAGATCTGGCAAGTTATCCAACACATTGAGTGACATGAAAATTGCATAAACATTTAAAATATGTCATTTAAAATGGCGTTACATGTAACAATTAATCATCATGACTTTCGTAAAGTTTTGTAAGTATAAAGTACTTATTTTCAGATGAAGTAAGAAGCGCTGAGTGAAAATTGGAACAGCTTTATTCTTTTTAACTCCTCGAGAAAGTCCCCGGAAATGTCAGAAAGCTGTATAGAATACCAAATGTAAAATCGAGTGTCCATGATGATAGTTGAAGTTACAGAAAACGAGTCAGAAGAAGTATGAAATCAAAAAATGGATTGAAAACATCTACGTGAAATGAAGATATTTGGTTCTCAATTGCAAATATTGGAATGCATTCAACAATTTATCAATACAATATTTTCCATTTTCCGCATCTCATTACATTTATATTTCTTCTGTACCATATTTGTTACAACTTTACTTTTATACGTTTTATTTTAAATATTAATAATTTTGGCTTGAGGTTGTTTGTATTGTATAAAAATCCACATTTCCCAGAAACCAATTAATAAATTTTTGTGAACTATCGATTATTATGAAATGGTTCAACAACTATCTAAATGTAATATAAAATAATGATAAACTTCTAGGTGTTCTACAAACATTTACTGATAAGTAGACTACTACTTTCAATTACTGGAAAATATTTTTAAATATATTATTCCGATTATATCATTGATATCTGAATATAGTTGGTGTTATTGCGAAAACATCATTATGATTCGTCAAATAAATTTGTATTTTCAAGGACGTAACCATGGATTGTGTTTTTGACCTTTTATTTTGTTCGTGAAATTGTCTAATGAAATACAATTCGTGATTAAGTTTATCCCATAGTCTCTCTTTTATTTCAAAACTCAATTGAGTTGCTTGAAGACAATGAGAAGCCAATAACTTGTAGTTTTACTATTAAATTAATTCCTTGATGCGACTATGTAGTCCAAAAATCTCATGTTTTGAATCAAAAAGAAGAAAGGGTCATCTAATGTCGATGTATTTCACGACAGCATTAACACAAAAATTGATGAGTATCTTCGGATAATAGGATAATGAGAATTCCTTAATTTGCTTAAACATTTTGTTATGATAGATGTACTCAAAAAACGTAATTATAGTTATTTATGAAGTGAGTCCTATAAGTGATTTTTTAGTTTGGGAATGAAATGAGTCAAGCGAATTAAACAGTTTCAACAACAAAATGAAATCACTTTTAAAACAAATGGCATACAATGTTTTTTCTATAACTACCCTATTTTGATAATTAAATAGGCGAATTTGGAATGACATTAAACTGCAAACTGCATTTTAATATTTAAATGATAACAAATATTTCAAACGGAAAAAATCCAACGGATGAACAAGCTGATAAAACATACTTGGATGGAAGCTGTAACTATTTTTGCATGATTTGGAGCCTGTTGGCATGAAGATTGTGTAATTTATTGGTAGAAGACTTATCGAAATGACAAATAAATCATTGATCATACAACTTCCAAACATAAAAACGAAATTTAGTCGTTCCTTCTGTCTTATAGGGAGGTATATTGACATTGCACTGCGCCCTTCTGTTTTATTCCTGAAATACATGAATAAAAAGTAAGCTGCCATTCTAGTTGGTATAAATGCATTTGGGAAAATGCCCTTTCTTGTTACCGAATTTCTCAAACTGCCAGAACCAAAGCCACATGGGTAGAGGCCACTGTTTCATAGATTCTCAGCTTCATTGCCAACAGGGAGTAAGTGATGCTTGTCACTTTTACCTGTAGTTGTACAAAAAACATCTGAGAGAATATTACAATATAGTTGACAATCTTTTCATTCCATTTTTTCTTCTGTGGCAATGTTTATTTATAAAATATTCTCAATCTGGTAAAGTTTGGGTTAAGTAATATTTAAAACAATTAACACTGTATTCCATACATGTATACTCATATTAATAGTTTTATTAAGGTTTCTTGTCCATTAAACTTTGCTGAAAGAGTGAAGAGTTTGTGTCATCCGACTTGCCTGTTCTATTATTTTTGTACTATAATAGAATTCTTTTAAACAATATAAATATCGTGAGAATATAACAATGATAAATTTATCATTGAGATCAATGATTGTTAATAAAATTCGATTTCTTCTGAACAATTAGTCAGTCAGTATAGTATCATCCCAAATATATACTAAGCAACCATTCTAGAGAACGAGAAACTGGTTTTTACTTCAATTGATTGAAGCTATTTGTCTTTAAAGCTGTCCTCTTTTTCCAACATTTTAGGTTATAACTTCATGAAAATAATTAAAAAAAAACCAAGAAATTGAAGGCCAAGTTCAACCATTGAGGGATCTGACTTTTAAGTGAAGGATTAGATAGAAAAGTACCAATCTGCAAGTAATACAATTTTTATTTTTATGATTCCCTCATTGATTTAAAAAATAAAATATCTGTAGATATTGAAATCACTTATTAATTAAAAATGAAATAAAATAACTGATTTCTTCTAATCCTGTGTTTTTGTAATTATCAAAATACAAAACAAAAAAGAAAATTGAATTTAGACAAATATAATTTTCAAAATTGATCTATATTTTTTGATATATTTTTAAAATACAGTAAAATGACTGAAAAAACTTGACATTTTGAACTAAACTATAACTATGAATGAGAAAGTGTGAGAGTGATAATATTCATGTTCTGTCAATGTCAAATAATTGTGTGTTGGACGAGATGTATTTCTATAAAAAAGATTTAGTGAAAATCCATAAAATTTCTTTTACGAAGATGATTCGACATAACGTGTAGTATTTTACTGGTATAAAAATCTTAAATAAAGTTTGTTGCCTTATTTCATAAGTTTTTCTGATTCATTTGAGCAACTATCCAAATATATCAGTATATTGCGTTTGTCACGCCTCTAATAGCCTATTCAAACATTCGATTCGCAATTGAGTCACATTTCTCCCATTCTTTCTAAAAACCGAATAACCCAATAATTTAAAATTGGGACAAAAGGACGGAAACAAAATTGACATTTTTAGATACGTACTTGTTGGAATTAGTCACATAAAAATGCATCTGTAACACTCCTAACTCACATATGGCAGATATACGAGGTAATCTCAAATATTATGCAACCATCCAATGTTTCAAATATTTTTCTTAACCTTTATGTTGACAATAAAATGTCTTTTTTCCATAATAACCATACAGTTTGAGTACAGGGGAAGTATATATAATTTTTCATTTGATTAGACTTCATAATTTATGTACTTTTATAAAAAATTTCAGTTAGGCTAATGATCAATTCATACGACTATAGTAATACGAATTACTGCTTGAAATAGGAGCTATATATTATACTATCTAATCATGTTTCATATCAATTATTCCTTTTAATGTTAATTGTGCATTTTTGTCTTTTAGTATAAAATTAGGTATTGCTAATTCTCAATTGTCTCAATATACTAATAATATCATTATATATCAATTTTACTCTATTTCAACGATTATGTCTTCTTCCTTCATGTATTGAGACTATCAGCTACAATCTGGGACCCGCTACGGCTTCTTAATCTGCTAAAATAGTCGCTTTAGAGAGATGGTGTTTAGGGTCAAACATAGCTCTTGAATAATACATTAACATCAAATATTTGGATGGATGGTTATATGTTCACAATAGAAAAGGAATAATTGACCTTTTCCGTTATTCAAAGTCGTAGAAAATTATTGTCAATGTTTTATTTCAAGTAGAAAAATTGTAAGCTCTGCAGTCCACAAGGGTAATGGAAGATTTGCCAAATGATATACGAAGAATGAGGTCAGAAAAACTTGCCGACGCTTTGTTCCTCATCAAAAATAAGCTGGAATGGAACCATTTTGATTCCAATTCTTCTATTGTGATGGTCATGATATGGGAACCAATCCTAAAGAAGCGTAATGGATTGACATAAAGTTAAAAGCTAAAAATTGGTATGATTGTTATAAACACAAATGAATATTTTCAAAAATGAGGAATCATTGTCTAATACTTCTGCTTCCTCTTCTTCTTGTTCTATTGTTTGGTGCAAGTAAATTGCTTCGATAACGGTATGTCTTCTCCTTGGTATCATACAAATCCTTTTTAGATGGTGAGTCAATCACGACAGGTCTTGACAATTAGTACATGCAAAAGGGCGAAAAAATGTAAATATTTGAGGTCGCTTATTGCATTATATCTGTCTTTACAGTTTCCAAAAATTGTGTTGAGGAAATTTTCCTGTTGACGAATAGAGACCGCTCTAGGTTGTCGATCTTCTTCCAACCCCATGAAGTGAACTACATCTTGTTTCTCAAATATATTAAAACAGTTGTTTCATACCTAATGAAAAATGCTGACGTGTGGATATATTTATAAATTATCATATGATCTACATATTTGTCATATTTAATTTTTTTATTAAGTTTTTGCTCACACGGCAGAACCTAAAAGTTTGATACCATTACTGGTAGAAATGCTCACCGAAGAGCAACTTTTGCAGTATTGCTTATCAAGAATTGCAAAAAATGGCTAATACATTGATAGACAGGCTTATATGGTGAGCAGTTTTTCAATTTTTTTGGTAGCTTCGTCTTAATGGCTAGAATAGACTCTTTGGTTTTATATTTCGAGAATATCACTGTTGTATGTGCACTGCTACCTTGAGATATTTCAAATTAAAAAATGATTGATTTTGTTTATGCTTAGGTATGACGATATTTCTGTAGAAACTTTCGATTTTCTTCAAAATATTATATTTTATAATCAATCTATTATAATATACCTTTTAGAAAATTTCACAACAATTATTTCATAATAAATAGGCAAACAGGAGAGAAATAAGTATAAACAATTGAACATAAAGTTTTATACTGAACTGAAAAATATCATCCTTTTCATCAATATGTTTGAACTGATTGAATCCATTATGCACCAAATTATCGATTATCTTGGATAAATATAATTTTTGCATTCCTTAAAAATAGTTTAATGAATGTATACTCCTGTAGAAAACTTTCAATACTGTCCTCGTAGAGATAACTGAGAAGTAAAATCGGTGTCTATTTTGAACCGTCATTTCTTGTCCCTTTGCTTTCCCAAAGACTCCCGAGGATATTTATGGCTCTAGGGTCACAAGCCATTGCTTTTACCCGCCGCATTATTACCCAACAGGGTTTATATTCGATTGTGCAGACGTTAGCAAAATATATACACCTGTTGGATCCAAGTTGTTGCTTCGTCGTTGGTTAGTATCTGTGAAGGCACGAGGCTATCAAACTCCCATAAATAACTTGGAGATTTAGTACTCGAAAGTTTTTGTGGGTTCATTTCTATTCGTTTTAAATTCATGCAAATTGGCTACATTAATGTTTCATACAGATTTTATTCAATAGTAATGAATTTTGACTAGTTGCTAGTCAATAATAACAAGAAACATGCGATTAACATATAATTATATTATCCTAATTTCATATTTCCCATCATGATGTCACTGTGTGTAGCTTTACATTATTTAAATTTCTTTAGATGTCAAAATATTTGGAAATAGAATGAATGAAATATATTGGGTCGTTCGATTAAATTTAGATGTCAAATAAAATAACTTTTTCCACTACCGTGCGTAAAGTACGTTCTATAGACACACGTGTGAAACTTACTTTACGCTTTAATGCGTATGTTCTTATTTTGTTCAAAATATTATTTAACATATAATATATTTTATCAAAAATCAATAAAAACGTTATATTTTCTTCTGAAGAAGAATGAAACTTACTTTACGCACTAGTGCGTGAACAAAATTGCTAATAAACTTTTGTAATTCGATAAAATATTATATGCAATTAGTGTGTAAAGGCCTCTTTTCAGCTCATGTCATTTCGAGAATATTCATATTCGTCCAAAAAAGGCTACTTTACTTAACTATTTTACATTTTCTTTGCTATTTTCGCTTGTTTATTGGAGTTTTATATGAATTTGGTATAGAATATCTAGTTACATATGTATTAAAAATTAAATGCTCTTTTAAGTTTGGAAATTATTGTATCAAAAAACTTGGTTTTGAATACAGAGAATAGAATTTCTGTTTGATCATTTTCTGTAATGAAACGCGTACAATTTAATTATTGAAATGATGTTGAAAGTCAAATATTACACAAAAAACATTAACATAGAGGCAATTTTATAATATTGACAGTGAGATTATCTTAAGTAAATGTGTCCAGCTTTCAATATGCTCTGAAATTAATCAAAAACAACTTTTCTATAAAATAGTTAAAAGTATTTCTATTCACACCATAGTCATTTTTAAAATAATTTTATTAGTAGTAGCGTTACTACGGTTAAATTTTTCCCATAATTTCCCATTATTGGCATAATCTTCTTCTGAGTATATGCACTTGTTTTAAAGAAGCTCTAATATTTCTGATCATTCATAATAATAATTGTCGTTTTTGTCCTCAAAATGTATGCGTGCTAGGATATTTTGTTCCATATAACAAATATTGGCTTTAGCAATAAATAAAATAATAACATGAAAATAGAATACCTAGATAAAGTTATTTTGTACTAAAAAACTTGATTTCTTCAATCATTGTTTGCCGATCATAATATCAAGTCCAATCGGCACTAATCTGCCACCTTGGCAAAATTCCATGTTTTTCATGGTTTTTCAGAAACGGCCATTTCGTAATGAAACCCCTTCCAAGTACATAGTTTCATTGAGAATAATCCAAATGCAAGTCCAGAAAGTGTAATTTTATAATAAATTTGCTAAATTATCTCAACAATGTCAATATATGGCGTAGAATTGAGATTTCCTTATAAATTTTCTGAAACTGAAATGCTTCCCGAGCATGAAATGAATACTGAATTTTCAATTACTTTTTGTAGTTTCTAGACCTACATATATAAATTTTGGCTTCACTCACAAACAATATTAATATTTAAGAAAGTAAAAACCTGGACTTAATTCAAGACGCAAAGGAAGTAATCATTTTTTGAAGGTAAAATAAACCGTTAAATTTAACACTATTTCATTTTGGTATGTAAGTAGTTCTTGAAGGTCACATTAACTGAATGTTACACACATCACATCTATTATTAACGCGTCCTTTTTGTTGTGAAAACAGAAATACCAATAATAAGCGACCACTTTCCATTCAGCACAAATGAAACATTTATGAGTATGGTTGGTATGAATTTACTATTTTATATTGCTCTTAAGTCAAATCTCTGATTAGACGATTTGACTCGAATTGACTAAGGAATGTTACATTTTTGATGTGCTTTATTTACCTCTTCGTCTATCATTTTTTAGTCAGTTGAAATATGTTCAGTCTTAGGCTGAGGTATCTAAATATGGCAATGCTTTGTGGCAGACAAAATATCTGGATATTTCATTGGGTACTTAATTTTTTTTCAAATATTATTAAAGTAGCTGTTGGTCACATTATACTCTTATCGTCATATTACAGGTTGACCGTAAGATATTCCATAAAAGACCGCTTCAAATTTTGGTTTTCTGTGAAAGATTAGATCAGATAACAAATGTTTATCACCAAGTATCTATTTTGATGACGAATATTCGTGTTGCAATATGTAACAATTTTCAATCAGAGCTGCAATGGCAAAAATTAAAATTTCTCAATTTAAAACATAATAAAAAAATTATGTGACCACATTTGACTCATTTTGTCACTAGTGTAGCGATTGAGTAAAACAGTTTAAAAAATTAAATGCATCTTCTATTTGTGCTGTATTCCGTATAATTGTGAAATTCTGGAATTTTAATCATTCATGCACATGAACAATTTACATAATTTTATAGCTTCGAACGAATTTCACTCTACTTTCTGTGAGGTTTACGCCAAAATTATCCAGATATTTCCGATCGATTTCAAACTTGCACAAATTCATCAGTCGGCTTGTTTATGAACGACTCGCATTTGTTAACAGGTGAATATATCAACAATTTCACGTTTAGTTGAGCTCAATCTTGCAATCTTGCAAAAACTAGTAATATTTCTGATGAAGAACTAAGCATGATTTAGAAACATTCAAGAGTGCGAATGCTCTTAATTAATGTGGACAAAAGTCAAAGATAGAATAAATTGACAATGTTGACATTTGTCATTTGACATTTCACACTATCACTAAAGAATAACTCATAGAAGTAATGGAAATATTGTGTGACCTAATCAGATGAAAAGCGCTTTGGAGAAGTTTTTCAATGACAATTTATCAGCGCACATTCATAGAACCTCATACAGCAATATTGACTGAAAGTCCAAGCACCGTCGGCCTCCATACAATCCCGACTTTGCTCTCCGTTACTTTGGCTCTCTACCAAACTAAAAATTCAGCTCAAAGAACACCGGTTCGATGAAATTAGACTTCCAGGACTGCTAAGAATTTAGTAACACGGCTGAGAATGTGTTATTTAATTGAATGGAGACTATTCTGGAGGATATAAGTAGGTATATTTGAGTAAATTGAATTTATTGATAATTATATTTCATTATAATTCAGATAGTAATAAATCATAAAGTAACTTCAATATTGGCTAATGAAAAAGAAAATTTATGCTTCTAATTAAATAATTGAAAGTACGTCGTTAAACATTCATTTGAATTTATGTATTCGGACCAGGAAAATAGTCAATTTTTAATCAAATAACAAACTGTTCCAGTTGCGTTAGTAATAGCATCTTACATCATTAAGGTGAGCCAATCGAATGGGAAAATTTCAACATTTCAACATAAAGACATAAAAAAATGCTGCATCTATTATAGTGATAACAAAAAAATTGAGTCTCAAAATGTTCCTGGAATGAAATTAAGATGATTTAATCAGATTCCCACAAATTTCCATCATGACTCAAATTTGGCTAAAAAACAAAGCAATAGAAAATTTTGTTTTTCCTCACAAAATTGAATTCATTTCCACATAATACGTGATCTATTTAACAGGATGTAATATATTCATCGTCAATGCATAGTTAGAAATATTCTATTTATTCTAAATAATACATTAAAATATTTTTGTTTAAGACTTATTTCTTGAGTAAATTGATGATCTCATTCCCGTTTCTCTTCCTGATCCGATTTTTTATTTATTTAACTTGAAAGGGGCTGTTAATAGACCGTAAATAGGTATTGTATTAGAACAATATATCGGAAGGTATACAATTCCTCTTTCTCAATATATAGCAGAAACCATATTAAAAAAGAAACAGTCTATTTTATTGTGAGTCAACCACAACCAAAGCCGAAATAAACATATTCGCACAATATTACCTTCTACTGGGAATAAAATCATCAACAATAAAACCCCGTTATCAATAAATCTTCTTCAAAGTAAAGCACTCTTTGTGCTTCAAATTGAAATGGGGTGAAAATTTCATTGCCCTCTTCACACGTCGTAAAGTATCTCCTGCGTCTGTATCTGTATTGCCCTTTTTTAAATTATCTCCAAACAAAAGGGATCAAAACATTCGAGATATACTTACAAGCCACATTATCAGAGTAATATTTCAGGTAGAAAGAAGTTCTGTAATTTATAAATGAGCCTCACAGGACGATTCAATCAAGATGTATTATTATTATTATTTTAAAGTTAACAATAAAAAAGCTACTAACTTCGTATTTAAAAATTGAATACATTTCAACATTGTTTGATATATCACGGATATGTATAGAATTTACATTATTTCCAAAAGTGGATATTTTTATTCCATTAAAATTTATATTAAATCAAAATTGATTTCCAATTCCGAGCCCCGTCAGGCGTTTTATGGGACCGATTTTTGAATTTTTTTAATGTAATTCATTCATACTTTGAAAGTCACTTATTAAATTCTTCTCAATGTATATTATATTTCTGTCTTGATTCAGTAACACTAAGGTTAATGAAGTATTCTCCCAACTACTTCATTTGGAGAAGATTCCAGCTAATTTTTTTATTCTATTTCACACATTTAGGACTGATACAATGAAGAATTTTTAACGGTTCTTTGGTTACTATTCAAAGTTTTCAAACTCATCAAATATATGACGCTAACTAAAGTGATGGTAGCTTGGTGGACCCCTAATAGTTTTAAAATCTTATATCGCAAGTAAAATATGCTGCCGAAATTTCTCTCAAGATGAGCATTGTGAAGAAATTGGTAGGATAGCTTTAATTATCCTTCATGGCGGCTAATTCTAGGTTAACTTCTGCAATTCTTGAACAGCCTTGAGATGATTGGCTTACCATCCCATGAATTAATCTTCAAGGTAGCGATAAGGCTATTGATGAATTCAAATTAACGAACAGACAACATAACTGATACCAATGTTAGAAAAAGGGTATTATTATCGCTCATTGATATATGGCCCTTGGACACTGTTATTTAATTTTCTTTTAAGCAAATGCTACTAACATAAACACGGAAAATCTTTGAAAAATGAAAACTAGAAAACGTATCTAAGGGTAACCGTACAGCAAATGTTAATTGAAAAAAAAGTATTGTTCAGTCTATATTAAGGTCAGGATGAAATTAGTACGTAGTCTATTATTTTTCATTGCTTATCAAAACTTCTCCACGGTTTAACTAATAATAACTAGAGAAATTTTATTACGGAGTATGGAAGAACAGTGTACGTCAGGATCTGTGTTCTAAAAAATCAAATAAACAGGAATTATATAGAATTAGAATTGATCTTTCATTGAATTCATGAAATTGAAAAATTTTGAGTAAGTACTTAAACAACTGCAAGCTTAATTATTTCATATGCACTTATAAGAATATCAACATCTATATTCAAATGCTTCTTTTCTTTCTTTTCTTTTCAAAAAAATATATTAGCTCAAACCACATAACAAAGGACACTTGAGTCCAATATCTTAAATAATTTTAAAAAAGAAGATACAGAAAGCCTACCGGACACTCCAGAAATCACAACTAATGGAGTTGCTGAAATAGAAGAAAGAGATATAGAAACCGTATTAATGAAACTTAAGATCAGAAAAAGTCCAGGCCCAGACGGAATTCATAATGAACGTTTTAAATATAGCGGGAGAAGCCTAAAACAGCCACTAAAAGCTATAACTTGCAAAATCCTATTACATCATTAAATGGCGCCTAAGTACCACAATTTTACTGCTCAAAAGAGGAGAAAGATACCCGAATACTACCGAGGCATAAACCTTCCAAATACAATATTGAAGGTACTATCAAAGATTATAACAAACAAAATAAATGAAATCACCACATAGAGCAAGGATGCAGATCAGGAAGATCTTGTACAGTTGCGATATTTGTCTTGCGACAAATAACTGATAAATCCATCGGGTATAACAAAATGGCGTTCATGTGTTTTATAGATCTGGAAAAGGCATTTGACCCAATACAACTGGAGAACGTGGTACACCTTCTATACAACAGGGAAATCCATGTAACATCTTACAAACATATATTGGAAAGAAAGAGAGAATGGAACGAACACATAGATCTAATGAATGACGATAGAATGGTCAAAATAGCTAGAGACAAGTCGCCGTTAGGGAGTCGAAGCGTTGAAAGACCCCGCAAGAGATGGAGCGACAACCTCTTTAATAATTAAACGGCAGAGGATTCGAGGAAAAACAAGCATTTTGATTACATTGAAGAAAGAAGAAGAAGAGCACGATATTCAAATTCCTTCAATAAAGTTTATTTCATAAAATAATTCAAGTTTGGAATGTTCTTATCATAAAAAAATCTATAAATTCGATTAAAGGTGAAGTTTGTCTTGTTGGGAATTCAGGAATTAAAAAATTTGACTGAAGCTACTATGAATGCGGCTTCATGTGATTATGATTATATGAAATTTAATGATTGATTGATGATTGTTCATTTTTCTCAAATTTGAACAAAACATGAATGATAATGTGTAAACTAATAATCTTAATTTTGTGAATTGGTTTAGATAAAGAGCTTTCCAATCCAACCTGTTGTCAATTTCTTCGAAATGGCTCAAAATATTTGCTATGATTGAATATGACAATACTAAATTTTTTACATTCTTATCGAGACTATGCGTAATATTCATTTGGTACGTTTATTTCCATATTATCCATAATTTCATACAAATTTGGAAAAAAAATGTTAATTCATATACCCCACTTCAATTTTAGATACAATTTCTAAGCTAATAATGTTCTCATATGATCAATTATTTCTTTATATTATTTGAAGTGGAAAAGGTAATCACCAGTGACTTCAAGATTATATTTATCGTCCTACATATTTAATAATTGTACCTTCTCTATAGTGGCGAATAAATAAAAAAAATCGAATAACCGGAAAATGATGGTAATTCACATGAACACCAATACATAAATAAATGCTTTGGCAGTATCTGCGATTAAGATGTAAAAGCATACAGACAATTAAAGATGAAGCTAAACGAATAAGATAATAACATAGTGTAGTACCTGAAGGCCTGATTCCATTCTTGAAAAAAATATAAAAATATATATATATATTTACGCCCCTGCAAATCTTAACACTGTGTATAACATTTATATGGAGGGTAAAACAAGATATAACGAATACAAAATAAAAAGAAATCGACAAAAGCATTGCCTCTTGTTCTGGCAACATAATAATTGCTTTCACAACTTCATTCTCTTT
Source organism: Diorhabda elongata (assembly GCA_026230145.1). Taxonomy (NCBI): domain Eukaryota; kingdom Metazoa; phylum Arthropoda; class Insecta; order Coleoptera; family Chrysomelidae; genus Diorhabda; species Diorhabda elongata. The sequence continues at coordinate 27,190,362 of CM047929.1, read as the reverse complement.
TTTTAGTTCGTTTTTTGATCGTAGAGTTGATTCACCACTCGCAAAGGAGGAGTGGTATTCATATTTATACAGTGATTATCGATGTTATGGATCAATTCGAAATATAGAAGTTTATACAGTGTGGGGAAAAATTTATGAGTATAATTTACTCTCAACTATTGTCTTCTCCGGGTTAAAAGGAGTTTTTGTGAATTAAACTATTTCGAATGTTCCAAAAAACAGTCCATCCAGGAACATTGTCAAATAACCAGCGCCCCATTTGGAATATATACGAAACAATTAAACCAGTAACAGCCTGGATGTTAGGTTCACAACCAATATTCAAAGCTTGATAATTCTGTATTGAAATTAGAACTAGTTCTTATCAACTGAGGAAAAATCTTCGTAGGTATTTGTACAACTTACTTTCGCTGTTGAATTTTGACGTTTTATATCACCTTTAATGTAATGGTGATATGATGAACTTATCGGTAAGCACAAAACAGTCAAAGAAAATTTTTAATTACAATTTAGGGATATTCCATATAGAATATTTTAGGACAAATGAGTGGATGGCTGATGGCGAAGAGACAACATTTGAATACTATTGGGAATAATCTATCTTACCTTCATAAACAGAAAATGCTGTCTGCTGTGATGTTACTTACGATAAACTAAATATACTAGAAGTAAAGATATAAATTATTATCTGATAATATTTTTGTTTACATCTTTACTAGAAAATCACCAATTATACATAAAGATTCCTTGTAACTAAGTTATAAATTCTCCCTCTCCTCTTCCATAATTTTCTATAAGAAAAGCGGACACATTGGCGGACATTAGAGCTCGGATATTAAGCCATGCTTCTTCTATATATCCAGCTTCATTAGAATTTTCCTTGAAGAATATGTGTCAGCTTAAATAATGATTTGATACTTTTCCAGTACAATAACCTACATGTTATAATCATAAATAATTTGTAAGATTCCAATTTCTATTGAGAAATATGTTTTATAATCAAACATTGAGGTTTATTTTTGTCTAATCATCTTTAACCTTCTGACTTTTAAATCAACAATTTACAAATATTTCAAACAAAAATATTCCAAGGCTAGAGAGGTTAAATATCAGGTGAGAAAGTGATAGAAAAGGATTTTATTAGGAGAGGGATATTAAAACTATAGAAGGTTTTGATATCTGATTTCTAGCGAAACAATCTGCTGTTTCTCTATTGTACAAATTGGTATATTTTCATGAAGTTAGTTATATGAATAGAAAAATGATGCAGAGATGAAGATTTAATACTCAACAAAAAAAATTGCGCATGGAAATTAAGAAATTTGCCTATAGGTACATATAAAGAATACTAGTGTTTTTGTTCTGCATCTGTAAGTTTACTGTATTGGAATCAATGACACTTGGTTTTATCTGATAAAGAGAATCACACATAATTTTCAGCATATTTTGATTATAGTTGACATGATTCAATATGTTCTCAGCTTAACTTTCGACAAATATTGTTAGCAAACGTTTTGTGAATAGCCGAAAAATACAAAAATGTCTGAGATTGTCCATAATAAAGAAGCCAAAATTCTGAACTTGTTTTGTATTATTTGAGAAAAAAAGAAACGATTCCCGATATATTAATAAATAATCCTGATAGCTAAAAAGAAACAGAGGTCGGCATAAGTTAGGCAACAATTTTGAATTAAGAGAAAAAAGTGAAGGGTCAAAATAAATTTATTAATGAAAATTACAAAAGGTATTCAATAAAACATTACTGTAAGTCCTATCTTGATCAATGCATTCACAGCAACGTTTCCCAACGGAGAGGCAGGTCCAACGAAGCATGTCAAGCTATCTACGAAAAGTTTCAAATTCTGCTTCAATTACAGCCTACACACACACACACCAGGGAGGTTTAATTCTTCTTCAATGAAGACGTGAGGATTCTGGTCGTCCTAGTTATGCCGATTGACCGTACCGTTCAGCTTGAAGGTTATTTCATCCGACCACAAATTGGAATGCTGATCATCCTGACTGCATCCAAGGGACCACTCCTGCGATCGAAATCATTTTCGTGAAGTGCATGTACGAGACGTGGACAGTAATTTGGATAGTGCATACGTTTCAGCATTCGTCATATAGAACGATCAGATATTTGAAGTTCTCCCACAAATAGTTCGGCTGTTAGTTGTTAGAGATAGCGGTTTTCCTAACGCGTCGCGTCGTCAACAGAACTCGTTGAATTTTTGGTACGTCTTCCACACTGTTGAACGTTTTGATAGTGGAGAGTTGTAATTCGGTAAGCATAGTTTCTCAATCCGCGTTCGTATGCAGATGCAACGTAACAAAAAAAAATTTTTCTTGAAGCGTGAACTTGTATCAGTTATTCATTCTGAGAACGCGTCTACTCGACGACCACTTGTTATCATGACACAGAAAGAACTGTCCGAAGCACAAACTTCGTTTTGATCGTTTTCGACAGCGTTGCCAGACTTATGAGCGTTGCCAAATATACGCCGATTTTTCGAGAACGTGTCCTGACTTTCGCTGACCTCTGTATTTTCATCATATTCTATACATTTCAGGAAATGGTAAGTAAGTCAACAGATTGGAGACTATGATTAGAAGCTTACACTAAATTGAGGGTCATGTTTAACAATCCTTTTGAATGATTTCATCGGTTGTTGGCGCATCTAATGGGGATCAGAAATTATACAGATTATAAACAAACATTCTTATGTCTGCATGTGTATAAACATAAATAAATGATGAAATTGGTGTAAGTTGATTCTTTCGAGAGTACTATGTATATGTGATTCGATTGTATGTATGCAGATAGGAGGGCGGAATAACTGGTCCGTGTTTTTTTAAATGGAAATAAAGTTTTTGTTTAGAAACTTCATATTTTTCAATGAGTTTCCTTTGAGCTCTATATATTTTACCAAGAATTATCTTCGCCAACTGAGACTGTTTTCGTGCTTGTATTCTCATTTAATCGACCTCTTAAGCATAATATACGCTTGATAAATGCTATAACTTATCAAGGGTAGTAAATATGGAAGCCAAAAAACTATAGATATGATTTTATTCGTGGACAAATCACTTTAATATGTTTTAGAACTGATTAACTATGAGAAATTTCGAAAACTGTTTGGTCACGTATGTATTGCGATGGAGTTTCAACAAGCGTAGCAAAAGCTCAACCAAAATTAAGTTAAACAATGATAAATACTTGGTCTTATGGAAAGCTTTCCCTTATACAAACCACGTTTGTTATTAATAAATCCAACACAAACTAAATGACGCAACTTTTTCACATTTACACAGGTCAAATGACAGATGTCAGCACTTTTAGGTAATAGGCGGAATTTCTTGACCCATCCTCGTACTTATAACCATTTTAGTTTCAGAATGAGTCGTCTTGGTAATTTGTTTTCTCGATGAGTTGAAAGTAAAAATATTTTTTGCAACAATATTTATGATAAACAGTGCGTACGTCATGTATAGGGTATGAAGAAAAAATTATAGATAATCTACACACTGATAATTTACATGCAAAATCTTAATTACTAGGTGGAATGAGTTTCGAAGTCTTGGCAGTTTAAACGCCTATACGTTTTTCAGCACCAATCAAGCCCTGCTTATCATTTTTTATTTATTTAACGTCTTGTTTTCAGATGATGTGCAAATTATCGATAATTTTGTAATTGGATTCGATTGGCTGTTCTTGAAGCAGAATTTATGTTAATTTTTTGTCGAGACATGTGTGTAGGATGACTATATGAAATACGTAAATGTCTGCATATAATAATGGCAACATGTTTCCACGTCTTTTACCAAATAAAACTAATTAAAAAATAAAAACAAGAACTCATTACTTTACATAAATACATACAGATACTTTCAAAAAGTTGATGAAACGAGTGTCAAATTAACCAGATACCACGATACCCAGCTTTAATTATCAAGTTAATCTCGTTCGCCATATCCGCGATATAGAAAGACACCGAAGTGCAAAGAAAATTGTCAATTTTAATAATAATGTGCTAGATATTCCTTACAATCGATTCAAAATTGATGATCATAATTTATATAAGTATACTAAAATAAAGAAAAGCCATAAATTGTAAAGGAATCGGTGAGGGTTTTCAAATAGGAAGGGCAGCTAAATTAGAATGGTGAGTTAACAACGAGAAATTAATAGAACATATGGCAGGAGAAAAGAGAAAATCCGAAAAATAAAAAAGTATACCTCGTCTTTAAAACTTTCATACTAACCTCCAAACTTTGACAGTTATTAATACTTAATAGTTCATCTCAGTATTTTCTGTCCAGGAAATTACCGAATTTTACTGAACCTCATCTGCTATTCCTATAACATGGCCAATTTTCCTTTAAGATATAGTTTAATTATATGGGATTACATTACTTTCTTTTTCATTCACCATGAGAGAATACCAGGGTTGCTACTTAATTTTTGAGATATGGCAATATGTGAATATGTTAAATCTGACGTTGCTATCATCAAGTTTAAAATGTTAAATGGGGAACGTACTCATACGAGTACGAATTGAGTTGTTTACTTGAAACACCACGAATAATGGATCTATGTATATGAACCCAAAACTAGGCAACAATCAACTGTAAAAAATAAATTGCTAGGTAAACGTTTCTCTACAACTGAAGTAACGCTTGATGCGTTCAAATCACATGTTTTGTAGGTAAGTACTCCAATCGGAATGGAAAAAATGATTCGACAATTGGTTCAAACGCATGCAAAAATTTATTTATCTTAATGGAGAATATTTTGAAAAACAATGAAACCAGATCCTTGCTCAAGTTCATTAACACCGCGTAAATAAAAAATGAGAACTTTTCAGGAGAGCATGGTTATATATTGCGATCATAACACATGAAAATTCATGAACATAGATCGATTCCAAGATTTATGTGTCATTTGACTAGCCCTGCATCTTTCGATTCTGTATCGAATGATATGCAAAAATCAAAAAGGCATTTTTTGGTCTCAAGCGAAGATATCCAAATATGAATATTTTTTATTTGTCTATCTCAAATCTTAGTTAGCAACCCTCGTGTAAATATTACCTCGTGCTTCGTGACTTCATCTTTGTCCAGATTAAAACATAAGGCAATTTGACCAAACAGAAATAAAAAAATAAATCGCTATGTTAGAAGATGGGCAGTTGCTACTGCCGTCAAACATTTATGAAAAATCTGCGACAACATTTCCATCTAAGAAACCATCATATGTGGATTGGAGTCTATTTTTTTATCACCCCGATTCTCAGATCCTACCTGTTTGGACTTCTTCCTATTGTGTAGGTTTCTAAATTTCTCCAACACCAATAGAGGACATACAGCTTTAAATACAAGTTGCCATTCGTAGAGCAGAAATTTAAACTTCTATTATATCGGTCCTTTTTTTATTAAGCCCCTATTATGTAAAGATTTCCAAATTATGGAATTTTATCACTAAATCTCAAGGAAAACAAATTTATAACAGTGTAATCAACAGCGTATTATCCAAATTATATACTGTTATAAAGAAAATTTTCCTATTCGATATTAAGGCTACAAGTAACATATCGAAATGACGTTTATTCAACTTTTTCAGGTATTACTGCTCTATATTTCTATATAAAAAAGTCATAGATGTTATTTTATCTAATTTATGGAGGATTTTATGATTTGTTCGCATCCTCATCTGGCCACCATATTCATATTTTTCAGTTATAAAATTTCACATTATTTGCCTGAGATTTCTTTTTTTGTCTATCCCGTAATACTTTTCATACATCCATATTCAAATGCTTCATAAAATTAGTTTCCAATAGATTTTCACGCGCTTATCAAATCTAATGATGTAACTAGAGCCACTAATTGCTCAATTTAGAATACAAAATACGTTGACAAACCAACAAATTACATAAATTAGGAGAAAAACTTTATTTTTCATTTTTGCAAAGAGTCAGAGCTTAGCTAATGAGCAATAATAACATGAATCTTTCGAGAGATAAAATTCTAATTATAATATTCGTTCAAATATAAAAAAAATACTAATTAGAAAAATATTTGGTTATTGAACTCATATGATAATTGTAATTTATCATATTCGACATTTCAACTTTACGGCTGTGTGTGAAAACACGTGTTTTTACTTTGCAATATTTATAAATATTATTTTATTTATACCGTAGCAATTATCTTCTTATGTCAAGTGTCTTTCGATCCGACGTAAATCAGTAATAAAGTCACATCGTTAACTTGAAGGGATGGGCTGTAGATAAAACAATGTTGCCGTACCATCAAGGAATTATAATTTAATAAACAATATTTGATTTTAATTCATATATCAACAATTTATTTTTCATGCGTGTAAATATTGAAATAACTAACTGTTGATGGAATTAAATATTTCAATGTAAATATTGAAGATAGCAGATATTAACTTCTCGATATATTTCACTAAATGATAATTTGGCAACATTGACTGCTCGGTTACGAAGTAATAAATCAAATGGTTTGATGTTGGGCGACCTTTAGGGCTTTAAGATCAAAACCGACCACTTTACTCTCTTACATTTCTGGTTTAAATATTAATGCAAGTGTGGAATGAATCATGAGGTGAAACAGAATTGAGATTTATTACAACTAATGTTCAATTTCTTTCCACCCTTGATAAAAAAAACTTGAATATGTGATAGTAGGGGATGAATTTCAAAGTGTTCACATGCTTCTGAGTAATTGTTCATCTCTAATTAATCTCCTCCTAATGTATAGTTATATTTCATAGTGCTCTAGTTCTTGTTATTAAAATTATCTCTGAAATACTTCTAAGCGATTTTTAATTTCATTGAAAATCGATTATGTACATTAAACAAATATATAATCTATTGATTGCCTAAAAACAATTAGATCTTCATTAATTCAATAAAATTACTGTTTTGCGGTTCGTTTACAATTAAATTTACATTATACTTTTCTATCTCTAATTCTTTTAAGGTAGATATTTCGAGCGTCAGCTCACTATGAGTATAATTGATATAATGCCGTTTCAACTCTTTTCAGTTAGTGGTGCCATTAAAGGAGTACTGATCTCAATTTGTTACTTGCCTCTTTTAAAAGATATTCCATATCAAATATAAGGTACTTCAGAGGAAATAAGGTCCAATACCGATCTATTAGGTCGAGTACTCGGCCGAACCCCGCCATGGGTGTTACACTTCTACGAGAATATTATGGAAGGCTCCTCAGCAACATGGCACCATAGCCAGAATTTTCGAATAAAGTGTGTTTTACAGACAAATCAAAAATATTTTAGAATTTTTGAACCCTTTTCTAACCAATCTAACCAATAGAAAAAATTTTGCTAACAACAAAAAAGGGATAGAAGCAAGGTGAGTGCATGTTGACCCTTATTACTCTAGTTGAATGCAGGGAGTCCATAAGTGAATTAGTCATGTTTCGACCAATAAAAGAGAGTATGGTTTTATTCACTGACTCACCCACAATCACGCTTCGATTGATCCAGTACTGTCTTGGTTGATTACATTGTGGCTTATTGAGCTGAATGCACATTCTAGGCTAATTATAAATAAAATTGGCGCTTTTGTTTTCACTTTGTGTCTGCATCCGTCCAGTCACTTTTCCAACGGCTTCGAATATAAATTCTGTAGTCCATTTTTGTTTGTAGTAAATCATTCAATCAAAATTGTTCGTCATAATTCACAAGTGAATTGTATTGAAATTTTTTTGAATAATGGATCAAACCAAATTCAATGTAATGGACTGTTAAATTCTGAAGAATATTTACTATTTTTTTTCAACCTGATTGGAATTACTTTGAAGTAAAACAGTAACTAGCTGATAAGTATTTCCATTAGTTGATAATAGTTTAATTGAGATAAATACCGCTTATTTTGAATGAGAACATTAGAAAATCACTTATGTATTCAATTATGTCGAAACAAGTGGTAATTACTCACCAGCATCCCAATTTGAATGACTTATACAAGGTGTTTCACATAAGAACCGTCTCAAAGTATAGAGAAGCCCAAAATATGCCTATATAGCAATTTACCTCTATACAAAGTTGCATCCCTGAAAATATATAGTACCTCAAATTAGAGCCCAAAATTTCGAAAAAAATTAAAATCTTTCTAATCCTTCAATTTATAAAATCAAATTTGATATACTGTATGCAATTGTTTAGGGTACTAAGTGATGGTAAGTAGAAAGCAGTCGAACTATTCTGGGAGTTACTTAACTGGACGTTAGTTGATTTAAAAAGTTTTTTCTCATTAACATGGATAATTTGATTCCAGTAATTTCTCATAAAACATTATTATGAGAACAGCAACTTGTTAAATTTGATGTATAAATTCAATTCATATATTTTCCTTTAAAATGGCAAAGTTGTATGAAAAACTACAAAAGAGGTAAGAAGTTTTAGCTTTAGATTATCCATGATATGAAAAATAAAATTTCGAAAATGAAGTGACCCATGAAAAATATGATATTTTAAGGTTAGGTTACCCCCCACAATGGTTCGATGGCCTACCACTTACCATTACTTAATGCTGTTAACATTTGCATACATACGTACAAAATTCGATATTTTTAAGTTGAATTGATTAGTTTTTTTCTGAATTCTGGGCCCTACTTTGAGGCCCTATAGCTCCACAAATATACAACTTTGTATTGAGATAAAATGAACTAATCGTCATATTTTGGACTCTTCTCTGTGTAGGTTTTTATACGGGACACCCTGTATAATAAATATAAACTTATAAACGTAATTTATACTCAAGCATATTCGCCTAAATATTTCTATTAGGCAATTGATTTTTATACATATAATTTAATTTGAAATCATCAACAAAAAATATCTTGAACTTGTGCTGGGATTGAGTAGAGGCTACAAATCCAGTGCAGAGTATTTTCACAAAATATCCTAGTCAAGTTACTCATTTCCGAAATCATTCTCAGATGAAAAACGAACAAAAAATTGCATTCAATTGAAGCGTTGAATATGTCACATTTCTACATGCAAATTGTGCTTAAATGAACAGGAACCATTATTATCTGATACTCGTTGATTCCCAACGAGAATCTCCACCTCCAATACCATCCTAAGAAATGTGGAGTCTTAGAAAATTACCTAATACTAGATGAATATTTCATTGAAATCAGATACGAAGCTGAAAATAGTTTATTTCAAATTTAACGGTATAATGTGAATTTAGATCTACATCAAATATACTTAAATCAGCTACACTATAAATGTCAAACTAACTGTTTGGATGTCAAGGAAAGATTTGTGACTTGTAGCTATTCGAGAATAATAATTAGGCATTAAGTGTATGAGTTAAATTATGATTAATCTATCACTCGATAAAAATGGACATACTTTCAAAGCAAAACTAATCTGCAAGCTTGAATGGATATTAGGTGCAATAAGAACTGTATAAATATCTGCTCAATAATATTAACAACGATTGAGACACATTGAGACATTTTGAAAATAGTGATAAAGTATCATGAAATTTTTTTAAATATCTGAAGTTTATTATGTACAATGGAATTTTTAATGCTGGTACTAAAATCTTTGTACTATACAATAAAATTATGAAATATCTAAAAAAGGATTTAATTACACGGTCCATAATCCAAATTTTAAACATAAAATCATAATATATCAACATACTTTTTTGTCCTATAGTAACAAGAGAACTGGAATTCATTGAAAGGTAATAAAACCATATATAAATGTACTTTTTTGAACATTCTTTCCTTTCTATATATCAGTGGAATAAATTCATTTCGTGTCAAAGTTCAATTAATCGTAAGCATATGATATATATGAAGTGTCGAACATAAAAAGCTTAGAACCAAGCTTCAATAGTATGTATTTATGCCAAAAATATTCATTTCCGCGTGGAAACTGAATTGCTTATTCTAGTTAATGATTTTAGATAGAGTGAGCTTCATAATAATATTAAGAAAAAATTACATCCATTTTAGGTAAGTTGAAAAATGATCTAAAGTTTTTCAAGTACCTCAAAATTCAAATGACAGTTATGTCGTAAGATTTCGAATACACTTATAAACAAAACCAACAAACAACGAAGCACAGTGACAGATTGTAACAATTTCCAAGGCGTATCCAAAAAACCAAATCCAAATTTTTTTATTACGTCAAATGTAATTTTTTAAAAATACAGTAATTTACCATCTAATAATTTTTCTGTGATTATAGATCATTGCAATGAAATATAATCTTAATTTGCTAATTCATGATTTAAAACAAGACCATGGGCTCCATTTAATGAGATTCAAAGCATAGAATATTGTTGATGGGCCAAAATAAGAGCTAATAATTTCGTGGCATGGTAGAAATGAATGAAAAACAACTAACCAATTCACTTTTATTTCAGATCTAGAAGCACATACATGTTTCGGAAGATGTGTCACCATTTGCACCACTCCATTTAAAGAGTGTAATTGAAGCAGATATTTAGAGAAATTACGTCCCATTGATCAGAATGTTCAGTTGGACCTACATTAGTACGATTATTACACGATTAAATTTAGTAAATCAACAAACCAGTTTTGCAAATACGTCGTTAGGTACTCTACTTTCGCTCAATCAGAAACAAATGCTTGATGCAAGAAATTTGTTCAAAGTGATTATGCGAAATAATTTTAAAAATTTATGATCCTAGAGTGGACCGTTACACCTTATACTAGTGATTATTTTTTTATTTTGTTTTGTTCCATTCACAACAAATTTCACCCGGTTCATGAAATTTACAAGGTTATATAATGAATCGTTTTCTAAACCTACTAATGTATGAATAAAATTTAAATAAGAACAAATTTTTAGATAAAAAAACAGAGTACATGATGAACTTATAAAGTACTATATTATTCTGATTGATAATTGATATAATATTGGAGGAATGACTGAAAACGCTTAGGTGTTAATAAGATGAATTACTATAATTGATTATTTATAAACGTCGGTGGGGTATTTTGTCACTTCTATGATTCGAGCTGAAATGTTAACCATTCAGTTAACATTAAAACGGAATAGACACGTACGCATACCTATCAATTATCGTCTAGGCAGGTAAGCATTATTTTGATTAATAGTTTTATAATAATAATCCCTTTCATTATTTTTGTAAAGTGATTTGTCTTATACAAAACTGTTGGATATTACTCATTGATACTGATTATAATGAATTGAAATATGATAATGTTCGTGACTAAAACTTTTGGTCTATTTTTTGAGTTTATAAAACTAAGCACTAATTATTGATGAGTAAATTGAATTTGTTATAAATAAAAAATGGTTTTTTATTAATAAATCAACTATATAAGTGATAGTAACCAGGTAAATGTGTTACTTTGGAAAAAAATTCTGCAGGCGATTTTCATCAGCCAAATAAAAAATATGTATTTCGTCTAAGGGTTTGGAATTATTCATTTGTTTCGCTAAATGTGTATATAAACTATATGTCTAATAAATGTTTATAATAGAATCCTCAGTTTCTTTCTAATAGTGTAATATTTGAAGTAAATTCATATTATCTAAAAGTTCAATAAATTTTTGATTTTTCAATTGCTTTTCCACCAATGTCTCTTACGAATTGAAAGCGAAATAGTGAGCAAATTTTTGTTGACGTACTCAACATTTTATAGTTTCTTATAAAATAGATCTATCAAGACAAATAGCCTTAAAGATCTAATTTTATAGCGGAAATGTTTGGAACTTGTTAGGATATATTTTTTATAACTGTAAATTATTTCAATACAACTAACATTTAACGATGAAAACATAAGTTTTATACAGATTTGTAAATCGTGTTTGTTTCTCAAGAGTTTTGTATTTGAATGGCATAACATTAGTATACCAAATTTGAGAATGTATCTATATCTGCGTCGTAGAATACCGCATACCACAACGATTGTGGATTTATAAAGTAAAGTTAAACTATACCAGTGTTTACGAATGTTAATGAATTTTCTGAATTTACTGTTGCATTATTATGTTTTGTTGGTTGATTGATAAGTACCTAATAATTTGGATAAAAAAATTGAAAATGTAGTATATATTAGACATTTTATGATACTGGCTCTTAATTTATTTACACCCTAGTTTATGAAAATCTTATTAATAATATGACATAACGTAGTTAGACATTTTTTAAGTTTAGGGCACTTTGCACTTATTTTAAAAGAACCAATAGGTACGGTTGTTGAAATGGTAACGATATGAACAACCAAATATGATAGGATTTTAGGATAATGGAGAAGAGGATTCAAATGTTACGACCAATCAAAAAATGTAAATTTATTTTTGGTAAAGTTTGAAAGCGTGATGATGAATCCTAAATATTTTCATTTTTTGTATATCATTTTTTCAATATTATAAAGTACAAATATGTCATTAGTTCCTTATTAATCGATGTAATAAACATATTTGTCTACCTTATTAAACTACCAATAATTCTTATAAACCAAAAATAGATTTTAACTTATCTTTATTTTAAGGATATTTCAAAAATATCCGAAAGAAAACATAATATTCTCTAATTTGAATAGTTCGTGGACTAAATAAATTTTAATTGAAAACTTCTAGATTACTGTAAGTTAAGGCATAAGGAATGGTTTATAAACAAAACGTAACATCGCTATTAAACTTGTGCGCTGGGGTTAAACAGTTTAAAAAAATAGAATACTCACTTTGACCGAGATGAACTCTCTTCATCCAAGGATAAATTTGTGGAGGATTCGAAGAAGATCCACTCTTTGAATTATTATTCGATCCAGATTTCTCGTTGCTAGATGTAGAGCTGGTGCTTGAAGCCGGAGAAGAAAGATTTTGCGAAGCAGTAGAAGATCCTGTTACTGGTTTACCACTAGGAGAAGTACTTACAGATAAGGGTGAAGTTAAACCGGAACTTTTCGAAGTTATTGTGGCATTTGGCGTGTTACTTGTTTGAGTATTTATTAGTGGTGGTGTGGCTCTAGTCGGTGGACCACTGGTACTTAAATCTTGTGGAGAAGCAACGCCAGTTGAAGATGTTGAATCGGCATACTTACAACTAGCTGCAGGGTTCAACATACCCGGACTTTGTCCACCCGGGCTGGCATGGTGCATGTGTGTATTTGTTCCTCCAGATATTCTTTGAGGTTGAAGTTGAGTATAATCTCCTATTGTTGGTTGTAATCCGTGGCCAGGTGCTGGTGTCGCATAAGGATGTGGAGGATACTGAGGACCGACTTGGGGTGGCGAATAACAAGCAGGTGGATAACTAGAAGCTGCCGTAGCATTAGGATTGTAGTAATCACCTCCTTGATTATTATTCTGATGAGATTGTTCACCAGAACGACCTGGTTGTCCATAGCACTGTGCTAAAGAATTAACAAACTGATAAGAACTCATCGTCAATTGATTGTTTAAATAACGGTCCAATTACATATCGTCAAATACACATAAAACAGTTTGTAGATTGTTTTAACACTTGTAGACACTTGTTTAACACTAAACGTTGACACGTGATTTGAGTTATAAAAATGTTCAATCAAAATTTTACGATGATGAATCAAGTGATATAAATATTGAGAAACATCGCGTTATGACGAAACGGGTTCAAAAGTTGTGTCTCACGTGGGGACTTATATGATAGTGACAGACGAGACGTTTCGCGTCGAGTTTAGCGGCGCCACGACTGGGCAATACCTCACGTTCATTGGATTTAGTATACTAGGTTGTGATACTCACAACAGTCGTGATCGCGGGGCGTAAGTGCTTCGCTCCCGACAGAAACAACCATTCCCATCTCAGTTCAGTAGAATGAAACGGATATACGAGAGGGGATAAGTCAGTGTCGGCATACACGCTACAGACTAACGGCATGTTAGAAGATTGCCGGCGCAGGCTTGGGGAGGAGTTACAGAGGGGAAAGAGGCGGGACCCACAAATTCAAATTGATAATTTGTGAATTGTTTAAGATTTGACGCTCAACGGAGCGGTATGTATACTGGATTCCGGTAGCTGGCCACTCTGATGGATCGCCCTAAGCATAATTTTACAAAGATACTGCTTAGGACTCACCTGATGAAGAAGTTGATTGAAAATTTATGTGAGTTGATTTTCTAGTGGCGTGTTGGAAATTTTCACCTGTTATCTATATCAGGAATTTTTTCGATCAATTGAACATAATTTTTGTAACTTAACGGTTTGTGTATAAAATATTTTCGTTGGTTGATTTTAGTGTAAGTACGTGAAAAATATCATTTTTCTTGAAACTGCTAGGTAGAAAATTTTCTGATAACTGCTTGAAAATTGAGCTTAGTTATCTAATTTTGTGCAATAGTTATAAGTTTCTCAAGTTCATTTAATATTTGCACAGTGGTTTCCAAGATTTTTCGACAAAGTTTTGTGTTATATCAATTTCTATATTACCATCTATCTAGTAGATATTGGTATTAGGTAATTATTTCATTTATATAAATTTCAATTGATACTGATTTCCTCTACTGAACATTTATAGTACCTACAAGATATTAGACAGTTTCTCATTCTCAGTATTGTCAAATTTCATGTATAAGTAAAGTAATGAATAGATTTATAGAGAAGCTAAGATTTGACCTTATCTAATTTGGTTTTTAAAAACTGATATATTTTTGTAATAATAATTACCAAATACACAATAAAAGAATCGCGATAAGCAATATCCAGGTATTAAACTATCAACATAGGAATGGGAAGAATCGTACATTTAAATATCCAATCATAACTTAACTTTTATAAAATTGCTCCATAATGTGAACTGATATTTCTACATCTATAAATCAAATTTGTTTGTGATTTACTAATTTTTTATCCATATATATGTTTTGAAAAGATAGAGGTAGCTGATCTGAAAATAGGCTTCGCAGCCAACATTAGTGTTTAACCTTCGCATTAGATTTGCGTTCTCTTCTAACGTATGATTCAAAATTACCAAAACAGTTTCCAATGTTTTATGCTTTTCCATAACACTCCATATCTGTTTCTCCATTAACAAAAGAATTAAACAAATGACAATGAAATGAAACAGTATATAACACAAAGTTAGGTACTTAGTACAAGTAGGTTTTCAACAGCGTTAATAAAGTCAATCATAGAAAGCATTTTCTTGTACAATACAGATATTTAGTTGCTGAGATCCACTTTTGCATAGCGTTGTTCAGTAATTATATATATAAACTGCATATGCTAAACATTACTAATTAAACTTTGATACAATAATACAATTATGTCAATATCCATTGATCATAATCATTATTATTTACGAGTATGATATGTACTTGAATTCAAATATATTTTGCTTACTTCATTTCTTAATATGATATGCCATTAGCTGTCTTATTGCATGTATTTTGCTACTTTTCGATAATCATATGTGGGATTTTTTATGCTTTTGGTTTGTTTGTTTTAAGCCTTTGGTTTGTTACCTGTAATTCCTGGTAATACTTATATTTGATTATGCATATAATGAGATGGTTTAGTGTATTCTCTATCGACACCCTAGTTCCCAATAAACATACTAGATCTCTTTACTCGCTCTATGTCTGTTTATCTTTTTTATAATATATTTAACCCCACTATTTGACTGCCTATGTGCGTGTTCGAATATACTATTTCTAGATGAACTGAAGTGTATATGTTACCTTGAATTGAAAAAATTTGAAAAATCAAATGAGTTATGTAAAAACTAAAGCCAATTAAAATTTATGGCCTATTTCACATATCTCCCTATTAATTGTTGAAGAAGAGGAGTTGACAATTACTATGGTATAGTATATTATATAATGCTGTCAATTTGTCCAGTCTTCCTAGGTCACAGGTATGATATGAGCCAGAAAAAACTTTGTTTTAACATTGCTGAACTGTTTGGAAGCTGATCTCAATAGATCTTATTAGAAATATATTTTGAATTACGTCATCAGGAGAAAAGCTTAACTGATTTCGATGTGGACTCCTCTACAGTTCTACACATTTTATAAACCATTCATTTCAAAAATTTTGCGATAATAGAAAGCAACTGTGTGCTTATAATTATTACATTTGTTAGAAATTTTTGTTCCAATTTTGTGAGGAAGGAAATCTATATCAATCGATGTCATTTGTTGGCTGATAAAATAGTATCGCAAACTGTTCTAATTAGATGAGATATGAAATATAATACACTCTAATTAATATTTTGAGTATCTGCCAACTTAGATCCCAAATAACACCAATCATCAACCTACGAAGGCTGCTACTTAAGTTTCGAGATATACAAATAAAAACATATATATAACATATATATATATAGCTTTCTTGTTTTTCAAAAGTAAGATTATAAGATCCATACTGTAGCGAAGTGCAACCACGATTGAATTCTGAAAACCAGCAGAGCACGGTTACTTGAGATAGTGCTTCAATACAAACAATCAAAGCAAGTTCATCGGCACTCTGCTGTTGGTGTAATCCATGTCAAGAGTCATCATCGCACGTTTTAATTTCATTAATTGACCAAGATGAATATTTCAAATATCTGTAAAACACTCAAATAACTTCGTATGACAAAACTGAGCACGTTCACCATTAAAAATGTCAAACTCTTTGATAGCATTGTCAGATTTGATCTATTCACATCCGTGTTGCCATAACTCGAATCGTAAGTATCACCCCTCTTATGAGTTTTCTTTCCATGTCGTTCGTTCAAATGTTTCTGTGGGTCCCAATATTTAACTTATCGACTAGTTTCTCTAAATCTACGAAATGTCTTTTTACTTATTTTGATATTTTAAATACTCTTTCACATTGATGGATTAAATAATGAAACATTTATTAAGCCAAGAGTTACTTTTAGATATGTGATCACTAAGACTGGATGCGAATGTAAAAAATGATAACAAATTTTGTTGAATAGTTCTATGGTGATTATTCTATGCATGGAATCAGCCAAAAATTATTTACCATAATGAACTTTGGCAGAATATTCATAATATTGTGAGCAGCAGGATAAGGAGAATCTTGCGAATCACAAACAAAACAAAAGAAGCAAAAGCAAGAATATGATACTTATAGGTGTCGATTTCTTTAATCATCAATCAAATTATGGATGTTTAAGACACATATTGAACTGCTGTGTGCTCTTTCTGATTAATGAGGAAAATTCAGTATATTCAACATGAGTTCAAAGAGTGAAGAATAAATACTATAAATTTGATGTTCCTACTGGTTTCTGTTTCTTAGTTATCTTCTTAGTTATCATTTATATTTCAAGTATTTTAAATCTTTGTAACGGCAACGTTTTTTTGAAAGAAAACAACAACTTTTAAATAGCTATAGGAAAAATGAAGCAATCTTACAAACATTTTCGAATAAGTAACACTTTTGTTCTGTAATTCTGTAGTAATGAGAAAAATAGTCTATAACTTACGGGATTCATCCAAATTTCTCATATCAGTAGTTTTCTGTTTCATTAGAAACACCTCACCTACGTCTAGTAAGTGTAACTAGTTGATGAGAGTAACCAGTTTTTTTCAATTATATAACTCACCTAACAAACCCTTGAATCTTTCCAAATATTCTAAAACCATGTAACTTTATAATTACTAAACTATTAATTTACTATTCTAGTCTAGTTTCTTATTCTCGATTAACCGCTATAATCTGGTGCTTATGAGTAAAGGCTGGTGAGTAAAGGGTGAGGCGATTCTTTTAGATATCACTCTGCCCAATCGGATTCATATCTGGTGAAGTTGGTAGCAATTATAATCTTTTCATATACACATTTTGGATTATTCTTGTGTTCGAACATTATTGACCATACAAATTATATGTTCCATAAGCTCTGTTCTCATAGGTTTAATGATTATTGATGATTCCTATCATAATACGTGATTTATAATTGAGTTTTATCTTAAAACGGTAAGCGAGTGGCTGTGCATTGCCTAGTAAATCGAGGCACTCTATCTTCTATTCACTCTTCCAGTCAATGAACAATTATCCTAGCTTATGCCACTGTAAACAGTCATTCTAAAATGATCCGCTCGTTTCGTTTCTGCTTGTCTTTCACTGTTCG
This sequence comes from Diorhabda elongata, assembly GCA_026230145.1. Taxonomy (NCBI): domain Eukaryota; kingdom Metazoa; phylum Arthropoda; class Insecta; order Coleoptera; family Chrysomelidae; genus Diorhabda; species Diorhabda elongata. The sequence continues at coordinate 27,172,222 of CM047929.1, read as the reverse complement.
GTAAATCAACACATAATTATGCCTGTTTTCTTCCTTACGCTATCCTCAGTCATTCGGAAATTCGCTTTTCTTTGTTGTCTCTCACATTTTGCTGAGTCAATACATAATTATACCAGGTTCACCATACTCCTGTTTTTAATTATTCTGGAATTATACGCTCTTTTCTATTGTTTTCCACTCTTTGGTCAGTCAATATACAATTAAACCTGGCTTCTTAAGCCACTGTGCACAGTCATTCCTAGATAATCCACATAATTGTGCCTGTTTTCTATACTGTCAACTATACTCGGTCATTCTGACATACGCTTTTCTTTGTTCTTTTTCACACTTCAGTACATCAACAGATAATTGTGCCTGATTCATAATACTACTGTACTCAGTTATTCTGGAATAATCTGCTCTTCTTTGTTATTTTATCTTTGGTAAATCGATACACCATTATTCTTTTTCACTGTTAGTACCTAAGTCATCACACAGCTATGCCCAATTCACCATACCACAGTACTCTGTACACACAGTACTAAGAGACCTAATAATTCATATTGATATTTATATATTTTTTTTGCTTTGACATTCTCCCTCGAGTCATCCCAACTATTCACTGATTTTTCTTACGTTTCTAAGCAGCTTTTATTCCCGTAAATTATTGGTTTAACTGAATCACAATTAAATCTATATTCATCAAATGTCAAATAACTCAATGATTCATAAGCTCATGTAATTAAAAAAGCTTTTTCTGCTAAGCGGACACCCCTAATCGAGCCAAGCGCACACGCGTTCAGCTAATTACTCGCGTGAGTATTCTAATTACTCCCCTATGTAGGTAGGTTTGTGTTTTGTAGAAGGTTATGAGACTCTGGAAATTTATTTAGGAAATAGTATAGTTGATCCCTACAGCACAAATAATCTAAATTTCAGATACTCAATCAAATAAAGCTTCAAACATTTTTATTATCAAGCTAATTCTCAAATCATATAGTTAACAAGCAATCCAACATTCAGCAAAACTCTCAAACACTCAAGCAGATTCCAAATATCTATTCACCCAAATATACTAGCGTTGCTTATATCCATAAGCATGTACATCGACTAGCACAAGAAGTTATTTACCTACATACCCACCCACACAGATAAAGGGTAAACTTCGACTTCTAAATACATGGTTATAGAAACGCGCGGCAGACAGTGTAGTTGTGAGCGATGCTGTTGTAGCGAAAACAGTGTGTTCTGTATGAATATTAGGTACTAAAGATTTCAGAAATCCAGCTTTTTAAAACAATAAAACAATCAAAGATATCAACACACGCATATTCTGTAAAGAACTAATTTGACTTTTTATTCATTTTGCATCGATAAAATGCCATATGGTGGAAAGATTACAATTTTTATAATTTTTATTATTTTCATAATTTTGTTCAATTAGTAAATCTATGTAGAAATTTCAAAAGTGCATCAAGCAAGTGCCTGATTGTACTTGTAACGGTATATTAACTAACAGTTTATTTATACAGTGCTTTTCAGATAAAAGTATCCACCTTTAATAACTTTTGTAATACTGGTATTTAGAAAAAATCCAAAAACACGTCAATTTATGTTGGAAGGGGCAAGCATTATGGCTTATTTAAACTTACTGGAAAAGCCACCCCTCTCACCCCTAGCAGCATCCCCTTTATTTTTTTAAATTACTTTTCATATTTTTTATGTAAAATTTGGATACTCCTCTTTGAGCTGATATCAAAAATGTATAATACTTGTAGGTTAAAGTGGTTAGTTTATGAGATAAACAATTTTTCTTTTAAGAACACAAATTTTACTTATTATTTACTTTCACCTTATTTGCCTGTACTAAAATGGGTTGTACAACAGTTCAAACTCTTTAATCCTTTTAACTGTGCTATTTATTATGAAGTTACAATAAGTGTTCAAAATGAGTACCATTCACTTCCATACAATGGTATAATCTATTTTGAAATGCCTCTCTGACATTGCTTAATACGGCTGGATTTAATTGTCGACATTCATTTTCTATCCTCTCTCGTAAATCATCCAGAGATTCTGGTTGGGTAGCATAAACTTTTGTTTTCAAATACCCCCATAAAAAGGAGTCTAGGGGTGTTAAATCCGGTGACCTAGGTGGCCACTCCATCATCTGCCCCCTTCTACCTATCCAACGAGCGGGGAATGTTTCGTTTAAAAATTGTCGGACAGGCATAGCATAGTGTGGGGGAGCTCCCTCCGTCTTGTTGAAATACCAGTAAATCTTCGGAAAGGTTATCATCATTTTCTATTATTGTTCTAATACGTGGGTCAACCCCTTCCCTGAGTAACTCAAGATATGATTCACCATTTAAATTTCCGTTGATGAAGAAAGGTCCGACAATGTGGTCACCTAGGATACCACACCAAACGTTTAACTTTTGGGGATGTTGTGTATGGAATTCACGCATAATATGTGGATCACTTTCAGCCCAATATCTACAATTATGCCTACTTACTAAGCCATTTAATGACCATGAGCATTCATCAGAAAAGCAAATATTGTTTAACAATTGTGGATTGTTATTGATAATTTGCGTCATTGATTCGCAAAACTCTAGACGACGATCAAAATCATCTTCATTCAACTCGTGCACCAACTTAACTTTGTATGGGTGGTACTTGAATTTATGTAGAACTCGGAAAACTGTAGAAGATGAAACACCGATCGCTCTACTTATTGTTGACAACGATTGGGGTTGTTGAGCCTCTAAGCTGACTTGCCCTAAAATTGCCACTTGGATTGCTTCGTTATTTACGAGTCCCTCTCGCTTATGCACTTTATTGCAAACAGACCCTGTTTTGGTAAATTTCTCCATCAGTTGAATTACATACTTATGAGTTGCATGTCTTCCGTCATGTAATTCGTTAAATATTCTAGCAGCAGCTCTTGCACAATTATTATTTTGGTAGTATAAACCTACAATTTCAATTCTTTCTTGCAAAGAGTAAACCATTTCAGAGAAACAAAATAAATAATGTATCAAATTACACTATCAATAGTGACTACAAATTCTAGTTGACAATGTCAAACTTTAATAAAAAGTAGAGTTTTTTGTTGTTTGGATTTTTTAAGTAGAATAAATAGCACAGTTAAAAAGATTAAAGAGTTTGAACTGTTGTACAACCCATTTTAGTACAGGCAAATAAGGTGAAAGTAAATAATAAGTAAAATTTGTGCTCTTAAAAGAAAAATTGTTTATCTCATAAACTAACCACTTTAACCTACAAGTATTATACATTTTTGAAATCAGCTCAAAGAGGAGTATCCAAATTTTACATAAAAAATATGAAAAGTAATTTAAAAAAATAAAGGGGATGCTGCTAGGGGTGAGGGGGTGGCTTTTCCAGTAAGTTTAAATAAGCCATAATGCTTGCCCCTTCCAACATAAATTGACGTGTTTTTGGATTTTTTCTAAATACCAGTATTACAAAAGTTATTAAAGGTGGATACTTTTATCTGAAAAGCACTGTATATATATATATATATATATATATATGGAACACAGTGCTCAGGAGGATATATAATTGATTGTTTATTTTGAGATGGAAAAACAGCGGGCAATTTGAACCTCTCACATCTGTTCAGTTCAGGAGGTATACCAAAGTTAACATATACGAGGATGGTCCCAGAAGTACCTGGCCCAACAAAGAAAACGCAAAAATGTTGGAAAAACTATATTTATTTTTCAACTTATTTTTCTCCTTTTAGCTCAATAAACTTTTTCCAACGATGTTTAATAAATAAAATAATAATAATTAAAGAATCGTCAAGCTTCTCAAAATAGCCATTAACTATCGACATCACCTCTTCATTGCTGGAAAATCTTGACCATCCAGTCATTTTTTCAAGTTTGGGAACAAAAAATAATCCGGGGAAGCTAAGTCTAGCGAATAGAGAGCATGATGTAGCCAAATGCGGCCGATTTTGATTGATTTCTTCGCTAAAACGTTGCAATAAATTCGTATAATACTCGCCGTTGATAGTTTTTCCTTTTTCAAGATGGTCAAGGAACATTATCTCATACCAATCCCAAAAAACCGACGCCATGAGCTTGCCTGCAGAGGGAACGGTGTTTGCCTTTTTTAGAGCTGGTTTTCCCTTTTTGATCCGTTCTTTTGATTGTTCTGTTGTTTCGAGTGTGAAGTGGTAGACCCACGTTGCATCCAAGCTTATGAAATAGCGCAAAAATTCGGCTTAGTTTCTATGATTTCTATGAGACTAGTTTTGATGGAAACATCTTAGCTATTGTGAGCAAACGAGGCACCCATCTTGCGTACTTCTTTCTCATGACCAAATTTTCAGTTAATATGCGATATATCACACTTTTTGAAATGCCTACCATGTCTGATAGCTCACGCATTTCCAGTAGACGATCATCTAGTACTGCTTTGTGGATTTTGCTTAACATTTTTGGAGTAGTCAACTCATTTGGTCGACCATTGCGATTATAGTCTTCGCAAATTCGAAGACCCTGTTTACATTCTACTCCCCAATATTTTACTGTTGTTATGAAGCAGTCTCATTCAGAGTAGACTTTAGGTCAGCTTTTATATTGGTTGTGCTAATGCCTTTCAAAAAGTATTGTATCACATAACGATGACCAATTTTTTCCATGCTCACAAATTCCCTGAAAACATTCAATATTGATGGCTGCTAAGCAAATACTAAACAACTTGAGGTCTTGGAAACTTGAAACATATGCTATACAGATTGTATACTTTCTAATACAGTTGTATTTTTCAAGCAACTACCGCTATCTCTAGGTCAGGCCAGGTACTTCTGGGATCATTTTTATGTATATACCCCAGGGAACCAAAATGGCAGGACGGATTACGGAAGATCCTCATATCTCGGAATGGGAAATATCAAAACAAACCGACAAAGTCGTACTATCGTCAAAAAATTCTATCTAAGAACAAAATGCATCCTTACCTTATACAGCGAATGCAGGAACCATTTGATAACGATTATGAAAAGCGGTTAACCTTCTGTAAGTCGGATGAAGAACAAATTCAGCAAAACAGAGATTTTTTCAATTTTGTATTATTTGCTGATGAAGCAACATTTCATAAAAATGGGTTTGTTAATAGACACAATTTCCATTATTATGCAACAGATCAACCGCATTGTATACGGAATATCAGTCAAACAAGGTGGTCATTAAATGTATGGGATGGAATAATTGGGAATCATGTCATAGGCTCATATTTCTTCGACGGAACTGTTAATAGGCAAGTTTATTTAAATTTCCTACAAAACGAATTACCCCAACTACTTCAGCAATTACCTGCTCATGATAGGGGGCGAATGTGGTACCTACATCCCGGACGATGGATAGGTAGAGGAGGACCCCATAAAAGGCCATCTCGTTCACCGGACCTTACAAAAAAGGATTTTTTTTTTGGTGGGGTTACGTCAAAGAACAAGTGTACAAAACACCCTACGACTACGACTACTAAGAAAGACATTAAGAATAGAATTAAAGAGGTTTTCTGAACTACTGATATCAATATGTCACATCGTGCTAGTAGAGCTTTTGAAGATTGGAAACATAATGTATGGAAATAAATGCTGGTCATTTTGAACATTTAATAAAATAGTTATCTAAAATTTTTAGTTCTTTCTCATTTGTTGTTAGTTATTTTTGTTTATTTTGAGTTTTGTAGATATCCTATTTATTATATTACAGTTTTTAAAGGTATAAAATTACTGGGTTGATTTTGTCACAAAAGTTAGAAGTGAATAGTTTTAAATCATAAACTAAACATGCAATTTTCTCATAAACAGTCAATTCTAGAGTGTTTACTAGACATAATTTGAAGAGATAAAATAGTTTTATAAGATGGTAAAATAATATACTGGATGTTCCATTTAAAAAATAAAGTTTTTTCTAATTGAAATCTCTTGAATTGAAGCTTATCTAAAAAACACCCCAAACCCCAAACGAAACTTCTACTCTGTTCAAACATTTCAGCCATCCCTTACCTCCGTACTAACCAAACAAGTTAAGTTACTAAGTCACTAATAACGTTTACTAGGCAGCATTTAAAGTGCACCAATTTTCGTGAAATCTTTTTCGCCTCCAACTTGGCAACATCACAATTTATGGCAGAAGAAAAGACAGAGCTAGATGCAGAATTTATTTTACTCTTAATTCGATGGTAAGCAAATATACAGGGTATATTCTATTCAATTCTATTCTTTACTTCATGTTGTCACGCTTAGACTGAATACCTTAAAATACTTTAGAAATGTATAATTGTGCAAATATAACATCTTTTATTTAATTTTTGTTTTTCTATATTTTATCTTAAGTTAGTTATTGCACTTTCACATTCTAATGGACCATCCTGTATAGAGATAAGTTATATTTGTAGATGAAACAGGGATAAATGCCAACGGAAAGAAATCAAGCTCTTGTTAGGATATCGATATTTTTATCAATAAAGTTTTACTAAATATGTTGATGTAGACCAATATAATACAATTATTTTTCGTATTGTATATGAATAGTGAAAGTTAGAGTTATCATTATGGAAAATATCTTTATATCACCCACAAACTATAAAAGTTTCCTTGGTTTAGATTCTATTAAAAAGAGTGATGGTGGCAGGCATTATATAATATGGTGATATCAGACTTTTCTACTACTAAGTATACTAAAAAGGATGTAACATAAAACAGTTGATGTATATCTGGTGAAAAAATAACTCAACGATATTTTAAAATCATGTAATTCAGAAAATAACGTGTCCAAACTGATGTCTAAATTAGAAGAGAAAGGTTTATGTAATTGTGACTAAATATATTAAATGTCTGAACTATGATTATATAAATGGAATAATATAAAATATATGATCATATTTTGAATGGAGAAACTTGAATTTCTCAATAGATATTGCTTATTGATAGAGATTTCATTTTTATAATGAGGTTGCTTAAGCAGTAACAATCTGCATTATAAATATATATCCAAACATATATCTGTTTTATATGCCCAAAAGTATATAATTTGAAATATATAAATATATGCTCACAATAATTTTTAATAAAACAACAACAACCATCAAAAGTGGGTAGTACCAATTTTTGTTTTTTTTTAATGCCAAACGACATCCACCTTATTAAATTGATGGTCATTGGTCGTTGCCGAACATGTCAAACATAAATTTCAAGTTGGTTGTTCTCTTATCGTTAAACGTTGCCGGCTTATGTGTAATTGTATTCAAAAACGCAACTCGTTTTAACAAATGGGTTTAAATATTTCTTGGAAGTTATAATTTGTGCTTTTATTTGCACATCTTTAGATGTCTGGACAATTATGCACAAAACTGGCGTACTGTGAGTGAGAGTATAATTGTTCCTTTTGTCATTTAAATTGGAATGTGCATACAAGGTTGTTCGGGGATTCATATTCAGTGGCGCACAATGGCATACGTTGTTTTAGAAATAGTTTTTACATTTTTCAATAATATTTTGTTTTAGTATTACTGTAAGTATTATAAGTAATTAGACTAGATAAAATTGATAGATTATAGATATTTCATACTAATATTATATTTAAGTGGTACATCATTTTTGCTCCTATGATCATGTAGTTACGATTATATCATTTTACTCACCAAAAAATCAATAGAGTAACTCCAGAAATGGTTGGAATGGATTGAATACCCAAAAAAGGGAGAAATATAACTTAGCCGGCAATAGGGGAGACATGATGAGGTTATGTTATTGGTTGTAAAAGTTTACTTGTGATTTATTATTTACTGGAACCTACCACAAATATTACAGTAGTTCCTGTAATCAGTGCAATCTTCGTGGATCCAGAGGTGGCATCAAATACATGGAATACAGTAGGCATTTCATGTGTCTGACTCTTCTTCTTCTTTTTGGAAAAAGTTTCCGACTCAGTGTCTGTATTATATTTCACACTTAGTTAATACCATTCGTTTCAAATCTGACGTTACCTGTACACATGCCCCAGCCACCTGACCTTATATGTTCTGCCTATTTCTCTAATATTAGGCTTGTTATATATTTCTTTCAGCTCAGCATTCGTTCTTCTTCTCCATGAATCGTTCATTTTCATGCCACCAATATTTTTCTTCCTCTTCCATTTTTCAGCACTCCTATGACTCACTCATACACTACAATCGTATATTCGTTGCTTTGAGTATTGTTTTTTTTTACCGAATATTCCATTTTCTCTCAGAATATTATTTATGAATCCCATTGTCCTACAAACTTTTGCTATTTGACTAAATATTTTCAAATCTACATTCATCGATCTCAGACCTGAGAAATTTTTTTGCCTGATTCCTCCTTCGCCGTTCTTTTCCATATATTCGATTTTTTGCCGATTACCTTGAGCCAAATCTATTTGATTTATTTTTCAATCTACTACACACATTTTTTACCCTAGGGATCTGGCTAGCAATACAATATTATCTGCATAAGCCATGATTTCATGCCACCGGTAGTAGATTAAGCCTTATGTCAGTATTTTCGCTTTACTCACGATTACCTCTGTTTTAATATTAATAATTAGTGGATAAGCGGATAAGGTGTCTTCCTGATTCAGCTTTCTTTTTCTTTGAAAACTTTAAGATAATACTTTGATATCAGTTCTATAGAGAGTCAGATCCATAATTCTTATTAATTTTCTTGAGACATATATAACAACAAAAGCCTCTTACAATTTTTCCTTCTCTATTATAACTTGAACGATTTTTACTCTCATATATATATTTCAAGATAAAAATCTGGTCAGCTGTGATTCGCCCTTTCGTAAACTATACTTGATATCCATCAACTTCTTGTTCATGAATTGGTCCTAGTATCATTACATACCAAAAGTTTCTAGGTAATATCCAGTAGTTCTATATTTCTGTTGTTTTCGCAGGAGGTCTTCCTGCCTTCCTTCCTACCTATCTTATAGATATGGCATATTGCAGCGTTGCTCTGATTATCTAGTAACCGTTCTTTTTCCTTTATTTTTCTCTTCAGTTTGCAGATCCTTGTATACAGTTCTCGTCCTCCTACTTCCAGATCTCCGTTGTGATTTTTATTTGATATTTCTTGTTTTATCTCTTTGTCTTAAGGCTCCCCTATTATCTTTCCATCATCCTGTTCTGTTCTTCTGTTGTTATTCAATAATATCATTATCTAAATATTCGGCCCACTGGGTTGCTTCATTTTGTTTTTTTGTTGTATCTTTAGTCTTTGCTCGATATTCTCCACAGGGTTCAATATAATTGCTAAATTGCGATAATTTTTTCTGATTCTTTTTAATTGAAAAATAGCCGGTACGAGTTCAATATTGTCCAACATTTTCCTTGGAGTCGACTCATCGGTTACTTCTATAGTTTATGGATTAGAACATTCATTTTTTTCACTACTGATAAGAGGTGACTCATAAGAGAGTATCTGTTAAAAGGACTCACTTTCCAAATACAAAATATTGCAAGTACTGAAATTATAGTAGTGATTTAAGAAAAGCTCTATCTAGCTGTCACAGATAGTGTGTTGTGTGACTGGGTAGACACAATAAAATTATATCGTGTTGTCTGCATGTTCAAAGTTTACTGCAATGTGAACTTTGTCCATTCAGTGTTAACATAATAATTAATTCAGGTTTACTAAGTGTAAAATGAAGTTTTAGCCTCAAACAAAAAAGCAATCTTTTATCACTGAATATGTTGCCATGAATCCAAACATTTGGTAACGCTTTTTTTAATCCAGCCACAATAACGAACTTTCGAAGTTCCTTTATCCTTTCATACACTCAGTTTTGGATTTCTAAACAAAAATTGATTCAGCCAATCCAGACTAGCTTTTCTTTTATTTCCGTTGAAATTATGACGTAGTTGTAGTCGTTCATCTAACTGGTATGCCATTACGCAAACCTCGCCGGGAAACAAAATTTTGTCACATTATTGTGCGTCACTAAATCATTTCCGTTTTGCTCTGATAATATGGAAGTTGACTATGTGGGTTTCTTAATAAGACTCCTAGCTTGAGTCTAGTCTTAAGATATTCGTACTCTTTAAATCTTCTTTGGTCCAATTACTTCGAGTTCAGCTCTTCCCTGCGCTTAAAAAATGTAGACTTTCAGCTCCAATTGCAAAGAAATCACAAAAAGTCATAAAGAAAAGACAACGATTCACTATACATCCCGCATGCATCTCTACCATCTATCCTGTCGTGAACCCAATGTGATGTTTGGTAGGTTATACCAATGGGCGTGGCAAATTTCAAAAAAGTATATTCTTTTTATTTGAAATAGATACTCAATTTTATATGAAGTTGATCAGTATTAACAAACTTACAAAGATTAGAAGTCTAGATATATATTATACCGCTCGATATCCGTTCCAAATAGGTGTACTACTTAATCAGCATCGATTGTGTAGGAGAATGGCGAGCTTGTTTGACATAGTGTATTTTCATAGTTCCAAATAGATTCTCTGTGTAAATGCTCTTTTCAATGGAGAACATGATACATCAGATGTGTTTATGGCACTTGTTTAGATCGAGAGAAGTTACTTTTCAAACATTTTAGTTATAGTATTGAGGAAATCCCATAAATTTATATGACAGTAGACCCATAAAGAAACGGATTATTCACTACTATTTATCTGCAGGTAATTAAATACTATTTGACACCATTTTCCAAAATATGTGTTGTATATCGATAAGACTAGATTTAATAGGGAAGGAATTTTCAACTCTAGAAATAGTTATGTTTGGGATGAAGAAAATCCGCACTTTGTTCGTGAAAGGTGGGTATGGCTGGAGAGTGCTTAATCGGTCCTTTCATTTTACCAAATAAATTGTATGGAGCAATTTATACGCGCCTTCTGGAAGAAATGTAGGATCAATCCTTGGAGAATGTACCGTTAGATATTAGACAACACATGTGGTTTTAATACAATGGGACAACTGTTAATTTTGTGGCAACGATAAGAAATTACTTAAACAGACGTTTTAGAGAAATATGGATTGGTCGGGGTAGACCCATTTGTTGGCCTCCAAGATCACCTGACCTAAATCCTATCGATTTTTTTATATGGGGCTCTATGAAGTCTTTAGTGTACGAAACAATCATCGAATCTGAATAAGATCTAATAGGTAGAATTCAAGCTGCGGCAGAAATTATTCAATCCCATTCCGAATTATTCTCAAAGACACGTTTTCCAATGACAAATGAATAGATAAGTCTATTGAAGTAAGCGACCAACAGTTTGAACAACTACTGTAATTGTCAATTTTGTTATTGTTGTAATACAGTGTTGTTTAAATTCAATTTGTGCTATTATTGTTTTTATTTTCATTGCGTATTTTGTATTATTGCAATACATTTTTGTTTTAAATTGAGATTATTATTAATTTTTATTTGTTTTAAACTACTTACACTTAATCATTATTCGACATTAAATGAATAATTAATTAATTTGTAAATTACTAACGTGCTTGCAGACTTTTGTTTAGAGGCATATTTCTACAACACCGTTCATTTTAGCTCCTACACTAATGAATACTTTATTTGGTGTAGTTATTTTTGTATTTGTATATTTGTGTACAGACATAGTACAATATTTATATTGAATATTTCAACATTGCAGAAAAAACATCTAACAGAAAAGGCGTAATTTATTTTTTAATAAATCCTGGCAGGTTTCCTTATCATTGTGATCTGATCATTATCACGGTCAATGAACAATTTTGTTTTAGCCTTTTTTAATATAAATGTCTGTAAACTAAGTGTCTTACTCAGCTCCTTCAATTATTATCTACACTAATATGTAAAATTCTGCTCTTTGTTCTGCTTTTACACCAAGTACTTAGATAACTAAGCCAAAAGGCTTTGTTTTGCCTTGATGTTCAAATGTTTTAAGATTCGTTCTGTCCGTGATTCTTCTCAAATTTAGTGAATACCTATCTTACAGTGTCTATTTCCAGGTCCCTATGAGGATCGTTAGTTCCAAAATACCAGATTGCATCAACGATACTCGTTAGCTGTTTATTCTTAAATCTTTGGATTTTTTCAGTGTTACTTTCAGGATTCAGGATTTGTTCATATACAAGTAGTTTATTGAAAATTGACAGATTGAATTTCTTTCCGCAGTAATCAATATATTCTTTTGTATATGATACCTTGTTTTCTATGTGAGGTTAGTTAGCACGTGTACTAGAAATGATGTTCAGAATAAAACCAACTATATGTACTCGAAAGAACGGTTCATTTTATTGTACCCCTTCATTGCATTATATCACTAATTCTGTATTTTCTATCCTTTTGGCACACTAATAAATATAGTAGATATTTTTTCACATTTTTCTACAGACACAGTACAATATTTATGTAGAATTTATTGACATTTCAAAAAACACATGAAACAGCAAATGCGTAAAACTAATTCTGTAATCAGGCTATTAGCACTAGTGACGTAGTTTATCGGCAGAGTCACTACAAGGAAATTGAATGGATCGATGTATTTATTCGAATTTTGATAATGAATTGTGAAGTAATTATAAATGCTAGAGAAACTGAATGAATTATTAAATTCAAGGTTTACAGTGCACTTTCCTATAACATAATAATCCAAATGTCGTCCAACTCATTGTTTGTAATATGATCGCAAAAATTATAAAACTGCAACAAAATGTCGGGCTATATTTCGATATGTATAAAATACTAAAAAATTAGAACGTATTAATTAAAAATTTCTCAATTTAGATACTTATTGATCAGAAAACTTAAAGTATTTAACGTATACTTAACGCTACACTTGCAACGCAACCAATATATACCAATTTGCGCGTTTTTTGGCCGAATTAGAGCCGTTCATATCTTATCCGATTATTTATCTCAGCCGATGCTACTCTTTATGTTGGTGTGCGTTTGATGAATACACCAATGATACTTCTAGAAAATGGATCATGGAGTGGCTTAAATTAGATTAAATTGTATTTTTTATCTGTGTTTTTGTATTTAGCAAATATAAATGAGAAATAAAAGCCAGAAAAGTAAATATTTTTTAGATGAAATTCAATAGAATAAGTACTTTAATGATTCTACTAAGTACTGAAGTGAGGAAAATATATAAGTTTACCGAATAAACAAATAAAATTCTTAAATCAACGTTATTAATCGAGCTTCTGGTCCTCTATTTTCATATTTATACTTATCATTATTCACCCTTACATGTTCATTCGCTTCTTGGAAACGTTTGGAATATTTGAGCTTCCAATTAACCGTGTTTCTTATTATCAACTAATGATTTCATTCAGTACAGTTACATTGTCCAAAAATAAACCTCAAAATGGGAGATAATAAGCTGAAAACTCGTATAAATCTTCATGTTAACCCTGAAAGTTGTCTGAGGAGTCCAATGATGTCCACGTTTTAAGATATTCAAGGTCTAAGGTTAAAAATATCAATTATACACTTAAACTCTTTTCTATTTATTTTTATCTAGATTTTTGGTAACAATTTAATAATTCTATGTTAAAATTCTATTAACTACGAGGATAATCCCAAAAGTACATCTCCTGAATAAGTATCAACATAAAAGTTGGAGATTCTACTCTGGGTACGACTGCTCCTCCATTATCAACATTAAAATATTGGGTTCCGTACGGCTCCAGAAACGTTGAATAAAATCCACAAAGCAGTCCAAGTTGTTACTAGACTGAAAGTGCGCGAGCTAGCAGACATAGCAGGCAATTCAAATCGTGAGGTACATCGCATTTTAACTGAAAATTTGGACAAAAGAAATCTGAGCGAAAGATGGTGTTGGCTCACAATGGAATAAAAACAACATCGTGAATATGTTTCCTTTGAGAGTTTGGCATGTTTCACATAAATAAAGAAAATTTTTTGTATCGTTTCATAACCATGGATGAAATGTTGGTCTATCACTTCACACCCGAAACAAAGAAACAATCAAAACAATAGACTGAAAAGAGAGAACAGGCTTTAAAAAAGACAAAAACCGTTCCATCTACAAGCAAGGACATGGCGTCGTATTTTTGGGATGTGCGAGGGATAATTTTATTTGACTATCCTGACAGAGGAAAAACTAGCAATGGCAAGTAATGACAATGCACCAGCTCATACATATTTTATTGCAATGGCCAAAATTAATGAATTAATATTCCAATTGCTACCTCAAGCATCCTATTCGCCAGATTTAGCTCCCACGGATTATTTTTGTTCCGAGACATGAACAAATGGTTTGGTGGTCAAACATTTTAGATTAATGAAGAGGTGATGTTAGCAGTTATCGGCTATTTTTAGGAGCTTGACGATTTTTATTATAAATAGGGTATCGAACTTATTGAAAATTTGAGAAATCTATGACATTCCTATGATATTTATGTTTATAAGAATTACGATTTTTTTAGTAGAATCATAATAGAACTTCAGAAATAAAGTGGGATTCTACAAAACTAATTATTGGATCTTACTACGAAAGCCACCAGCTTTAGATGAATCTCCGAATACAATATTTTGCAGCTGTCAGAATGGGTTCACGCAGTGTGGAATCTTCTTCGGTTTGTAGTCAGTAGTCAGTATAATGGTCAAGCTTGTTTCACCAAACTAAAGTGACCTCGATGAAGATAGTACTTCAGTTTGTATATTAAAGTCATATAGAACCTCCCATAAGCAAATTTTGGTTATAAGAAATAAATTTACTTTTGTTTTTCTTATAATTGGAATGTAGACCAAATCATTAACTTTTGAAGTACAGAACTTTTCAAGAAGTCATTTTTTCATATTTATTCCAGCAATACATATTATTAGATATAATGCAACAATTTAAATAAATTATAAATTATTTTCAACTGTATTATAGACAGTGATTAGGTTTGACATAGTATTATCCTGTTTCCTCTCCTCTATATCATAAAAGCTGTCCGGTGTATGGAAAACATTCGAAAAGAAAAATTAATCAAGAGTTTTTTATATATTTATCACAATATTTTAGTAGTTATTATTCACCTTCAATATCTCAAGGCTCTGACGCGAGACAATCTTTCTTAGTGCCTAATTGAGGATACATTTAGTTCATCCATAATAAGTTTTTAGATATAAATCTTAGTCCTAATTCAAATCCCTAGTGTTCTTCGGTATTTGTTATTTTTAGAAATTGGTTGAGTTAGTGATTTGTGATACTGTAACAATAATTTTCATAATTCGAAAACGCATCCAAACTTTTGAGGTGTTAACTAACTAACAATAACAATAACACAATTAGCTAAATTTCTTGCTGAAGTTTTACAAGGACACAATTTCAACATTAAGGGATTCACTGAAATTAAGTATGTATTATTTGATTACATGCAACAGAAAATTAATTTTTCACGAAATAGGCGAAATTTTGTTAGGTTTGATAAGTTTTCTAGGGAATTTGGATCAGAACAAATTTGCATTGAAAGAAAAAAATACAGTTTCAGAATGAGTTTATTAAAAAAAATTACAAGAGGAATTCAAAAAGGTTACTGTAAGTGTTCAAATTGATCTTCACCAATGCATTTACCATCAGGTGACCCTCAAAAAGTATAGACCTCCCCCATTTATACCTGTCAATACATACACACGCACACACACCCAATGAAGATATGTGGATTCTGGTCGTTCCAGTACATGAAGTTATGCCGATTGACCGTACTGTTCAGCTTGAAGGTTGCTTCATCCGACCACAAAATAGAATGCTGGGACTACCGATCATCCTGACTGCATCCGAGGTACCACTCGCAAAATTCCAATCTGCGATCGAAATCATCCTCGAGTAGTGCGTGTAGAAGACACGGACGGTAAACTGGATAGTGCATGCGTTTCAGCATTCGTCACAACAACCAATCGGATAACTGAAGTTTCCATATTTTCGTTAGTTGCTACACATACCGATCGTCCAGAATACGGCGCGTTGGCAACAGAGCCCGTTTTTAAGAATTTCTGGTACGTCTTTCTCACTGTTGAACGATTTGGTAGTTCGGAAATTGTTGCACAAATTCGGTTGTTTTCTTGACGTTGCGTCCCAGATCTGAAACAATATTGTAAAAGGAAGTAGTTAAAAATAGATATGAGCAATATATACGAATAGTTGACACCCCAAACTTAAAAAGCAGGAGGTTCTTCAAAATAAAAAGTCGTGAAATTTAGGGGAGAACGAATTTTCATACAAAATCGTCCGCCTGCAATGTATCAATTGTTTGCAATAAGTGTGATCAAGTGAGTGACAAATCATTTAACATTTTTTTTTCAATTTATGAAATAAATTTCAAGATAGGTTAGATTTAATTTCTGTCTATCTATAATAGAAACAAATTTCACCAATAAAATGAATTAATCATTAGAAACATGTAGGCTGACTCTGGGTTTCTACTTCCGGTCTTCCATAGAGATTCAGTAAATAACGGTCCAATAATGTAATTCCATGAAATGCAGCTCATCTATTTAATGTTGGGTTTCTATGAGTAAAAAAGAATTACTTTCACCCGAATAGCGATAGTAAGTATGAATTTTTGTATTATGTAGATACGTACTATTTGGAATAAATATATATTTACAAGAGATCGATGAGAGTGCTATCATGAAAAGAACGGTAGTGCCGAAGCTTATTTTATTAGTTTCCTTCAAATCATACAGATCATTATAGTTTCTGACTCTTGGGGTTATAGTGAACAAAGTAGTTGCTATTGAAAATAGGAAAAAGTTTTCAATGAAGCGATTGAAATAGAGTAATAGAAAATGTGATTATTTATATAGATGAGGACGCAAATACGTTTGCGAGATAGTAAGAACTTGAGTTGTAATGTAGTTGAGAAGGAATTTCATCTCGTTGCTCTCACTAGAGCTATGATCAGCTAAGCACTGTACTCAAGGAAATTCTAAATTGAAATAACAGCTGAAATATATTACATAGAACAGATACAAAAGCAAGATTTTAAGAATCACTAATCTGAGAAGAGGCTTTTGGTATAATTTTGGTTAAGTTCGATGTTAAGTCAAAAACGCTACAGATCGACTACAAGGATATGGAATCATAACAGAAATGCCCAAAGCAAGTTGGGTTACGCATACCTGGATGAAATCAATTTTTGTGAACCTAATTGCGTGATTACAGCATCACCAAAATTGATTTCAATATATATATATATATATATATATATATATATATATATATATATATATATATATATATATATATATATATATTAAATATTCATCACCCAACATTTTTTGGGTGTTTCTGGTATGATTGGACATTTTGAAGATTAATAAAAAAAATTGTGTGATGTTTTATTGTTTCATGGAACACAAATATGTGAAAATAATGAAGAAAACCCCAACAGAATAAAGCATAATTGTAGTCTTAATTTTAATAATAAATTGAAATTTGAAATTAAATATTTATTTTTGTCGACTTCAAAATAACAAACAATTTCTCTGTTTTGTAGACAAGAATAAACGTTTAAAACGTGAGAAATTGCCGAAGAATCGAAATACATATATAATTGAGTAAGCAGCAACACAGATCATTGTTAACACCGTGCACCGCCTTATAAAGGTGAAGATTTTGAATTGGAATAATTGTTCTTGAGATAAACTTGAGACTTTTTAGGTCTGTATGTTTCGATAATTTACCGCATTTTTTAGAGATCGTGGAGAGAGCTACGTTATCAAAAAATTTAACGACATAGAAATTGAATCAATCAATAGCTTCTATATATTTCTGGCAAAAAGATAGAGGTCCAAAAAAGTCTAGGAAGCACTTTTTTTTCCTAAATGAAGAACGTTATATACTAGGCAAAAATGTATTGTCCAATAGATTGGAATTTGAAATTACATATTTCTTCTTATCGACGTCAAACAAATTTTCTATTTACTACACAAGAATAAAAATGTAAGACGTCAGAAATAGGCAACTAAAGATACAATTCAGTAAGCAGCATCACTGGTCATTGTTATTATCGATTTCAGCGATATAATAAGAAAATGTACGGACATACAAATGACTGTAAAGCTCGAGAGAAAGCGGCTTATAGATCAACAAACAAACAATTGGTTTAACTTATAACCTCATTTAATACTTTTTTTTTTTAATACATTAACATATTCAGTTTTAAGATGTCTTAGAAATTACCTAGACTGTTGGATTGTTAGATCCAGATGTCGCTAAAAAAACAAAACGTGCAGTATGCGATATTCTACGGAAACAAGCGTATAGCTATCAAATTAGAAATGATATTATATAGAATAACCCATGGTTTTAATAATTTATCTGTATAAAATATGTAATGAAATAATTGTTCTTGTGGTATACCATGAAACTTAACACTTTTTAGGTCTGGATTTTTCGACACTCCCCGCATCTTTTGAAAAACGTTACTAAAAAAATTAAATGACAGAAAGGGAAACAAACAATTTTTTCTATATATTACTGAGGACAAGATCGAGAACAAAAGAAGTCCAGGTAGGACGTGGTATTCCTGAATGAAGACGTTATAGACTAGCCAAAAATATATTTTAAGACACTGATACGAATAGAAGAGAACAAAAAATGAGAGACGTTTCAACGCAATTTTAGAAAAATAAAGGAAGAACTTTTGAGAGAAGAAAAGAAGAAAGGTATTTGAATGAAAAACTTCTTCAATGAATTACTGAAGGCAAGGTAAAGAGTAAGAGAAGTTGAGAAAAGACACAGTTATGCTTTACGAAGACAATTGTAAACTAGAGAAACGTGAACATCCAGGCACCAATACAAACGGTAGAGAACAGATTTCGTAGGCATTTTATTTGTAACTCTGACACCGTAAAGTGCTACTCATATGTTTCATTTTTATATGGAAAATATGTTCAAAACATATTTAATAAGATTTAATAAGATATAATTATATTTTTAACATGTGCTGTTTTCAACAATTTGTTTTCGGAAAATATTGTTTATTCATGATCATCTGCAAAACAAATTTTTAGCATATGAGGTAAATAGATGATTGTTTTAATGACATTGATTGAATGGAAAGCACAAAATTAGAAAAAAAGGATAATTCAAACAAAAATGTATAAAATCTATGATTTTTGATAATTGAAATGGTACAAAAAGAATTAAAGAGGGCAAAGTATGTGACAGAATATAATAAATACTTCTCAAAAAATTTTATCCGCAGTTTCTAACAATAAAAACTTCCTGCTGACTCTTTGACAATACACATCTTTGTTATTTTATTAGAGTTTATTTAAAAAAGTCAATAAATGCAAACATATATTTTTAGATACATTACATGATAAAGCAGCTGAAATTATCAAGAATTTAAGCGGTGAAAGACACTGTTTAGATCCAAATCTAAATATTATGATTTACACCAGAACTTTCGACGAGTAGACGGAATTGTTACGCAAAGAATATACTTTTAAAAATACCTAGTGAAACATCTAATATTATTATGAATTACGCATTGTTTGATCTCATATCAGACAATCTTTGATCAGAGTAGTTTTTTGAAAAATGGCAATAACTTTCTTATACGGTGGACATAATTACGTTAAGCATTATGCCCAAAATAAAGTGCATTGAGATGAGTGGAAGTAATCTTAAAATTGAGCAAGAGACCCATTTTTCAAAACTAATTCAAAAACAATAAAATATTCAAAAAACTTCCTAATGGATTGAATCAATAAATTTAAATAACCTATACTAGATTTATAATTATTCATAAAAATCACATAATATTACATATCCACAAGCACTCTCCACTTTTACTCAGATCACTGATCTGAAATATATCTATCAACGTACCAATAGATGTTCTATTAAATCTTATATTTTTCAGATTTCTAGAATCTGGAATAATTAATTCTAGAAAATCCTCGTCTTATATCTTCTAACTCTACTGATAGGAAGAGTTAGAAATTGGAAAGACGAATGAACAACACATTGAGGCTCAATTTTACAAGAGAGGCTAGGCCTCAAACGACGGTTTATGTTACAGATACCGTTTTTTTCAAGTTTCATAGATGGTGTTTACTGATAAACTTCGGCTTAAACCTTAACGGCGGTCTGGGAGTAGTTTGACATAAAATGGAGGATCCGAACTTAACTTTTTCAAATTGATCACATTTTCACAATATTATAAAAGGTTTTGGTAGAATGATTGAAGCTTTGATGAACTTGACGGCGATGAAGAAGAAAATATCAACACTGTCGGCACGCCGAGAAAACAAAAATTTATTCTTTCTAGAGCGAATACTTTAATTATCCCACATTTTTCAAATTTGTTAATGTTCTATTGAAAACATGGACGATTTTGTTATTTTCATCATTAAATTCTTCTTACCAACTCCTATTTTTTTTCCTGTTTCAAAGTTACCGTCTTACTTTTTTTGGAGAGAGAGGGAGAGAGAAAGAGAGAGAGAAATGCTTTATTGTCAAAAAATTGTTACGATTTGTAGTCAAAAACTTATATAAGTTCATATATAAGTTCATAGCAAAAATTAAACCAGTACACAACATGTGTGGAATTAAATATTATTATAAGAATAGAAGTCGATTACATTATAGAAGGCACTTTCTAGTAAATATTCTCTCAAATTATTACGGAATGCGGAAAACGATGATATCTGTTTGATTTCAATTGACAACTGATGGTGCATTTTTTGCATTGTAAAATATTGAGCCCTAAACCAATTCTGAAGGTAGGGTAGGTAGGTAGAGGTCGTGCTCCGCGTTCCTAAGTGGGTATCCGTGTAAATATCTCTCTGAAATTGGATAAGCGTGCTTACGAATTAGACGAACGGATTCAAAGATGAATAACGAAATCATAGGAATTTTACAGATTCAAAGACGTCATTGTTGGTCTTATTTAATAAAAAAAGCAGAAATGTATTTTTAATCATAAAACTCAAGTTTAAGAAACGTTGAAACAGAAAAGATTAGAATCGCACTATGATTTAAGGGTGATTAGGTCACTAGATAAGGTCTTATGAAGTGCCGTAAGAGGGTTGCTCCAAGAAAAATTAGTGTCGTCTGCAAATAGACATATTTTACCACTGATGTGGGAGAAACAAAAAATACTGAGCCTTGGGGCACTCCACATTCTATTGGCTTGCAAGAAAATATCGTTGTATCAACCCTTACAAGCTGACTTCTGTTGATAAGGTATGACTTAAACCATGCGAGAGGGGTTCCCCTGAAACCGTAGTACTGCAATTCCTTGATTGAAATATCCTGATTAACAGAACCGAAAGCCTAAGACTTAGGTTAACCAAAAGAACTATTTTATATATGTAAATTGCAAAATTTTTTTGATCTATGTTCATTTTTGCTTACACAACTTTCTTAAACAATTTAACTTTAAAACAATTATCGAAAAATATTGGTTATATTTATGACAATTAGCAGTAAAATGTCTTTTGGTCTTTTACATGTAAAATAGAATAATCTTCATAATTCTTGGTTTAAACTGGAGCTGAAACCAAAGTTTAATTTCCAGTTTTACCCTAGGTTGGGGAATTGGCACTTATTCATCAAAAGTATTAATATCAAATCTGCGACGATATGATTGTTGTGTGATAAAATATAAAATAAAACTTCGTTTGATGAAATTAATTCAACTATGAGAAATAGCTCCGGATGTGTTGGATATTCTTCACCTTTTGAAACTACATGTTTGATATAATTTTTCCAAACACCTTTATAATTCCCACTGGGTATTGATTTGTCGTTAATCAAAATCCAACTACTTAAACAGAAGTTTGATTAGATACATAAAGACACATTAGATACATATCGTTAAAACGACAAAACTTCGATATTCGGCTATATGTATAATCGGCTATAACGACGAACCGTTTATTTGTTCCAGTCAAACAAAACATTACTAACAAGTCTCACCTTGAAACTAATAATATGAAGTAATAGTTTTCTATATGATTATTATTAAGGAATTATTATTCTCCTACCTTATCCTAACCTCTTTTCTACTCTTCGCCATTTGTCCTTGAATGTTTTACAACTTATTCAGTGCAATAACTGACCGCGTGAATCACAGTTTGATTTTAAAACTTTTGGTTTAGACTGTGTGTTTACGTTATTATGCCCCAAAAAGAAAATTATTTTATGTGGAGATATTAAATGGCGAATCAAATAGTCAAATTGCACTCTAAGATATCAACTATTTGAAAGGATAGAGATAAACTAAAACGACTTTTCAAGAACAACTGTCTGAAAAGTAAACTGAGCATACAGTTATGGAATAAGCTTTATCAACTTGGTTCAATCATCAGAGAACAAATAATGTCCTAATAAGTGGTCTAATCCTGCATAAAAAAGCCAACGAGTTCGCTCGACTTATGAAGAAGTAAAATTGCTCGTCGTCAGGGATACGTTTCCGTGCTCGTTATAATATAGTGTCAAGAGAAGTTTGCAATGAGGTGAGTGGCGTTTCTGAAGTTGTGACTGAAGATTGGCTTTCTCATAAGTGGCCTGCTATATGCGAATGATAAAAACTAGAGGAAATCTTTAATATGGATTACTCGTAAACTGGATTGTTTAATAATTTGACCACTGACAAGACACTTAAATTCAAAGGTGAGTAATGTGATAAGTGATCTTAAACGAGAGTTATAGTATTGGTTGCTGTGAACATGACTGGATCGTGTGAAAAAAGATTTTTGGGGTATTTAAAAATCATTATATGAGTCAAATTTCGCAAAATAAAAACGAGACTAACTGACTAATTTGCTAAATGAATTTTAAACACAAAACTCAATTCTCGTGATTTTCGAGTCTAGAACCATCACCGGTGTATTTTTTTACTATACGAGTGTCGAATTTTATAAATAACAAAATCTCATTTTTTTCAAAAGGCACACTATGTATATTATACCTTTAATAGAATACCCATAAAAATAAGAATCATTTCATATATACCTATATACAATGGATGTGGAATTATTTCACCAATTCTATATTGAAAACAATGTAACACACTGAGTATTGCATTTTTGAAATAAACTAAATCGAAAATCACGAAGATTCAAAAACCCTTGGTTTTGTGTTTAGAAATCCTTTTTTCATATGATGCCAGTTAGCTTCATTTTTATTTTGGAGAATTTTCCAAATTTAAAGAATCTTTGATAAAAATTCAAATAAACTTTAATATTTCATAAACAGTGAGGAAATCAAACAGGTTGGTCTTATGAAAGTTACCTTTGTTTTTACCATTAAATCAAAAAACGAAATAAAACATATTTGAAATTCCAGAGACTGAAGAATTGGGACACCCTGTATAATCTAAAGGTCAATATTTTAAAAATTCCTAAAACAATACAAATAACTTTTGTGATTAAAGTTTTTTGATGACTCTTACAGGTTTTGATAAAAGTATATGGGTCACTTTATGTTTGACACCCTGTACTCGTTGCCTGTAGCATATGAAAACACTAGATCCTGGATGACATCGATAATTTTTGGAAACTGGCTGGGGATCTGGGATGCAGAAATGTAGAGGTAACAAAATTTTTCTCCTAATAGAAAATTGTTCTGCTCATCCTGTAGTCTCCGATTTAAAATGCATAAAACTTAACAAGAATTGTTAAAAACTTTAAATTGACGGTACAGAAAACTACAAATGCTAGAGAATATTGAAAACGGCCTATACATAAAAAGTTAGTGGTCTCCATGCAATTCTAATGATAATGGAAGCTTGGGAAACAGTCAATCAGATCACCATATCCAACTGCAAGCGGTAGACGCTAGGGAAAATGATACAATCTTCTACTGATGAAGATAACAACGTACCAGCTTAGTTGGTTACTCAGTTGCTTAGATCTACTGCTACACAGCCAACGATTGATAAAAAGGAGTTTAGT
This sequence comes from Diorhabda elongata, assembly GCA_026230145.1. NCBI lineage: Eukaryota > Metazoa > Arthropoda > Insecta > Coleoptera > Chrysomelidae > Diorhabda > Diorhabda elongata. Next base: position 27,148,298 of record CM047929.1, on the reverse strand, counting down.
GGAATAGATAGAATGATGCCTTAGCTACTGAGGAAAAGAATTTTACAGAAGCTGAAAGTAACAATGTAGTAGTAACGAAGAAAACTAAGACCATCAAGAAAAATTTCATTCAACAACAATATACGAGGCTTTTAACGCTATAACAGTTTTACAAAAGCTTGTTGCCTTTAACGGCCATTTTAATATTGATAATACCTTGACGGCAATGTAAAGTAAAATCCAAAATATATTACAAAAAAACAGACTAAAATGACCGAATACTTTAAAAACTAAGTGTAGCCCGTGAACTGTACTGTAGATACTTAGGTATATTTTTCATTATAAACTTTTTATTTCTTTTCTTTACAATTACAAATTTATAAGCATAACGCATAATCTATTCCCTACAAACAAACATATGATTGTATGTAATATGTAATATAAATATTACTACAACTATCGGACATAATGTCCGAAGTATACGGTTACTTCAATGTCGTTATGTCGGTTTGTATATTGAAAATCTCAGGGAAGGTGGAGTTTTTGAAAATAAGAGTTTATCTGCAATAACTACTTTTCGAATTTCCAACGAATAAACTTCTGAAATTGCGTAGATTTTCTTACATGTATGTTTTATTCGATTAAACTTGTAGCGCAAGTACCGCTGATTCCAATTATAAGTCAAAAGTTAATTAGAATATGTTCGGAAAAACGTCACTTGTGAGGAAAGGAAACCTTTCGGAATTTCCGTGGAAAGCTGTCGACGGACCATCAACAGCAAAGTGAAGTTTGCCAGTGTTATTGGAAACAGCGCACTTCCATTAGAACAGATGTGCCGTGGCGGTGTTGAGCTTTCTCCCTGAATATGCAAGGGTGTATATTGGTACATAATAGGTTCAGTGACGTGTTCCACTAACCCTGACAGGAGGGTCGCGTCGGGTCGGACAAACACAGACGACTAGCGAGGGGGTTGCGGGATGCGGGTTTGAAACGAGCTGATGGATTACTCGGCTACCCTGTCAAACGCAAGATGGATCTGCCATTTTCAAACTCTTTTCTCTTTCCCGGTTTTGCTCTAATAGTTCTAATCGCCAAGAAACACATGTGGAATTATTTCAAACAACAATAATTGTTACATTGTTACGATTACACAAAGTGAATTAGATGGTAAATTCTTACTATGTATACGAGTTAGGTTACTTACACTGTTAAATTTTTTTGTAAAATCATCATTGTTTTATTGAACATATGATAGATTAAATTGTGAATTAGACAATTGAGGAAATTTATTAAGATGATGGTTAATTTTACAACATTGTATTTAAGCTTGAATTTAGAACACTTGAGCCTCTTGTTTATAAATAAATTTAGTAAGTTTCTGATTTATACTTAAGAGATATTTTAAATTCAGAAATGAATCATAAAAATATCATTCTACCATAAAACATGATAGCATGTCAGAGAAAGATAGTTTGTTTATTGTAGAGTAAATTTCACATATATTTTGACAGTTTCTCTAAGTTAATTCAGTAGTATACTAGCAACATACATTTACTGAGTATCCTGATAATAAATCTTTGAATAAAATTACAAAATTATGTATTTAAAATTTTCTATAAATGCTCAGAGGACTTTATAAAATGTTTTGGGATTCTCTCAAACTAAATTAAATTATTTTATTGAAGTAAATTCAATAAATTATTTTCGGTCAAAACCATTTTTAATAAAATTACCATAGAAATTTTTGAAAGTAGAGTTTACAGAATTCTCGTCATCTAAAGGAAAACAAAACGTGAACAATAAAATTGAAATAATATCAATCGTTTATTGAGCTTTTCATCTCTTTTTGTCGTCTTTAGTTTATAATAATTCGAAGTGTAAAAATGTTTTTATAACTAAAATATTTCTATATCTATGTTTTAAATATTTTGCTATCTTTACCGAAGCGTAATGAATGTTGTATTTCGGCCGACCATTTTGAAGTAAAAGTTCAAGTTCATTTCCCTGGAGACTGACAAGGTACATCCCTTCTTATTGTTAACATTGGGCTCCCACCATATATTCTGGGTAAATTCTACTCATATTTCTAGAATTTGTCAGTCGTATAGCAATTTCTTTTTTGAATTTCATCAAATATTTTAGGTTACATATCTAATCTACGTAATTATAATTCAGAATGTCGTCAAAAACAAGGTCAATTCTGATTAGCTAGACCAATTATACTCCATTCGGAAAGAGTGTAGACTAATAAATCAATCCCTCTCCTGGTCACCATAGCCGTAGTCACATTTAAGAACAATTTATTATTTTATTTTATTAAACCTTAGCAAATGAATCCAACATCTATTTTCTAAGAAATTTATTATTATTATTATTTCAAGAAAGGAATGATGCTGACAGGTAAATATTTCAAGCCCTTTATAGTATATACCTATACCAGACAGGTTAATTTCAAAAAACGATTTGTAAAATGTTTTTTGGGAAAAATGATAATTAGGTACATTTTGCAAGAGGGTAATAGAAGATTAAAAATCTGAGGTATACTTAAATAGTTATTGACAATTTTCAGTTTAATAAAAAGTCCTATAAAAGAAAATTTCCAATACACAACTGCATTTCTAGCGCAGTGCTTGTCACAGAAACGTTTAGAAAACTGTAGTGAATGTTCAATATGGCGACCTTTGAAAACTATATTCCAATATATAAAGTGAAGACGCATGCACGCTCTGTTAACGAGAAAGCCATGGCTTTAAATGCATATGGTGCTTTGAAATATCAGTACCCTTCAGAGGATGTTTCGGTCAGGAAGGAAGGCCAAAGGTTTACATCGATGAAGATTACAAACATGCAATTCGCAGGAAAGACCACTCATTTTACTTTAAAAAAAAAATTCCTATCATTGATAAAATTTTGGCGTCCTTTTTGGAAGACGGATGGTCACCAATCAGCAGAAATAAGCTTTGGCAGGTTCTACATGAACTAAATTTTTGGTGGTAGAAACAACGTAAACATTCATATTTAAAAGATTCGTGTGTTGGAGAAGGTCTTATTTACGGACGATCAAGAAACTCGGGGAGGAAGGAAAAACTATTTTTTATTTGGACAAGACTTGGGTTAATGAGGGGCACACTGTAAGAAAAATAATGCATGATAAGACGGTTAACAATTTTAGACAAGCTTTCTTGGAGTGGCTATCAACAGGATTTAGAGCTCCATCAGGGAATGGCAGACGAATAATAGTAACACGTATTAGCAGTGGCAGAAGTTTTGTTGATGGTGGCCTACTGTTATTTGAATAAAAAAAACCGGTGACTATCACGAGAATATGAATGGAGATTTGGTCGAGGAATACTTTATACAAATGTTAGATATTATTCCAGTCGGATCTGTAATTGTTCTTGACAACGCCAGTTACCACTCGAGACAATTTGAAAGTCTACCTACGACGTCATGGAGAAAACAAGACATTATTAACTGGTTAATACAAAAATATGTTACATTCGACAATGACTTGGTGAAAAACGAACTTTTGTCAATTGTCGAAATAAATAAAATTATTCTTCATTAATCGACATTTACTTATAAATTAAAGAATCCTCTAGAGCAACTTCAATCAAACATCTGTTCAATAAATCCATAGAGTGGAAACCAAAAAGTAAGATAATTATTCCGCAGCATCCATTAAAAGGTTCGTACATGATAAATTGAAAGTGGACACAATACAAACCATTAAGATAGCTGAATAATGATGATTAAAATATCGGCTCACATCTCCCTCATAACATGGTCATTATCGGTTTATTGAAGATACGTTTCTTATCGGTGAGGGTAGCCACATTTCAGTGACGTGAAATGTGTAAAAGAACATGAAGTAATATTTATCATTGTTGAAAGCAAAAGTGTTCATTTGTTGATCAGGGCTAATTATGTTGAATACGATATATTATAAATCGGTTAATGTGGGTGATGCTACAGGTGGAATATTCTGTTGGAAATGATCACAATCAATCTAAAAATTAAGATCGTTTATTTTTAAGTTAAACGACCAGTTCGTTGTTCGCAATGTTGGGGCGTTCAATCCCCTTTTTTTCCATTAACGATAATCCTACCATTGGTACGTTTCTAAATAATCTTTGTATAAACGAAAACTTCTTGTTAACATAAATGTATTGAAAAAACTAGAACTAATAATCTTAAAATTGTGATATTATCATTGCTTTGCTAAACATATGACTAAAATTACTAATCAGTTTGTAAGAATTCAAATTATAATAGCATTATAAAATTTACTAAGATGAGGTGTAATTTTATGATTTTTGAGTATAAATCTACTTAGAGAGTAATTTTTCTCAACTGTTGTTTTCCAATCTTTGGAGATTTTCAAAAATTCTTAGTAGTTTGATTTACTATGTTTTATTGTGAAATTACACATTTGATTAGAGTTACTATAGAAATATTGGATAGATGGCGCTAGCTACGCTAACTTGAGCTTCTTATTTTTAGATAAATATTATTTCTGATTTACAAAGAAAGGGGTAAAACGTGAAAAAAAATTATGGGAGAGAAGGTTTACATTTTAGCTCTGTTGGCAGTTAACAAATTGTCACGTTTTATGAAATTACTTTTTTCTCCGGAGACAATATGACTACATTTTTCCCGGATAATGTATAAACATTTACATAAACACATAAGCAAAGGTAGATATTTAATTTTAGAATATTTTATTCTATTCGTTATATTTTCTTCATATCATTAGTACTATTATTAAATGCGCATGCATTAATAACATGTTTCTTAAACTATTCAGTACAATAGATGAATTTTTTTGAATTGAAGTTATATTTTTTCCTACCATCACAACTTTGATATACATTGTAGCAATTTCGGTGTTATTTCAGTACTACTACACGTTCTAAACAATTTATTAGCTATTTCTGTCCTGTGTGCTACCGATTCATTAACATACCTTTCAGCGATCGTTGATAATTTCCATTGCCATGTTTCTTTAGTGTCATCAAGTCTCCCTCAGATTCAACTGAAAGTGTAGCAGACGATCTTCGAAATAAATAACCTCTATATGAGTTTAAATTTTTAAGTTGAAGAAAATTAGCCAATGTTTTGTGAACCTTATAGAACTAGTTTTATTCCACCAACATGATTGATTCATTTCCATTGTGGTATATATAAAACCAGTGACGATTTTGCTGCTGCTGAATAAAGGGCTATATATATTCAGTAAAATTTATTATATGTTTCACTACTACTTTTCTCATGTTTACATAATGCTTTGTTTCCTTGAGTTTCACAATTAATAACGTTACCGAATTCAATATCATCTAATGTTACCTGGATGATTTCACAAATTCAACAAGCTCCAGCAATCCGAAATACAACAAAAGCCTTGACCATTAAATAAATTTCATCGGGAGCATTATTTGAAAAATCACTAATTTGTGTACTCGTAAACGTCGCAGCTTTTTTGGGCTTGTAACCTCACCCATTTTGTTTCAGAAATGTGATTAGTTAGAAACATTCTCTATATTATTATAGGATCGTAACATACTTCTAGACCTCGCCAATTCAGAAAAATAAGCCAATAACACTGTCGTCGCGAAATATCTTCATGTTATTATATCTCCCAGTCCATGAATATTGAATAGGAAGTTTCATAAATTTTCCGCGATTTAGCTGGCAATAATTTTTCTGAAGCTACTTGGGCTACTTCTACTAATTCCGGTAGAATCGAAGAAACTTATAATAAGATATTTTCTACTTTATAGTATTGCGAATAACTTTTATTTAGAATAAGAGAATTTTTATACTATATTCTTTGGCAGCATGAGGCCGCTTATGTTATGAATGGTATTTTCTCACTCATATCATCACAATTTTCACTCGATTCGCGATGTACAACATCAGACTGAATTTTATAACTTGATTTGTTTTTATTATTTTAGGCTGGAAATGAGATAACAAATCCTATTTAAGAATGACATTACTTCATTTTCAAATGAGAATATAATATTATTGTACATAACTCTTTAGAGAGTTTAGTAATTTTGTATTATTTTATCACAAAACACACTGTAGCAGATTGAATTAAATGAAAATAAGATGAGTTTCTTACCTGTATCTTTATAAACCGGCTAAGCTAGCTTTTCTTGCGTTTTCCCTATTCCCTGAACCTCCCAATGACAAAATTCTTTTATATTTCAATATTCCTTATTCAAATCAACTATTTTTGACGAGGAGATCGGTGTCATTGCACTTTTCGAAGCACAGACTAGTAATTATTCACCAAACTATTTGATGTTCAACTTTGAAGAGAAACTATTTTTCCGAATTTTTAAAAAATATTGGGATTCTCTTTAAAGGGTGTTACAGTACTTGATTCTCACAGGAGTGAGTGAATGATGTAAAAAAATGCTGTGTGATAAGAAAACTTGCTCATAAAACTCCTCGTTTCTAATTTATATGCTTTTAATGTACCGACATCAGAACTTATATTTAAGTATATTTCTTAAATTATACATTCGAACATTATGAATTTTTAATGGATGATTACGTATGTCCATGTAGTGTGTTTGACGAAATAAATAATTTTACACTACTATCTGAAGGCCAGGGGAGGCTCATGCCCAATGGTTAATAAACCGTAACTTTTACAGGGACAACCACTATAATCTAAAGATAGCAATAAAATTTAGAAGATATGTAGGTTTTTAGATACATATCATACATATGTACATACCACGGAAACCGTTTGCTCCAAAGACTGTGGAAAAATTTAGTTGGTTAATCTTAAACTTATCAAATAAAAACAAGAAAAAACTATAAGAAATGTTCAAGGTAGGCAGTTTGCCTTATATCGTCAGAATGGAAGTATATTTCATAGATTATTTCGTTCCTTGTGTCTCATATACCAAGCTTTTAAGATATTCCCAAAAATGAATCTATTGTATTTGATTTAGGGGAACATGGTGGTCTTGCAAATGGTCCTCTCCACTATGGAACGAAATGATCGATAGAATAAACTTCCATTGTGACGCTATAAGGCAGAATCTTGGAATGCTATTCCAAGTTCAAAGAAATATCGTCCGTAGACTCTGAAATTGTGTAGAAGTGCAAGGTGCCTACGCCGAACATTTGTTATAATTTTTATTTTGTTCTTATTTGATAATATAAGTAATATAACTTAACATAACCAACTAAATTCTTCTACATTTCTATTTTTTTATGTGAGTAACACGATGTTCGATAGTCTGCATCTCAATTGGAAATGTTTTATTGTATTTCAATACCTCCTGTAAGTATTTTTAATAAATAATTATAATGATTTTTTTCTTCTTTCCTTGGCGTCGATCTGCTAAACCATAAATTTTATAGTGAAAGTTATTTATTTTTAACCATTGGGCATGAGCCGTCCTTGGCCTTCAAATAGTAGTGTAGAATTATTTATTCCGAAAGTACTCATCATCTATTAGAAGTTCATAATGTTTCATGTATAATATAGAAAATGTAAGTTCTGATTTCGCAACTTTAAAGACCTATAACTCAGAAACGAGGAGTCTCAGAATTATTTTCACGTCATCTTCTCACTTCCGAATTTTTTTCAACATGTCGTGGAACACTCTGTATATTGTCGCTACCAGTAAAAGTATCGTATTATTGTTGTTCTTCTTTTTGGAACCGGGTTGAGCAAAAAATTCGATTCTCTGTGCAGCTAGTAATCAACAAATAATGACCATTTTTTTAAATTTTTGCCTGTTTTACTTTGCCAATTCCCTGGTTTCATATTTTCCCAAGCTAAAAATTTTAATCCACCCCTATTTGAATAACTAGACTTAAAATCCTAAATCAAATATTCGTTTGTTTCTCAATATGAACATAGAAAAATTATTGTATTCAGCTCGTACAAAATGTGCTCATTGAATTCAACGTGTGGGAATTTTACATCGTCTTCAGCGGTAACTCCATTGGATGATAATCACAAAAATTATTGATTGATTATTGAATTAGAATAATATGAACAAATATTTTTTGCACAAATACATACTTTTGAGGCTTGATATTAAGCCATTTACATTAGACACTTAATATATGTACTTATATCATTAGTTTATGATTTATTCTAATTTATCCAACTGACGTTATATTTAATACTAATTATTATTTATCGAAATAAACGTTTATTCGGTTTATTCGATTTTTAGAATCAAGTTTAATTTCATTCATATTTTAATCGTTTTATAAAAGCTCTTTAATGTAATGAAAATAAATCTTCAAATGGAATGTACTGAAATTATCAGTGAAAACTTATTCTTTAAAGATTATAATATTATATATCTAACTAGATGACATTTCTCTTGAGAAATAAGCTTTTCTGCTTAATAACATATGAATATTTGTTTATAAAGAATTTGAATATTTGTGTGATATTTTAGAAACTCAATTAAGTACAAGACAAACGTTTTTTCCAATATTATGATATCAATCATGAACGGTTATTTAATCTAAGATTTTATTGACGATTTCGTCTTTTATATTTATATCTAAAATTGTGGAAATGATTTTTATTTTTAAATATAGCTATGGCAAAAAACGTTTATTTGGTTGATTTAATCTGTTTTACGCGTTAATATAAGAAATATAGATTCCACATACGTTCGCACAAATTAACGAACTTTTTATCTTGCATATTCATGTCTACTCTGGATGAACTAGTTTATGAAATTTGTGTAGGGTTATTTTTATTCATATTCTAAAAACTAAATACTAGTTGAATGAATTCTCACCCATATAGAGAACAAAGTTTGATTAAGATCATATTATTGACCGTTATTGAAAAGATTATTTGTTTTCGAGTTTATAATGATATATGTTATTATACAAATACATAAATGAATATAATGATGCGAAACTCACCTTATAGATAAATTAAACACATTGTAGATTTCGAGGTATCTAAAAAATAACCACATTCTTCAATAATTTCAACTAAAACCTTACCGGTTTCATGTTACCACAGCCATTTTTAACTGCCAAAAGCGCAGGTCACAGCTTTCTAAAGTTCCGACAGCTGGGTTGTAGGCAATTGTTCGATGCCGATGCTGACCCGACCCAAGTCAATTTTGTGCGGAGGGTTTGAATGAAAGCGATATTAGCCATACATTTTTGGAATTTGACATTTTGTCAGTTTCGAGGGTGGGCGACTTTGTAATGGCTTAAATCACGATGGGTGAGTGTCGATTGAAATTCCAATTTTATCAGAATGAGTAAAAATAACCGTTTCTGGAAGATATCATTGTCAGAATTAATATTAATTTTAATAATATCGGAATGTGATATTTTAAGAGAACTAAAAGAACACGTTTTATTATAAAACCGAACCGAACAAATGAGAAATAATCGTTATAGCGTTTGTGGTGAATTGTAATAAACAAAATTTACCATACACTAACAGCGCGGGGTGTTTCTATATTTTCCTCGAAGAAATATTACTCTTACTCTTTTTATTTTTAGATTTCACAACTGATGTAGATAGATTTTTAGTATACTTTGGTATTACCATTGATATGTTTTGAGCATACTAAGTCGATTCAATGTTTTTAAGTAGTGAAAGTGGTGTCCAAGGATTTCGTTACATGTAGATAAAAATAGATAAGCGATACAAGCATAACTAAATAAGCAGAATCGAATGTTTGCTACTGTGTTTACTTGATGAATAAGTTGCTTCTTTATAATGAAAAAATGGAGGAAGGACATATCAGGAAAGATTCGAGTAATACCCATGAATGGACTACTGAAATTACAGCCATTTAAAAGAATTTAATTTAAAAGGAAGAAATGGTCATTCTCAGTATAACAAAAATATTGAAGAAAATAGAAACAACAAACTATAAAAAGCAGAAAGATCAGTGGAGTAAGAAATGGGGTATATTAAGGAAAAACAAAAAATGTGTTTGTCAAGACTAAGAAAGAAACTAGCGTCTGGTTATTATATAATATACAATAGAACAGACTATATCCTTATATTTATACCTGACCTTAACAGGGTCGGATTATTTGTGGTTCTAACGCTTTTGTCCGTGTGAGCTCATTTCGAACCATAGGAGAGTGTGTATTATCAAATTTTATATTGTTCTTAGAAAAGTCTACCAAACAGCGTAAATATTTACCCGTTGAGGCAAAAATTATAGCTAAAAGCTGCTACAGCGAGACTACCAAAAGTACTTTTCATTGAAGGAGATTTCAGCTTTAGCGTACATCCCTGAAAGTACACTTTAGAAAATTGTGCGCCATTCGATAGCACGAAAATAGAGTACATGCATTGATTTTTTTAAGAAGACTCAATTCACCGCAATATTTATGAAATGTATACGTTTGTGACAAAATTCAAAAGGAAGCAAGTCACGAAATAACTCGGCTTTCACTATACTATAAAATTGAGAAACCATATAGATGTGTGTATACAAATATAAATAGTATAGAGCTCGTAGAAAGCTTATTATTGATTTGCAATATAGTGGTGCAGCGAAATTGAACTAGATAATATTTAGTAATAAATATTATCTAGTTTTAAAATTTCAAACCCAACAATGTAAAGCAAATAAATGTCAGGTATAATATAATAGTGCGGCCCTCCACAATGCCCACCAAATATATAGGTTTCGGTATTAAAGTAACTTTCTTAGATTGTCGAAAATACTATAAATCAGCATGGATGATACAAAAATATTTAAATAAAACATTTGAGCATTCAATCTGGAATGGTTTTATTAGAATTCTAAGAGAAATGGGATTGTCGTAGAGAATATTGGACAAAACAGAGGACATGAAAAACAGCGTTATACTCCTGACTTTCATGACGCGCCAGCTGCTAGATAGCACACCTACTAGTATTTTATATGCTCGAGCAAATAAAATATATAAATGAAAATATATAGTATTGATATAAAAATATTTGGGTAAACATTAAAAATCCAGAACAATAAATAAATATGATGGGAAAATAGAATTAATATAATCACGTATTCTTTTGAATAAATGATATAATTATTTATTGAGAAATGCATGGAATTGGATCGTTTTATTAAATTCCTAAAGATCATTATCCATATTTTTATGTAAAAAATGTACAAATGTGTAAGTATTTAATCCCTACTCATTTCGTTAAACAAATTGATTTCACAATAGACGTTGGGCTCAACAATGCATAATAGACCTCAATCCTTTCATCCACCCGCTGCGTCTCCTAAGGGACCTATAATTTTTGAAATATTTTGACAACCATACTTAAACATAACCGGGTTATGATAAATTACTAGAAATTTTACAATAACTTTATGAAACTGCTTTGTTGTGGGGTATTATTCAGAAGCTATTTGCACTTCGAAAAAAGGTAAATATTGTATGATTCTCAAGTTTTGACTATATTCTACAAGTGTACGAGACCTGACAGTCAGTTTTTTATTTAAATTCAGTTAATCTCATAGGTAATTTCTCGCTGATAGTTTGATATTCTAATGTATCTGTATCATTTTATTAGAATAAAATTATTCCATTTCAAGGCTCGCATATGCTGTTCAAAAAAACTTCCTTTTGATGGAAAAGCACTGGAAATTTTTTTAATTCAAAACATCACCTGCCTCTACACAATCAAGTAAATTTTTTCACTTTAATCATCTTTTTTGAGAAATTTTCATTTTTTATAAAAATTATAGAAGTAAAATAAAAATAACAATATCTGATCAAAATATCAATACACATAAATATAAATTTAGAAATTTTCCCAGTTGATTTAGTCAATTAAGTAAAAAAAATAAAAGTCATTTTTTTCGACGAACGAACGTTATTTTAATATTTAGATTTCTTCCATCAAAGTCTAATTAAGTTTTCTTTCGTATTTTTATTACCTTCTTTTCTATAATCATCTAAGATTTGGATGAGTAATTGTTTCTGTCCTTCATCTTTTGTAAGCAAATCGTTCTACTCTTGCATTAGTTTAACGTTTAATTAACTTGGATCGCGTATTGTTTTGAATTAAAGAAAAAGTCCTATTGTTTTTTTCATCAAAAATAACCCTTTTAGGGCCTCGCAAAAAATTGCACAGAGGCTAAGCTTAATAATTCCGAAAACTGATCTCTTTGTTCCTAGGATGACCCAATTACGATACGATAAAAAATTTGCAAAGATATAATTTTTATTTTTCAATAAATCTTCATTGATGTTAATATATTTTACCCGTCAATCTTCTATGTACCAAAAAAAAATAACATATTTCTTTGCTGATTTTCTACACAAATGATTTCATAATCCTAATTTTGGATCTAAATTAGTATAATAAGAACATGTAGATGTGGTTCTCTTCTGTACATAATTCACTAAAATTAGCTTTCCAAAATACGGTAAACTTCACCGTACCATTATTTTGAATTTTTTCGGCTGTGACAAAAATCGATGTTTCCACTCTTTACTTTGTACGTTGGTTTCTTTACCATAGTGATGGATCTATAACTCGTGAAAGTTAGCTTTCCAAAATACGGTAAACTTCACCGTACCATTATTTTGAATTTTTTCGGCTGTGATAAAAATCGATGTTTCCACTCTTTACTTTGTACGTTGGTTTCTTTACCATAGTGATGGATCTATAATTCGTAAAAGTTGTATTCGGCAGTAGTATAGAATAATGTTTTTGATTTAAAAATGGGCCAAGGGATTAATAGAAAGTTAATAATCCTAATGAAGATGTACTAGATTACCTACAGTTATAATTTAAATGATGCTAAGCTAAAACTTTTCTATAATTTAACTATTTATAATTTGACTTGTTTATTACAAGCAATATTGAGAACACAGAACGAAACATAACCCACGAAGAAATATTATTTTTGAACGAGCAATAAAGATTTTCAATTTTTTATTTATGGTTATGACGTTTTATTTAGAAGTAACGAAAAATAATTTAAGGTTAGAAGACATTCATTCTTCCAGAGTAGATTTTTTTATTCATATCCACAAAGATTGATCTGCGAGGAGACAACTTAAAGACGTAGTAGCTTCACTTTTAGCTATACTAAGAAAAGTTTCTGGATTTTTTAGTAATTCCAGATATCTTAATATGAGTTAATTGAAATCATGATTTTGTTACTTACTTGAGATAAAGGCATAATCATCAGGTCGATATATATTTGTCCATTTAAACAATAAATCATTTAAAATATTTATTTCGTAAGTACAAAATTATACACCTTTTTAAATAAATTAAATACATCTTTCTCCAGTCACTATAATTTGTACAAATACAAATAGTTAATAAACATATTACCAAAGAAAATAGAGGCACAGAAAGCCAAGAAAATCAATAGGAAATCTTATAAATGAACGTCTTTAGGTATAAGAATAATGAAAATATAGATTGCGTAATCAATCTAATCATTGAAAAGCTCTATACATCATTAAGGAAATTTTAAGTGATATTTTCAATCAGTAACTAACCACAGGATTTCTTGTAGACAAATTTGCGGGTTTTTGAAAGTGTCAATACCTTATTAAGACTCTTTCTGTATTTTTGTTCCATCTGGCCGCCTCTCTAATTTTGCTTTAGTACAGACCTTTTAGAAAAAAATTGATGGAATCTAGAAATTAATAAAGGATATTCGTTATATTACTATAACTCTTCACTTTCATCCTTTTCACACCTCACAATTTGATATAATTTCTCAATCTATCAAGAACATCATAACGTGACAATTAAAGAAAGGAAAATTTTGCTGTTAATCGACTATAATATCCACAGAATCATTTGTAGTTACCTTATGTCTATTAGAATAATAAATTTTGGCAAATATTAATGTCAAACGAGAGAAAACCATAAAAGTCCTCCCTCCTTTTAAACATAAATAAATATATATATATATAATGTATTGATAATTTCTATTATATATGAAAAAATTATTGATAAAATTCAGATAAAAAACCCCCTTGAAAATTTTACATTTATTGGATTTAATTATAAATGCTTCTCTAATATTTCGATCGAACCTGTTTACATCTTACGTTGGTACAAACAAAGCCATGTAAAATGATTTAGAAGGACTCTGTCGTCAAAATATGGAAATTGAAATTATTGTAGTAGATAAGAGTTTCAAGTTACTATACAGAGTTTATTTTTAATTATTTCCTTAAGCTACCACAAAATTTATATTTAAGTCAATGTTGTATTACTTACTTGCGTAAATTATAACAGAAAATGGTTCATCACAACTTTATTTGAGATTAATGACTGAAATTAATAATTTTGATGAACTATATAATTAGTAATAATTAATCTGTAAAATTATACTTATATAAATGGTTAACTATTATCACACATGTAAACTACTTGCCTATGCAAACCTCAGCTATAATAAATTTTTGATATTCGCTCTTGAAACATGTATATTCATTGAGTCATTAAGGCGACAAAGGAGGACCAGGAATATTTTTAATGGCAGTTAGAGGTCTAGCGACATCACTTCTATACGGGTTTCTGTTGTTATCTCCCATTAAACTCTCCGAAGATAATTCCGGGTTTTCTTGAGCACAGCTCGAAAAAAAACTGGTATTGACATCAGAAGTTGAAGGAAATATATTTTGATTCATGTTAATATCTTCCAAAGATGGAAATTCTTGTTGAGTAGCTGCTGAAATTAAGTTTAATAATCACGTATTTGATCAGAAAATATTAATTTCATTTTTGAAGCTGCATCATACAGGCCGACTTATAAACTTAACTTTTTGTTTGCCGTTCCGTCGACGTTAGTTTTTACAAAATTAAAACATTGAAATGCATAAAATTATTCACAGTTGCCGTTTGACGTTGCCGTCTGCCGTTTCAACATAAACAAATTTTATCTTTTTCTATCCGCCGTTCGTAGCAACTTTCGTAGCAATAGAAAATAACCAATCACATCTATTTGCGTTTGTCACGTGATTTTGCCTGATGCTTCCAATAAAATAAACTTTTCGATATTTTCTATAATATCATTCATAAATACCGAATTACAAAAAAGATTACAAAAATGTGACGAAAACAAAAAGCAATAACTACAAACTTCAAAACGAAACACAAAAGTTTCAGGATAGCGGTAGCAACGTCAAGTTTATGAGTTTAATAATTAGGGTCAATATACGTCAAATGGCAACGGCAACGGCAAAGGCAAACGGAAAGTCAAATTTATGAATCGCCCTTTAGGCTCAACTGCATAAGTTTATGAGCTACAAGTCGGCAAGTATTAAATTTTACAAGCGTCATTCTACATTGAATATATTCTTATTGGAATAATTGCTTCTAGATAACTTGATCTAGATTTTTTTCCAAGTGCTGCAATACGTAGATGAGAATGGGAATCTTTCAGTAATTGCAGAAAGTCGATAAAGTCAAAATATATATCTTAGTTCATGTTACATATATGATGAAAAACAATATCTATATAATTTCTTTTAAGATGCAGAGCTTTAAATCAAATAAACAGCAATTTTAGCTTCTATAATATATTAAAAGCATACATTTTGTGCACCTTTATACACAGAAAGTCACTACATATTTTAAAATATATGCTAAAATCCTGAAAACATATATTTAAGCGTATAATTGCCCATATTCACTAATGTTAAAAGATCTTTTTTTACATAAATATTAAAGCTATATTTAGAAAATTTTAAAATATGAAATTTTCTAATGTCATACAGATTTATAGAAATGTTCGAATTACCGATCTGACCAGGACAAAAATGTATATTTGTATTTACTCTCAATTAACAGTCAAAGTAAAATTTCAAATAATCCACAGTTATGTAAAAAAAGATTTCTTTCTATAAACAGAATATTCACGTTTTCTTTCAATATATTATTTTCAGCAATGAATAAACAAATTAGCACTCACAATATTTTCCATCTTTCTTTGCTTTCATCCTTCGATTCTGGAACCAAATTTTTATCTGACGTTCCGTTAAGCATAAACTATGGGCTATCTCGATACGTCGACGTCTCGTCAGGTATTTATTAAAATGAAATTCTTTTTCTAACTCCAAGGTTTGATATCGAGTATAAGTTTGACGGGTTCTTTTACTTCCTTTACTCGTTAAATCATCTGGAAAGAAGAAACTGGTTAAGATAAAACGGAGAATTGAGTGGCTTGAACACTTCATTTCTCAAAGCTATCTCAAGAAAATCCTATGCTTTGGATCGTAGATGGTCATAGTAGTCACTGCAGCTCTTTTATGGGGAAGGAAAAAAAGATTCGTTGTAATTTTTTGATTAGATTTTTTGGTAGATAAGGGACATTTGGTAGGAGTGGGTTCTAGTGTGGCAGCTGCTCCTCTGCAGGGCTGGGGTTGTATTTGCTGCCCTGGCTGGAAAGAAGGAAAAGGTGCGACTATTGGAGAACGAAAAGAGAGCTCTAATAAGTGCAAACGATCCTTCTCGGTTTGGAGATTTTTTTTTGTATGTTTTTTATGTTTTTTGAAAAACGGGTGCGGGTACAGCTGCTGCTGCATTATTTCCTATCATCGGCCATTTGGCTGGTGAAACGGTTCACCAGGTTACAGGAAAACCGCAGAAAACATGCAACGATATATATAGGGTTTTCATAAAGGCATTCAAAGTAGCATAAGCAAACTTCGTTGCAAGAATAACAGAATATTAAATAACTGCCATGGTATTCCAAGCTTTCACTTTCACAGCTTGCATTTGCGAATATAGCGATTATGATGCTTTCATAGCTCTTTAGGAACTAAAATACACATTTGTATTGACGCCCCTTATGCAGGTACACTCGAAGATTTGCCTCAGGAGTCTTTTGACGATAAAGATAAACTGAAAACGATAACTTGGTTATCGAAACGTAGTGGTGAAGTTCAGAAGTTCAGAAGGGAAATTCTGCATAATATCGTATGGGCATGACAAAATAATAATTCTGTATATTGTTAACATTTTCAAACAAGATACATAGTATATTTCTCAATCCCATAGTTTTTGAAAATTTTAATTCGTTTCTTTGCCTAGCTTAAGATGAATCTCAATGTTTCAATTTCGTTTTTGTATACCTGCCATTGAAAGCGACACTTTTAATGACAGCAAACAGTGTAAAAGTGAATGTTAACGTGGAAGCGTGTTGAAATATTTTTAACACAGTGTAATTTCCATAGTTGTTTTCTCTTAGAACTAAACGATAATTAAACACCGTGGTGCTAATAACTTTTTGATGTATGTAATCTAGATGATGCTAATGCGTTGTGTTTATGATGCTCAGATTACAATACAAGGGAATCATATATTTTTGTTCTATAATATACATTGAAAGTAGTAACAGAAACAAAACTAAAATAATTTGTCTGTTTAATTGTGATATGTGAATTCGAAAATTGGATATTTAGAAAAATTGAAAATTATATGGGAGATTTGCGAAAGGCAGCCCGAAATAATTCACAAGTATAGGAAAACTTCCAAAATTTGTGGGAAAATTTATTCAGATACACATCAAATTATAGTCAATACAGTCAATCAGAGCCGGACTTAGAGTCATCGTGGCCCCCGGGCCAAAATACTTAAGGAGCCTATGTAAGGCGGGCGTTTTACGTGAATTCTTACATCAAGTTGATTTTTCATTATAGTCAATTAATTCATTATTTCTAACTAAAAATAGTACAAAATTACGTTCATAAATTAACATTTTTTTCTTATTTTGCTACCTACAAATTCTTCAATAACACTAGTGCAGTCAATCGATTTCAGTAGCTCATTTTCAATACACAATATGCTATATTGATTTAGTTTGCAGTGTTTCCTATGTTTCGCAATGTACGAGGTGATTTCAAGAAAGCCTAAAAAACAAGCGCTCGCGTACACTCGTAAATTTGTAATAAAATATCTACAGCTCATCCGGGGGAAGCGTAGTTTATAACTCGTCGTTGTGATTTTAAAAAATAAATCAGCGATACCATGCATTGGGCGCAACTTCGAGCTTTCATTTTTTTAAATATGATTTTTCGGAACTTTTAAAATGATTGCGCTTAAAAAAATTTATGTTGATTCTGAACAAGGCCCCCCGCAGCGGGGGCCACCGGCGCACGCCCGGGTTGGCCCATGCCTAAGTCCGGTTCTGCAGTCAATACACATTTTACATGAGTGCAGGTTAATCGCTATTTAGAATTTAGAATAATATAATACAATGCTTGTCACTCGATATCAGTTTGAACTAGCTTCCATGACATGAGTATGATTAATACTTATGAATAATTCCATTTGCTAGTAAACGGTTTTACGCTATGTAATATCTTAGGAGCAAAGCAGAAAAGTAAACTAAATATATGCATTTTAGTGAAAAAAAAATGGCTTCAACTTCAATTTTAAATTCAGTGAAATTCAATAAAACCTACACATCTAAAAATAGTTGTGGTTTCCTACACAAGCATACAACTTGTACTGATACAGATGATGTAGGTGCAACTATGAATATTTGGATACGTTAATTGATTTATTTTCAATGGAGTATTTTCTTTATTCCGATTTTATTGTTTCAGTGATAATGTACCTTACAAGTTACAAATTTATGAGATGTCCAAGCAAAACAATATGAATAAGAATATATGAGTCACATTTATTTCAGATAGAGCAACCTATGAGATTTATTGGTAGTGATTTAAGCCAGGTAATATTAAAAAAGTTAGGTTCCTTATAGTGATCGTTCATCATTAGCAACTGCTTGAATTTCTTCAGTTTCCATCTAAAGGATAAACAAACTGCTTCAATTTTGTTTTCAATAATATTCGTTATTTAGAACTATTAGCTTCAAACAAACGCAACTAATAGCTATACATTTATTCTGGTTAAAGTATTTACTAATCATAGCTTCCATTTTTCTTGGAAAATCATTGCCAGGTATGACCTCTAAAAACTATCGACGGTACTATCATAAAAATCCCAATAAAAGGGTCATTAAACAACAACACTAAACTTTTTGTCGTTTTATGTTGAGACTTTTAGTTAAACAGCACTGACAATAAAATTTTTTGGTTATACCGTTATTCCCCCAGAAAAGGTTTTCGACCTTCGTCTTATAATATTTTATTTGAATAGAGCATCCCTCCTATTAAGATTTTAGTAATAAAATATTTTCTGCGCATCTCAAGATTGTTTGCAGAAGAGCAATTTTTAAAATTAACCATTTTCCAAATTGTATCGCGAATATGAAGTAAGTTATAGATTTATGAATTATTATTGTTCTTTAGAGATTGATATTAACAATCATCTCAGCTAGTCCAAGTCTTTGATTAAAGTTAAAATCAAATATTTATCTACATAATGTACACGATTAAATATATAATAGTTACTCACTATTAGAACTCTTCATCCAAGGATAAAAACTTGCTTGAAATTCCGTTAAATTCTGAACAGCAATTTTATCGTCATTTATACTATCTTTCTCATTATACACATCACTAATCTCTTTATCGTCTTTATCAAATTCACAATCATCTTTCGTATTACTGAAATTATCAAAATGGTTCTTATTAAACGTGTTGTGCGCCATGGTAAGATCTCGGTAACTATAGGCAATTTTCTTGTCGGATGGTTTACTTAATAATGCCCTTAATGCTGGCGAGTCATCCATTTCAATCATTTTCTGCGAACAAAAGCAACTTTATTTTGTTTTGAAAGTAGTAAAAAATACCAAGTAGTGATATTTAGTACATTGTATGTATATGTATTTTATGTAGGATATTCCGAAATAAAATGGATTAAAAAATTATACACGAAAGATTACAAATGTGCTATCAAATTTATCTAAAGGTAAAGATAATGTAATCATGAATATTCATTTCGAGTAAGATTTTTCATATAAGGAATCGAATTCAAACTGGGTGGAATTAATCTCGTAGAGCTTTGTAAATATGGATTAATTGATTATCAAGGATCAAAATATAGTACTATTAAGCTACAATTTACAGTCAGATTATAAAAGATTCCAAAAACAGTTTTATGTTAATAAAAGAATAAAAGAACTCAATATGATATTTATGATTAGAAGATTTGTCTTGTAAACAAAATAAAATGTCTTTTGCATGCAACTATTTGATTCTC
This sequence comes from Diorhabda elongata, assembly GCA_026230145.1. NCBI lineage: Eukaryota > Metazoa > Arthropoda > Insecta > Coleoptera > Chrysomelidae > Diorhabda > Diorhabda elongata. Next base: position 27,128,194 of record CM047929.1, on the reverse strand, counting down.
ATTATTCTTAATTGAGTTAACTATAGACTGAAAATGCCACAACAATCCTAACAAAGATGAATAAATATTATGCCCTTTAGAAACTATGAGATAAAACTTTTAACATTTCCTTATGCTTCGTACAGATGAAGAAGTGGACATTAAGAACCGACGGGATTGAAATGCAATCTTATGTACAGAAAAATTATCATAGAGAAAAACAAAGAGAGTAATCACAAATAGATAGATCGTCAAATCGATGTGTAAACGATATAAAAGCAAAATCACTATACCAACATTCAGAATTACATGCGTTTCGATAACCAAGTTGAACGTTAAGTAAAAATCATAGATTATTTTGAGCTTAAGAACCAACCATGAAAACAGGAACATTCTGGTAATCACTACATAACATCACCACGTTCTTGAAGAGATAAAACGGTATGAGAAAGACACTTACCTTTGTTTCTACAGATGATTTTTCACCACATTGTGTCGAATTTATTTGCTTTTCATTTACACTAGATTTTACAGCATAATGTCGGAGGTTCTCAAAATGACTCTGATTAACCGTACTATAATTTGTCATAGTTCCAGGGGGTGGACTAACAGAAGTATCCTGGCCTGTATCAGGACTCGAATAATTTTGATTCATGTTATACCGGCAGTTGCTGAACGTAGCCTCTTCTTTAATTTGGAACGGAGATTCTTTAATGTGATACGGGTTCTCGCCGTAAAAGGCATAAGGTATATGATTTTGATAGGTACTATTTGCGTCATATTTTACGGAAACGTTGTTGATTATCGGTGAGTCATAAGCAGGAACCCTTTGAGCTTCGTAATTGTAGTCGTTTCTGGAACAAATTCTTATATAAGTTTTAAAAATCACACGAGGTTAATTTCAAAGATTAAAAAGGATGATGTTATTTGAACTAAATATGATAATAAAAAGATACGAATTTATTATGAAGCTAATAAGAATGAGATTAGCTTAAATGCAATAGCTATCAGTTTAGACTAATGCTGTTAATGCACAGAAATGAAATAATGATAAACCAATTGGATCAGTAGTTGTTCTTGACGAAACGCACTCTAGTTAACTCGAATAATTTTGGCTACCATGGAGTAGATTGTCACAAATAAGCTAATAAGTTGGTGGTTTTGGATATCAATTGGCAGGTCCATTTCAATTCAGCTTATTTTCAATACGTCATTGGAACTGTATGGCATAAAGCTACACTGTTACATCTCACTAGAATCGGTTGTAATCTATATTTTCGAATCAAAATCATTGGTAATGGTGCAGGAACTAATCCCATTCAACGTAATGGCTTTATTTCATCGAAGCAAATACGCAACCAAGATATAAATCTCAACTAATGGTCCATTTTTCTGAATGTTATGGAGCACTCCATATGTGGCGCCTCAGTTATTTCTAAGGCGATAGGCTCATTATAAGATGATCTCGAGTTTGCAACTCCTACACTAGCTGCATATTTCACGAATGTAGTCCAATATATTTGAAACAAAATTTTTTGCTTCGTGGATGGAGTGAGTCCTGATCTCGACTAGAAAGTATGCGGTACGAAATCTATCCAAAAGCCGACAGAGGGTTTGCTCAGACAAATCATGAAGTCATATATAATACTACTTTCTAAAGTGAATTTAGATATTTTGATATTGATGATGATTTGGCGGACAATAAATATGGAAAAGTGAACACAGCACGAGAGTGAGTTGAAAAATAAAAATTTACTCATGAAATGCTTATTCAATTATTATCCAACTATAACTATAGCCTCAAAACGGCTTATATACTTAACCGAGAATCATATTTATTTATAACAAAATTATTAATATTGAGAATGCTCGTGAAAACGATAGTGAAAATCTGTAAATTCTACTACAAAATTTCATTCACATCTCTTATGAGACTCTGAAATACTAAATAAGAGTTTTCTACGGCTTTACAACAACAAATAGAATGAGTAGATAACTTATATTATGAATAATGAACTGATAGAAATATTGAAAGAACTTCACAGTATTGGAATAGAAAAACACGTGAAAATTGCACGGTGAGTAGAAATTTATGGATTCGAGCTGGATTCATATTCATGATAACCTAACTAAGGGTTGCTGTTAATTTTTGTGGAGTGAAATTTCAAGGCATGGAATATTCATAGTAGAGCTTACGTTCATTTTCAATAATTACTTAGTAGTAGAGCTGTTCATTATTAAGAATTGCACTCTTCACTCAAGCCATCATTAAGAGCGAACTGAGAATAAAATTACAAAAATAAAATCACTTGAATTGAATGAAGTAGAAGATGCTTTTTAGTTTGAATAAAAAATACATGGAATTGAATGAGTAATTAATTAAGTACTAAATTTCCCCTTCAAAACAATGAGCGTTTACAGAATCCTATGTATAAAGGAATAATGCGATGATTACAATCTTATAATGATTGAAAACTGAATAATAGAAGAAATATATAAGCGCAAATAAATACAGAAAAGATTTTATTTACTGTTTATATATGAAATAATAATCAAATCCTTATTATATATACATCGAATTTAAATTGATGATAGATGCGGTCAAACGTGTGAATTGATAAGAGGTTGTAGACATTTGTAAACAAATATGCATATACACAGTGAGTTTTTGTTATAATTACCTGTAATAGGGAGTGGGATTCCAGTAATCGCTGGAAAAGTCCGTAGAAGCGCTCATAATAATTTTTCACAACACTAACACACAGATTGACATGAAATTGCAACTAAATCTAGCCTTCGGTCCAGGCACGTTCGCTGGATTGATGTCGAACATTGTCAACTGTACCCCGAAGTGTTTGAGCGGGAGGGGTTTCGACCCCCTGAGGTTTGTCACCGAGTTCTTTTATTCAGCCCAGCTGCCCTGCGAAATTTACCCACCCCCGACCATTTTCAGCTTTTTCAATATTTATCATGGTATTGGTAGTGGTATTGTAGAATGTGAATATTTGTAAATTTGATTTTACACTGAGAAAACTTTTGATACAAGATTTTTAGTAAATCATTCACAAATATTTAAGAAAATATCGATTCAAGTTATATATTTATATCAATTTTGAAAAATGCGTGGACTATTTGCATCAAGTATTGGAAAAATTTCCATGTACAATTAATATAAAAATAAAGTGAGTAATGAATCATAATCGTGGAGCTGAGGATAATTCTTTTTCAACCAGTTTTTTACTCACGGAAAGATTAAAAAAACCAAAACCATGAGCGTAGTTAAACTCAGGTATTAGAATAATATTTTTTGACAAATTCATATACAATTTGACAAATGTAGGCTAGATTAATACGGGTAACCTCGATCTAGACTAATCATGTTTCACTTGAATGCCTAAGTCTCATTGTGCTAACCTTAATTTTCCACGATATGCAAACTAGTTAACCAAATTTTCATCTTTTTTTCTGCTTGAGCTCATTTTTAAGAATTTTCATCCCTAATTAAAATTTTTTACTTCTCCTTTTTATAATTCTGGTGTTTTTTTCATTCAATCTCCCCAGCATTTAATGTCACATTCTCGTTATAGTAAGGTACCGGCAGAGCACATGCTCTATTATCTTTACCTGTCTACTTCTTCGTTATACCCTTTGTCGTTGTCATTACCCATTTCTGGAATCTTGTGCCAAGAGTTTAATATACAAAGCCCCCACCTTTAGTCTTCTCGATTGACTGTTTCATGAATCTTGAATTAAATCGCTCTGGACGTCGTGTAATCATTTCTGTTTGACCAGTTACTTATGATTGACTGTGATTTCTGTGTCAAGTGCACCTTTTGACAATTCCACCAGTAGTAGCATTATTACTCACTCATTGATTAGATTGAGTAATCAACAATTAATTGTAAGATTTGGAATCTTATTTAGGTATTCATTGACTTGAAATGAGTCTATACTTTTGGAAATATTTACTTATAATTTAAATTCCCTGCCTGACGCAGATTCTCGCTGGTTTCATATCGTCCATGTCAACAACCTATTCAATCGAAACATTTACTTCTTTTTTTTGTGATTTATCGATCGTATCCAATTTTCCTTCATAAAACATTCGATGGGTTCAATTAATAATAACATCATTTATTGGAAGAGGTTTCATATTTCCTCTAGACTTCATTGACAATAGCAAATCAACAACTTGTTTCTCTACTGCCTAATTAAATTAAACTAAAATTAATAGCTCTGTTATCAACATTTCCAAATCAATTTCAAATCAGCTCCTTTGATTCGAAAATAAACAAGCAACAAAACCGTCTTATGATTCTTCTTTAACGAAAGGATGTTTAAGTCCGGTAGAAAATTCTTCTAAGTGGGCTGTTCTAGTAGTTATAGTATCATCCTCCTCTTTCCATCCTCAAAATAAATCATCTGGTTGTTCACAATGTCAAGCCGATATTTCGATCGCAACACTACTAGATCATCTCTTTGTTTTTAAACTGTTCCGATTTCTGACTTCAAGTCTAAAGAAAACTAGGTACTCGGCAATCAAGGAATTAATTTATAGCCCGAATCATGTTTATATTACCCTGTAAGTGTTCTTTCAAAACCTTCACCCTTAATTTGATAATAGATTAAAAGAAAATTTTCTGCTAATGTACTTAATAATTTTTATCATTTGGATTGACAAGTATGAGTAGGAATATATGAACTCACAATCATGCTCACTATCCCAATGGGCTCAAAACTTTCTATTTTATCTCCCAGTCCGAGATATATACCATTCAGTGAGTAGAGCACACTTCGAAGCACTTGACGTAAAATTGAGACAAAGTTAGTAAGGAAATGGATACAGTCTCTGAACTTACCAGTATCAAACAACAAACTGATGTGAATACGTTTTAAAGAAATATAAATCAATTACAGAACAGCAATCTTTTATAAATTTTCAAAAAAGCCATCAAGTCATGATTATAACAAAATAAGAACAGTAAGAAATGAATAACATGGAGTAAAACCACATGTCTAAAATAATTTGAAAGTTTTATTCTTATTCTACTGAGTCGACCTAAGAGGTCCTTTTAGAAGGCAGATACAAGCTACACTTACTGATAATTCTACCGTCTAGTAGATGTCTGCTGCTGAAATCGCGTTCTCCTTTCATAGCTGAATGATTAATTAAAAGATTTGATATTCTTGTGATGATATCTCACTTTTATGTTTAAAACACTAATTTTGGTTGCAGTATTCTAACTAAGTTCAAGTAAAACTGATAACCGTCACACAAGGGAATATCAAGTATCAAGTCATGACCCAATCTTTTAAAAGCTGTTGAAGTGAGATTAATTTTTTACAAATTTCTTGGATTTAATTTTCTTCTTCCAATCGAGGTATTTGTAGAAGTACAGTTTCTCAATAAAGATGTTGTTCATTGATGGATTTCCACCGGCAACACTGGAAGCTAGATATGCTATGAAACTTATCTTACCTAGATTAGTTTTTTTTTCAGTGTAGATACTGGCGAGTCTGCTCTTATTTCATGAATCAAGTAATTTGCAGATTGGTCTAATCCAGACCTTATGTCTCTATTTGTGGATTAACAAAAATAGTGCTAGATGTAGTGGAAAGTATAGGGGACTAAGGAATTATATTATTACTTTTTTTCATTAAACATAGTCATAAATAGTATTTCCTGAAACTTTAGATTAAATAAATGTATGAATATAACTTCGAACTTTTATTTCATTTCTTGTTTTTATTGAACTTCATTTAATTCTAATCAATTTTAAATACGTATATCAAGTTCATATTTAACTGAATCTAACCGTGCACGTTAAACATACATTATGTCGTTTAAACTTGAAAGGGTAACTGTAACCCTCTACAACGTATGACATTTCTGTAACAGGATATTCGCTCTTCAATAATTCATATATCGTGCCTGATACTTATACCAGAGAGAGTAATTACAGTGATTAAAATGCAGTTATAGAAAGATTTACAACAGTTTAGTGAATTAATCTAGAAAATTGAGTTAATAATTTAATCAGTATTGTTGTTTTCACTTTTAAATTCCATTGTTTTAATGGTTGATTTGTTCATTTTTATATTATAGTGATAGATCTGCTGTGATTGTTCCTTTTCCATGAGTAAGTGAAAGTATATAAATTGACATTACATAATTGTATCATAAATAATATCAGTTTTGACGATAATAGTTTAGAAATAATAAGAATCGTTCCAACTATCAAAGAAAAAACATGGAACAAAGAGATTAACAAAGAAGGGAAGAGAATACTCATATACACATATACAGATCTCGACTTGTACTGCTAGGTAATTGATAAAAATAAGTATAAGTAATAAAAAATTATAAGAACTAGTTCAAGAATTCATAAAAGATATAAATGGAGAAGAATTACTGATGGCAGATCAAATATTTGAAGTAATAGAGAACAATTTGTTGTATGAAAGTAATTTTAATCTGGTAACGTAAGGAATGAATGAATCCGTAGGTCCTTGTTTCTTAACGTGTGGCCCACAATGCAGTCTCAAAAATCATAGGTCAGCTGACCGATGCCAACTGAGTCTAAGAAGCATTTATTTTCTTCACAGCAACGTGTGTATTTAGACATTTAGTGTTAATTTATGTTTTTTTAATTAATGTTATCATTTTAGGGTGTTGTTGTTAACTCTGATGCAGCCAATGTTAGTGGATTTGTGAATATCAAATATGCAGTATCAAGAGAAACAGGCAGAAATGCAAAATGATGAGTCAGTTTTAACTTTCTTAAATATAAAAGAAGCGACGGCGTGGCTTTGTGAGGAAATAGATATACAAATACTTAAATTGAACCAAATGTGCAAGAGAACTATTGTTATTGTTTCTATCTTCATATTTAACTGAATTTATTGCTGTAAATGATTAAATAGTAGAAGAAAGAAAATGTCTGGATATATCAGAGCGGGGAGACTTGAGACTGAAGCTAACCAAATTCCAACCTAACATATAATCTGTGTGCAGTAAGCATCAAGTGCAAGGATATCATTGAAATTAGAATATTAAATTATTATATATTTCCCAATTTCCCAATTTCCCAAAACCTACTATTTAAGCTTTTTAATTGAACAGTTCAAAAAATTATGTATATAGTAATACATAGGGGGACATAGAGTTATAGAAGGGCTTGGGTGGGGCATGACAGAAAAAAGCTTATATTAGAGTCAGTAGGTTACAGTAAAATGTGAATCTGTCAACTAGTATTTGAAAATAACGAAAGAGATTAAGCAAATAGGAAAAAAATTGGCGGTATATAAGCATCACAGGAAAAAATGAATGAATTAAGTCATATCCAAGAGAAAAATTGGGCTGATTATTTCTAGACATGTATAAAGGAAATAACTCCAGAGCCAGGAAGTACATAAGAGAGGTAGTAATAATTATAATTGTAATAGAAACATCGAACATAGCTACATGAGAATATCAGCAATGAGCTGAAATATGATTACACCAACTCATCAGCTTGACCTGAAGTCATCTTCAGTCACAAAATTCTTCCTATGTACAAACGGGGCGATAAAAAGTTTCCAAATAACTGCAAATTTATCAGTCTCCTCAATACTGATCTCAATATGAAATACTTAGAACCAAATTTTTCGAAGAACCAATTTAGTCACGGCAAACTTTCTGGTGGACTATATTTACAAATTTCATGATCAAAGATGATCGCTGCTTGTATTACTTTCTCATAATACTGACAACGTTGTAAATCGTGACATTCACTCAATAAACTTTACAGCTTGTTTGCTTTTTCTATAACTGAGAATTGTAAAGTGAATAATGAATTGTTCTATATTCTTGGAAGGTTTCGTGATGGCCTACATTTTTTTAGGGATTCGAATTTTACCTGCATAATAAACCGTTCAAAATACTGTAACAGATGATGTTGAAATGTTTCATTTACTGCCAAATATACAGTTTGTCCTAAATATTTGTGTTACCCTAGTAGAATAATTTTAATTTTGACAAAATTATTATGCCGCCTTGTTAAATTCCAATAGATTTTCGTGAAAGTATTAGTTCAAAAACTATCGTTTGTGGAATAACATGAATATTACTCCGGAAATCGAGGAATCAGAACCCAAATAGAGCATACTGATACATATGAGACCGTCTTTATGCAAAATTTTTCCATTTTAATGGAAGTTTTCATATAACATTGGACATTCTTTATATACAACATATACTTGTTGTCAATTACTGAATAGAAAAGTTTCCACAACATTAATTTAACATAAAAAATACACGGTGTCTATCAGGTACATTGTCACTGCTGGATAAATTATGTAGTTACAATCTATTATTCGCCACTCATTCGATGCAGGTAAATACATTCCGAAACAAGTTGAAATGACATCATTCTTATGTTTGTTATCAATATTGTACACTTGGAAGCTTACAATGTTCTTGATAGCTCGGTTTTTTTGGAAGTTTTGAGTCTTCTTGGTCTATTAGGTTATATTCCAAACTCAGCGGAAACTATAATGTCTGCTTCGAACTGAAAACACTAAGTAGTTGTGAGAGAGTTTATGTATAGCAAAAACATAATATTTTTACGATGCCTTTTTTCTTCCTGAAGAATAAACTAAAATGACATTGATCTATTATTAGCGGATCGGAACGTATAATGTACATAGTAGGATCAAATTTGACCTGGACTAGTACATTTTAACTACGCGCGTAAATTGAATCGGTAACATTTTATTTTCCGAATTAGTACAAACTATTTCAATGTTAGTGTAAAGTTTGAGCGCCATATCTCAATTTGTTTGTTTACCAGCTGTTTGTTTACAATGTATGAAGTTTATATTAACTATGAAATTTTTGAAAAACTGCAAAGAGGTTTTAGGGAGTCTACTTTATGGTGAACTCAAAAATTTGAGTGGCATGACCCATTAAATGAATGTCGAGAAGTCGCGAACAACTTGCATCATGCGAGTCGCCCATTGACCCGTCGAATAGTGTTGCAAAATAGAAACAACAATCCATACGAAAATATCCTTGAGAATATTTGATGTCAGTGATACTCCCTCATGATTCCCAGTTTTTTATTAACTCAATCAGTTTTGTGTGTATTTTCGGTGAACACTTCAAAACCACTGAATTAATTTCATATCACTTTCGTGATTAGAAGACTTAATAGTTTCTATTTCAATTTTGGCCTTAAAAATTATTGTAAATTGAATATTGACTGAATATTAGTAGTTTGTATTTATCATTATAAATGTCCGGTGTATCGTTTGGATATTATTATGAACACACAACGTTTCAGAAAATCAAATATACGACAAAAAAGAGTTTAGAGAATTGCGTTATGGATGTCAGCGACAAAATGTATCAAGAACCAAATCGTCAGAATACGACACACACCTACATTATGCTACAGTATGCAACAGAGAGAAGCAGGTAACCAATCGTGCATCAATCGTTCTCTTGCTTTCGAATATGACATATTGGATAACTCGATATATCCTAAAATTACAATTGAAAATATCGTCCTCGTCAAAATTCCGCAATGGAAACTTGTACTGTCACCCCTTCTTTTTCCGTTTAATTCTTCAAACTCCTTCTTCTGGTATGTTTTTACGTAACATAGGCCAATTCATTACTTGTTTCAAAATAATTGTAATTCCCAAATGCGATGGAAAAAAATTCTGAAACCACATTATAAATCCAAATGTATCATAAGATAGTAGATGCGCAGGAAGATATTTGACTTTATGAATTATTGTAAAAGAAGACTTGATGAATGAATTTCATTATTGCTTTAAACGCAAAAAGACCTGAACAATATCGTTGTTTAATTTAGTCTCTGTCTGAAGGAGAATTTAACAGGAAATACTCGTATATACTTGTAATTCTAGCTAATTCTTCTGATTGTGTGGCTACGATAAAATTGCAGATTTTTGCTCTGCATGAGTTCAATCTTCATCCTACACTCACAAATATACTTTAACTAACATAAAATGGTACAAAGAAGATTCACAAATCTAGAAGGATAATTATTTATCACGGGAATGTTTTGTTTCTATTATCTTGTTACAGAAGATTTGAGATGGATTAATGTCATGTTCATTTTATTTTCTAAATGTATAATATATTTTTAGTACATTGCTTTTAAAAAAATGTGAAATATGCTTATTTTCAAACGGGTTTGGATCTTTTTCAAAATGAATTTAGTTCCAAACCAGATAATATAACTAATATATTCATATCTGTGTGATAGAAATATTGTAGTTGCTTAATGTAGTGGGTGTTTAAAGATATTGTAGGCCAACAAAACCTAACAACAAATTAGAGACTGAAGAGCACACATGAATTGAACAAAAAATATGATATGTGAATTTTCACGATAAAATGCCATGCATACATACAATAACTCCAGAATTCAACAAAAAATCTCAACCAAAAACTCTGATCCCTTTAGCTACAACACCCCCGGCGGTAAAGCAAAACGTGGCACATTGAATTACAAAAGAATATCGCATCCGATAGTGATTGGTTCCCATTCAGTCATCGGCTAACAGAATCGCCCAACGCATCTCTATTGTTACCACCTTTGGGTCTTTAGGGGAGCGTCACATGCGACGTCAATGAATGAATTATGGCTGTCGATATGTATCTTAGAATGTGAATCAAAGCAAATGTGTGAAATTTCAATTGCGTTTATTTAACACGTATGAAGTATGCGTTAAATTGGTCTTCGGAAGATTTATGTTGTATTGATTCAGATTATGTAAATTATTAGTTTAGAATCATTTTAGCAGTTTTAGTTAGGGGTGGTGACCTTCATTATGAAATATGGGATCCATATTGAACTTTTTTTGGCTTAAAGTCGTAATGTAAAGTAAAAAGTTTAGTGATATTCCACTGAATTGACGAACTTTTATTTTTGTATATATGTAACTACTATCAGAACAAAAACTGTAAACAAGCCATCAACTTTCCTCCTTTCAATCAATTCATTTTTCATAAAAAAAAATAATTGTGAAAGTAAGATTCATTTAATTAATGTTTGTCAAGTAATTTTAACTTTTATATATTTCAATTGAAATACAATAATATAACAGAATTTATTGTAAAATCTTGCACTGTTTAATGAGAATAGAAAGACTGCTATGGAAAAATATAAATCTAAATTTGAAGTTAAAAATTATTATTAACCTTTCCTGGCTTACTTCTAGTGCATGAAATGTCGCACGCGGACTCTCAATCCACAATAAAGAAGAAAATTTTCAGATAAAAAAACTTTAGATCATTTTATTAACAATAATGAACTCATATGAATTACAAAAAGATTCTAATTAAACCATTTTAGTAAACAAAACAGGAATGATCATTGTGTCGTAATGTTCGCTTGTGTCCCGACAAACATGTAATGAATGTTCCAAGAAGACAATTTTTTCATTATTAACACAAGAAAATCGTGATGGTTTATTTTTCTTCCTGTCACAAATGGCACAGCGCGTTCGCGTACCGTATCCTCTAGCGAGGGAGGAGAAGTTGCTTCTAGTCCCAAGACTCGCCAAATTTGTTGGATTATAATATTTGGTATATTCTCAGTAATCCGACGTTAAAGTTAACTTTCGATTAGATGAAATTCTGAAATCTGTAAAGACTTCCTTCTTCTAATATTCAAGGCAGATTTGTTTGTTGCATTGACAACAAAAGTTTTTATGCCACCAACGATGAGAAACAAAAAAAACATTGGGTCTCATTGTAAGCTGTAATATTTCGGATTTGTTTGTCTTTTCGTCGAGATTATCATCGTAATGAATACTTCATACTAGTAAAACATTCCTTTCTTTGGTATATATGATACTTACGTAGCACTTTGCTGAAAAGCAAACATACTAGACTTTGCAGGTCGAGTTGCTGGTCAAGAAAATTCGAGAGGTAACTCTTTGTTATTTTTTCTTATTGTACCTGGTGGGGTTCAATCTTTTTCCAGTTTTCAAGTAGCTGCATACTAGTAAATGGTGATTTGGTGGACAGAGAGTTCAAACTAATGAAGAACAGAGAGGTCACGGAAAAAAAATGGTCGATATATTATGAGTTGTTGAAGTTGAAGCAAATATAGATTAAAATTTCTTTTATAACTGTTTTGTGCAACTATGTTGATCTTTTGTTGATTGTCTTGGTAATCACATTTTCATTTATACCGTTTATATCGTTTTTAGAAAATTAGCTCGGTTTTTGTATAAGAGGAAATCATTTGGTCATATTTACAAGAAGCTCAGATAGATTCAGAAAATATGTTTACGAAGGTTTTATGGAAAGTTTTTGACTTAACAAAGAAACAATACATTTGTTTCCATAAACAATAATATTTGTCGGTATATACATTTTGACAGACGATATTTTTAATCCTTTCAAATAATAGTTGGCGATCACCAAAATGTGAGGTGTATTTTCTTCGCTTTTTTTGTAATTTCGTCCTTCACTTTATCAAGCAATGATGTGTGATACTCCCTTATTATTGTTTTACCATTTTGAAGATATTCGATGAAGACATTTCATAACTACCCCTAAAACCGATCACTATCATATTTTGCAATTGCATTTTTCAAAGCAGGTTCACCTTTTGACTTTCACTGTCCTGATTTTTATATCGTTTCAGAAGTGTAGTCGTGGATTCATGAATCGAGGCTACAAACCGACTCATTCTGCCGAAGCCACATAAATAAAACCTTCATTTTATTACGCGTTTGATGGTATAAGGTCTAACTACTTTCTTTTGAGTATGCATAGTGTCTTTCAAAAACACATATTTAAAGACTGCTCGATACTTAATTTCCTCCGTTTCCATAAAAATCTCACTTATACAATTGTAAAACAGAAAGTAAGTGTCAAACATAGGTTAAATTTAAAAATGACTATTAGCATATATATATATATATATATATATATATATATATAAATATGTTTAGTTTGTCAGTCGAAAACTTCTTAAACAACCCCCGTACAATCATCATTTCGATTCAATAATTTAACATTTTTATGGTTCTGCTCAATATGAAAAATCTGTAAACACATCTTAATCATGAAAATCAAAATATTTTCTCTTTTAATCAATTCGGCGATTATTTAATCAACGTTTATGTAGTATTGTGCTCATGAACTCCATCTATTTTACATGTGAAAAATAAGTTATTATGAGAAAAGCTATTCGATGTTTAAGGAGTACGAAAGGGTACTAAAAATTATTTACGACTTGGCCCTATTGTCCATCGAGCAAATGAAAACTACAAAAAAATCGAAATAAATAAAACAATGTGATACCGTGAGCCCATTGTTATTTTCTTTTTTCATTTCAGACTTGGAAGCCTACTTTCAAAATCGGTGTGTTAAAGAAGTAACTTTTGATAACAATTAAAATAATAATATACTACTGTACTTCGATGATATGGTTTTACTTGCAGAGTGTGCAGAGAAACCTTAATCTGGAAGTGAATCCAAATAAAACTAAAATAATGGTTTTCCGTAGCAATGTTAATATGGGTTGACAGCAACCGATATTTGGGAACCATCTTCACATTCAATGGAATATATTTAAACAATCTAGGACAGCGCGAACAAAAAGCGAGACTCTCTCAAGGATCTTGGAAATATAAGCTTATTAAAGACTCTGTATACCAGCGTTGCACTACCTTTCTTTATAGATCCAATGGGTAATCGGTAATCGTAAATTAAGATACTTGAAATAGAAAAAATAGTTTCAGGAAGAACCTCCTATTCCTACAACCGCGAACAGCAACTATCAGTAGAAAGGAAGTCGGTCTTCGTGAAATAAGCTACTTTATACTAAAACAGACCTTTGGCTCTAAAAGATACAATCATAGAGCACTTTGTCTAATTTAATTGAACACCTTATGCCAAAAATATAACTGGATTGACCAATTACTCTGTGCTTATGATCTGGATGTAACTAGTATGGAAAACACGTGATATAGTTTTACTGTGTCCAATACATACAATTCTATGAAACTAGTTTGTGAAACCTATCTAAATCTACTACTTACCTCAACAGACAGACCACAATTGAAGAAACTGTACCTACACTTTTATAAACGAGGTGATGAGAATCAGATAGTGCATATTCAACAAATAATTTATTAAAAAAATTACAGATTGGTATTTGAAGTGTATACATTATATAACAATTACAGTGAAGTCGTGCTGTACTTGTCAAATGTATTGAACTTGTCTCTTACACATAAATTCATTTTCCCGGTGTAAATCTTCATATAATCAGTTCGATAAACACATTTTTTCGAAGCTACTCAAACGAACAGTTTCACAACGCACCCCAAAAGATATACAGACCAAAGGGGCATATAAACTGTATTAAAATAATCGATGTCAGAGAGCAGTGTGAGTAATGATTGCATATTCGTACAGTTGCCGTATATGATTAGAGCATGATCATTAATATTGCTTCGGTCAAGAAAATTATATATTTTACCCACAAACTGTCATGACGTCATATTTCATCATTCAGTTCTTTCGAGATACACAACATTAATTAATCAATGCTATGCGAAAATTTCTTTAAATTCAATGAGGTTGATAATTGTTGTCTTATTGTAAAATGTGGAATTATTTTTAAATACAGAAATAATTTGCTATTCGATGTACACAACTTATTTTATGATTATTATAGATTAGTACAAAAAAATGAACTATAATTATAAATAAGAGCTGGATAATTATGAAATTATTTCAATTGTTAATGTAATACTGTAATTTAGTGAATATAACACGATTGTTGTCGTCAAAGTGAGAGAATCTCGTCTTTCGTTTGCCACCTTTTGGTGAGACGTGGGAGATATTTTCTCAGAGGTACTTAAATTTGTTCTAGAAGCAACCATACTTTGGAAGTATCGAAAATTTGATAGAATTATACTAGTATCTGAAATGTCTTTCCATTCAAATAGTGCGATGGACCTTTATATTTTTTAATTCATCAGAATATTCTAATAACTGAGATTTTCAGTAATACACAATCATTGTGTTCATGCAATAATATGATGTCAGCTCTTTTTTAGTTTTAGAACCGATAACAACCATTTTTAATCGCTTTGAAACATATAAAATAGAGATTCCAAAAATGTAAACGTATATTTTACCTCTCCCAGAATCATGTAAGTGCAAGATTCTGCAGTTCTAGATGGTACAATACGACATTTATCCAAAAAACAAATATCACAAAAAATAATACCTACTTTGGATGAATCTTTAGATATTATTGTAGACAAAACTTTGTTAAGTTTTAGATCAAAAATAGTTTCTTATACTTACCAAGCGTAGAAATCTCCCTTAGAATAAAATGTTGGGCTGGCGACAAAGTAATTTCGGTTTCCTAGTATAAAATAAAACATTTTTCTTAATTTAACATAGAATAGTTTTCAATCATATATTTTCCAAGGACGTTTTGCCATCTTTCTTTCAGTTTCATGATTCCACGCCGATAAAATTTCTGGTCCTTATCAACAAAAAACTGAACCATTCAATGAATTCTGCAAACTTTGGAATAAATAGTATCAGGTGTCAGATCAGGGCTGTATGAGGGATGTGGCATCATTTTCCAGCCAAGCTCCAATAGTTTCTTATGAGTTGCAAAAGATCTGTGAGGTCTTGCATTATAATGGTGGAGTACGAAACCTTCCTGATTGTATACAGTTCTGGCCGCTTTTCTTTGATTGCTTCATCCAATTCCATTAATTTTTGACGGTAACCATTAGCATTGATGTGTGGTTTGTGCTAGTTCATCGTGCTTGCTGCATGATTGTTTTCGAACTATGTTATCGTACAGGATACATTTTTCAAGAAAGGGCCAGTTTCATTTCGTTTAAAGTGCATATCGCAAATGTTGATTCTTTGTGTTAAATATATCCTCTTCAATTATAAACTTTGACTTGGTCATCATAAATTTCAGTAGACCGACCAGAACGTTGCTCAGCTTTGAGGGAAAAATCTCCAGAACGGAATTTTTAGTACCAATTCTGAAACGTGCGCTCTGTTAAGCAATCAGCACCATCAACTTCACATATTTCTGTGTGAGCCGCAGCAGATGACACGAGAACAGTGATCTCTTAACAGCATACTAATTTCGATTAATGTAAGTTGTGGGGATGTATTTAATTCCATGAATCTAAAACGGAACAACATATTTTACGTTATACTTTGATTTTTTTAATCTAAAATGAACTATGACTGCGCGTAATACAAGTTTTTGTCTCGACATTTTAAACATTTTAACCATTTTCAAACGTCCGAATTCGATTCCTAGGAGAGTAGGTAGAATTAACAGGAAATTATCGGAGCGACAATTTTAATAAAATCAACTTCATTTGTGACGAACAGGTACCTACGCTCACAAGGTCTCATTAACAAATTGCTTGTAATAAGGAAGGCTTTATGGTTCTTTTTTTTTACTACATGGCTAGTTACCTATATGAGTAATCTGTTTTTCAGATATGAGGACAATTTTACATATCCAAATTTCCAATGTTTGCGGACTAGTTTAGTTTTTCATTTTTTTAGGAACAATATCCATATCCAAAAGATTTCGTTTTTGCTCAGAAATCGAGAAATATTGTGCTTCTAAAAAAATCATGTCTAATAACCCTACAGTTGACTTTCACGAGTGCAACCACTTTATAAAAAAAAGACAAAATTTCAGGTCAGAAATATCAGCTATTTGTCGAATTCGACCATGTTCCAATAACTCTTATTTTCAAAGACGACTTTAATAAAAGTGACAGCAGGAGAAGTCGTTTTTAATAAAATGGTCATTATTCCGATAATTTCTTAAAATCAATATTAAACGTGTTATAATACTATTAAATTGTATTGAGGTTTTAGTTAAAATCGCAACATTTATTTTAGTTTTCTATATTCTTATATTTAAACGAAATTCATAGAGGAATTCAAAAAATGATGTTTGACTTCATATAAACCAAAGGCGAAGAATAAGCTCTGACAATTCATATAAGCAATACCAGTAAAAGCTAAGAAACAAACATAAAAATATACAGAATAAAACTATAATGATATTATTGGTAAATATTGGGAAAATTATAATTAATAAAGTTGAGCCATGGTTGCTAGCACTTTTAAGATAAGTGGACAAATTTTAAGAAGAAATAGTGCTAAAATCATTTACTCTTATGCAGCTACTCGTAAAAGGACGCATACTAAATAAAGAAACATTCATTCTACTAAAAACTACTTGAAAAAAATCGGATTTAGTTTTAGAAAATTTTTACTTCGTGTGTATCTATATGTGGACACCGATATATACTTACACATCATCTTGCAATTCAATGTATGAAGGAAAAAATGTTTTCGTGCTAGTTTAGCTAGTTTAGTGAGTTTTGATACTATTTACATGGAGCTATAAGGGAGAAATACAGTAAATCGCAAGTCAATGCAGAGAAACTTATACCAGGGTTTCAACAAATAATATTTAAGTGATTTCAAATAAGAAAAGACGATTAACTAGAGCAGTGAAAAGTTATTCATAATATTGTTTTTGTGTAAATCAATTATATAGATGCATGTATTTCATATTTTGAATTAATGAAAGTTTACATTAGTTGTCCAAAGTAAAAATGTCTCTTTTTGCAAAAGTGAAGATCTAGACATAACCATTTTAATAATTTGAAAAATTTTCTTTTAAATAATGCCTCATTTACGAAAATGAACAAAAAATGTTCCCATACAATACAAACAATAAGAGCAATGGGAAAACTCCGACATCATCTAAAATGCTGGAGATGCATCATAGTTAACATGAACTCTAAAAACTTGCATATTAGATAAACCAATGGCACCAAAATCTACTGTATTGAGTATATATTTCACGAACGAATTCACTTACTTTATTGTCAATTAAAAGATAATGTTCACCACGCCGCTTTCATTTAGTTACAACATTTGATGACGGTAAAATAGATATATATCCATAATAAGAGAATATTTCATCTCAGTTTCATTAAACTGGGGAGGCTGGAGCCATTAGTGGCTCCCTACAATAGATTTTATTATCCATATAAATGAAGTGTAAATCGTCTACGAATAAAATACAAATATATCATCCCGAATGTTTTTATGAAATATTATATCGAGAATTAGGGATCAACAGAAAATTTGTATTGATTGTAAAGAAGCACTTGGTAATTGATGTTAAATGAAGTGAATAACATTAATAATAAAATTCATAAATAAATAAATAAATTTCAAATATTATCTAAAAGAAGGAAAGTAGTTGAATATGTGCGCCATTTTATCATTGTAAGTAAGGGTAAGAGGGTTTGAGTACGTTTTATCTATTTTGAAAATGAATGATTATATAATTGACGTGAAGACTAACACAATACCACTCATCTGTCTTAGAATGTTATTGGTATTTTAAGTTTCACCAAATTTATGGCACAATTGTTACATAGTTAATACGATGCTAAAAATATACAAAATTTTACATTCATTTTCCATTTATAGATACTGAATACACTGTTTACACTACGGCTATACCAACATTTACGATTACACTGTCTGTCGAACGTTTCAATAACCAAGTTATCGTCTTCAGAGACTGGAGGTAAACTTATAGATATTTCAATGAATTCTGAAGCAGAAAGTTTCCTCAGCCCTTATATGTCTTATATACTTACTTGAAAAGTTTTGTATCGGTTTTTCTTCCAGCTACTTGCTAATACGTACTTATAATAATATTCTCACAATGCTGGGAATATGATAGGTACATTTCACTTTAGTTCGTTATGCCAAAAGCTTCTGTTAAGATACATCTATCAGTGAATGAATACTTCCAAACTGCTCCAATATTAACAAAAGCATGAACGGTAAAAACGGTTGGAATTTTTCTAATTATTATTATCTAGTTCGCTCAGTGTGTGTTGACTTATAAACATTCCAAATATGATTATATTAAACCCCTATAATATTTCCATCCGTCTATTAACTATATCATTCAGTTTCATGTATAGCATTTCGCTGATGGTTCTTTTTGCATATTTATGTTCCTTATCCAAAATAATTGCATTATCAAAATTAAAGCTGTAACCATCAGTGAAATGATGTTGGACCAGCCTGTTTTATCTTTTTTGTTTTTATTATTTTCTCGACAATATTATTCATGTTGATATATTTTGGATTTCAAGTACTATTTAGTCACACCAATGTAACTCTTATTGAAGTCTGAACATTTTATTTTATAAGTAAGACTTGAATGCAGGAGTTTAGTTGTTTTGTCTTTGATATATGTGGATAAGTTGCAAAGTTTTTTTATTGGGTAGAATGCCAGATCACAATTATTTGACGAGTACGTTTAGAAACAAAGTTTCTCCGACAATCCTTTTATGTAAGAAAACTTATAATACATTACTCTCATTTATAATTTTATTAACCAACTCTTTTGGGTAACTATTAATTTTGAGATTTTGTCTAATTTTATCAATATTATCAGAATAGAATTCCGTGCTACTTAGATATTAAGCCCTTTTATTGTCCCTTCTATGTCCCCAAGGATGGTTCCAATAAAAGTTGAGTAGTCGGCCTGATGCTGAAGGTCTGAAAAATGAATTTGTTAATAATTTACTATTCGATCGCCTCATTATCACTGTGTCCAAAAAAGGGATAGCACCATCTAATTTTTCCTCATAGTTAAATGTACCTATTACTGACTTAATTTGTTGCTTTGGGATGGCTAAAATGGAATCAGCAACATAAACTCTAACGAAATTAACTGGAAAGGGTAGTTGCTTCAAACTTTCAGTAACCAGATTATTCATAACTAAATTTGGGACAGCAGTATTTCCCATGGCTGTGCCTTGCAATTGTTTGCATATCATTAAAAGAAATGTATCTGGATCGAAATAAGTTATCAACTAATTCTATAATCAAGATAGGTATCTCCAGTGTTTCTCAATCATGTTTTTTACTAAAATTATATTAGTATATTAGTAAAATGTGATAATACGTGTAGAAATTTCTTTCATAATAATTTGAGCAATTATTTGATATTATCGGATCGATAGATTGTATTTTAGCTGTTTTTTTTTGTATTATTATATTCTTTATTACATAAAAGTGTGTCTTCCATGTACATTATTTAGTGTTTAGTAAGTAAAGTTGTTGGTTTACTTTTTAATTTTACTATGTTTTTTAGACCACTTCACCAAAAAAGCTGCATTAGCACAGCGTTCATTTAAAAACTTCCTAAGCTGCCTAGCATTTTTATTGACTGTTTCCCAACCAAATAACATGCTGCCTCCGAATATAAAAATTACTCTGGGTTCATTCAGCATCGAGTATAGTGTGCTCTTGTTCATTTGGAGTTCCAGAATATATACCTCGAATGATAGATTCCGGGAAATGTTCTTTCCTACTTTCATGGGTTTAGTGTCCGAAATATTTCATTGATCTATTTATTAATAAAATTATGCAAATGTCAAAGTTAGTTTATTTTAGTGAAGATCTAATAGGTAGAGAAAGCCAATATTTTGTCTTGTTCAAAAACCAATTTTTAATTGGAAAAGATCTATAACAATTACGGAAGTATGCTCAAAGAATACCATTTTCTATTCACTGATGCATCCAAATCCCCTAATGGCCTAGGAGCTGCAGTAGTACTAGGGAACGAAATACACATATTCAAACTATCTCCACATAGCGTCCACACTGAAGAGCTCTATGCCATATTACAGGCACTAATTATCACTAATTACAAACTCCAAGAGCTTAATACATACCATTCAAAAACTTTTTTCCTAAGCATCCAATAGGTCTCAATAGGCTTCCTCATTAAACCTTATCCACCAATCCAAGTTAAACGTATCAATTATTTAGGCCCCATCACATCAAAGAAGCAACAGATGACAACGACTATAAAGCAATTATAGCAAACGACTATAAAGAGATAATCAAAACAAAAGTTCAGTACAAGTGGCAAAGTGAGTGGAATAGATCGCAGTCGATATAAAATCTATAAAAACATTCGTTCAACCATGGAAAAACAGTTTTGAAAATCGTACGGAACAAATAAAAATCGATCATATAAGATTAGGGCAGACTAAAGTGACACATTCATATCTATTTAAGCGAGAAAACCCACCAATATATGAATCTTGTAATAAAAATCTATATGTGGAACATTTATTGTTGAACTGCCAGAAGTACAAAAAAGAAAGACTAACTAACAACATATGTAATACCGCGAATATAATCAATTATCTAAATGACATTCAATTGTATCGCAAATTGTGAACTGACATGTCGATAATAACCTTAGAAATAGTTGATGCGACAATTCTTTAAAAATAAAAGATGATTCCTTAATATAAAAGAGTGTCCTATTATACTTTATCGATTTCAAAGTTGAGTCAGCTATTGGAAACAAATATCTCAAATCCACGAAAAATAAAAATGCAAAAAGTCAATTATCAAGAAATCGAAATTGTTTTATTTTTTTGTTCCTATCTCTTAGAAGAATGCTCATTGCTCTTCCTACTTCCCTACGTTTTAATGGAATCTATATATTAATAATCTTATTGATAACCATACAAGGTGGTTTTAAGGATATTATTGTTAATATATCATTTGAAAGTATTTTAACAAGTCATAAAATATAATTTTAATAACCTTTTATATTTCAGTAATAATAAATAAACAAAGGTTTGTGGAAAGACTATTCAAAGATTTCCTCCACTTTTACTAGGGTGATAATATTATTAGTATCCGCCAATTTCCTAATATCATGTTTAAAAATTTCACTACTAGATTAGTTGAGGAAAACTGTTTGTTTTGTTGACTAAGTATTGAATAAAAAAACGAATCAAATATTATTTTCTATATGAAATAATAATTGGAGAAACCGAGAAAAAGTTACGTAAATATTATCTTCAGAATTCTCTTGTTTAACTGTGTTTCTGCTTTAGAAAGTGTTCATACTAACATGGACGATGCTAATCAATTAAATATTTCAACTGTTATGGGGGTTCTCCAATTGCTTAATGTTAAGCAAAGGCTTGTTTGCATTGAAAATTCGAGAGAATATTTGGATATCTTCAAACGTAAATTTTTTCGCCTATATATTACAGTAGATAAAACATGGGTGTACCATATAATCGAGAAAATTCGTCCTATTATTTGGAAAAATGTGGAACGATTTTTTGCCAATATTATGCTGATTTCTGGCACTTTACAAAAAACTATCACATTTGCTTAAGAGAAGAGCTCAATGAAAATGCATCTGCTTATTCGTTCGGTATTGTTGCTGAAAAATTAGCTAAACTGCCTCATGCGCCGTATCCACCTGACCTCTCTTTTCTCTATTTCTAAACAGAAAAAATAACTATTTGAAAAGGGTTTTTTTGCTAAACTTTTGAAAGATTATTTTTTAGATAAACTGGAAACTCATTTAACTAGCTGATACCTTTTACATTTAAGTAACATTTCATATTTTCTCATTCTTATTCCTGTGGTCACAAGTTTTGTTGTACCCTAAAGGCTTTAGTAAATTCGAAAACTTTTTTTCATTCAGTATGGAACAAATTACCTTGAACTTAGTAATTTTTCATCCAACTCTTCCTCTTCACATGTCTCATTGTACAAAAATAGAGTTAATAATACTTTAACTCGAGTAAATCATAATTTATTATTATTTATTCTATTCTGTAACATTTGTCAATATCATATTGTTACAAAACGAGAAATGGATTGAAATTCTATTTTAGAAATGGTCGAATTTACAAGAAAAATAACCATCGCATTTCTGAAAGCTTTAGTCCACTATACCTCTAAAATAAAATCTGACAATAAAAGCTACAAGTAAAAGAGGGTTTGTTTGAATACATTTATTACCATCCCATTGAAGTCTGTTTTACAACAACTATATAAATCACTTTCATTGGAAGAAAGTGAATAGTTTAAATTCATAAAGCGTGCCTACGCCCTACCCAATATCTGGTCATGTAAAAAGGATCGTGAGATAAGTATACAAATTAAATTAATTGACTTATCAATCTCAGAATACGTTCAATAAATTTTGTTAAACTCTGATATCACTAAAACCGTATATTTTGGCTATTGAAATATTTTAAGTGATCTGATATTCATAATGTGATAGTTTATTTTTATCTGATAGAGAGTAATAAAACCCACTTTTGAATATTATTATAAAATTATCGATTACTATAAAATAATCTAAATTTGCATAAATATATCTGAGCTAATACCCGTTTTCGGACCCTCAAAATCATTAGCTGTATAGAGCAATAACTCCAATTACTCCAAGAACCTTTTACCGACAAATATCAAAATTACAACATTGTTTGATTGTTGTACCGTTCGGTTGTATTTATTTTTTATTTTTCCACGATACGACTATGTACAAATGTGAGAATTGCTATAAGGAATTTTTAGAAAATTATAAATATGATAAGCTTCGAACCAGCGGCAAATGTCGACACTTTTTCTGAATGGGATGCACAGGACAAAGGCACGACATAAATTTTCTCAGAAGTCAACAACTTGCGGTTTTTTTGTATACTCTGCGACTCTCCTAATTTGCTACCTCAATGATAACGTCTCTAATTTAATCAAGAATCAAATTCCCAAAGAAATATTTAACTCGCTATTAATCAACAGCGTACCAACTATTACCGTGATATACGATATGTTATTAAAAAAACTAATATAAATGGAATCTTATAGAAAAGAAGATAGATGATGAGGTGATGATATCAACATGTTTACTGCCTTCAAGTCAGATTTGTGGATTAAATCGGTACTTGATACACAACACAATCTTTTCAATATATATTTGAGTCTGTTCAACGATTCTGAAGAAACAAAGAAAATTTATATTCACAATTTTTCATCTGAGGAGATGAAACAAGATTTTCGAAATTTGAAAAATATTCAAACTCTAATATACAATCTAGTGAAATAATCCGGTCAATTTAGACATTAGAAGTTACATAAATTCCCATCATATAGATAAAGATGAAAATCAGTGAAATTGTTTAAAATACAATTGAACATAGAATTTGAATGTTCACCATCTTTTCCTTGTATGGAAAAAATTTTATTCAAGGTCAAAGATAAAAAAAATGAGATATAATGATTCAAAAAGTTGTGAAAGTTGTCGCATTTAATGGTTTCACCAATATATTTTCAGCAGTAAACTTTTTTTACAACATTGAAATTAACCGAGACTTGTTGTGAGTATTTATAAGAAATTTCTGTTGACTGGTTGGAACTATCACTAGTTGTTAATGTTCGACGATGTTGTTTTGCAGCTTTGGTATTTCTCGTGCAATCATTATAGCCATTAAAGACGACAGTAAATCTGAAACATTATAACCTTTACAACTATTTGTTTCGTTATACGTCAGAAAAGGTGGCTCGTAGGAAAAAAAGTATTAATACGTTTTTTGTAGGTAATTTTATGATTTACAATATTCGTCTAAGGTATTTTCATTTTTTTGACCTATGACCTTGAATAAAATTTGTTCCATACACAGAAGTGATGGGGAATATTCAAATTTTATTTTCAATTGTATTTTAATCAATTTTACTCATTTTCAGTTTGACGAACGACCCACCTATATTACATCATCTTCCACACAAATTGTTTTTTTTTGTTTTGTATGCCATAATCTCTAGCAGCATTCAAAAGTGGAATTATGTAATAGTCATCCCTATCCATACAGGTGACACCACAAATCATATTGTACGTCATGTTAAAGTTGGGTTTTATAGAGTTCATTCGTTGGCTTACCTTATTCAACAACAACATAATTAAAAATTGGTTTTCAAAAAAAGTTTTTGTTAGCAAATTGTTTGACGGTGTTATGCGGCCACCTGGAGATTCATTAAAATGGTCTGTTGAATCCTCATTGTCTCGAGAAGCCACACCTCCACCAACGGTGGATACCCTTGATCCTGTGAAGCTGAATCAAGTGATACATCCTGTAAGTACAGGGTCTCTGACCTTTCGCGTCCAGAAATAATATCCATCTCATCCGATAAACAAGCTTTAGCCGTATGCAAATCAATCAGCTGTTCATGTAATAAATCATTTCAGATCACAAAAGATTCACACAATGACATTAACTGTTTACTGGACCCGATGACTCCTTACACGGTCAGATTAACACAAGAGTCCTCTAGTGGAGGCAATCGTTACATTACGTCCAAATTTTAACATTCTGCGCTCTTTTAATTTTAGAATCCGTTTGTTTGGTTCGCAATCTCTTTCACAACTCAGCTGAGAGACCCATTCATAGTTACCCTACTAGAAAAAAAATTTGGACATTTATCTAAAAAGACCCACCTGTGATCTGGTAAAAAAATTCCATCGTATCCAATGGTAAAAAATTATTCAATGAGCTAACTTAGTTTCCAGAGATTGACAAAGGCATTTCTGCTTGAAAGACCTTATTATTCTGTGGCAGAATTCTACAATCTACCATAGACTGACACAATTCTATTTGGTGTGAAGTAAGATATTAATATTGTATTATAATTATTATTAAGCCAAATTATTTTATATTTTCTAATATAAAATTGTATCGCTTTGACCATAAAATTGTAAATTTTTCTTATGATAATAAATCTTATTTCCCTCTTTCTCTCTCACCAAAAATATGATCTTAGGTTTTTCTATATAGTGAGAAGTTTTGTATTCTGAACAGTTTACTTTAGTTGCAAGTTGCAACGTGCAGTGTCTAATATAGTATGATTATGGAAAATTTGATATAACCGCCTTAACGCCGAAAAAATTATTCAATTGTTTTAAATTATCTAAAGACAAACATTTATGCAAAAGTGTTGATAACACAGTAGAATTAGTAGAGTTAAGTTATTGTAGAAGAGAAATGAGGCGAGTCTCAAACAGCACGTAAATTTCAGGAAAACCTAAATATGAAATAGAAACTCATTTGAAAGGAAGACTTTAAGGGAAAGTAGATGCGATTTATTTGGAAACGAATTTCCGACCGTGGACAAAGTTCTTATCACGGTTCGAGATGATGACGATTGCCCTGATTTAATTCGAAGCACATTAGGAAACGTATAAATGAAACAGGTTTTTGTGGAAAAAAGCATTCCAGAAAGTTTATTTCAATATTTAATATATAAATATTGACAAGATAAAACTGTTACAAATCGAAGACAGACTGATAATAGTGCACATCGGCCATTTAAACGGTTTTGGTAAGGGTGGTTTATAGACTTATACTCGTTTCGGAGATCACCACGAGGACATAAATGCTTATGTTTTTAAAGGATGGTTCGAACAAATCAAATATCTTCTTCCTCAGAACTGTGTAACAGTAATGAATAATGCAAGTTATCACTCGATACTTTTAGAAAGATCGACCACAACCAAATGGTTGAAAGAATTTAAAGATTTGGCGGAATTCAAAGAATATTAAGTTCTATTCTGGTTCTGTGAGAGAACTGTATTCTATATATTTATTTCCTATTACTGATGAATTGTTCAAGCCACTTCATTGTGAATATTGGTTGCAACAGTTCATCATCTGATTCCGATTCTGATTTTTAATATTAAAATTATTGTTTATGATCGTAAGTTTGTTTAAAAATCAAACCTTTATACCTATATGACCAGTATGACATAATGTTCTTCATACCTTGTGGAAAAATTAAACATTTTATACAAAAATAAACTTTTCTACATTCGGATTTTTATATGTTACGAGCATTTTAATGAGGTAAAAATATAAGTGCACCCGATATAATAATTTAACTTTCTACTAAAAGAAGAGGTACGCTTATGGGTTACGAAGGCTTCATCGTTTATTACACTCTCAATTATAAAAATAGACTATAATGAAATTCAATGATTTCATATATTACACTAGGGAAATTGAGAAAAAACTAAATATTTTACTTCAAAATTATTGATTTGATTATTTATTCATCGTAGGATTCACTCGAATTTATTTTGTATGACTTTTTATAATATGATCTATGTAAAAATATTTATTCAATTGCTATTCAAATTCCTAAATATTTTGTGATAAGTGTTTTATTAAAAATAACGATAACAAAATTTTTATATTCAAAAGTGTATATATATATATATATATATATATATTTTTCTTACATCCTGGTTGTAAATCTAGAACCGTCCGAAAGTTTTACAACGTGGGCTCATATAAATTTCATTTTAACAAACACGTTTTGCTAGAAACTCAAGCATTTTCTAGCTTACTTTTATACAATACTTTAATAATAAAAAAGTGAGAAATTGTTACAAAACATTGATCGTAAAAGCTTTAGCGCAATATCAGCTTTGACGTCGTTTAAACATTTTTGAAACTTCTTCGTGTGACATCTACCATGAATGTTGCATAATCCATACCCATGCTATCCATTGATATATTTTGAAGGTTTGATCTATTTTTGATAATTGGAATGTTTAACTCTTTCAGTCTTTGGTGGTTAGTGCCACTAACCACCTATTTCTGATTTATAATGAAATCACCATCAAGCGACAAACGGTTGGATTATCATCAACTTTCTTATTACGCTTGACAAGTTGCGAACGATTGGAGGTATATTGAATGAATGATATGTCATTTGTGGTGACGTTTATATTGTGCTAAAGGACATCTTTTGATAAATTGATAAAAAATCGGTGAAACTAGTAAGTGAGCTTATTTCTTCGATATTTCTGTTAGTTAGTTGGATAAGATAAGAGATAAGTACCTATTTATTTTGTCAACTATTATGATCCTAAAAACGTCGGAAACGTTAACCGCAGAGAACGCGATGGTACTAGTACTGAATTATCCTGTCCAGAGTTCGTCATAGAGTACAATGGTTTCATAAATGTAGTTGATAAATTTGATCAACTGAAAGTTATGCTGTTGACAGAGCATTTCACAAGTAATCGTATTGGATTTTTCTCTTTATTCTTGATTGTTGTGTTATCAGTGCCTTTTTGATTTATACGGAACTGCAGTCTTATTAACGCCCGGATCTAAGCATTCAATTTTTGCAATAGTTTTGCAACATTAATAATTTACACACATAATTATTGTAGTTTCAGTTGTATCAATACTCATGGTTGTTAGCATATAGTCAATATCAGGTCAATTAATTACGTTTCTATCTATTTCAAACAAACATTGGACATTATGACTGAAAAGATGGACAAGTATCAACGACAAAGACAAACTGAAAGTGCCCAAAAACTAATACGATTGGCAAATATAATTATGTTAAATTATGTTAAGTGAAAGGTAATAACAACAAAAGGACTATCTGATGAATTTGAAATTAATGCTGGGGTGAGGCAAATGGTCGTAGATTGTAATATCAATGGAAATATCATTAATAAATATCAGTATATCTGATGATTTAACTCTAATGGCAAGAGTTTGAAGACACATTAAAGCAAAAAAATACAAAAGCACGGACACATTAAGAAAATGGAAACAAGACCGTGTATAAGGAAAATAACATAATTTAGACGGAACTAGAAAAGATTGCCAGATAAATAAAAAAATGGAAGAATCAAATACTGGACAGGCAATTCTAAATAGAATATATAGCCTTAAATATATATGCATGGAATATAATTACGTATTTCATACACGTCGTTAAAATATGTATATAGAAATGATATGTATACTTATATCAATAATCCACTCAAGACCAATCAATTCTACATTCCACCTTGATATTGATTGTATTGCTTTTAAATCTTTTTCATTATTTTAATTCGACTATAATTTGACATAATTTCACGGAAACAACAGTTTCAATTTTTCTATCGAAGGTTTTTAAATCATCAACTTCTAAAACTTCATAATCCTGTTAATTCTTCATCTCCTCAGAGTATTAATTGTACAATGTTGAACATTCCTGAATCAACCTAACATGCCATGATTGACAACCAAGGGCTGGTTGATGATTAACGAGATGTTTCACAAAATGACGGGTTCCTAAATTCGACTTCCTCCCTCAACATTATGTTTCCCCTTTTCAAAAAGATCACTCCAACGCACAAAGCTTTCAAACAAAAATACATCTTCGGTAATAGTAGAGTAAGGTTTATATTTCATCACTATTTTCGTGATTCGCGGCGTTTCTTCGGTACATTGTTTTCATCTTCTGAGAAAACACCGCTGTTCTCGTAAACATACAGTTAAAAATAGCAGTAGCGTAGAGTAGACAAATCACTTTTTAAAAATATAATGGTAGTTTACTAGGTATATAAAAATGGAATTTAGAAACCAATATGAAACTTCTTATCTATTATTTATCAAATCTCATAACACAAATAGAAAAGAAAATATGAGAAGAAATGTTTTTTTTCTTTTAATAGAGAATAGTTCTTATTTCTATTCTTTTTATGTTTATTTACTATATGGCAAAGTTTATAGGGTTAGAAAGAGATTCTGGACGAACCTGGAAGAAAAAAATATGATTGTAGCTACTGGATTCAGAAAAAATGAAATAATATAAAAGGAACAAAAGCTGAGATGGGAAGAATGGGAAAAAATATAAGAATAAGAATAGCAATTTAAGATTATGAGGAGTTTCCAGATACAAGTGAATTACTGGTAATGACAATCTAGAAAAGTTGATGGTTCGAAAATTGAAGAATTGTAGGTATATAAATTCAAGATAGAGATAGAGAAGTGAACAAGAATTAATAGGCTGAATAAAAAAAACTGAAAGTATTATTTTAGGGCGTTATTGGAGAAAGTACTCTAGAATTATTGAACAATTATTCACTCTACATTTTTTTTTATTTTCCCGTCCAATTTACTATAGAGCAATAAATAAATATTTTGAATACTAGTTAAATAGACATGTAGGAATAATAACTCAGTGGTTATTTCCTATTGAACTATAGTTAGAAGGCAACTACTCAATAACTAGGAACAAGACAAATTTTGACAGGCTAAATGAAGTATTGAAAAAATCTTTAAAAGAGAAAGGCGTGAGGTTCAAAATTATAAAACTGAAAGATTAAAATTTTTAAATTTATTAACTAAGCCGTTTGGAGTAAATCGTTTGAGTCGACTTATCATAATACGTTGCAATACTAGGTTTTTAGCAAGTCTGTGTGAATACCTTTTGAGTCTTTTACTATAGTTTTGTCTCAACTTTTTGATTTCTTTGTTAACCGAGTTTACATTCAGATCACGAGCACTATTAGGCACAAACCAAGGAGCATCGGTGATTCCTCTGAGAGCTTTCGCTTTCGATAATTTCTATATTCGAGCCAAGCCCCAGAGTTGCACTACTAATGAACAGATTTTCGAGAATAACTTTGTATATCAAGAACTTGTTCTCAAGAGATAGCTTAGAGTTTCGTCCGATAATACAGTAGAGTTTATGCAGCTTCAGAGCAAGTTGTTTCTTTTAGTGAAGATGTATTGTATCCACGTTTGTCTTCATTCCAAGTGAATTCTGAAGTATTTTACGTCTTCCCATTGTGGTATTTCCTTACCGCTTAGATTAACGGGTGCGCAATTTCCTCTTCTATTTGTGAATGTTAAACGTAAGGATTTTGTTCATTAACTTTTATTCCCCAAAATTTTAGTCATACTTGTAGATTATCCAGGTTCGATATTCATTCTACATGAGTAAAAGGGATTGTATTCAAACTAAAGAATATAGAATTATTTCTTAGAAAGTCACAGTTGAGGAAGTCACTGAAACGTTAAAACATTATCAATAATAATATAATGAGAGATGGATTGAAAGAATGGGGTGATATATCAGAGAAAGAGTACATATTTTGAAATTGCCAAAAAGACTTCCATATATAGTAGCAAAGGAAACCGAATCAATATTACTTGGATAGAAAAGACAAAGAAAAGAATAATTACAGTTTAACATAAAATTAATGAATGTCAAGGAAAGAAGATTTAACGGTCGGATGAGTTTAGCATTGTAATTTCTCATATCAAGGTACTATTTACATGAATTTTTTTGAATATGGAATGACCTATGTTGCAATTAATTACATTAAATATTTACTACCTCCAAAATATTATGTAGACTAATACCACACCACTGGATACCACGGCTTTTCAATCGATAAACATAACTATTTAGGTAATTAAACTTCTACCCAATAACATGCTCATTTGATTGATCGTTTTAGAATTTGTAAATCCATCTTTTCATTTATTTTTCATCATAGTATCTTTCACAATATCTATTATTCGGTTATTAAATTAGAGTCCAAAATATAATAGTGTTTGGAAACTAACTGAATAAATAACTATGAGAAAATAACCAAATTTAGAAAAATAATTAGAATACGGAAGCCACATTCAAAAACTATTTTTCGAACAATGACCTCTACGACTGAGGAATACTTATGTGGTAATAAAATAATCATTAACTTAAAATAGGACTGAAGAGTTACTAGACAGTTTTCCATAGTTTACTTTCCGTAGATTGCATTCCTTAATTTCCAATGCTATTTACATTATCGCAAGAGGAAGAGTTATAGGAGAAGAAGGAAGGGGAAGAAAAAAGTATAAGGGGAAGAGTGTACGTTTTGAATCTGTAAAAAATTCTTATCTGTGGGTATTACCATTGTCCTAGCCAAATTATTGCTATAAGTAGTAGTAAAACTATTCCTCTCGATGGAAATCATCGGTAGTTGAGGTTTTGTGAACCCATATACAACAAAATTTCCAATATCGCATTTTGGTTTGCGGATAACGAAGAACAGTAAGTGTGAAGCCAAACTTAACTATTTTTTTGTGTTAAACAATGAAGCTTCTTAGTAGACTTCATACCAAATTACACCAGGGAATCTTAATTTTCCAACAACTACTGTGAGCGGACTTTCTAAGATTCCAGTTAATGAATAAACAGGTACTTCAGCTAATGATAAACAGGTACTAATGGAAAAAAGTTCGAGAGCTTATAGTATGAGCAAAATTAATATACTATAAACTACATTTCCAATATATGCCCTGCTTTTTGGAATT
The DNA here is from genome assembly GCA_026230145.1 of Diorhabda elongata. Lineage (NCBI taxonomy): Eukaryota > Metazoa > Arthropoda > Insecta > Coleoptera > Chrysomelidae > Diorhabda > Diorhabda elongata. The sequence continues at coordinate 27,096,142 of CM047929.1, read as the reverse complement.
ATAGGCCTAGCGTATCCTAAACCTTCAGGACAAATGTAACTAATGTTCATAATTCTAAAAATTGTACTCTTACTATTCACATCACTTGTTATTATATAAGTTTTCAAAATCCCAGTCAGTTTAACGTTGTTGATTAAATGAAAGATCAAATTTATTTTTTATTTTTGTGGTCTATTATGGAATGAATTATGACCAGTTAAGAGTGGTGAGTTGACTAACATCTCTTCGTCAAGGGTTATCGACACCTTTTGATAATCGTTACTTCCATTCTTCAAAACAATATCAACATGTATTGTTCACAATATAGGGACAATAAAAATTTAATGTTGTATAAAACAGAAATGTTGATAAGTTTTTTTGTCAAGAGTGGTCGTGAAAGTCCAGTACGTAGTGTGATAATTGAACAAGACTTACTTATGAAAATTATCAAGGAAGATAACGTTTCAAAATTAATTGTCCGATTTCATGACAAGTGCAATCATTTATTTCTAGCATATTTATTGATGGGATCCAGGGATTTTACATGGTATTGTCCAAACAAGAAATAAGCCTAGATTTATGCCCAATATTAGGGCAAGAATTATTGGCAGTCATTTGGTAGGACTATACTTTATCGACGGTACTTTGACTTCGTAGTAAAACGAGTTTGATGAAATACCGCTTCAAACTTGAAAAAATTTTGGGTTCTTCTTGAAGCAAATCCTTTTGATTTCAGTTTAGATGTATAACAACATTTGAACAGATTTTCTAATAGATGGATTGGTACGGGGGGTCACCTCCTGCGCAAACGAGGCAAAATATTAAAGTCAGAATTGAGTATCACTGCAATTGTATTAGACATAAAATGGGAATTTCATTTAACATTTATTCGATCAAAATTTGTTCTTTTATCGGTTAGAGTCAATTTCGGGCAAATGTGTGTAGCTAAGGTAAAACGATGAGGTCTTGTTCCTCATGTGCTATCCTCATGCGACGTTATGTGGATTTTGTTAACAAGTGCTCTCCATTTTTTTTCTTTTTTTGCCTTTTTCTTTATTGTTTTTCATGTTAAGTTCATCTGTTGCAGCTCTCTCGTTCTCGCCATGTTTGTACAGGAGTGCTCTATGTCTTCTGCCTATTGTATTATAATATAATGCTTCTCTGGTTACGTTTGTTGGTCTTTTTCGTTGTATAAGACCTATACATCTCCATTTTCGATTAATATGTCCTAGTTTTGAATATAACAGATTTCACATTTCTCTGGAACAGTCTCAGCTTCTTCTTTTTATATCAATTTTAGTATCTCCATGTGCACTTGCTATCGAAATAACAAGATTGTTCGACTTGCTTAATTTTTATTCCCTCTAAGTATATGGCGCTTTCAGTATCGGTTTGTCCCATTTCCTAATATATTTATCGTCTTGCTGTTTATGTATAGTCCAACTGATGTTGAGATATTACGATATACGAATTAAAGGTCTTTTTAGAATAAATTCCAGTTGATTCCTAAGCTTTAATCCCCTGTTTTCATTATTATTCAATACAGGATATTGGCGTCAAAACACATCCCTGTCTCTCAACCATTCCTTTTTGAGTCTTGGGATAATTATCCTTCGTGCTTGTTTTGTTTGCTCCAAAGACGCAATATAATTAATGCAAGCATCACCACTTCTGTATCCTGTATTCTAGATTTTTTCGTAGTTTGTCGTTCAGTGGTTGTCTGATACCGTCATCGTTTTCTGCTTTTACTTTGTTGAGTAAATTTATTGCAATTATTTTGTAAAGTGTTTTGTGTCTTGAGCAATCGCTGCTTCTTTTGCTTTTTGAACAATCTTGTCCGTGACTAGTCGCTCGTCTTGCCTGCCAATTCTTTTAGCTTCTTTATTTTTCACATTATATTTTTCTAGTACATATCTTATATGCTCATTTATTGGATTCTTAAATAACTTTTTTCAATTATTCATTTCTACAGCTATCCATATTTGGTTGTTTACATCATGATTTGTCATAAACATTTTGATTTGAGAACGTCTTTCCAATTCCTCCTTGTAATTTTTCAGTATATCAATTCCATTATTAATCTATCAGTCATATCATTTCTTTCCTCTAGACCGCATCACCTATAAATGAACACTACGGGAATTAAAAATCAAACACAAAGTAGCAACATTTCATTATTTATAGACTTTTCTACGTTATAAGTTACCATGGTACAGGAAAAATATTTCAAGGGAATAACCGCAAGTCAATCAAAAATTTAAATTTTTAGCTCATAAAATGTTCAAAACTGTAAGTAAAAGTGAAGTTTCAGATTATTAAATAACTCATCCCCAGGGATAAGTGTCGAAAAAAGAAAGGAGAAATGATTTGCCGTCAAGAAATCTATTTGGATCAGAAATTAACTCATCATAGCATAGTCGAAGCTCACACACTAGAAAAATCAATCGACGAACTGTAGACCAATAATAAATGACAAAAATCGTCCATCCATACCAGTGGGTTATTGTCGGCTTGTCAGGGTCGTGAAGGGTACGAGAGGTACGGAGGGGTAGAATTTTCGACGGGGCTGAGAGAAAACAACCCGACTGTTGACATTGATGGATTATATTCCGTACAAATGCCAAATTGTGAAAAGAAGAGTAGATGAACGGTAGAACGCATACCGTAGAGTTGTACAACTCGCGCTCCACTAGGGTCTGGATCAATTATTGGCAAATTCTTGAATAAAAATCACGAAATCTGACAAGGAAACGATATGCGATTGAAACTATGTGATAGCAATTGGAATGTCTCTAACTTATGAGAAACTTCTGAGTTTTTCATTCCAATGGGATTATTTTTTTGAGGAATTGTAATTATAAATCAAAATAGGACAAGTATATTCTATAATATATAAGCGTAAATAATTATATGGTCATTTGAATACATTATCGATTTTAGCGTTTGAAGCAATTTTACCCGAGAATAAGCAATAGAAAAAAAAATAATTAGTAGTGTGTTGTGCTTACACTAAATTTAAAAGTAGCATAAGCTCCCAACGTGTACTGCTCGCAGAGTAATTTCCATTATGACAGTGATTGAGATAACTACCATTTAGTCAGTTTTTACAAGGGTTTTCCCCCTCCTTATTTTCTCAATCAGCCTTTTATTCTTCAAAAGAGTTTTCTTCTCTTTTATGGTTTCCCAGCTTTTAAAATATTACTCTTGGATAACGACAAATATCTACTTTCCTCAGCCCCTTTTTAGTCCTTTGGTATACCTTTTTGTATCCATTAAAGCTCATTTTCAAGCGTAGACAAGAAGACAGAAGCAAAAATGTTTATTGTCTCAAACATGAATTTATTCGCAGAGATAACAGAGTTGCCACTTCCAGAACTGCGTTACTTTCTCAGTAACACAGTATAGCAATTGTAAATATTTGATTATATAGTAATTGAGCATTGAATGTAAAACATAAATGCAAATATTTTGTCACTCTGGAAACTTTCAACTGAATGATTATGTCTTTGACTATTAATAATTTATATGTTCTAAGTGCTTTACCTTCCAACTGCTGTAAACCAAAATACATATATAAAATAATCTCATGCCCACCCAGCAACTGTCAAGCGTCTGAAGCGGCTACCAAATTCCTCTCGCGAATTGGAAATCAATCGTTAAAACACTGGTGAAATAAAATGGTATATGTATATATAATTTTCTAAGATTTATTTTCATTTGATAGTTGAGATTTTCTTCTTTGTTGAGGACAATGAACAAAATATATTTGAACTGATTGAGCGGTTTAGAGAGAAATGACCTAATAGGACAGCAATAAGTTTGAATACTTACATTTTTAATAAGAATATTGAGCTAATGCACAACTTAGAAAAAATCTTAAGAAATTTCACAGAACTCTCTTCAAGGACAGTTACATTTCGTGTGAAAACAACTTCGATACTTAGAACGACAACGACAACAATTTTAGAATAAGGAATAAACATTTTTGTTTATATCTTGTCTCGTTATAAAAGAAAATAATACTTTAATTGTAAATTGAATCAGACTTTTCATAATATGTCCCAATTCTATGAAAAAAAACTAATTCTTACGAAGAGACCGCTTTTTAGGTATCAAAAGGTACTTTGGCCCATACCCAACTAGAATTTTTTTGAAGAAGCCGATAAGGACTTTATCAGGTAATTCCGCAACCTGTAAGATATGGTCACAATAACCTCACAATACGACAGTAATACGATTCTTATCAGGACTGCCTCATAAGATCCTCATCAGGATTACCTAACTTATATGATAACCTTTTAAAAATATTTTTTTTCATGATTGAAAAAAGGTTTATAGAAAATCAGTTTATTTTGAATAGGTTAACCTTGTTTTGACCTGATAAGGCCATTGTGATATTTCGATGGAATGAAGAAAAAATTATAGTCGGGAATACGTTATCAATGGAATGGTCAAAGAACGTGAAATTACTGTTCTTCGGCGATAATTTTATTACGAATTGAAGCCTATTTAAGTATTTATAAATGGAATAATATGTGGTTCGATAATTCTAATTTTAATAGGGGAAGGAAAAACTGGCAAAATGTATAAAACATGCAATTGAAGAATAGCAAAAGATACTATATGACAATAATGTAGATAAAATCATAGAATATAACGAATGGACTATACTCATTTAACTTCGAAGATTTTGAGAAAATCTACATTAAAACTTTGTTAAACGTTTTGTGTATATTTGTGATCTTTGAAGTATAATTAGGTAAAAATTATGGCATTTATATTAAATCTAGTCTACATTTGGAACACAAGTTATTTCACAATTGGAAATAAATATAGTAAAACATTCTCAACTGTTCATTTCAATAAATAAGATTGACATGCGAAAGATAAATTGTCTCCGTAGCATTTTTAAAGACGATTTCGGAATATTTTACCTTGTAAACCTGTCAATTCATCATTCTTATAACAAAATTATCAATGACTTCATCTAAATCAGTGACCTGAATTAGCATGACACATCTATTGTTCTTCTATGTGTGGTCGAATAACGATTCAATACGTTATCATCTGTTTATGTGAAATTAGGATATAAAAATAGAAATCATCATAATTAGTTATAGCTGTGAGAAAAATATGCGGTTCAATTGAACGTGTATTATTTAGTCGATTCATCATCATATTGTTGTGATAATTCAAGTTTTCCAAATAACAAACTGATTCACGTTATTTCATTTGTCTATTCGCAGATTTGACACTTTTGTGATATTTTTATTTCTCTCACGACATCCACGGTAATCTCAACATCCTACTTCAATACCTATATTCATAAAAAGCACATATCTACCTGTCGCATTCTTCTTCAAAAATAATTAAAAATATAAAACAGTAACGTTTGTACGAATCTGATTTATTTTCATTTTCATAGTTGTGATATAGCCGTTATTACCAGTAATATTCGCTTTTCCATGATCAAATCACCGAGACAAATTATTTTACAACTTTATACTTGGCAATAGAAACAGCAATTTGTCTCCTCGATTAACTATTACAAATTTAGATTTACATCTTGGAAATATTACAGAAAGGAAAAGTAAAGTATACTTTCCAATAATCCCTCGTAGAACGCGCCATCTTTAAGATCTGTCAAATTATAGTTTTTATCAAAAAGTGACAACCAACAAAAAGCTTCTGTTTTCTGTGAGGTCCACCAGACTTTTTTCAAAACATGGAGTTTCACAATCTGCAAGTAATCCTATACTGAATAAACATAGGCGGCCATGCCAGCTGTCATTCACATGTCACGCGGCTAACTAGCCTTGTCATTGATGTCGAGCTAACGTACCCTTGAGGCTGATGATCGTGCAAATTTGAGTAATGAACTAAAGAACATGCCGCATTTAAATAAGTTACTCCTGGACTGCTGCCGTTTGTTACTAGTATTATGAACACTAGTTTTTTTTTATATTATTTTATATATATATATATATATATATATATATATATATATATTATATTCAAGCGTTTGTGTATTGGGAATAAAGCAAAATTAAATACCAAACTGTACTAACTTTAATATATTCCGGGATGTCGAATACTTATGTATTCATTGTCTGGAACTGAAATTATGGTCAATTTCAGTAGCTCATTACTTAGTGTTAAGAAGCAACACATCAAAAGATGATATGTGTTTGTAAATGTTATGTATTAATCTCTCATTATTTTCACATTGTAAACATGAAAGTAACAATAAGTATATTGTTATTATATCACAATTTAATTGGTAGAGAGAAATAATAATTACAGCAGAAACAACGAAGGACGTAATAGTCGTTATGACTTAGTCTTTAACTTTTTCAATTGCTTATATTTTGTTCAACAACATTTATAGTAGAACTCTTATGATGATAATATCGATGTACTAAATGAATAAGTTAAAAAATCCAAAATTAAAATTATTGTCTTACTCAGAACTTAATTTGTTCCCTTTGATATATATCCATATTTCATCTACAAATATAACTTGTCTCTATATTTTCGATGAGAGATGCTCTTTGGCTATCTCTATCAATGCTCTACTATTGTCTTTCATTTCCTACTTAAATCCCACATGTTTTAATAAGAGCACACATATAATACCAATAGAAATAATTTCCTTATTTTTCAGTTCGTCGTCCTGAAAAACAAAAAGATCAAAACTTCCTAATCCATTGTTTGCTAACGTGAGGCTCACGCCCCACAGGGGGCAATTTGATTTTTAAAGAAGAACAATTCAAAAATTGAGTCGACACAAGTTTAACCCTTCCGCTCCGGATCATTTAAAGGCAATGCTAAAGGTGCCAAATTCAATTATAAGTTATAATTGAATATAATTGGTCTGACGATACCAAAATATCAACTGAGTGTTTGGCGTCGTCGAGTGAATTTCCCTGCGATAGACAACAGGTTCCGCGAAAAACCCCGGACTTCTCGATGTAGTATTTCACAGTTGGTGTTAATTTGAAATAAATATCCGTATAAACTAATGTAAAAGCTCCTTTATTTGATAAATATATACATTGCATAGAAATCATTAGTAAACACTTTTTTTTCGCACAATTCAATCAATTCAATTCGAACAACACAATTTTATTTCCTTATATTTGAAAAACCAAATATATTAAATCAAAGAACTAATAAAACTCTTGTCAATGCGAAGATATTTGAACAGTTTCTTGGCTCCAAAAATGTGAAGTGACTCATATCGCTTCACTTATCATTGTGAATCATTCTAATATTCCATCTGGTGATTTAAAAGAAAGATTTTCTGATTAAAGACAAATTGATTTATCAACATGGATGATACAAGCAATGTTAGTGGATTGGTCAGATGTATCAGCAGCAAGAAGAACTCATAGAATTGCAGAATTATGAGTCAGTTATAACTTTATTTAATATGAAATAAAGAATGGTATGACTTTGTAAGGAAACAGACATACCCAAATTTAACAAAATTTGAAATATAACTATTGCTATCGTTTCCATTTTCATATTTAGCTAAATGTGGAGCTAGTGCTATAAATGATTTACTGCGGAAAAAAAAAAGAAATATAACGCAACGTGAAGCCTTGAGACTGAAGCTGACCAAATTGGAATCTAATATAAAATCTCTATACAGCAAACATTAGGCATAAGGGTGTCTGTAAATTAAAATTTAAAGAGAAATTTCTCTTAAAATTATTTGGAATTTGAATCCAAGTTTTTCATTATATGCTTTGAAAATTTACTTACTACTTACCGTGTTTTGTTACCTAACTGAAACCTATTTTATTTTAAGTTTCTTTAGTAAGCAATTAAATTGTGATACATTAGAATTTTAGAAAGGATGAAGTGGTGCGGCACAAAAAGCACTGACCTAATCTGTATAGATTGAAAATTTATTGTATTATTGTTTCACATGTTCATTTACTTACTTTGAAATGTTCAATATTATAAAAGGTATTCCGCACTGCCGTCCGACTGAGTGGTGTAAGAAGATATATAATATAAATAGAAATATCCTTAAATAGATGTTAAATTCGGCATAATATCTCCAGAACAGATGAGAGAAGTTGAAAATGTCCGCTGTTCTTAATATAAGGGAAAATACCGATATGTAAATCACAAAATAATGAGCCAGATACGTAAGGGTTCCATCTTCATTTTATCATCATATTCAAAACCTACAATGTGTCTATACTTTTTCACCTACGTAACATTACTCAATATGTGTACATTTTCGATGTTTTTTTCAAATCCTAATTCATTTGAAAAATGGTAAAAGAATATTTTTTAAAGGAAGTAAACGATGTATTTGAGTAATTCTCAATTCGATTCGAGGTTCGATCAACTTCAATCAACTGGCTATTATTCGAGATGTAGATTACGACAATTTGTAGTTGACATCAAAATTGAAATTCAAATAATACACATTATTGAAGTTGTGGGATAGTAATCGCAAATATTTTCAGTTTTTATTGCAGAAATAGCAGAATAAACGCATGTATCTCGCAATCAATGATTGAAATTAGAGTTGCGATATAATGTGAAAATTAAGAAAGGTCATTGAATTGTAATCCATTAGCTGAAACAGCACTTTGAATGATTTCATTCCGTTAGATCAATGAGAAATGCTATAATATTCATATTTATGTTATCATATTTATGTTATGTTAATTAATTTTTTGGTTAATTTGAGGAAAAATTTTGAAATCTTAGAATCCAAAATTTTTATAATGTCTGTATCTACTCATTTTAGTACAATAAAATTACATTATACATGTGTAAATCTCATGTTAGTACAATCAAAATGGAAAAATATAATATTTTTCAGAAAATGTTACAAAAAGAATTTACATTATGTAAAATAAGTTTGCTTTCCACGTCTCCGCATAGTAATTTTCTATGTCGATTTGAATTGTTACGGATGAACGGTCGGCTTTTCATGGGTATAAATCAACTGCACAAACACAACTTGCTCCATGTAAACCACTGCTATTGACTAATGTATGTATTTATTTCAAGAGAGAAGCTTACACTTTGATATAGCAAACGAAGTATCTCAAAAAAATTTATATTTTTTCAGCTAACTGCGTTGATACATCGAATCGACCGAGCTACAAAAGACTAAACTAAAAGTTAAGCGAATAAAGTGCGTAGAGGATTTTAGAAATTAGCGCCTTACATCCCTCTCATTCGAAAATGGGTGGAAATATTTGGCTTAATAATAGAAAAAGCACAAACCAGTCGGCAGAGATCATCCAGTACATGAACAATGAAGTTGTTCGAGAGAATTTGATTCTTCCAATTTGGGAATGCGCATATATATATTCATTACACCGCATTTAATATAAAAATATTGAAGCCTATTTTATCTATAATAGCCACGTAAAAAGCAATACTGGAGCTACTGGAACACGACGAATACGAAACACAAGCATAACATGCCACTTGATGCTCCAAAAGTGGAAATAAATTACAAGCACTTCGTGGAAATGTAATAACCAAGCCTTATCTAGATAAAGCAATGAGCATTTATGTATATACCCAAAGGATTTATTGTATTTTCCTTTTTTGGTGCGATACTGGAAAACCCTGCTTACAGCTGATCTGTTAATCCTATTCCTGTTGGAAAATTTAGAATGTGGGATGGCTGTAGCTGCAGAATCTACTTTATCTGCTGCTGGAGCTAGCATTTTCAGATGTCCATTGATGCGATATACTCCAGAATAGGACTCTGTTAGTATTCGTAGGTTGTTCTCTCTTGAATTGTTACATTCACGGGTTATAGTTTCCCAGGAGAGTCTTTTGCCTGTTTCAATCCCTGTAGGTTGTCCCAGGATTGGTTCCACTCCTTTTGATTACTTTCTCTATTATTCTGTAGCTCATTCCACAGAAGCGGTCTGGTGCTAGGAACGGTTTGCTTCTCCTTTAGGGAGTCTGTCAGCTTTATTACTTGCATAGCTTATTCAATTTTTCTAGGTATTCCCAAACAAGTTTGGATTTTATGATATTGGCTGATTGACGATCGGACAGGATGATGATTTCCTGTTTGCGATAGTTTTTTATTCAGATTGAAATGACCACATTTTTCAATTGCATAGATTTTCAAAGCGATCTTGGTTCCAAACTAACGAGGCAAGCTCACACATGCTCATTACGTGTTGGAGGAAAGTGTGTGAAATTTTGCAAATTGATCTATAATAGAGTCGACATGAATTTGTGAATGCGGTCCTGATTTAACTCCTATTGTCTGTAACTTGGGGGTTATATCAAATCAAATTTCATAATGATAACCTGACTCATTTTGCATATTAGCACAAATGGGTACATTTTATTTCTCATTAAATCTATTCACAAAATTTAAACTCGTATTAGGATTGAAATAAATTCTCTCTCATTATATTGAACTCTATACAATTCTAGTTTTGCATTGATTATTCTCTCATATGTTTCAGTAGTAATTAAATTTGCTGATAAAACCATTTGGTTTAATCACCCTTCAATTTTCTGGAGCCCACATGAAAAGCTTTATATTTGCTTTCACACAATAATATTTTATACGTGATTATAATAAAATATTAGGTACAGTTCATTTTCTCCAAATTTGCTACTCGAGTTGAAACACGCCGTTGATCGCCTTGCAGAGTTTTCGAGACGAGTTTCGTAAAAGAGAAAGACGAAGAGTGAGACGACAGAACTACAGTTGAACCTGACAGACAGCGACTGGCAGCCCCATGCAAATTGAATTGCGAAACTGTTACACATTCTTTTTTGGACTGTTCTCTGTCCATTACTCATCCTAACAGTTACCATTATAAACAAATATACACAGAGACTTTGAGAGTATTTGAAATTCTTAAGAAGTGTGCGAGTCTATTTCTCCTTGAAATATATTGGCGTGTACGAGTAATGAAATATAACATGCGATTTAAATAAATTTGATTTATTGACAGAAACATTAGAATTCAACCAACCACATAAAAAGTATGAAAGTGGGGGCATTCAAATATATGAAAAAATATGGTAAAAGTATAGTACTTTATTTGTTATAAAATATAGTTAGATTTCATCAAACTATACCAAAACTTCTGAGTAAGGTTTAGCAATAAGTATGATCATGAATGCAATATGGAAGCAATTACTTATAATGCATCTATTCTAACTAATATGTTTCAAATACTCATATATTAAGACAAGTAGTGAACAGTTTGTTTCCGTTTCCGACTTATCAGTCTGCTAATGTAGCTCTCTCACTGATATCCTGTTTACAATATTTTTTATGAAAAATACGCGTTTTTTGTGTAAAACACATAAACACTACGTTGTTTTTAGTTGATACAAAGAGCTAAATGGAATCAAGAAATGTTGAAATTTATCTATGGTAATAATTTAGTAATTTTGAAGACGATATGCGGAGATTGAAACCAACGTACTTATTTTTCTTGATAAAAACTCGCTATGATACAAAAGGCTTCCAAATAACGGGTTTTTGATGGGTTAGCACTATAGAACCTTCGGCTCTTTCAAAACATAGAAAATATGAAGAAATGTTTTAAAACAATTCATAACGTTCACAACAGAAAAAATGAAAGCCATTTTGACAGAAGCATTCTGGGAATGTCTCCAGTCATGAATTCAACATTGTAGGAAGTTTATATTTGTTTTCATCATTTTTCATCACATCTAGAATTTCAATATTGCAATATTGCAGAACTATTTGATGACTTGAACATTCTTGTACGCAAAACAACCTCCGAAGTAACTTGATAATCATATACACGAAATTTCAATAACAGATTTTCCATATAATTCATGCGGAAAAGAATTTACAATATGCGACTGGTTGCAAGGACCGTACATCATTACTACATGTCACAGAAAAATCATATTAAATATATAATAATTGTAAATAATCCTCTCTAAATATTCAATAATAGAGTTCGAACCGAAGAAAAATATATATTGAGTAGGTAAAATGACCACAATTCAAACTTAAACAGTTAAACATATTAATATGAGACTCAAATATCATGAAATTACATCAGTAAATGATTCGTTTTCCAAAATTTTTTCAAGATTTCATTTTAATCCTAGGAACACTACTCGTATAATGTAAATAATGGATGACACTTGACATCCGACTAATGAAATAGTGGCAGTTTTCCTAGCTTGGCCAAATGAGCTTTGATATTATTTTTTAGAAGAGTTTTCATGTAATCAACTCCCGATACACAGTTATTATAGATATAATGGATATAATAGATACAATTTCGGATTTATCAGAAAAAGGCGCAACTCATTATATTACTCTCCTCTATGTATGTGTGCTTCATACTAGTACCACCTCTCGCATAACTCATACCTTACCAACAGAAGTCAAGTTAAGGGTTGATTCAACGATGTCATCTTGCAAGAGAATAGAATGTGGAGTGCCCCAAGGCTCAGTACTAGGCTCTATTTTGATTCTTCTGTTCATAAATGACATCGCCTATCTAGACATCAGGGGTAAAATATATCTATTTTCAGACGACACTTGTTTCTCTTGGAGCAACCCACTAGGACCACATCTAGTGACCTAATCATGCTGCAATTCTAATCTTCTCTGTCTCAACGTTTCTAAAATAAAATCATATAATCTGTGAAATAACTAGGGCTGGTGTGGATAATTCCTTGCCGCCTTATGTAAAAAATTAAGTTCCTCCTATTTTCCGCTGAGATCAGTTTCCAAAGAACTGAACTTATCAACCTCCTTAGCAGTCTACTATTCCCCTATTGAGTCGCATCCCCGATATGCTCTTCTCTTTTGAGGTACGTATGATGGGAGTCAAATTGAGCGAATCTTCAAGCTATAAAAGAGAGCTCTAAACAGCAGGGCCGAATGCAGGGTCTACTTTAAAAGATTAAAAATTTTAACTCTTCCTCCGTTTGCCTATTTCGTAAGCACGGTTCTTTAATTTCAGAAAGATGGTTCCACGGCTATCCACTTAAGAACGCGGAGTACAACCTTTACCTACCCACTCCACATTCATAATTAGTTATAATCTATATCATCTTTTCCAGCATTTCGAAAAATTTGAGGGCATATTTACTGGAAAGTGCCTTCTATTCTGTAAGCGACTTCTATTCTTATAACTTCTATTCTAATAATAATATCTAATTCCGGACATGCTGCACACTGGTTTAATTTTTGCTATGGACTTATATACGACTTATAAACTAATTATTACCTATTACTATTACATATAATTCTGTTACTCAATATAGTTTTCCTCTCTATATAGAGATTTTATTTTATTTGTATCTTTATTAAGTTACTTTTATGTTGGTTTTTTAGTTTTCACAAGCTTTTGTCTACACACAAACATTTTCATTTAGATAACATTGCCTGGAGGAACAACCAATAACGTTTTATACTTTTTAATATCCATTCACCAATTTATATGAGATTTTTCTCTTTCCTGTTCACACCATTTTATAATTATGTGCCAGGGATATAATCACTTAAAACAAGTATTATTCTCGAATGTTATACTATTTATAATATAAGTCACAATGTAAGAAAGACAGCACACCGGTGGGTCTTCTAATCTTACCGGACATGAAGTTTCAATTGTTATATATCAAACATACCAATCTATGTCTGGTAAAGATCAGTTAATGGTATTTTTAACTCTGTGAAGTAAATTAATGATCGAGCTTTCTCTGTGGTATGCAAAAAACCAAAGTAAATTGGCTTATAAATATCTTTGTGCAATCTTGTGATAACCACGTAGATTGTGAGTTTTACAGTACTATATTATGAATCATCTGTAAGTAGCAGTATATAACAGTTCTCTATAAAGGTCATTGTGAATTCAAACTAATTTCTTGTATAACTGTGATATTTTAGTTGCTTAATTATTTTCTGTGTGCATTGAAATATGTTTTAACAAGCGTTAGAATATCCAACATTTATCAAAAGATTACACTTTCGCAGGAGTTGATTTTAACTGTTTAACAAATTGGTGATTAATTTGAAAACTTGTAGGGTTCGAGAGTCGAGAGTTTTAATTTGGGTAGCACTTACGTTATCGCTGAAAGAAAGGGACGTTTAGGACCATAGGCAGGTTAGTATTTAGAAGTAAAAGCCCAAATTCTACATATACTGCGATCTGCGACAGATATATGAATTATAACAATTATTAACAATCGTGTAAACCGATTTTACCCTGACTTCACTCGCAAAATCTAAGCATGGATAAACACAAAACATTCTATCAAATTCTACTGACCGGAGAAATATTTAGGAAACTTTAACTTGCATTTCAATTGATGACACAAATATTTATTATATTATTGTGGTGAATAACTCAAAATTGTTACAGTAATTCAATCATTATTATAAAGTGTTATGATCTAATTTAACATCGCAATTGTAAATCAGTTTTGTGAATTGTGTCGGTCATTACCGTTCCTATCTACTACTTTCAAGCGTAAATATATATATATATATATATATATATATATATATATATATATATATAATATAAACAAAAGTTAACGTTATAACTTCAGGAACTGATTTAGTACAGTACGAGTAGATGTTGATGGACGAGGCGACGAAGGAGCCGAGTCAAGAATATTTAATCGAGTACAATAATACTTCACAGGCGTATATTGTAATGTGTTTTTTTTTTCATACTGTTGTATGCCCAGTGTAGTTTTTTGGATTAGATAAATTCAAATATGTTGCGTTAAGCGAGGGAATTTTTAAAATAATATTGATACCTACAACTTGTGTTTTGCATTTTCCACTTCTATAGGTACTGCAAAAGGAAATGATCTGTTTTGACATTTGTGGGTCGTTAAACGTGAGTTTATCAGTGTATCAGGTACTGTGGTAATTAAAATATTTCCGGTATTATTAATATCGTTACACTTCATTTTCCGCAGAGCTCCTGCGATTCCGAATACCAAAGCAACCTGAAAGATGTTACAAATAATATCTAAGCTTACATTAAAGTTTTATGCCCTCATACCTTATGCATGAGATAATGATCGTCTGGAGCTTGCGACAGAAACTTATTAATTTCTTAACGGGCAAATGTTTATTTAAATTTATTTTTCAAATATGCAATGAGTTTCGAGTAGGGTGCATTTCAGTTTTGAATAAGTCTTCTAAAGTGTTGAACACTTCCACATTTTGGATTTAGTTTCAAAGTAAGCTAGTAACACTCTTTCTGTGAAGTTCTTTATAACTTTTTTTGTCGCCACTTCATAAAAGAATTATATTCCTTTAAATACTGTTCTCTGGATTTCTCAGTCGCTGCAGTTGCCGATTCAACAAATTCTTCTGGTATGAAGTTTAAACTTTCTTCACTATTACTCTATCACTAATAATAATACTACACTCCTTTCAATTAGACACAAAACGTATTTTCTTGAACGAATATCAAGAAATAAAAGTGTGACAGTTTATCGGAGAAACCTACTATTTTGATAAAGCAGTTTTTTAAATTTCGTTAAAATCATACGTTACGGCACTTTTTTAACGCAAAAACGTGAGAAAATTAACTGCTGCGGTACTTTTTTCACGTTTTTTGAACGATTCAGAAATTACATTCTTTATGAATGCAAATGAATGAAAATAAACGATAATATTATAAAGGACGTAGAAAAAATCACATGTTCGACGGGTTTTTACTGTGATCAACAGCAATGCGGTGTAATATGTGTTCAGAAAATATAAAAATTTGCGAAAACGCCTTTCACTAAAAGCACCTTTGGTGGGCTACAGACAAGGAAAATGCGTAGGTCAAAGAGCTGGAATACAAACTGTTGGCGGGGCACCTAAAAAAATTGGAGAATTCCTCAATCTGGAGCATCCAGAAAAGTACACCAGACATTGCTTCAGAAGGACTTCGTCAACGCTGTTGGCCAACTCTGGGGCTGATGTCATTGGCTGAAAAATATGTGGAAGAATCCGTCGAGGGCAAAAAGGCAATAGCAAGAATTATACAAGGGGATGAAACTTTTGTACAAGCGTTAAACCAAAACCACACATCTTCCAGCTTTATTGAAAATAAAGAAGTAAATCCAGTAATTCCTATAATGAATGTTTCGGGTAACAGTAGTTGCACCATTAGTGTTATCATTCAAAAATTAGAATAAAGTTTAATACTGTGAAGTACAAGGATACTATAAAGTGACATTTTCTGATCTCAAATTAGTACTGTAAAGTCGTCAATACAGTATGGCAAAAAATGTATATAAAACATTATTATATTCAGTGATAATATGTATTTCATGAACTGTACGATGTAATGACAAACTAATGTTTTTCTAGTCCTATCAGTATAAATCGAGCTTAATATCCAGGTTTTTTTATGTAGAAAGAAGTTGTATAGGTCGAAGTGTTCGGTAAAAACGTGGCTTGGTAGCTAATTCCACAGAATTTCACTTCTACAAAGTAAATAGTACCGATAAAATGACGTCCTGGGCGTTTGCAGGCCAACTTGGTGTTCATAAGCCCGTCGAGCTGGTGAAATTATGTTTGAACATTTCAAAAATATTTGGACTCTCTTTCAGAGCGTTGTTCCACTGGCAGGATTCTAGATTTTATATGATGTAATGAAATAAGAATCTTGTTATTCAAGAGCATTGGAATTAGTTTATAACTAAAAATACTGTTACAGAAAATATGATGAATTGTGAAAATAAGTATTTTCTAGTATTAAGATTATAATGTAAGTTAACTCACTTTAAATATAGCAGTGCAAATCTCAATATAACGTCATAATAAATTATCATTAACTATTTAACTGGTTTCCTACTTCATACTTTTTGTTATTTATTAGAGTAAAAATCTATCAGTAGGAAAACAAGACCCATTAGTCAAAAAGCTCATCTATGACTAACTTTTTCGTTTTCTGTGGTAAATCTAACCTTCTTGGTCCGTCTAAGTTGGAATTTCTGGAACGGTTGGCGATATTCATACTGAATATACTGTTTACACCACCACTACACCAACACTCACAATTACAATGTCTAAGGCGCGTTTCGATAACCAAGTTATCGTCTTCAAAGACTGAAGGTAAACTGTCTCTGTCTGAAGATGATAACAGTGAATGACAGTGAATTGTTATTGTTGGTGTAGTGGTGGTGTAAACAGTATATTCAGTATTCTTGGTCCGTGATGCTTGTTGATAGCATTTATTCACTACTATTTTAGTGTTAAATGGTTTATAGAGCTTGATCCACACTTTTCTAGTTCAATGTAAACTAAATCCAAAATAATTTATGCAGATGTATTGTTATATATTCAAATAACTGATTAAATTCAATATTATTGGGTTTCACAGTGCGAAAATTTTTATGGAAACAATGTTTTTTATTTATAATAATGAAAGAGTTTTTCATATAGTACGAATCTTCGAATACACTTTGTGTGACTTTGTTTGTTTTGTAGAAAATTTTTACACTGATATCATTTCTAATTGAGTCCACTTCTTCACAATCTGCCACTTTCATTATTCTACATTCAGAGATGTTAGATTAAATACAATATTTACTAGCAGTACATAATTTCACAATTACAGAAAAGAGCTTGCACTGTTTACCAGTAAGTCAAATGTAAATAAACAGAAAACGATTGTTGATGGTATACTATGGTTTTTCGTGGTGACTGTTAGTTTGTGTTTTTAACATTTCCATTTCCAGGTAAAATTGACATAGCCATGCTAAACTATTTGATACAGATTTATAGATTTAATGAACCACATTTCAAAAATTTTTTAAATAATAAATCAGAAAACAATTTTTTTCGAAGAAATACGAAAATGTTATGTTGAAATTTAAAAACTAGATAGGTATATCAAATTCTACTAGAGTCTAGCGTCATTTCCATATCGTCCAGTATTTCTTCACGGAATTAACTTTACAAAATATTAATGGTAAGAAAGAGCAAATTTTAATTATGGTTATGAAATCTAAAAACTTTTTATTGAAGTTTTTCTTTTATGTTAATCTAATAATACTCCATTAAGCATTTTTCTTAAAAAAGGAACTATATTTCAACCCCTTTCTAATATTTCACAAGGCTCTACAATCCTGTATATTTTCTATCATTGTTTGCTGTCAAAATTCATGGAATTATTTTATATAATCAGAAAAAAAATGTTAGATGTTGTAGTTGAAGAATCAAAATTAGTAGTTTCGGAATATTTCATCCTGAAACAGATCCATCTCTGCTTCGAAAACTAAAACACGACAGACACTTGCCATTTCAAACTCTTGCTTGGGGTTACAGCAAAAGAATGTTAAGTTCAAAGAAATATAATAATATGTAGGAACGAAATTCTACCCTGAGCTCAAAGATTTATTGCCCAATCGAGTTGAATGGTTGTAAACAAAAATATAGTGGTTACTATAAGCGCATAAATTCTACTTTATTAGGTGTTTAAAATGTTGTGGGTAACTTAACACATGTTTATTCAATTTTATTAAGGTTATTAAAAGGATATAAATTTGTCGAAGAAAGAGTTCATCATCACGAAAAAGACCAGACTGATAATTTATGGTATATGTACCAAATATACTTGTATGTATATGTATAATCATATAATATTTGGTGTAAAACAATTGAAACATTCTTGGGCAGCGATCACAAGATGCCAAAGACGTTATTTTATTTTGTACCCTCAAAACTTTAGTAAAATTCCTCACCTGTAGAGCAAAGTATGCGCTGACAGATCAAATTTGTATTTACAAGTGTTGAGACTTGAGACAAGACCAGATGAACTATTAATATGTTTGATTCTCTGATGAATATCAAAATCTACAATTTTCACGTACTTTTTCCTATAAGAAATATATAAATTAATTAGTTTCTATTATCCAAACAAAAATCTAAAACAATATCAACAACACAAGAATGATTAATGACGAATGTTCCACCTGCTCGCTTGATATTCATTTTCATTTCCATCAACACTCACTAATTAAACGTTTAACAGTAAAGTAAATTAATGTTTTATCCAGTAATATACGAACAAAGTTTATGAAATTGGGGATAATTGTAGAGATGTCCAGCTTGGAAATTTACAAAAACGTGGGATTCAAACACGCCCTCAGAATGTTTAATTTCTTTTGAAATTTATCAAATTCATTCGAAATTCCAAAAAATACGACTTTTATACATTGAATGTATTGAATTTGATCTTTCATCCACACTGTGTTTTCTCTACTTTGGACAAAGACATGTTCAACTGTACAGAATTGGGATTTTTGGTTTGTCTGAAATCCTCCTCTTTAAATTTGAATATTTGAAATCTTCATAAATATTTTAAAAAAGGATTTACAAATTTCATAATTCGTCAGTAGTTTGCTAATTGGAATGAGATGTAGATCATTGCAAAATAAAATCTCCTCATCTGTAAAATTTTTTTACAGCGTCTTTCTTTCCTATTGACAATAAGACAGATATACTACACATAATATTTTACATGATAATAATTTTCGTAGATTGAAATTCAAATATAAAGTTAGGATTAACATATTTTCTCCAGAAAATACTATCGATTATGATTTGATAGATACCTGGATTAATAATTTGTATGTAAAGAAAATTTTACTGAAGTAATTATAATATTTTGTGCGTCCAAGTACTCATTTGTACCCAAGGATTATTACGCTAATTACTTGAGGTCTATTGGAGTTAATATGTGATATCTTGGATCTCACAAGATCCAGTGTTATCTACCGAATATTACCCGAATACTGCCCTTCAAAAATTTACATTATTGACTGATATTTTTATCTCACCGATTTCAAAGTGCAAAACGGGAAAAATGAACAAACTCTCGAGTATGCCAACGTGAGTTTGGTTGAAAAACCTGGTTTCCATTATGAGGATTTGCTAACGCATTCATCTCTAGACAGTAAAATTTTATCAGACAGCGCGGAAAATTCGTCCTCTGATCCAGAGTTTCATGAATATTCTACTAACAATGCTCCAGTCCTATTGAGCTAAGAAAGACTGGATGATATATACAGGGATATGAATGTATCGAAATAAAACCCGGAGTCTGTTTCTTGTGTGAATAGGATAGTAAGGATAGGTCGAAATATAACACTTAAGAAGATTGGCCTGATATAACAGCTTATTGTGAGATATTGGCACCTTTACATATTTGGAATTAATAAAACATTTTATTAAAGCCATGGACAAAAATAGACCTGGTTTCAAGGTTTCAATAATTGGAAAGGAATGTTCTCTCTTAGCGATTCCAAAATAGCAGAAGGAATATATGTTAAAATTGACGAAAGGAAACTCATTAAGGATCCAGAGTTTCTGGCAGAATTAAACGACGGGGGAAAAGAAACCTATACTTAGAAGTCTGCATCATCCCTTTTTTCTCTTTATCTCTCGCCATTGTTATTTTCCTCAGTATTCGCATTTCACACGTTGTTGTTTTTTGCTTTAATCTGTGAACACCCAGAAATTGCAACCGTAGTATTGGTGGAAGTACTGACTCGTGGATTTTCATTTTTGTACGTTTTCTCATCTTTTTTGTTCAAAAATAGTATGTAGAGTGCCATGTTTATAGATATTGTTTTGTATACATTTCCGGATATCTCTTCGTCAATTCTTCCATCTGGTCTTACAGTTGCTCGTAGATACTAATAGGTATTAATAGGCCAATTGCATATATTAGTTATTTGTGTGAATTTTTCTATGTCTTTGTGTGTTTCCTTTTCTTCTTCGCTCATTTTTAGCTATTTCTTCTATGATTAATAGAAACAAAGAGCTCATAATGCTTCCTTGTCATTTTTCTTTGTCGGTTACAAAACTACTTGACATTTTTCAGCTAACTCGTACCACATTATCTGTTTTCTTAAATTTGTTTATCAATTGTTAACTGACTTTCCCATTTACCATTATTTCCCATGTTCTTTCTTTGTTTATATTATCAAAGGCTCCCAACTTCTGCAATGTAAAATACATTATCTGTGACTGGTATTTTTTCTGTTATATGTCATAGTCAATATCCAAGCTTGCGTTGGTTCATTAGATCTGAATTTATAATTTTTCATGTGAATAAGTACTGTTATTGCTATTTTCCACTCCTCTACAATTGTGTATTTTCGGATACTTGTTATATCCTGCTTTTCTCGTATTACGGTTGTTCTTGTTTTATTGCAATTTGCAATTTTTAGAGTGATCTTTCCACCTATCTAATATTTCATTTTCGTTATCGTTTGTAGTTTTTATTGAATTTATCTTCTCTTTTAATATGTGATTTGATATTTTTACATTGCAAGCTAAGTTTTTCTCCGTTCTTCCTTCAAACTCTTCAAACATGATTCAGACTTAGCTTATTTCACTATGTTACTTTTTGTATATGTCATAATCTGCAACATTGTTGTTATTACTGAATAAGTTTATTCGTAATTTTTTTCTCTTAATTTTCATCTATTCATTTGATCATTGTATTAGTTCCTATTTTATTAATTCTTCATTCCTCTTTTTTGTTATTTACTTCTTTTCATCACTATTACCCTCAGAAGAAAATGATCACTTCCCACATCGTACTTTACACCACTGATTTTACAAAAGATAATTGCATTCATAGTATTTCTTTTATTTTATTTATTACATTATACGAGTATTATTTCCAAATTTTGATTTTGAGTTTGTCAGTATCTGTGAGGTATTTATAATTATAAAAAATATGTAACTAGTTTATGTTGACTTAACAATATTTTTTCAGCAGATGAAATATCTATTCCGTAATACCATCATTAAGAAGTACATATAGGTATAATAGTGGGTATACTAACCAATAGCCTTCATTACATTATAATTTATCAAAAATAAAATTCAGTGGTACTATACCAATACAACGACTACAAAGAAAGTTAATTCTTAAAGCTACCAAACTACTCAATGATTCTTTCGTTTCTTTTCATCAGAAATACTAATGCACATTCCAGAATCACTTTTAGATCATTACCGTTGTATACTTTTGTGCATTCCACCAAATAAGAAACATCAAGCTGTATATTTTCAAATTCGAAATATTTTTTCCAATATACATTTCCATTGCAATGCTTTCACTTCTGATACGATATAGGTAGAGTGACACAACAAATTAAATTAATTTTACCCATAATTATATCAGACATTACTTATATTTATCCCGAATTATAGAGACCGTTGTTGCAGCTTATTTTGTATATAGTTTTGATATAGTTCTTATCAGTGTGTGATCACAGAGAGTAAACGCAGTTGAAAAATCTGAGAATATGATTTAACTAAGTCAGCTATTGCAGAATGCCGTTGACCAAGTTTCAAACTGAAAAAAAAATCTCATCATTAACAGACAGAGCACCATCGACTCTAATTACCGTTCACAAGAAGACTAAAAATGATCAGAAAAGTGTAGATATGCCAAGGAACCCACAAAAAAGGAATGAAAAGCGTCTGATGACAGCATTATAGCAAATATTACTTTAGGAATTGAGAAGAAAGCATGATCAAGCAATCAAGGTGAGAAAAGGGAAAGGGGAAGAAATGTGATTTTAAATAAACATTTTCAAACTTTAATTAAACATTTTTCTGCTTTTTCCAGTTTAATACTTCATTACTATTTCTCTATATCCTGTTTTATATTGTTTGATTTACGTTTATCTTCAATTTTTAAGTTAAATGTTGTTTTTCAAGAAACTTCAACTTCAAAATAAAAATTAGTTATTTACCATGAATGATTTTATTGAAGATTTCGAGACTAAAGAGGTTGAAGGCTTTTTTGAATATAGTCAGATTATAAGCGCAATAATAAAATTATTGACAAACTTTAGTTGATCTATCTCAAATAAATAATTTTATAGGTTGCATTATTTTAACATAAACATTCAAAATATTAGACAAAATCCAATTTTATATTGAAAATTTACTGTATAGTGGAGGTGACATTAACAAGTACTTAGGCTATTCTTCAAAGCCCTAAAAATCTAAACTACAATTCTGATAACTACTATATATAAACCCTCTTCTCAAAATTCTAATCTGTAATTATCTAGAAAACACCAAACAGTGTGCGGCGTTCCTTTTATCGTATGTGACTCAAATATCGACATCCTGGTTGGAGATGAGTTGAGTTAAAATTTATCAGTTCTATAACTGATCATTATTAGGTAGTATTCCATTGTCCTTAGACTGTGATATATCTGATAAACCAAAATCAGCTAACGAAATAATAAATGAAGAAATCAATTGGAATGACTTTCATTAAACAGTAGATGCTTTTATAGGCGATTTTTTCGAGAGGATAACAAAAAACATTAACCAAAATACTCTTAATAATAACAATAACAATAATAAAACATGGACAAATAATGGTTTTGTTAATTATATAAACAATAGAAACATATTATAAAAAAATTATTCACTACATCCTAAATATAATACAAATAAACGTTTTAGCGTTACGACTTAATATTTTACTAGAACAAGGGAAAATTGATTATTGAATTATTGAAAATCAGATCAAATCGAAATTTCAAACATCAAAAAAAATTTTTAATATAACAAGGCTCCCAGCAAGTCAGGAGACTGAAACTCTAGATTAGGTTAGCCGATTTCCCTTCGTTCCCACTTTGAAAATATTTTTGAGAAGGTCTTAATAAAAGCAAACTCTAAGAAATAATATGGTTATAACAAAAAATGAGTACTCAAGATGATGTCACATAATTAATTTCAAAAATTTATAATTCGCTCTTGATCTCGCCTCGGCACAGTTATTCAATCGAAGTTTTCTGAAAGGATTGTTTCCAAGATTTTGAATTCCGGTGGGCGCCCTGGAGACTCTTTCATTCCTTCTCAACAGGCAGAAAGCGAAGCACCAATATAAAAAACTATATTAGTGAGCTTGAAGTTGTGTTCTGTGGTGCTCCACATAAGATTTGATTCATCATCCTTACTCTTTATATAAACAGTATTATCAATCAACAGCTAGATGAAGATATTCAGTGGTTTTGTAATGAGATGGTTGTAATTTTTATTGCTGAGACTAGTCTCCCTCGCCAAGAAATAAATAGCTTGGTAAACATTTACGATTCAAGTTCCAACACTGCGATATATCGCGATCATAATTTATAAATATAGATCGATTTCAAGATTTTTTTATCAGTTCTTTAGATATGCAACTCTATCGAATGACATTCAAAAATCAAAAAGCATTTTGTGAACTTACGCGGTGTTAGAACTTAAGCGGCGAAATGTATAGAATTATTTTTATTATTATTGAGTTGAGAGCTGATGTGTATTATTGTATGTATGCTTGTACTATCAAACAATTTTACTCTTGGAAGGACGCAAAAAAAAAGTGATTAACTAATAATTCGGTTTCAATAATTAAGAGCATTGATGTATTTGTATTTTAGTGAAATGAGAACAGATGAAATTGAGTTATTGATTTGTCAAATTAATTTATCTCGGGTAACAACACATTAAACATTAAGAGAGATTCATTATGTTTTGGTGGAATAGCAACGAATTTATTGAGTTCAAATTTTGGTGGAAGTGATTAGAAGAAAAGCGAACAATGGTTCAAGCAACAAACTGTTTAATCACAGCTTTACCACACAAGAGCATCAATCATCTTATCAAAATTCGACTTACATATAACAAAAAAGGAGTTGTATTGTTCAAATTATAATTAGCATCTGTGGTGAATACTAACAGTAATATCTAATTTGGAATGATTAATTACTGTTCCGCAGGTACTGGTCACTCATTCGACATGAGATACGTGGGGTATCTTCAATTGAATTTAACTATGTAATGAGCATTATAAGGTTTAAGTGGGATGGGGTGAGATATGAGGAATGAATATTTATCCTCTCGTAACAATTTGAGATACTTCCGTATGTAATGTAAGAATACGTCAGGATTTTGATGATACTGATCACATTTATTAGTTCCAATTATGTATTATCTGCAGTTATAAAATTATGTAAAAGGAAGCGGAAAACCTTATTACATATTAACAATTATATGACTGCATATTCCTTTTAGTATGTAAAATACTCATTTATGACTTGTACTTTACTTTATCTAAGCTACTATTTTTTTAATATCATTTATAAACACTCAAACATTACTTTTATAATTTTGAATTATTTGGTTACTTTCTTCTTATGTCGGGGGCCATAAATTATTCTAGTCAGTTACTCATCGATTCAATTGATAAATAACTGAAATTTTTTTCACACTTATTAAATCAGCACTATTATTATCTTTAGTTATTATTACTATTATGCGGAAGACTAATGCACTCAGTTTGGTCATAGGTACGACGCCGGTTGCTGACATAATAACTGGGACTATTTCCACATTTTCGCTGTGCCACATCTGTTTAATCTAAATTGCAAAATCCGCTTATTTGGACAGTTTCTCCTGGTGTTTGTCGAGAATGTGTGTTCGGTATAACTACATCGTCAAGAAGGACTAAATTCTATCAACTACCACGATGTCAGGTCTGTTATTAGTCACCTCTCTATCGGTGATAAAGGACCTATCGTAGTAGAGTCTAAAATTGTCATTTTCGAGCACTTTCTATGGTTGGTACTTTTAATATGGTGTATACGTATTGAGAAGACCGTAGGTACATGTTGGCCACTTCCTGGTGAATGATGTTGCACACTTGATTATGCCGGTATAGATTGGCACTTTCTACATTTGTCAGATTGAGTGTTCAGATCCTTAATAAAATTTTTCCAGTAGTTATTCGTGTTAATAACTTGATCCTAGATAGCCATCATGAAGCCTACGGTCTCTGGAAAGAGATTGCACTTAGTAAGCCTGTTTGGAGCTTCCCTGTCAACATACGGCTAGTTGAAACTTCTGATTTCCTATGAAAGAATTCACGTAGTTTCATTACCTGCCGAGAGTGCAGGCTGAAAAAGTCGATCAAGCCTTTTCCACCCTCTTTTATTTTTGATAGAAATGTATATAGGGTGTTCCGGGACTTGATGCAAAAAGTGTGTGTAGATAACATGGAAATAATGCTGTGACAAGAAAACATTCTCATACGATCCGTCGTAGGCCTCGTAAAGTTGTGAAATCAAAACTTATATTCAAGTATATTTTTTAAATTATAGATTCGAACATTACGAATTTTTTCATGGATGGTTATGTAAGTACATGTAGTGAGTCTGATGGAATAAAAAATTCTACTATCTGAAAGCCAGGGGCGGTTCATGCCCAATGGTTAACAATCCGTAACTTTTACAGGGACAACCTGTACAATCTAAAGGTAGCAAAAATGAATTTTTCAATCGATTTTTCAACAAAGCAATACTCTTTGTTTAATACGATAAAGCTTATGGTTTACGAGATATGTAGTTTTTTAGATCTTTTTACATGCCAAGGAGACCGTTCGCACTAAAGAAATGGACAATGGAAACTATAGAAAAAAGTAAATATCTAAATATATAATAATTCCAGCAGTACCTAATAATTACATATACGAGTAAAAAACACAGAGGAAAAACATGTATGAATATAGAAAATGTAGACAAGCTACAAGAAATGTATTATGTCACAAACAATAACAAATTGCTTAGTAAAAACTTACAAGGCTGGGTAAAAAAATATAGTAAAATTATTTTCATAGCAGAAATTACTCACAATACATACATATGTAAATGTAAAACGGACAAATTCAAATCGATTAGGCTTCTCTGTTTCTATTATAACCGCGAAAGAGACCACCAAAGAAGCTTACAGAATAAAAAATTTTTATTTAGTTCGAATATGAGTATTAGAAATAAGAATTATCCCTCAACTTCACAAACAGATGATTTTAGGTGTAAGGCGTAATAGAACGGAAAAACTAACTCGGTAAAAACTAATTCGGTAATATAGAGGATTAAGATTACTTTTACTGGGAAACAAGCGTTTTGCCCTATTAATTTGATATCACTTTTAGTCTAAAAACAATAGATAACTAGGTAGAATTGTATTAGGCACAATTATCAATTTTTTCATTATGTGATTCATGTCTGCTAAATATTTGACGATACCGATCTTGGAGATAATTTGCTTCAAAGTTGATATATAGTTAAATGGATGGATCTGAAATATCTTGATAATTGGTTATACATACTACATAGATGCTTTTCTAATTTTCAAATAAAGGAGTTGAAGAGGATATACCTTAAATAAGTTTTCTAGCCAATGTGTGAGTAATTCAAGTTACTAGCGTTGAAAAAACATAAATTATTACGCTAATAATAAATTTTACTCATATCCTGTAGTGAATTTTTCAAAATATAAATAGAATGTTTTGGAAAACTTATATAATTTTTTTGCTAAAGAGAAGCTTCAGATTCTGTACAGCATTTCATCTTTTCTTAGATTTTTAATATTAAAAAATTGAACTTAAATGATAGATTAAAGGAAGGAATCACTAGAAAGTTGTCAACGAAATACAGTGAATTTTCGAAAGATATGAGGAAAATCTAAAATTCAAATTCGAAATAATTTTAATAAAAATTTTTCTATGATAATTCAATATTTTAAATTTAGTGTGATCCTTGAGCTTCAAGCTTGACTACACAAAGATTTTATGTTAGATTCCAATTTGGTTAGCTTCAGTCTCAAGGCTCCCCATTCTGTTATATCCAGACGATTTATTTTATTACTAGTGAATCATTTACAGCAGTAAATCCATATTCAGCTAAATATGAAGATAGAAACGATAACAATAATTTTCTTGCACATTTGGTTAAACTCACAGCTCACAAAGCCATACCATCGCTCCATTTCCCTATAATGGATTCCGAGACACACAAGAGAGCTAAAATAGCTGATAAGCTCGCTAAAGTGGGGGTAGACTAGCCTTTCATGGGATCCAAGATCCATAGCCTTCTGTGGAATCAGCCACAGAATGGAGAAAGTACTAGACAGGAAGGTAGATAGGGGCAAAACCAATTATTGGGACAACCTACAGGGGCTGACACAGGAAAGTCATTTTTGGGAAACTACAACCAGAAAAGATATGCTGAATGTATCAACCTAAGTAAGAACAATCTACGAATACTAATAGGAGTTCTATCGTGGCTCCTGAAGACTTGGACCTAGCAGATAATGCGGTGTGCAGATTTTGTTGCACAGAGGACGAAACGTCTATCCAAATTCACTCGAAGTGTGATACACTCCAGAACACTACACCTAGGAGCGTGTGAAATAGGAGACGAAGATCTTTGGCAAATAAAGCATCACACGTTCTAGACTTTCTAAAAGGTGTGGGATTGATGGATCAGCTGTAAAAACTTGATTCCCCAGTATCGCAGCAAGAAATAGGGAAACGATAGATCCTTTGAGTCGCAGTGTATATGAGACCTCGAATCCATACATACATACATACATCGCTCTTGATATATTAAATTATGTTTAAACTAACTCATCATCATACCAGACAAATACACGAAATAATTAGCTACATTTGTACAATTTATTTTAAATCAGAAAATGTTTCTTTTAAATGAATGGGACAAGTAAATAAATAAGGATATTTTTACGAATAAAAAAATTCAGAAGTAAATGAATTTGGCTCAGAGAAGCAACAATAGCAAAATATAACCATAACCAATGAAATTAAAAACAGATTCGTTCTTGACCCCTTCAAATCAGTGAAACGATAAGATTACTTTAGAAAAAGATTGCATTTAATGGTTAACACCACTGTGGAGTCCGGTTTTTGTAGATTATTTTTGCTATTTTTTTTTTCAAAAAAACTTTATATCAGATGAAAAATCTAATAAGATAACTTCATTATACATAGGTATTTGGAAGTAATTAAATTAATTTTTACAGAGCCTTCAAAAACAAAATGGCGTCAATACCAAGCTATAAGTAAAAGAGGCATATCAGAGAAGCCTCCACCACCACCAACTCTCAGTCGTAAATATTTATCTGGAACATAATAATCAAGTTTCTTCCTATTGTTTGAACTTAAAGAAAAAGACGTTTATCAAAGTTTAACGAAATAGTGGTAAATCATGAATCATGAAAAATCGGTCGAAAAACAAAAAGTTTTGAATTTGTTAACAAAATCCTACCTAGTTCTCAAGAAAATGTTGTTATAAAGCTTCTGTTAAAGTTTTAAACCAATCGGGTAAAAATTGGCTAAATAATTGTGGTGGTAGAGTTTAAAAAAGTTATTTCGAGTAAAACGCGTTTAAAGTTTGAAAACGGGACGATAAGCGTGATGCAACCGTCAAATTGACGCTAAATTGATACACTAACACAGACACTTTATAATCTAATTAGTGCCACTCATAGGTATGTACAATTTACTAGTAGAAATAGTCGCTAAGAGATATCAGAGAGGGGTAAGCATTTCGCGTCGCGTTCGCCCGGCCGCGCAGTGGGGTACACAGCGTCTGATGCTCATAACTTAACAAAACATAACGAAAAATCATTTAACGACGTAATTTTTAAAATAATTCCCTACCATTTTAACTAAAAAAAAGATTTACTTTTTGAAATTTTCCTAAGAATATCATTTGTCCGTGCAACGTCTGGAATGTTTGTTCTACTACACAATTTTTCATATTTGTAACAAATGTTAGATTTCGATATATAAATTTTCGTGTGACCAGATATTAAACTACAACTCAAAAATATACCTACACTTTTTTTAGATCACATACAGGTGAGCACATAGCTAGACTCACGTGTATATAGCTACATCAAACGGGGAGCAGCTCAATATTGTATATATTGTGTTATTTTACTTTTAAAAACAGATAGCCCCAGATTCAATTGTTGGCAAATAACTGAAAATCTTAGTATAAACACGAGTGAATGTTAATAGCATACAGCGGCAGCATTAATGGAAACATAAGTGAACATTTATGGTCCGTAACACCGGTCTTTGCTCGCTTTTTCTAGTCGAACATCTGATGTACCGACAGGATAATTTTAATTTTCAGTTTAACTTAAATAGTACACTGAGATACATGACATAAAGTTTAATATTGGTAAATAAACTCATAATATGTGGTAAAAAATGCGGTAAAAATGTAGGTAATATTATCTTTTAATTGTAAGCATATCAGCTTCAAAAGTTTGAGAATGTTTTTCGTTTTAGCTCATTTTCTTGCGGCCAGGTGTATTATTAAGAAATTATAAAACGTACATTGCATTTCACTGAATATATACTGCTTAAGTGAGGGCTCAAATTTTTATTTCTCAAAAGAAAAGCTCTATAAGTTACTTATTAATGAAGTAATTGAGACCCAATCTAGATAACATCACAAGCAGGTAAAAGAGTGAAATATTGCTCAATATTCATTACTATTTGTTAAGAATTGTTAATAAAGAATAGGATTAAATCATCAAAAATAATTACAGTTCTACTGATACAATCCCGAAAATTGGGTGTTTCCTTAGTGTTGGATAACAAAAATAGTAACTCGAGAATAGGGTGAATGGGTAGAAAAGTCAGATCAAAATCTATAGATTTTTGTTCTACAAATTGTTCAATATATATGCACACTTCCTGGTATAAAACAATATTTTTAACCAAAGGTAATTTTCCACCGAATACTAATCAAATCGAACCAATAAGTTATCATAATATGGTTTGTACATGTATGCCAAAATAGTAATTTCACGACAAAAATTGACCAGTTATCATACGATTGCGCGTTTGTGGTCAATTGTGGTAAAACGTATTCAAGATCGAAACTACTGGGTCTTTTGAAATACCTAAGGCTTCAACAATCTCTCACACTTTCAATCTGAGAACTGTCATCGTGAAATTTTTTGTTTATTGCACTTGTGAAGACGTCAATAGAACGTACAGAATGTTTGGAATCTTTCGTACTCGAACAGTAACGAAGATATTCGGTAAATCACTTTTATATCATTCAATATGATACATTAACATTTCCATCGTTCCAGGTTTGACTTTAGTTTGAGTATTTGTCTTCTATCTAGCACATTAAATTCGCAGTTTTTCAGTTTCCATTGTTATCTAGCATATATACTATAATGTAGCATATTCACATTTTAACAGCAGTCAAACGACAGATGCCTATTGATGGAAGCAATGTTGTTGTGCATTTGGTAGGTGCAAAATTTAAAAAGTGTTCAATTATTGACCAGTACTCATATTACATTACGGAATCTAGCTGAAACCTACTCCCCATTTTCTTAACATTTATTTAGGCTGATCTGCAGATAAGATTAATAAACAATATTTTCTATTTGAATCTTACAAACCAAAGAATTTTACAGAGTTTGACATACTTGGTGATACTCATACTGAACAAACGCTGTACAATACCACTATGCTCTTACTCATAATTACTGTCTGACGCGAGTATCGATAACCCAGTTATCATCTTCAGAAAGCGAGGTAACTTGGTTTTCGAAACGAGAATCAGACAGTAATTGTGTTAGTGTTAGTGTAGTAGTAGTGTGAATAGTGCTACTGGCAGCTACTGCAGTTTGCTCTGCTTTTTCATTATTACAAAAGCTCATAATTGACTCTTTTGAATCTTCTCACTATTTCAACGTTTTCCACCAGGTCTCTGTGGAGGTAACTGTTTTTTACATTTTAGGGCGTTAATAATACCCATTGATACTTTGTTTTGGAATCTTTGTATGATTCTAATAATGCATAAACTGACACAGACCGTACATCCACACAAGTATTGAGATCTGTTTGTATACCTTATTTCGAATTGATAGCTAGAAGTTTCTACCTAATACCCAGTTCTACATACTGGAGATTTTCTACCTTCTTCTTTTGTCCATCGTAGTTTCGCATCTAAATATCTAGGTTTTAGTATGGAATAATAATAATACGATTCAAACAGATTCACTTGGACATCACTGATACTTTTTCTAGCTTGCCCTTTTGTCCTGTATATTTTATATTCTGCTTGTATTGAATCCAAACTGTTGCATCGAAATAATACAATCTTTGAAAGTACAAGATGTCTAAATGATAAACGTAATCAAATAGAAAATATTCTCAATCAACTTTTGAAATTTTCATAAGAAAAATGTATTATTTAATTTGATTTGAGTGCATCGGATGTATATTAGAAAATTATGAACCAAAGAATGATAATCATCTTTAAATACTTTTTTGAAAAGTTGTACCAGAATCTCTGATTAACGTTGATTTAGGTACTGGAGCTGGAACTTTGTATGTTAAGTTTTATCATTAGCATTGTTATACTTTTAAACAAAAATAGACAAAATATATGTTTGATTCATCATTTGGGTTTCTTTAGGTATATTTGTTGAAGTAGTATTTAAGTATTGTCTCTATAACTCGTGTTAAATGTTCTTGACTTTATTACTCACACTAAAAAGTTCTCTATGAAATTTTAGTGATTTTTTTTAAAAATCTTCGCTATTACAAGTACGAGATGAAGAGTATATTCTTATATGTATATATTTAAGTTTAGAGACATTATGTATTAACAGGCTTATTTATCTGCTTAAAACTTTTTCTGTAGTGAGTTTATCTGTATATCAATCTTTTTCAGTGGAAAATTTAGCTATATCATAGACATAATATATAATATTACCAAAAAAATGCGCAATTTGTGTTGTTCATATCAATGAATCTAATACTCTATTTGCGGACTTTTTTGAAGATAGATCCTAAAATAGTTTCCATGATCAAACATCCACATAATCGTAATATTGTATTAATCTTGGATATTTTCAAATAACAACTTGCTGACGCAATCTTCATTCAAAATTGAAATATAATAAGCATTCACATAAAAACTCTATTCAGTTTATATTGTTGTTCCAATTATTATTCAAATTTGTTTTTCTTTCAGTGTACGTATGTTATATAAATTATATTGGTTTCTTTTACATATGCCAAGATGTGACAGGTTTTCAGGAATAGAAGGTTTCGTCGCGGTGTAGCAATGATGGATGTGCCGTTCTATGGAACCACTCATCCATTTCAATTTATGTTCTTCCGTTTTGAATAAATTGGTTATCTAAATTAATTTTTGGGGCATGGGATATGGACAATTGAAATTTTGTCAAAAAAATATTCAATCAATGATTATATTCAAATTAATTCAGAAACTGAAGTTTAATTTCTAATTATGTAATGTTTGGGAAGTTATTATAAGATTTAAGAAATATTATTGTATACACTAGTTTGATGAGGTTGGTTGATATGATTTTCCTTCTATACCATATTAATTAAATTGATTGAATGATGAAAATCCCTGTCTTTGCAAAGCCAATACTGTATGAATCAATCAGGTAATATTAAAATATCATCGCGAAACCATCTTTCTATTTCTGAGTTCGACAGTTGATTCACGTCGTATAAGATCAAGTTTAGTGCCTTTCACGTTGTCGAGAAATTAGACATTATGTTAGTTTATGTCATAGGATGACCATGGAACAAATATATATCGAAAGTTTTGAATAAATCTGAATTCTTTAATTTGAGAGTAGTTGATTTTTCCTTCCTTGAACTTTTTTAGACAAGTTAATAGAACGAAGTTTCATTTGACTTTGAAAATAAGCTAAGATTGAATATCAATTGAACTGAAATTTTAATGAAGTAGTTACACACTTATTATTACGATTATATTACAAAAAAACTAATTTGTATGAAAAGCGCATAAATTCAACATAATATTTTGAAAAATGCTCAAGAGTATGTAAAGTTTGGTAATAATATTTGACTGCAACCAGATGTAGATCACTTCGGTGTATGTCCGTGAAGTGAGGAAATATTAATAAGATATTACTATAGTAATTGGGAAGAGTTCGTTTAATCGAATGGATCCCGTAATCTCCTGACATGAATCCTTCAATCAATTTTATGATGAATGTTTCAAAAAACATTGCTTATAAAAGTAACCTCTCAATATTCGGAAATAAAAAGTTTACCATAGAAATAAGATGAAACTGTTAGAGATGCTACAAAATGTAATGATGTAATCTTTAGTTTGTTGATTTATTACAAATTTCTTCATAGAACCGAGAAGAAAGGATGGATATTATTCACAATGGATAGCTTCAGAGGATACTGAAGCTGGACTAAAAACTATACCTCTTAGTATAATTGTAGAAAAAAGGCAACGTTTGAGCGTTTAGACAACTTTAATAACATTCGGGTGAATCAATTATTCACTCAAATGAACAAACAATGGTGATTTTATACTTTCGCGATCCCGTTGTATTTTGGCTCTAGAAATCGAATAATCGAAAAATTATCGGATTTTGATGATTTTATTTTAAATCTGCTTTTTTACGGCGAATTTATGAAAAAAAATATGGGAATAAAAAAATTGAAACTTATATTAGTTTTTCTAAGTAATCGAATGAAGTTGTTATATTCTTTTTCATAATCTAACAAAAAACGAACAAATTGAAAAAATATTCATACAAAAATAATGATTTATCCTGTTTTCACAATTAAAAATATTAACAATTTCTCTTAAAATTGACCTTTTCTCACAAATAACCGTTTGTACTTTTCATTTATTATTTTTCAAAATGTTCCTTTTTTGTAAATTAACAAAAAATATATGAACTTCGTTCGATGCTTGGAACAAAAGTTATGAACGATTATATCTCAAGAATTGCATTTATGAACACATTTCAAGTCATAAAACCATCTAAAATCTTCAAGTGACATATTTCCTATATTTTTTACATAAATTCTCCGTAAAAACGAAGATTTTTAAGAAAAATTCATCAAATTGGATGATTTTTCGATTTTCTAGAACGTTTATTATAACATTTGAGGTCATAAAACTATACGAAATCTACAGGGATATTTCTCTAACCTAACCAATTTCTGTATACCTATTTCAAACACACTGACTTAATATTTTTGTGGTATTAGTTTTGTTGAAAATATTGGAACAGTATGAAAATATAATTTGCAAACATCTGCTTTGTTTCTGTTACTGTTAAATATCGATATTACTTTACACGCAAACAGCTCGTTAACAAGAGTTCAGCTGGTTTCTCATATTGTTTTCACCCTACTTTGTGTATAACCTATTCATTTAATTTTATCCTCATCTTGGTTAATAACAGTGGCTCAGCATGTAAAAGATATTATTTGAAATGACCAACTTTTTTGTGTAGGGTCTTCTGGTTTCTATAACATATATATATATATATATATATATATATATATATATATATATATATATTTATATATATCTTCAATTTCCTATTTCTTAGATATACTAATGCATTATTTAAATGTTCTTCATTTTAGGTCTCGTCTGTTTCAAAATTTATATATAAACATTTAATTTGATTGAAAATTTGGAACATGATTCTCAAGATTCAGATGATGGTTCCTAGAATTATAATATTAGAAATAGGGATAATAAAGAAATAATAATTTATAATTAAGGAATTCTTCTATTTAGATAATTTCATCATTTCACTTTTTTTAGACGTCATTTGTGATAATTCCAAAAAAAACATTAATATAGATTATGCATATTTCCCCTTCATTTTTCCAAAACAACATGTACAAAAAAAATGTTCGCATTCGAGCAATGAGAAAAATGATATAATTTTTTTCTTTCTTATTCTTCTTGAGTTTTCTGTTAAATCCTTTCATAGTTTTTTGGATAGAAAATTTGTTTATGAACACAGGTAACAAT
The DNA here is from genome assembly GCA_026230145.1 of Diorhabda elongata. NCBI lineage: Eukaryota > Metazoa > Arthropoda > Insecta > Coleoptera > Chrysomelidae > Diorhabda > Diorhabda elongata. Next base: position 27,060,463 of record CM047929.1, on the reverse strand, counting down.
TGTACGTTTCGATCTGTTGCGGTCTTTATCAAAATATTCCTTGACATTGACAAGACGAGATCTGGCTATTAAATAACAAGACTAGTTACGAAAAAGGGTTTTATTAAAAAAATTATTCTACATTCGAAAGCTCGCCTTCAATGTACTGCCCTCCCATCGCCACTACAACTATCCCCGACAGCGCACCACTGGCTAAATTTTTTCAAAGTTTCTTTATGTGAAAATATTACTTCATTAAGGAACATGTTGGTAACCAAATTTGAGAAAAAAAATTTGAAGGCATTCTTGATTTATGGCAAATTTTTGATTTTGATTTAAAATTTTGAATACCATATACCTCAGCTACCAGGCCCCGTAAGGTTCGTATTCCTGGAACAAAATGAATCATTTATTGAGATCTCTCTGTGGTATAGCTTTGTCGGTCGAATATAGAAACACCTTGTATATTGATTCACTTCAACTTGTCGTTGACGTCGACGCGACGTCGACTACAAGCTCTTTTTCACTTTTTGCCGCGCATATTAGTGCTAATTCGTCAGCGAATACAATGGTTGAAGAATCTCCTGTCAGTTCCAAACTAAGGACATCGTCATAGAGGATGTTCCATAATGTTGGCACCGAACCCTGAGGAATACTTGAGTCCACTTCAAGTGTTTCCTTGTTCTCTACGACTGTTGTTCTTGACTTAAAGTAACTAGATACTAAGTTAACCAGATATTTAGAAATGTTTCTTTGTCGCTATGTTCGTTATGATCCATTTAAAAATAGCAGTATTAAAAGCTTTTTTTACGTCTATTGCTACTGGTGTACAGCATTTCATTTTGAATTCCCTGACCACTTTTAACACCAACAGTACTGTGTCAACAGTGGAAATGCATTTGCGAAAACCAAACTGGTTATTGTGTTATTCGCCCAATTCTATCTCTCTGGTAAGTGTGTTTCTGATCTGTGTTTCCAGAAACTTACTAAGTGAGTTCACCATACATACATGTTGATGTTTATGACGTTTTTGATCTACTTTTCGTGCGTATTTTGCTAGTATCTTTGTCGCATCTGGTGCTGGTACTTTGATAATTTGGATATAGTAAACGGTTCGACGTTACTTTGTTTATTTTCGTTTGGCCATTTTTCCACTGGGGTTGGAAACAGTTCTTTGATAATTACCATCTTTTGGTCAATAGTCAAATCAAAGATTTATTATTGTTTCTACTGAAATGTAATGAAGAGAAAGAAGGGTTATGGTAAATGTGTCAGGTAAAAAAAATGTAGGGACAGATAAACCCATTGTAGGGAATGAGCTTTTCTGTGGACTCGGCTACAGGCCAAAAGAGAAAACAATAGAAATCGATAAATTAGATAAGAGCAGTTACAGAAGTGATTTACTGAGATTGAATATAAGAAGGAACTCCATTCGAGCATTGCCGCCTCAATGGCTACCATTCACATTATTTCGAAATGGGAGATACTAGGGTCATTAAACTTGGAGGCGTATAGAATAGAAATGAAGATCTTTGGCAAAGTCATTCCACAAACTGAACTTTCTGAAAGGAGTTGGAATAATGGATAGGCTTGAAAAGGGGATAATAGATCCATTGGGTCTTAAAGTACATAACACCCTGAACCAAGCAGGTATACATATAGACAAAAGTAAGTATAGAAACGATACCAATCGAACTTAGATCGGGAATCCTCACAACAATTTTATTCATAAATTATGAAATCATATACAGGAATGAAAACTATTTCGATTACTGGAACGAAATCTGAGTTTTAAGGATCCTGAAGTTTCATAAAAATAATTATTGAAGATAAAACAATAAATAAAGAGCAATATGTGCTCTGTGTTAATATAAATAACTCAGACACACTCATATGTTATAAATAAAGCACATGCTACCGAACCAAGCAGGTATACATATAGACAAAAGTAAGTATAGAAACGATACCAATCGAACTTAGATCGGGAATCCTCACAACAATTTTATTCATAAATTATGAAATCATATACAGGAATGAAAACTATTTCGATTACTGGAACGAAATCTGAGTTTTGAGGATCCTGAAGTTTCATAAAAATAATTATTGAAGATAAAACAATAAATAAAGAGCAATATGTGCTCTGTGTTAATATAAATAACTCAGACACACTCATATGTTATAAATAAAGCACATGCTACCGAATTTCAACTTATTTTGTATTTTACAGCTATCTCATTCATCAAATGAATAATATAATCGCATAATTAATTGCCGAACATAAAAGACCTTTGTTTGTTTTGATACCACAGTTCAACAGTTATTTTCATTTGACAACCGTTATAGTACATAAAGTCTGACCACACTGATTAAGATAGCTCACTGAATCATATAGAACAATTTTAGAATATATAATCATCAATTCATGTTAATATTCTTGAATGAATTTATTTCAAAGCAGGTAACAGTGATGATTTTCTTGAAGTAACCTCCCTACATTTATGATATGATTTTGTTGCTGCATAAACTAACAGTTTTAAGCAAATTCGATACACTGAATACCCTGTTATATTAACTTTTTCAATACTATGGTCTATTTTTATGAGCGAGAGAGTGATGAATGATGAGCATTCGTAATCCATAGGCGTATCATTTTTTTCAAGTTATACAACAGGATCATAATTTCCTAAGAGTTGGATGTGAAAAAGTTTTTTCCAAAATGTTTCATGTTTCCACAAGGTATAGAGAACATTATGCCATACTGGTTATATAGGAATAAGACATTAAAAACCTTGATTTCACAAGGATAAATAGAACTTACTTCTTACAAATCCAGATCAGAATCGGTATCAGAAGATGAACTGTGGCGACCGATATTCAGAATGAATGGCTATATCATTTTATCAGTAATATTGTTCAACTTCTAGATACCAGCGACCTTGGTTCTAACTATTAATCTTGATAGAACCATTGTCCTTAATTTTCCAATATACGAATTGAGAGTTTCCGGAAATTTAATCGTCTAACAATATATTTCTTTCAGCTTCACGTTTGTAAATATTTAAAATCACATTTTCTCATTGATATTAAAATGTAGTTTATTTGCATATTGTAGGTAGACTGTGAAAACCTAAATAAGTAGTTTCTTCAGCTGTATCAGTATATGACACTATATAAATAATTTACTTAAAAACTCCTTATGTGTACACTGAAGATCTATTAAAATATACCTGCAGAAACCGTTAAATCATAACTGACCCTTCCGACCCTGTAACGATGTATCAAATACAATTAATACTCCTCGCCGACTGCAATTAAATCTGATTGGCTAGTGAAAGGAAGCATGTTGATTTTAACTAATAGATGCATAGGCTCGTGGTGATCATGCTACGATCACGTATCGATAGTTGTTTGGGTCTCTCTGTTTGTTGGATGGATTTAATATAGTTTGTGTTTTACCAATTTATTTCTTATTACGGAAAACGAGCTTGCAGAATAATGTACAATCATAAAATGTTTTGTACAATATCTTAGGTAACGTCATCATCCGTCACCCATAGTTTTTTCCGTCAATTTTATGAATTATACAAACTATTATCAACTAACTGATGTTGAGATGCAATATTCAGTACCTTCCATTTATAAAAAATTTGAAAGAACTTTGGCAACCCGTCTCGCATTAAATTATTAACAACCATATTATTTTTCAGCTTAATATTTTCTAAACTGTTTTTGTCCGCAAGTTCCTTCTTGAATATTCATATTCCATGTTTATCTAACAGTATATAATAAAACTTGTTAGCAACATAAATAGAAATAATCGCCTATACAAGAAAGAAAAATGTGACCTAAGTAACTAGATTAAAGAAAGACTATTTTGTACTAGAAGGTCAAAGTAAAGATTTGAGAGAAAAATATGATTAAACTCCTCATTACGTTTGTGTCGACTATATATAATATTGTTTTCCATTCATTCCACTTTTTCTGGTAAACATAAGCACTGTTACTGTTAAGTTTTCAAATTTTATCTGAACATCTAGTAATATCACCCAGTATCACGGAGGAAATCTGATGGAAACGACTTTTAATTAGTTTCAGTCGAGTTAAAGCGTTCTTATAATAGCAAAAAACTCTAGCTGCGTTCGACGCTTAGAATTATAACAGCCAAGCGGAAAGACCAGCAGCGACCGCATCGATAGACCAATAATGGATCGTGTAAATGACGTGTGTACTGTTCACACGACAAATAATTCGAGACAAGACTTAGATTAGTGTTTAAATTTCGTTATTTTGTGAATTTATAGTAATTTGAATGAAAATATTTCATATATAGATTTATATTCCAATGAAAAATCTAAGCTTAACAATAAAGTGTTGAAGAAATACAAATGATTGTCATGTATAAAATAATAGGTATTCAGATTCAACTGGTGGAATATATAATCCACAAAGAAACAATGCAATATGGGTGTGGGTTATGTTCTGATTGCTAGTTTGTTCGTATCCATTTGTTGCTATTTGTTATTCGTTTTATTTAAAATTTATTAAACAAATTTCGACGTACCGTTCCTCATTCTTTTTTCTAGCTCGATTTCTTTGTTTATTTGTTACATGAGCCTAAAAAAAAAATTCGACATTGATCAACGATAACAATTCTAAGAATTAATTGTATATACTTTGTGGTTACTATACACAATAACTTATATAGGGCTAAATCATTCTCTATAAGCTTTGATTATGTCTTGAAATTTATTCCTCCACCTTGACAATGCGAGCTGTCACACCTCAGTTAAAGCAAAAAAGTTTTTTTACCGTCGAAACATCGAATTGATGGGTAATGCATCATACAGTCCTTGTTTGGCACCCAATGATTTCTTCTTTTCTAATAAATTGCGAGGTCCACCTTTTTCTACACTTGACGACGCTGTTGATGCGTTAAAATCACATGTTCTGGAGGTTCAAACGCATCTAAAAGTTTATTGAGAGAGAGAGAAGGAGAGAATAGCTTTATTGTCAAAAGATTGTTACAATTTGTAGACAAAAGCTTGTAAAAACTTATAACTAAATAAAGATACAAATCAAATAATATTACAATATACGGAGGAAAACCACAATGAGTGACAAAATTATAGGTAATAGTAATAGGTAATAACAAAAATTAAACGTGCAGTAAATATGCCCTCAAATTATTGCGGAATGCGAGAAAAGATGATATCGATTTGATTTCAATTGGCAAGTGAAGAAAAGATGAGAATAGCACCATGATTTAAGGGTTTTTAGGTCACTAGATAAGGTCTTAGGAAGTACCGTGAGATCAGGGTTGCTCCAAGAGAAACTAGTGTCATCTGAAAATAGACTTATTTTAGCACTAATGTCTATGTCAATAATGTCTCTTATAAACAAAATAGGGCCTAGTACAGAGCTTTGGGGCACACCACATTCTATTGGCTTGGAAGAAGACTTAAACCATGCGATAGGTGTTCCCCTGAAACCGTATACTGCAATTTTTCAATTAAAATGTTATGATTATCACAATCGACCCTTAGAAAAATCACAAAGATTTGTTTGCAGTGGAATGAAGGCTGTTTAGGCTAGAGTAGACATTATTTAGAAGGGAGAGTATAGCTTTCTTTGTGAATAAACCCATATAAACCCAAAGTGATGGATATTTAAACAGAAGTCATAAAAGCCTCTTTTTGACCAATCTTTCTATGATTTTAGGTAACATGGGAAGGAGTGCAATTGGGCGACAATTCGATGCTTGATTTTTATCTCCTTCTTTATGCAGAGGTATAATTATAGCCGTCTCAATGCAATTGGGAAAAATGCCATTTTGAAATGAAACGTTAATTAAAGTGATTTAATGTGCAATCGGGCAGACTCGAAAACTGCGGGCATAAAGAAGAAACTGTGTAAGTTAACATTAGCATCAGGGAAATATGAAAGCGGATCATGAGAAGGAGTTATAGAATTTGATGAATTTCTGGCTACATTCACAAAGAAATTATCGAGGTTATCAGGTGAAGTAGAGATTATGCTCGATGAAGAAGCCTTATTTCTTAATCATTCATATTGGACCATGTTTTTGGCAGCTTTTATTGTCTCAAGATTAATTTGTCTGCATAGTTTCAAGTAATTTTTGAAGGAAATAGTATAGGAGAATTTCTTTACGTGAGATAAAGATCGCGTGTTCTTTGCAAATATACGTAAACCTTTAGTGGACCAGTGCTTATTTTGCTTATTTTTAATACACCTGAAAAGAATTGGATGCCAGACAAGTTAGTGTTTTTATGAATCTAGAAAATTCGGAGTCCACATTGATCTTAATAGAGTATATTTTTTAAAACAATCATTTTCCCATCTCAAAACTTAAGTAGCAACCCTCGTATTACGAATAATAATTTTGTTCTTTGGTACACGAACTAAATACAGAAATATAAATACAGTATATCAATGAAACAACCATTTTAGTGATTCTCTGAATGTACATTCATCCTGTTCTTCTGAATTTGTTAATGGAGATAATATCACTAGTAAATTCCCAGGAAATTTCTATCCATATATTTTACAAGATCAAGCAGTAAAAGAATTAATAATCATCTTGTTTTATGAACTGCGAATAATAATTAATCAAAACCATCGATCTGTAAAGAAATTAAACAGAATATTTCATGCTTTAATGTCATTGTTTAAGTATTTAGACTACATTGCTTGGAATTCATTTATTATGACTTAATGACTTCGCTTTATCATAAAATTTACTTTTTTAGATGTATTTCTTGCGTTTTTTTCATATATACAGGTAATTAATTTTTACTGAACGATTATAAACTTGTCGTTAATAATAGTAAAAACGATTTTAGAGGTTTAATTTTTAACACTTTATAAAGCTACGTTTCAGTTTTAGTAAATAGTTACGCAAAATTAATTATTCCAGCTGTATTATTGTCTACTGTTTAGTTAGCGCTAGCATACAACTATGCGATAAAACATAAAATGTCATCTTTCATTCAGTACAATCGTTGAACAATATCTTGAAAATCAAGAACTATTCCCCATGTTAATGTTATTGGGCACTGCAGAAAATTATTCGTAATTTGAATTCTATTCATAGTATTCATCAGAGGAATCTATCTATCCTTGAATAGGAGCAAATATTATCATGATCATTAATTTCTTCCCCTATTTTTGTGTCGGGTCGATATTTCTACGAGTCTACAATCTTTTCTATTGATTAAAAAATAGTCAGTCAAATTATCTTAGCATGAAATGTCTGCCTTATACATATTGATTGAATCTGAATTGTTTGGAATAGAACCTTTATGCATAAGATCCAATATTTTTTCCAATTCCTCAAAAATATTGAGTCAATAAAACCAACTGAACTTCTACTACACAAATTGCCATTTGCCATTTGCCTGACGGTAGATTCACACATATATAAGCCGTCCAGGAACGCTTACCTACCCTTCGTCGCTATTGCAAGATTTATACAGTTTCCCTGTAACCTGGTGAACCGGTTCACCAGCCAATTGTCCCCCAGCCCCATTTACATTTTTCTAAAAAAAAAATAAAATAACATGAATCAACAGGCGAAAAAATCTCCAGACCGATAAGACACTTTTTTATTTACTAGAGCTTTCCTTTCGTTTTCTTCTGGCCACTGGTCGTTGGTCGCGTTATAACAAACTTCCCTTATCGTACCTGAAAATTTTCCAACGAATCTCCCTCTCTAGCTTACCTACCCTACCGCTTGTAAATCCATCCAGGATTCTAAAATATGTCTATTTGCAGACGTGTCTAAAATCAAAGTTTTATCATATAAAAATAAATTGCTGCTTTTTCATTAAATAATACCACCATTGACGTCATTGATTCTGTAAAATTTTTATTTCTTGTTGTAGACAATTCCTCTAAATGGTAGTTACATATAGCTTATCTAAAAAATTAAGTTATTCCTGATTTGGGCTGAAATCAGTTCGCAAAGAACTTCAAATTACTAAGAGTTGTTAGATATTGACTCAGCCTAACAGCAGGGCTCACTACAGGGTCTTATTCAAAAGATTAAAACTTCTGACTCTTTCCTTCCTCATTCATCTTTGAATCCATTTGCCTAATTCGTAAGCACACTTCTCCAGTTTCAGAAAGATTTTTGCACGGCTATCCACTTAGGAACGTGGAGCACGACCTTTACCTCCTACTCCATCAATATTTTACAATTCAAAAAAATGCACAATCACTTGACAATTGAAATCGAATCGATATCATATTTTACCGCATTTCGCAATAATTTGATGGCATATTTACTGGAAAGTGCCTTCCACTCTAATCTAATAATAATATTTTTAAGTAATTTTGAGCATGCTGCATACTGGTTTAATTTTACCATGGACTTATATATTAATTATCACCTATCACTATTTCCTATAATTTTGTTACTCATTGTGGTTTCCTTCTGTATATTGAAATTTTATTGTATTTGTAAATTTATTTATTAGTTATTTTATTTTTAACATAGAGGGTATTACGTGGTTTAGTTTCCTGGTCAATTTCAAACTAAATATGCTAAAATATAATAGTAAACGTAGAGGACATTACTAATTCATTTAAAATATATTAAAAACTGCTGGCGATGTCATATGGGGTGAATCTTTTGAGTCTTCATCGGATAATTACTCTAACACTAGGTTTATGGCCAATTGAGTCTGAGTCTTTCATTGTACTTTCCATTTATCACTGTAATTTCGTCTGAAATCTCTGGAAAATATATATTTTTGATATTCCATATGTCCAAATCAGTTTAAGTAAAGTCTTGAATATCAATAATTTATTCTCGATAGATAGTTGTGTTTTACCGTCAATTATCCAATATAGTTGTCTAAGTGTAACCTCAAGCTGTTTTCTTTTATTGAAGAGGTGCTTCCTCCAAGAAAGGCTCCTATCGAAACTTTCAAGATATATAACATCCTCCCATTGTGGAATTTTATGTTCGTTTATTGTAATCAAGGGACAGTTTTCTCGTGTGTTTGAAGGTAACGTGGATGAATTTAGACTCGTTAACATGTATTTGCCTTATTCCTAACCATTGCTGTAGCCTGTGTTAAATATTTCTCTTTCTACTTAACCATGAAATACCGATCTTCAAGGTAGGATTTGAGAATAAGGGGCAGGAATTGATTTTATAAAGTAGTCTCAAGAGCCGGACTTTATCAAAGGCCTGACTTTCATTGAGGAGTATCCCGGAGCAGTATTTTTTATCTTCCAGATCGTGTTGTTCTTTGTAATTGCTCGATGGTAGCATGTTCCTCTTGGAATTCAAATTGGTATTCCCGAATAACTTGGTTTTGCTTAAAAATGGGTATAATTCTGGTTTTTAACAGCTTCTCTAACAGTTTAGCCAGTATTAGTAGTAAACCGATTGGCTTATAGAAAGTAACTTCTTCAGCCGATTTTCCATGCTTAGGTACGATGATTATTTTAGCTAATTTCCATGGAATTTGTAAATAACCAGTTCTGAGTATTGCATTATAAATGAATGGAATTTTTTGGTGACTTTTATTGTTGAAGAAGTTTGGTTGTAATCAGATCATGACTCGAGGACTTTCTAATTTTTAGGAGATTCATGGAATCTTGGACTTTGCCCAGGCAAATATCGATTTATATTGATTTCATGTTCACCTCTTCCATCGAAGTTAGGTTGACAAACATTTTGAAAGTGCTTTGTGAAGACTAATGCTTTATATCTTTTGCTTTTTAACCAATGACTTCCATAGTTACGAATAAGGGGATTTGAAACTTAATGCGATCTAATTATTTTGTAGCCTTCCATAATGAATAATTCCTATAGTTATTTAATATCCTCTCCAGTTCCTGAGCTGCTTCATTAAATTTTGTTTTATCTGCAGGCGATATTGTATTTTGCAATATTATGCAAATTTTTGCTTTTATTAGCTTTTTCCTCTTTTAATAACTTCCGATAAGTTTCCGTTTTTCACAGAGCGAAAGGGTGTTGGTGATCTCGACTTTTGTTTCCAGGGGGATATTCATGTTCAGATTTTTGTTAACTCTCAATAATTTCAATAATGTCGTTTTACCAAATTTTTGGGCAATACTTGACTCAAAAACATCGTAGAATTATGTGATTGGCAGGAATTATTTGAAGTATTAAGTGGCTGGAGCATTCCATTTTTACTTTTTAATAATTTGTAGATCATAGATTTCGCGGCAATCAGCATACTAGCAGTTAATTCAACGACGTCATATGTTTTTTTTCGAAAATTATTTTTCACATTTTTTTTTTATTAATTCATAGTTGTTCGATTTTTGACTATTTACTCGGTTTTTTCGTTACTCCAACAATACCTACACCTACACAATAATATACTATACAATACTCATATTCAACTCGGCGATCTAATATCTCTTTGCGCAAATATATTTTCGTTATAAATAAAAATGTACAATTCTATTTATGTTCAAAGTAATCAGCATATACATGAAGAATCTTTCGTAACCTAAGTTTCAACAAAATGAAGCTAGTCGGCTATTGGAATTCTCTCAAATTATTGATGAATTGCTTAATCTTCATCTATCCCGTATTCTTTAGGTTAAACAATAACCATGAACAAACCAACGAAATTTGAACGTGAAAATTCAACTATTTACTGTACACGATGTGACGATTTCTGTTTACATCAGAAAATTTGATATAATGTAATAAAGCCTGTTCAAAATATTCTGTCTAGAAGAAATATTGGAAATGATGTGATATTGATAAACATTTATTTGGTGTAAATATATTCGGATAGTATGAAGTTGATGGTTGAAAATAAGGATATATATAAAAAGAACTAATATAATGGAGAGAAATAGTTGTAGATATAATTTTTTGTAAAGTGTGAAATTGCTTCAACAATTACTCATCACACATTATCTAACTAACTACGGAATTTCTTGATGCATAGGAAACGGAATATTAATTTTTTAAGAAAATATTAATTAACATGTCTAGCTACAACCACGTGATTCTTATTCACCTTTTCGAAATCGTTAAGCGTATGTGGCACCAAACTATGTAAAATTACTTTTACTATTGTGTATCCTGCACCAAAAGTCGTTTCAATCGCAAAGGTTCAGCTTGGATCTTCTTCGATCATACGTGTCACATACGTCCATGTTTCCAACAGTAACTGTACTCTTTTATATTCACCACCAGATACGCGTTTCTACCATTCAAGACTATGTGATAGTAGCGAACCAACTGCAGCTTACTACTTGAGGCTTCCGGTATATAGAAATGCACAGTTGTGACCTATTAATTGATTCAGTACTCGTGGCTCATACAACTTGTGAACGGAAGGAGACTCAAAAGGGAAACTAGTTTTTCAGTGATAAGGATTTTAATTGGAGATTGAAATATGTTATACCCACATACTTTCTAAATATTTTGTTCAGGCAAGCTATAACTAATAATATTGAAAACGACAAAACTAATCAAATTGTTATTATGTATTACTCACCAAACGTTTTCAATAATATCAAATAAATTTTCTGAATATATTATAGCACACTTCAAAGTATTTTTCAACAGTTTCGCCTCGTATTTTTGATGTACCTCAATTTCAATTTGCTTTGAAACCAAAATTATAAGATTTTTTTATTTCAAGTTTTTCACATAATTCACAAATTTATGAGCAATAATTGTTTCGCATATACATATTTCAAAACACTAAAATACAATTCTTTATTTTCGTTCTTAACATTAATACTGATAGTTTCAGTTTTCTGTCATCATTGCGCCCTCTTTTGCTCGAAGTCTAAAACGTGAAAGCTTCAAAACCCTTGAGACAGATTTGCAGAATAGATGTAGAAATGTTCACTGCAAATTTTAGGTTTGCGTCTTTGATGGATATTATCAATTTTGAAAGAATGAAATTCATGTGTATTTCAAATATAGTTTTAATTATAATAATGTCGAGTGAATTGGTATTAGATTGTTACAGCGAATTGTTTTATAAATTTAACTATTCAGGAAATTTGTAGTTTCACGTATGTTTCAATGACTTTATGTATGTATGTAACAGCTTATTTTATTTAAATATCCGAACGGTAATCACTTTATTATTCCATTGTTTGATAATGATATATCATCAAAATAGTTTACGGATGTTTGACAACAAATTATAAGGAGAACATAATAAATAATATAAGGCTTAAAAAATAACATAAGGTTACAACCAAAAAAGTAGAATCAGTGGATATTTAATTGAAAAAAAAAAACGGTTTGGCTCATTTCATATGTTATCTGACCTTCTCTAACTCTACATCTTCTTACAGGTAATCAATTTGGTAAAAAGCTCCTCAATCTCTCCAAATACTTTTACGTAAAACGTAAGCAGAAAAAATAAACCCTGTAACACTCAAATAATTCGAGTGGTACCTGCCGTGTGGAGATGCCTGTGGATATTGATTTTCAACTTCTATAGGTAGTATTGTTCGGAAAAGACGTGCCTTGGTAACCACAGGCTTGCACTACTCCAAAGGAAGGAGTCTCAATGACGTCTGCAGGCAAACTCGGTACTCATAAGCCTCGTCGGTTTTGCAGAAACTGCTCTAGATAGAATTGGTCATGGAATACTTGGTAACGGAGCTCCAAATTTGCGAGCATTATTCCAAAAAAGGATGAATTAGGGCGCTTTTGTGCAGTATATAAGTTTTTTGGTATCAACGTTTTTGTCGAGCTGCTTAGCTGATTTGGTCACGTGACTATGCCAGAACATATTGGTTCCAATCTCAACACCAAACAAGCGATTTGCAGTGATAGTGATATTAACTCAATCAGATTGCTTCCACGTCACTCCAAAATCTATTTAAGATCGGTATTGATGGTGGTTATCTGTTGTTGCTTTATTGCATTATTTTATTTTTGGTATGAGTAGAGCCCGAGCCATTTTCCAATCTGCAAGGAACAGACATTAGATTGGAGTTATACGTATTTACTGGGTTTTTGTGTATTTGTGATATTTTTTTGTGTTAACGTTGACCTAACTGTTATTATTTTCTTTCAAAATATTATACTTTCTATTATGAGATCATAATGCCGTCGCTACATGCAAGAACACTAATCGAAATACCAAAGAAACAGGTATTAAATACTTTGATTTTCAAAAAGAAACACTTGGACTCTGTGGTGTAAAGAAAATTTATTCAAAATATGGTAGACGATTGTCGTAAATCACAAACTAACACACACAATTTCTATTTTTTTCCAATAATTATACTTATTTTATATTGTTGTTGATTTACTTATCTAGGTTTCAGTGTAGCTTGAAATATTTAGATATTTATGTGTTATTTATTTTAACGCATGTTTGTTTCATTCATTTCGAAGAGGGTAGTTGCATATAATACAAAGTATCTAGGTTTAAAACATTGTTTATTCACCTATACATTATTCGTGCAAAGAAATAAAAAAAATATACCCATATTATATCAGAGACAATATTAGTAAATTGAATAATTCATACTTTCGCTAATCATATTTTAAATAATATTTTATTTCACGGAACAAGCAGAAAATTATATTCCTTGAGATAAGGGATGGCGCGTGCCTGCGCATAAGCATACCGGTGTATGGATATGGTGCTTTAAATTAAATTGTATGTATGTACAGCAATCAGACAGTAGGTATATACTTGAAGGTCATAGTAGCATTACAGTTATAGTAAAAACGACGATCATTTGAAGGCATTAGATAACCCTTCATAACTTTGAGATGGATAATTCGAAGTCACTTGATTATCGCTGCTAGTCTCCTACTCAAAAATTTCAGAGAAAATTAAGATCAAAGGAGATTGTGATATGCTGCCATACTAGTTCGTTACAGAAAGCGAAAAGATTCTTGAAAGTAGTTTTTGCAGCTGAGTTCGAGATCATCTGCCACTTGGACTGTGATTTTTGGTGTTGCAATTATGGCATAGTGATCTGCAGTTACATTTCCATTTATTCCAGCACGATACAAGAGCCAGATGAGAGTGCTAGGTCGCGAGCAAATAGAGCTCTTTACTTGTTGGAGCTGTTGTGTGGGCGGTTAAAATAATTAAATAAATCGTAGAAAGAGAACAAGTACAATTAGCATTAGGTATGTAGAGTGATAGATACGTGTGAACGTCTGAAGTTAGCTTGTATAGATACTACAAGTTAAAGATTAGTGAAAGCTGGTAATGGATTCATGGACAGGAACTTCTCAATGCCGTAGATAAAGAATCAGTACATTAATATATTAAATCGCAAGGAAGAATGTCTAAATATGTTGTCTCAATAAGTGCACTGAGAGATTAATTTTTAATATAGATGACGAGTGAGATATTTGGAAATATTTTCAGTTCAAGAGTTCATGAGAAGAAAGTGGTTGAAGGGGGGAGGTGAAATTTCTTAGTATTGAGCTTGAGAGAGATGCAAATGAGATAGTCGTTGTGGTAAAAATCCAGTAAATAAGATTAAAAGAATAGTGAGGCAGCAAATGCTTGTAGTTTCCATCGATTCAATATATAATGAATGAATTGTGTTTTATAATATGTTGTTTCTTGAATTGTACTTTTACTTTTGACGAAAGAATTTGGTGGTAAGGAGAACAAAAACTAGAAACTAGGCTAATATGCTTAGATATTTTTGTTTCCTTGGAAAGGGTATAGTGATAAAATGATTCGTAAAAATGTGTAGATGCTAGGAAATTGTAGACTGGTCCAAGAAATAAAAGTTCTAAAACAGCGAAAATCAAACACGTTGGCCTTGTCAGATTTATAAATTTCACACACATGAATTCTTTTAAGCAAAATGTATGTCATGTCCGCTTTGCGTTTCTCTGTAATAAATATAATAAAAAGTATGAAATGGGAAGGGTTTTTGCCCCCTTTTTTAATATTTTTAGGCTCCTCACTTCAGTATTTAGGAGCTAATGAAAGGCATTTAATTTTCGTTTTATCTGAGTTATGTATATGGAAATCATTATTCTGTTATTAAATATATCCATCCCATTATATCTTGCATTTCGTAATTACACATCTTTCAGCCAAGAAATGTCGATTATTTCAATAATGCAACTAAAGATTTTTATAACGATATACCCTGTCATCAACAAAAATTAAGTAAATTTTACAAAAATGAAGTTGCCGTCGTTCCTGAATAAAGCAAATATCATGAATTGCAATTGACAAATAATATTTATGATTTAATTCTTTAGTACTAAGTTTGAATTTCTGGATCCTTTGATAAGGCAGCTAATCAAACATCGAGTAATTACTTAACACAAAAATCTAAGAAACCATTGTTGCAAATAGATTGTAGAATGAAAACTAGGAGATATCATATTTTATTGGTATATTTTAGCTTGTGGTAAAAGTTTGCATAAACTGTACGAGATGATTATACTATATTTTACCTCTACTTCATACCCGTACATTATGACTTTTATCACTTACTAGTCGCATAATATATTGTTGATATAATTACAGGAAGCTATTTCTACCAACAGGAGCTCACCGCCGCGCGCTGGTCCGATACATGTAGAATGTTCCCCTTGATCCATAGGGATTTTTCTTGTTACTTGTCTAAAACTATATTCGTATTCTCTCTTATAATAATAAATTAAACAGGTATGCTTTCGTCAAATTTCAGGTATAAGGAAGTTTCTTTCGACAAAGAGAAAATAGATTATATTTAGTTACCCACAATTTTTAGTTTGAGAAATAGTTCATAACCGACGATTTGTTTAGATTTTACTTGGTACTTTTTAAAAGAAACAAAAAAAAATTAACAAATAGGAGATATTTGAAATAAATTGAGAATTCACTAGATACCAGATATTACCTCCTTTTTATCTAGGTGCTTCCACAATTTGTACTCCTAGGTTATGGTCTACATTTTCTGTGATCTAAAAACTTTCACATTCCATTTATCGTCTATTAGTCGATTGTCGGTTGAATAAAATCTCGTTAAATACTTTAATCCAGCGAATATGCGCAATTCTCTTTCACAAAAAAATTGTACAGACTATTATTAACATAAAATTCACGACCTCTTTTCTCTTCTAGCTTTTTTAAACATCTTGACGGCCTTTTTTTCACGTCATATGTTGATGCCAAGTCTAGTTTTAAAAATTAGCTGCTCATTATGTAAATCGTCTAGATATTAATTTAAACTGGTAACATTAATAATAGGGATTCGGAGTAGGGTATTTTGAGTAAATTGAGGTAACGACTCGGTTTTATAACATACAATAGGGCACGAGATGTCCAGCTATTGTATAATTTTTAGGTATTCGAGGACAGTTTCTTGCGTTTCAGTCGAATTTTGATTTCTTACATATTTTTGTCTGGAAAATGGGAAGATTTGAATAAAATATGTTCACATCTGTTAATTTGCATTAAGCTTCTGTAGCAACAGTTTTAGATATTGAACTAGCATTTATTTAAACATAAAAGCATGAATTGTGAAGTTAACCTAACCTTAGACAAGATATGATTAAAAACCAATTTATCCATTCGATACAATTTTTTGTAACGCACGAAAGGCGTGTGTCTAAAGAGAAAATAAAAAATGTAATCATACTATATATTGATTTAGTACCAACGAAATTCTTGTATTTAAAACTGAATACATTATTAAATATATAACTGTTAGAGAAAGTTGCATAAAATGTAAATAAAGTGTCCAATAATATATTCTAAACAGTCACTGTCCTTTGGTTTACTTTCTCCGTCATCATCTTTATAAACATTGTCTTTACGGTAAAGCTTCATGCTAGAATAGGACATCTTCAAATGCTTTGAGAAGAAAATTCAAAATGGAGATAATACCGATGAAAAGTGGGAATAATATCAAATGATTTAGTGAACGAGATAACTCAATATAATATTGTTTCTCTTGTTCATATCCTTGAATCGTTAGTCAAGTATTCAACCGCAATTTCAACAAGAAAAGAGGGAAATTTACAAATCAATATGTCATTAATATGTGCATATCTAGAAACTCACTTCGATAAAAAGTTTCTTTGGCTCAAAATATTTATTATTTCGGCACTAAAGACATGTTTTACCGTTAGCAATCAGTAAATATTAACAAAATACATAATTTATAAAAGTAATTTTCCACGAAAAATGAAACATACAAAATATCAATAATTTCATTTATTTAATAATTTTGCCCTCATTATTCCTTTCACAAATTATTACATTAACGTGATTTAACAAATTTTTGTGTTGATCTGTAGTTTGGATGAATCCATATTTGGATGTGTATAAACGTTTAATATGTTGATATCCTGGTACTTACAAAAAGTTATTTCTATTGGGTGACTACCAGATGGAAAAGTCGATGAATCCGAGTCTTGAATATGAAGATTATCTTCATTTTTAGCATAGATTATTGTTACTTGTGTTTTTGGTGAATCAAAATAAGAATTTTGTATGAACAAATTCATATTTTGGTTAATTTTTCCTAATAATGCCCAAAATTTCTCTCGTTATGCTTTCTTTGAGGAAATATCGCTGCTATAGACAGATAGAAGGATAAAAAGCTAGTAATAGTGCATTTTTTATTGTAAAAAATGCACTAAAATGATAAGGCCTTCCAATACATTTGAAATATTATAGAAAGTTCAGGTTAATGTAAATTGAAGACTACATATAAGTACATATTATATATAAGTTACTTTTTCAGAGAAGGAAACCAAATATTTGAGTTTAATTATAATTGTATTTGAGTCACTGACCGAGTAGATGAACCCATCAAAAAGTTTCACATTCATTTCAACAAATTGTGAAACTTTTTTTATATTTGTATTTAATTCCATTTAGATCATTTTGTCTTGTTGATGAAGTAAATCTAATACTAACTTTGTTCAGCAAGTCGTAAATATTAGAATGATATTTCATTCACGTTTCTATCTGAATTACCTGAAAATCACTCATGAATAATCTTGAATTGGTTATATTTGTTAGTTGTTTACATTCAGTAGATTGTTATCTCTATTTGTTTCATTCATCTCGTTTGGATTCCGTAGCTCCGTACTTTTGACAAACGACAGAAAAATTTTTGATGATAATATCAGTCACTGAATTCGAGTGGGGAGGTGTTATGTTTGGGGCAAGTATCATGTCTGATAGGCGAACGGAATAATAATAAATGTTGAAGGCACGATAACAAGTGAAAAGAACATTTGATTCCGTGAGTCTATGGCATAAAGCATTTAGGGACGCATTCATGTTTCTTGGCAATATCTTGGAAAAGTTTCAATAACCAAGTTATCTTTTTCAGTAAACAAAGTCCTTTTAATTTTCCTCCCGTCTCTGAAGACGACTACTTGATTATCGAAACGCAAACTGTTGATCCAGTTTTAGAAAACAGTTCCATATGGAAGCCTATCGTAGAGTCGTAAATTCATAACTCAAAATGATTGAAATAATCGTTTTGGACTGGCCTGTTCTACTGAAATTAACTCTATGTTCATTACAATTATCTTGCCAGAGCAAGAAAGTACGAGGGGATTTTTCTTTTGGTATTCAGAATTTTTCTTATGTTAATTGTTTATTTCACTTGTTCTTAATAAAGTATAAATTCTAGACAAAACCAATAAATTTTTTCTTTAATTTGGACAATTTAAATAATCTCATTTACATTTAGCTTCGAAAGTAAGAGACAAAAATGTTCGATCTGTGTGTTTATTTAAAGATAAGTAGGTACGTTTGCGTAACCTTTTCATTACATTTCCTACATATTGAAGAGCCCTAACATTAATTTTAATAGCCTGCCATCTGTCTACGGCGGACCAAACTACCAGGGGTTGTTTCCATGGGGGTTGCTTGCAGTGACGAGAGAACGATAATATCGGCACTTAATACTGAAAGTGGTTTGAGGAATGGATGATTGACGACTGTAAAGAAACAAACGTAATATTTTAGAAATTTTAGAGTTGTGACACTAAGAGTTGGAACATAACGGTTTTTTTAACTTTTAAATGAAGTTTCAAAATAGATCTTTGTTTAAAGAGTCGTAGCAGTACATAATATATAGCATAAAGTTAAAAAATACTTATTATTTCAATGTCTTCAATAACATTTTTGCTCTAACTAGTAGCAGTAGCAGTAACTGGAAAAAGGAATTAAAAATATTGGCAGAAATCCTGCCATTTGATAACTTGATAAGTCAGCAGGGGGTATTTCGATTAATATGGCTAAAAAAGACAGGACTTGAATATTCGATAATAATATTTTATTGATATAGTAATTTATTAAAGTAATAAATATCTCCAATCTTTTTTAAACAAAAAACTATTTTGTAATTTTCTTATAATTTCGATTATCATGCCTTTCATCTTTAAGAGTGCGTTGCGTATCTTCCGTTTAGTTCCAGTCTACATTTTCTGCGATGCAATTTGCCACCCAAATATGGTAGTTGTCCTTTGTTTCCGGTGTGACTACATCTCATTTCTCTCTGAGGATTTTATTTCTCTTCCCGTCAGCGAGAATTAGATAAATTTCTCACAGGACTTTGACTTCTTAGAAAAATGCATATGAGACTAGATGTAGTAGGAACTTTCAAGTGCATATTATAAACGAAAGAGGACGAAGCTGCGGATCACCCAGTTAATAAAAGCGAGGATGTAATCTCCTTCAAATCATCTCAGATACTGGTTTTCATTACAGCTTTATAACTGGAGGTTGAACTGTAAATAGCCTGATGATAAGAATAGCTTTGATAGAGGATACAATAGACCTCAGAGATGCAGTATACCTCTAGTACATGAAAATAATCAATTACTTCAATTTTCATTGTTTTAATCAAAATATCATGAGTTACGAGTAAATTCTAAAATTTGATAATAACGGAAGCTTACATCTACATAATTTTCAAACCAATATTCCAATTTTCACTCATGTTTAATGGAATTTGGCACGTGTTTAGTTCGAGATATGTGAATTTATCGTTTGCTCTACAACTTTTGAAACTTTTCCATATTCATACAATTTTTCACTCAGAGTCTAGTTGGCAGAAATATCAAGAAAACCGCAATAATTCCAATTT
The DNA here is from genome assembly GCA_026230145.1 of Diorhabda elongata. Taxonomy (NCBI): domain Eukaryota; kingdom Metazoa; phylum Arthropoda; class Insecta; order Coleoptera; family Chrysomelidae; genus Diorhabda; species Diorhabda elongata. Next base: position 27,040,405 of record CM047929.1, on the reverse strand, counting down.
GTAAACAATTGCCAGGCTACTTTCAAACTTTTTCCACTTGTTTTAGAGCTTGCCCAGTAATCTCCAATCTATTTAGTCCCGGACCAGTTTATTATACTCCACCTTTTTCTATAATTTGTCTCAATATGAATATTGCGTCTATTTTGAATCGATTCCGTCTAAAGCCTTGAGGTTCTGTGTTAATATCCTTGTTAGAAGTTTCATTTCGGTGCTTAGAAGATGTCTCGGTAATTACTTGGATTGTTTTTTCCTTTCTTATAAATAGGGAAGCTGGTTTTCTACTGTTCCCGAATACTAACCTAACCTAACCTAACCGAATACATCGTCAAGTTAAATAAAGTTGCCCTTTATTGGTAAGTTCCTACCATATTTCATCATTTCGTTGCTTATATTGTCCGGTCCTGGTGACTTTCTATTTTTCAACCTTGGGATCACCGTTTTAGCCTGCCCCTCGCTGATTTTTAAAAGTTAGGCTACCCGCATAAGCGAGAGTTGATTGGATTATTCTTTTTGTCTGGTCTTCTCCTTTTCCGATATGATAATGTATTTCTTCAGTTAGTTAGACCTTTATTTTTCCATATATAACTTATCTCTTTTCTGTATCATTAGGCAAGCATTAAGCAGCATATACAGAATTCTTGTATTTTGTTAATAAATTAAATTACTTTTTCTAAAATAGATACAAAAAGAAACACAAAATAATATCTACTTTGCTGAGTTTTCCACAATTACAGCTTTTAATATTTTGATAACATTCTTGTAACAAACGTTAATCTAACAATTTCCAAATATATTTTCCTACATATTTGCTCTTGATATTTTTGGTTTTTGGTTGTTCAAGTGCATTTTATGTTCTGCCCATGATCTGCCTATTTCGGAACATACATCTTTCTTTGACTCCAATCTTCCACTTCTATACCATATTCGTCTTCCACGTATTTCCGATTTATGGCATAATTCACTCAATTATTTCCTTAACTACTTCCAATTCCATAGCTAAATGTTCAATAGATCGTGTTGCAAAGCTCAAAATAAATTGAAAGGATAAATGTAAACAATTTCAGCTAATTGAGCACTTGCTTGTAAAATTTGTTTATTTTTTTCTTAGATCTTTGGAAGTTTGAGAACAGTTTTCGTTGTTCAATTTCCTCAACTTATTTTCTCCGATGTGCAATTTATTACCTTTTTCAACTACATTCGTTTGTTCATATATTTAGGATTATAGTTAAAATCGGAAACATTATTTCTTCTTGTGACAAGAAAACACACAATTCTCGTTTCGTAATTTTATCTTTTCATCAATTCCAATGAAAACATTGACAATGACGTATTACCTAAAAGCTTCATCGTATTTTTACCTTATTAATAAAACCACATAACCGTCAATTAAGAAACCAATTAAATTTCAAGAAATGGCTAGTGATTAACGTTTTGGCTTTGTAAACATTCCTCTAATTGGTGGTTGAAAGCCAGGCGAGAATAGGAGGCTTGTCGCAATTTTAATAGCTCGCGATTTTCTTAAATGGTTGAAAAGTTGTTAGCAGTAGACATTATGAGAAAGATTATCATGATTAGTCTTAGAGGTTTTCCCTCAAAGCTCATTAAAGCCCTCGTTACTATTACAGACGTCATCAATTTTCACTGGGATACACGGATTCAAATCGCTATTATGTTGATAGAAATTATTGAAATTAAAAAGGAGAATTCAGTTTGAATCAATTCATTCAAACCAATTCAACCGAAGTACTTAATCGACTGGATAGTTATTGTAACTAATATAATATTTGAGTAATTCCAAATAGAAAAAACGTTTCAAAACCTTTGTCTCTAAAAATCAAATTCAACCAAAAAAAAAGCCAAAATACAACGTTATAATCCGAAAATAAAATTATTGGAGAGATTATAATATACTAATTGTTGAATTGAATGTTATTTTCAAAAAAAATTGAAGCAATAATAAAATAATTTTTGGATGTGTTGAAAATGTTATAAACATATTTCTATCAAGTTTTTTCCAAATATACGGTCATATTCCGAAAAGATAAATATTGAAGTTGAGAGATATTTTTGATAAATACACAAATATTTAACATTAGCAAAAATTCGGCAGCAAAAATGAGATTCAGATATCTCCATTTCCTCTCTTCGTTTTAAACTTTAAGTAACTGCTGTAAGTGTTTAACAAGTTATAAACAAAATTTACTTCAAATACTTATATCGAATTTTTTGTCAAAAACTTTCGCATTAAAAAGTCAAGTCAATTCAAACAAATAACGTATAGAATACAACGCTATTTTCCATAAAGAAAAATATTCTAATTGAGAGATATTCCTAATAAACAAAATCTTATTGTCGAATTGAATTAAATGATAAGAAAGCAACAATAAGATTCAGTTGAATAGAGTAACTTTTGTAGTCGTTAAGAAAGTTATGAACATAATTCTAACAAATTCTCATCCAAATGTGTACAATTCAGAAAAAAAAGATGTAGAATACAAAGTAATATTCCGAAAAACCATTTAAATCATTGTTCATAGCGATACGATATATTAAATGGAATTTTTGCAAGTGATCGGCAACAAAAAGTTGACGTTTTCCGAATATGGTCACTTGCAATTGGGCATTAAAGTTTGATTAACCGTAGAAAGTGAGTACATACGTACATTCAAATTTTGAAAGTGAAGTTTAGGAAATTTGCTTGGTATTTGCATTTGGTATTTCTTAGCAACATGGTGGGATAAGGGAAAAAATTGTATGTATAATTATAATTATCATTCGATAATAATCCTTTAAATATCGTTTCTCTCCCCTTGGAACTTATTTTCAACCAATACAAGCAACTTGTAGAAGCAGCTCTTTAAAATTTTCAAATTTCTTGACATTCAACGTTATCATGCTCTTGTTTTTTTTTTGTTATAGTTTTTTTATATTTTATATTCTCCGGTTTTCTTTTCTTTATATTAGGATACGAAGTAAGAAACTAAGCATGTACGACAAATGTGTAAGAGATCGAGGTGAATAATGTGTTGGCAGGTTGACTTGTCAATATATTCGGGTTTCAGGTGGAAAGATAATAATAGTGTGTAACCGTTTAAAAATATTTGATAAGTCATTGTCACAGAAGGAAGCTGCTTTTACAGTATAACAGGATGTCGCGTTTATATATTTCTAGAATTGAGGATTATAATACAAGCAGTACAAAAAATCCTTCTCATAAAGCTAAATTTGCGTTGAAATACTAAAACAAAGTTAATGTTCCAAAGAATTCATTAGCAACCAGTAAGTAGGTACATACAATACAAACATATTTGGATTTGAATGAATTCCTACTTCATATTTGCTTTAATCTGTTAGAATGAACCTAATAGCAGTAATATCACGAGCTGATATTACTGCTTTCGAGCCATATATAAATATCTATTTTGATTTTATTTTCTATAAATTCAATTTTCATACTTCTGATGTTAACTTTAAATCACATACTTGTTGTACCCCAATGATTTTTAGAATATATTATAGTATAATGGATCAACGTCCATCGTACTATCGTGAAAAACTCTTTCATGCTTCAAACACAAAACATCGCTTTCGCAATTAGACAGAGCTTTTAATCAAACCCGAAACATTAAAAAAACTCCTAGATACCATTTTAGTTCTTCTTACGTTAGAAAGGATGCAAGGCGAGCAAGAAAAATCGTTTGACATTTATCAATGTTGCTTGCAAGAAGATTGAAACTCGGGGAGGAGGCGCGGAGAGACGTTTGTAGTATGCTTTCAAGGATAATGTGATTTTAGTTACCTCACAGTTGATGAAGTTGTTTTCCATCATCTGAATTCAAATTTTATTCCTCTTTAGAAAATATCATATAATAACATTTCAAAAAATCAGATTAGTTGCTAGAAAAATCAACAAATTTTACTCAGAAACAAATTAATAATGTTTCACTATGTTTGTTCTATAGTGGTTATTCGGCGAAATAACGATTGTTATGGAAAGTATCAATTATTTCCTTATTATAAAAAAAAGTGAGGAAAATATAATTCATATGGAAAAGGAGTAAAAAGTGGAATAAACAGCTGCGATGATTATGCTTATGTTATATTCCAGTAGTAAAGATCTATGTTTAAAGCCAAGGAAACAATAACAAATCTTCGGGAAAATGATAAAACACGATTATAGAAGGATTATAACGGTGAAATCTATTTTTTAAAGAGAAACTGATGTAAGTATAACAAGCAATAGGAAAAAACTGAAGTATATTCTAATTCTTTTATCAAAAAATCTACCACACAATAGGTCACTCTTTTCTCAACTAACACTAATTATCTCCAATCTCATCTTGTCTCTTATCTTTCATATTTTGTCTACATTGACAACTTGGATCATGAATTTTCTTTCCATTACAAAGGATACGACATAAGTTATTCTGCGTCGTCTTTTTATTTAATCGTATTAATATTTATCTGTGAAAATAAGATGCAAATTCAAAGCAGCTCCTCATTCACACCACTATCAATAATTTATAATGAAAGTGTCCTATAAAATTGTTGAAATTGTCGTTGTTCCTTATTTTCATTATTCACTAGCAGTTTCCATGCGGTTGATTTTCCAATTCAAAGCGAAACTTTCAAGCCAAGCTAAACTAAAATTTGAACTAAAAATACCCAGTGTTCTAGTTGTAACTACATCACAAAGAAGAATAATTATTCATATAAGAATAAAATTAGTGACAAGAATATTGATGTCACTGTTATTATTTCTCACTTGTCAGATCTATCATTTTTAACAAAAAAATCTCGAAAAGATCGAGGAATAGTTCAAATCGTCACCCGGTAAAAACTATCTAAGTTCTCAATTGTACCTAAGACTCGGTTCGATAGGATGTTAAAGTCCCAAAAAATAAAACTGGATCATTTGCGATATACAATTCGAAAAGACGGTTTTTGTTCTAGATGGAATTACCCGTTATTAGCAAACCCTCAAGCACGCTATGTTGGCTGACGAACGCAGTTCTGATTGGTTTTTAAATTGATGGTAGCTCCCTACCTGTAATGACTTCAGGGCGTGGTACAGACATCATTTACACTGGCCAACGTTTGGCCGATCAAAAATTCTCGGATTTCTACGACCCTAATCGCTTCTCGATACACCGCCGGCCATTAGAGCCATTAGTGGACCATTAGACGATATTTGACACTTCTTTCAAATGCCTCTTTGATTTCTTAAAGGATAATTTGTATGTATCGATAACTTTCTGAAATGTATATGTAAATATGTGTCTATCTAGATTGTAGAAAATACTCGTTAAAATGTAAAAGATTAGAAAAAAGATACATTCCAATTAATTACAAAGAGAATACTGGGTGTACCAAATTAAACACAGAGTTCGGTATATGGATTATTTTAAGGAATTGAAAATAACTTATATAAGAAAATAATATATGTCTTTGAGGCCCATATTTTGTAATTATAACGCACAATACATTTTCATTCAAGATGTAGACACGTTTTTGTGTTACTGTACGTTAAAACATTATTTCAACTTTTAACAGACTTTCGTAATGTGATACAATATGTCCATATTTAATTAACTTGTAATCATTTTCTCTTTTGTATACACGGTGGACGGAAACCAGATATGTTTATTTAATTTCTTGTTTCAATATTTTGGATTCTGTAGCACAAATAGAATCTTAGGTTATGTAACTTTTAGTTAGTCGTTTACTGGTTGTATATTTTATTTCTTAAGAATACCAGCAATCGCCCGCTAATAAAAATTTTGACAAAGAATTCTTAAAACGCATAAAATACATCCCTATTATATGCAACTGTTTTAAAAGTTAATTAGCTGCAATTTTTAAAGAAGAGGAACGTTAACAAGGGTTTTCTGAAAAAGATCCGACCTAAAAAGTAAAGAGACATTCTTTTCTATAATGAGAATCTGTATCCTGCAGAAAACACTTCAGGGTTCGCTGGGAGTCAGATCTAGTGAAAACGGTGGGTGGTCAATCTATTCGAAGGGCAATTCGTTGAGTTTATCCATGGCTATCACCGATATATGAGAAAGTGAGTTGCTCTGATGGAAAAGTCCTTTTTCTTCAAATGTGGTCGCTTTCCTACAATTTCTCCCTTCACCTTATCAATCAATAATGCGTAATACTGTTGTTTATCCTCAATAAAGATAGTCGATGAACACAATCCCATGATCTACGGCCGATGAAACCGTCTTTTCCTTTTCTGAAGAAGGTTTGCGCTTTGCACTGCCTGGATTTTCGTTTCAGGAGTGTAGAGGTTAATCCATAATTATTCACGTGTGAGATATGAGAAGAAGAAAAAAATCTGACACGTTGTATTTTACCGTGTCAATAAGTAGGTACGAGGATAGCTTATGACTGCATAATTCTCTTTCATTTCTTGAATATTATTCCGACGTTCGTCTAGTGAGCGATCAAGCTTATACAGCAGCTCTATTTGCATTTAATGTCAGTTGACAGTCACTTTTTTCCAAGTTCCGATAAATCTTCACAACAACTCACATAAACGTCAGTCAAATACAAACTATACATCCAAATTCATTCATACATTTATCACCTCAAAACCGAATTACTCTACTACACCCAACTACTCGCTTTCTTAGTAGTAATGACCAAAAAAAGGCGAAGAAATGAAAAATCAATAATAAAAAAACAAAAACAAAACAAATATATGTCCTGGACCGCGAAGAGCCGTTTTTTGGTGTATAGAGTGTCTCTCTCTTTTCCAAACCCCATGAAACCTGAAGCAGTACAAACCAACCACCACAACTCTAGCCCTGCAGATGAATAATTTCCATATCAGTGCCTAATCCAATGAATCCCATCTGACTAGAAAATTCCAAAACTATCAAAAAAATTTATCCAACGAACATTTTTTCTCTCTTTCTTGATCTTTCTAAAAGAGAACCTCGGATTCTCAGACCAATTAAGAACTTCATATCTAACAAGCGTTCTTTTTGGACCACTAACTAAATTTACAAAAATCTATCGACAGCGAATTTTGCTCAAGTGATAAATGATAGGGACTAATTTTGAAAGATTCATAGTTTTGCGCAAGTCTTACCATCATCATTTTGTTTCGAGTTCATTTTGCAACGCCCTATATACGGAACGAAATAAATTTGTTTCACCTCGAAAAATATTAATATTTTGAGATATCTCATGATTTAGATATTTTCCATAATCGTATTTTGACTAAAATCTTCTAATTTCCCCTCAATAAAACTAGTTCATATTTAATTCACGAGTAATTATCTCGAAAAATAAATCAATCTATTAGAAAACTCTGTAGTTCACGAACGACTATTATTAACGATAAAAATATTATTATTTCTGCCTTCTGAAGGTATATTTATAAATCGGCATATTACACATATAGCATCCTATAAACCGATTGCTATATATGAATTTTTTTCTCTTCTTAAAAATCTAATATTTACTTCTGGATAAGCTATTTTATACTCAATTCTATTATTTATAAGACACAAAGCCGATGGTAGGCAATGATAAATTAATTTGGCTATTACCACAATCTTAGCTCAATCAAAATATTCCTTATAATTTTTATTACATTATGAAATTTTGTGAGGAATTGAATTGGTGAATTCATTCAAATAAACTAAATTAGAGTCACTGTCTTATTATAAATATATAAATCAAAAATGAAACGAAACTCCCAATACAATACTCTTTTTAATAATTGGAAATTCAAGAATACTTATAATGTTTATATGGTGCTTTTCCCAGATTCCAGTCAATGATTCTTTGGCCACATGAATGTAAAGCGCGCAAACGAAGACAATTTTAAAATCAAAATGAATGAAAACGCTAGCGCGAGAGTTTTATGAAAGATACTTTTAACATGCAGGATATTGTGCGAAGTGAAAGCCATAAATGGAATCAGATTTTAAACCAATAGGGAAGGTACTTGCAGGACATCCCTTTAGGGGATGGTGAGATATCTGCCATTGTAAAGAGTATAGAAGTATAAACAGGAATAACTTGAAAGAAGGAAAAAAATTATCGTAACTGATATATTAATGATTCATTCACTTGTTCATTTGTTATTCATTTCAGTACTCCCTAAGTAAGGAAAGTTCTATTCATATTTTTGTGAAGTGGAATTTGCGTGAATTAGAGAAATTACAATTTATCAACTTTCTAGAACTATAGATTATTGATTTAACATAACATTTAATATACATTCAAAATATGAGAATAACTGTGTGGAAAAGTAATTCATGTTTGTCCCTATTATTATAAAAACGAACTACAATGTATTTACATTTTCTTTAACATTTTATTTCTTAGACCTCTGTATTTGTTTTTTGTATTAATTTGTCTTCATTTCAGGTCTTTTTGATATGAAAATCAGTGTAAAAATGTCGTGTAACAATTGACTTTCGACCTGCTTCGGTCTTTATAAAAATATGACTTGACACTGACTATTTGCGTAATTATATTAATCTAAAACACTTAAAACCAAAAGAAGTAATATTATCTATAATTTTTCAATGATTGTGGCACTGTCTACATGGGGCAAAAATCTTATTTTTTGGAAAAAAGACTAAAAGTTCATCAATACGATCGAAAAATACTTTTGAAAGAGAAGAGAATTTTTAGAAATGGTTCATACACACAGGAACGAGAAAGATAGCATTGATAAAAAAACCTAAATAATTTAATAACGAATAATTTGATTGATGACTGATACATATTTTTGAGATGTGAAAACTGAAGAAAAAACTAATGTTTCTTGTTAAAGCAGATTTCTATTTTGATTTTATTTTTATTCATGATGTATCGATTAATTTAATTACGCAAATTGTGAGTGTCATGTCATATTTTGATAAAGACGGAAGATAAGAGCAAACTATATTCAAATTCTTGGGTCAGTCTAGAGGTTCAATAGAAAACTAGAAACAACAAGCTAACATGTAACATGTCCATTTACTTTTAAAGTAACGAATGGATATAATCCTGAGAACTAACATCTGAAAAATAAATTTTATGATTACACTTTTATGTATAAACCCAAAAAACATAATACAGAATATAATAGAGATCTCAGTGTGCTGCTCATCAAACTCTCAGCTTGCCAATCAGTCTACGCCTGCTCGATCTGCCCTGTCAGTCATTTGTTCCTTTGTTATAGTAAATAACAAATGCGAAGCACTGGGGGAGCTTCTCCGTGTTATAAAGATGTTCTTGTACCTGAAATCAAAAATAATTAATCAGGAAATACAGAAAGTTAAAAGTTTGCTTGTTCTTTGTTAATGACAGCATATTCGTCAAACAGAGTTTTTTAAGTCCTAGCCAAAAATCTTTCGATAGAATGTCGTTTTATAAAGTGTCTACTCACGTTTGCAATTTGAAAATGAAAACTAATTTTCTCAAATTATGTGTTGCAGATTTTGTTCAAAATAAATCATAATGAAATTGTTTACCATTTTATATGATGGATGTCCTCAATAATAAACTTAATATTGTATACAAGTTAACTGAGAACCTATTGGATAAAAAATCTTTGAATATTTGTGTTCTAATTTTTCATTACTTACTCCAATGTTTCCTTATTTTCAGCATGCTAGCTGCTGGTACAACACCTAATGACATTAAGTTGCTAAGAAAGTTAGTGCTTCTCGAACAAATAGAAAAAACCGATCGGATCATCCCACCTTCGTGACAAATACAACCAATATTCATTTTTAAACAATATTGTTCATGATTCCTGATCCTGAAGTGAGGATTATTTTTTTTTTCAAGAAAAAATTATTTTGAGTTAAATGTAGCTTACTCTAAATATATTATCCTTATAATCTCCAAGTTTTCGTAAATAAAATAAAATTTAAACAGAACAAGATTTGGAGATCCTTAAAAACTTTAAAGCCATTAGGTCGCTGGACATCCCCGCTGAAGTTTTTCAGCAAACCCACACCACATGGTAATTTTGATTGTAAAAGTGTATTGATGCATATGGGTAGTTTTTCGAAGAATTTTGCCAAATTGTCATTCCAATCAATAATTTTTCAAATCCAGGCTATGTCGCTTTACTTTCTGGACATAATTCTTATGTTCTTAATTCTCATTACTTCTGTATTGTCTGTATTCATTCTTTATAGGCATTATTTGATATTTCAACTCCCTCTCAATACATTTCAGGAGTTTCATCAAAAATTAGTACAATTTCTATTACAATAAAAAACTCAGCTCACCTTCCAATTGCACCTCAATATCTCAACTAATGACATAAGAGAAGTTTGAAAATGAATGTAGAGAAATTGAAAGCGAAGAAAGCAATGTTTGGCAAACTTAAATGATAGTAATTATCGTCCAATTTTCACATAAAGAAGCGGCAGCTGCATATGATAGACTAAAAAGCAATGCGCAATGAAGGTGACATATTTGTAAGGAATAAAAAATAGTGAAGTATTGCAGTGAATGCATATAGCTATCAACAAAAAGAAGTGAAACTCTGCTAAGTCTGTAAGGAGTGCAGTCTCTTTAATTTTAACTCACTCGCGTTCGGCAGAATTTAAATCTGACAAGACAAGGATAGCTAAGACAGTAAGGCGGTTTGTAGAATATCATCAACGCAAGCACGTGATGATGTACTTTCATAGCCTCAACTCAACCGCAACTGTGAAAATACCTTTCTAGACCTTTTAAGGACAAAAGGAGGCACTTTTTGCGGAAGTTTCAATAGACTCCAATGTATTATTTTTCTTTGTAATAAATCTGCCTTCCTCCACAAATTGGTGATAATGTGAATAATATGAACTAAGTTGAGTCAACGCGAGCACAAGGTTGATAGAAACTACCAATTACATTCATAATATTGTTGTGTAAACATATAATCAGTATAATATGTTTATGTGTATTGAACTTGACCGTAAATTGTTATTTAGTGTCTATAATTATATACCAGGTAATCTAGAGAATGTCGTTTTTATTAACATTAATTACTGGAGTCGGCATAAGATGAAAGCGTTATCCTTAAACGGAACCATACACCACAGTAAGCAATTTGACGCATAATAGAAAAGTTTTTTCAGATATAGTTGCTAGAAGCGCCTGTTGTTTGACCAGATAATCTTCTCGAAGTTTTTATCTCTATCTTGTACTTACATGTATGAACGGTATAGTTAATATGACGGACAATTAACCCTTAGGATAAAGTAAAATATGGTGAAAATTGTGATGTCTACGAACGAATAGAATGTATGATCATCTAGTTAGTAATCGGTTTTCTCAAACATGGTTCATGAAAAAAAAGATTTACTATCATAATATTGATACTTTGATCTAAATTATTTGATGAACATTTCTATAACCATGCTATAGTCTTCATAAATCGGCAGAAATTTATAACCGAGGACATATGAATAGAGACTACAAATTTGCAGTACATATATAGTAATGGGTGTTGGCTGTAATATTTATCCATCTGTTAATCCACAAAATATCAATACCAATATCAAAGTTTTTAAGTTGAATTTTGTTCAAAAAATTGAATAGCAGTATCAAAATCATTCTTGTCGTCTTTGTATGAAATCCAACAGACTGGCCATTCATCATCGTCATACGAGACCTCGTTAACAATTTTCTCAGTATTATTTTCCAAAACAGAGTCGATATTTTGGTTATTTCATTCCATAATTGTCGCACTTGGCAACTCATAGTCAATTTCATAGATATCCACATATATAATTTGTAAAGCTTCAACAAGTCCTCCATGTCATTTTGTTTGTCTTCTATCTATTCACTATCCATAACATTTTAACTATAACTTATGCCGGGATTTTCACAGACTATTAGATTTAAATTCTTACTATGATTCAACAACGAAAGACGGAAAATTTTGAAAATGAAGAATACAAGATATATTGAGAAAAAGAAGAAAAACCTTAGAAGAATTGATAGATACAGCTTGAAAACAGAAGATAATGAATCTAATGTGATGAAGCAGTGTGTTGTACCAGAACGATATTTCGGTACATTCTGATCTTTTATTAAAATATTTGACTTCGACAAAATTAATATGAGGATAATATGAGAACATGAACTGGAAGAATGAATTTTCAAAAAAATTTCAAATAAAATTCTTTCATCGAAAATATAAATGAGACAAAATAAAATTGGAAAAATAATATTAGATCGATTAGACGTAGTGATACTCATCTTGAAACATGAACTTTCTTTCAAGTTAATGATGACCATAATTCCTTATATTCTTTTAGTTTAAGAAATAAACTTTCTGTTTGTTGACCTCACCCCACATTCACATAAGAAATAACTGAACATATATGATAAATAATTCTACATAAATAAGAATTGAGAGATTCTCATCTTAAGGAAAACGTTGAATCGAAATATTTAAAAAAACTGAACCAAAACTATGTTAATTAAAGCTAATCAGATCAGATTGATATGTTTTTCCCGGTAATACCCAAGTTTAAGTCAGTATCATTATTCTTTGTCTTTTTTGTCTTGATATTGCTGGTAACAAGAACGCCGCTGATATAATTGAGAACCGAGTTTCTGTTTTGAAAAATGTGAGCTGGTCTTTTGATATCATGTGGTACGAGCTACCAGTTTCTCACCTCGACAGAGTCGGATTCAAAGTAATCACTACAAGAAAAATAATGAACATAACTTCAAAATACAGTCTAAATTTATTTTTAGCTTCTATCACATTGTTCTATCACTTCTAATCTGTTCTCAGATGCTTGTGAATAATTATTATCTTTTGCAGTCAGTCTTCGTTTTAAACATGTTAAGAATATCTATTGATAATTTACTTCTTGTTACTATTAATTTGGTAAAGGTATCACCACAAAAATGTAGCAGTTTAATTTATGAATTGTGGGATAGATAATCAGGTACTATCCGCCTTCTAGTTTCGAATCTGAGAAGGGATGGATTTTTTGAACAGAATTGCTTGATACCATACATATTATTGGTTTTTGAGAACTACCAAACAAATAAAGAATAGAAAGTTAAAATTAAAAAGACTGTCAGTATTTGTTCAAGTTAGCATACCAGAGAAAATAGTATAAGGCCAACATTGTTTAAACTGTTGCTCGCACATTTGAGGCTTCGCTCCCAAACATACCCTGAGAATGCTCGACTCAATATAAAAGAGAGGCAATTCAAAGATGACCAGAAATTTGGACAGCTTAGAGCATAGAAAAAATGTCGCTGACCTGACTCTGTTTTAGTGATACAATAACAACAAGTTTTCCGAGCTGTCCAGCATAGTCCCACCTAAAGCATTAACAGTTTCTGCAAGATCTACTCGACAGTCAGACGTGGCTCATGAATTTATACCACTTACATAAAAAAAATAACATTATAAAAACAGAATTGTACACTAAAGAATCGTGGTCTAGATACATTAATTTCCACTCAAACATTCCTTTTTCTCGAAAAAATTCAGTAGTAATAGGCCTTGCCGATCGTGCTATAAAATTTTCAGATATTGAATACCGAAAACTAGCATCGCCAAAGCAAAAAATGCATTGCAATTGAATGATTATCCCATAAAATTAATCAATACAATTTTCAAATACAGAATAAAAGAATTTTATAATCAACAGATAAATAATCAATATTTTGTATCCCATCCCTTCAGAAATGGTTTGTCAAAACAACATTTATTAAAAAAATATGATTTGGAATTATGTTTTAACAACAATAATTTATTATCAAAACAATTCTCTGTACTAAAATCAATAACACTAAAATCAAAAAAGAGTAATATTTTTTATGAATTCAATGTGGTAACTGTGAAACTACAGATATTGGCCAACCTAGCCAATACCTCAAAAATAGAAGAAAAAGTCACAAATATGATAATTACAGCTCTAATAGAACATGAGAAAGGATAAAAGATCAGTTCGATTATACAAACACAAAAATTATTAAAACAGAAAACAATTTAAAAAAGAGAGAATTTTACGAAATAGTAGCAATTTCAAAATCTTTAAATCTGAAAAAGGTTTAAAATTAACCATTCTAACATTGTTCTAATCGACTTAAACCCAAAAAACTCAATAAAAATAGCTAAATTAGCTCAAGACATGTGATGTTGTCTCGATAGTAAGCATATTATTTCTATTTCAATTATTTTATATTTTATTTGTTTCAGCTATTTTCTCGGTAAAATTCTAAGAAGTAGGCAGATTGAGGTCTTGTAATCAACCAAAAAAGGCGTGATCCGTTGCGTGGAGTAGGCAGATTGAAAGCACGGAATGGGATCACTTCTTACCAATGAACGAATAACCACCCTATCCCCGCCTTTCTCCTAATAATGGCTCCAAAGTGGGAGCCGAAACGTCGAGAATTTTCGAAATTCAACTGCAATGGAAGGTGAAAAATTCTCAGTTTGTACCAAACGTTATTCTCTTATCACCCACCCATCAATAGTTTTAGTAACTATAACCTACTGGTGTTAATCCTATAGTGATACAGTATTAGTGATAGGAACAAGAGATAATTGTAGATCGTAGAACAAGCTGACTATAGATTAGTTCCAGCATATACTATTATCTGATTCAATCTTATCAGCAAAAGGTTAACACAATTGTTATTTCTTTCAAATAGTAGGTACTCTCAGAGTAGGTTGAAAATTTCAATTCAACTTCTCTCTTAATATAATTTTCCATGATATCCTTAAAAAATTTCAAAATTAAACACGTGAAAATGTTATTGTACTTTTATTTACTCGTATTCTCCTTGTTCATAATAATTGGAGAAAAGACCCATAGATAGAAATAGGGTACACGAATTACTGCTGTAGAACATAGTTTTCGGATGGAATTTTGTTGACTTATACGATCTTATGAATTGTTAATTAAAGATGTTTCTGTCAGTAAAACATAAGAAGAATTGACCCATGTAGAAAGATCAATTCAAGAACAATACTGGAATTTGGAAAAAAATATAATCAAATGTAAATCAAACATAGTTCATGATTATGTCAATATCTATGGTGCAACATTAGATAGTTATAAGAGGGCAACAGATACGAATATATAAAATAGAAAAGAAAGTGTCTCTTTTTTTGTCTCGAGTTGAGAAGTGTTGTGGAGTTCAGGAGTTCCTGATTTGTATTAAGTGGTGTAGTTCACTGGTAACAAGTGGAAAGTTTGCAGATCTGGATAGTATATGTTTGTAAAGTGAAGGTTACTAAAATCAATTTATTGGTACCAATAAATGGTGTGTCTTTCAAAAAAAAAAAATCGACCTGATGTCAAGACGATTTAGAAAGTCTAATTAATGAAACATGGAAGAATATAAGCAATAAGCAATATAATATAAGCAAATCACAAGACAATTTTCGTGAATTCCAACATTCATTATGTCCGATGCAGGTGACCAAAAATTCATAATCTCATGTCATATTCCCGAAAATTCAAAATCGCAGGTTATTAATAAAGATTCTGCTGGTGCGTCTGAGCTGCGGATTGGATCATCAGTGGAAAGTTCGGTCAAATTAGTAATTATTCGTGAAAATCCATCTTCATTTATCAGTTAGTCCGAGACGTTCGTAATCATCTATTTCATTGGTTACTGAATAGGTAATGAATGTTTCGCGTATTTCGTCAGACCTACAATGACACCTACCAAACGACAGTGGCGGAACGACAAATAAATAATGATACAAAAAAAAAATATACCAAGTAATTGTCTTTCAATTACCATATGTAAGCTATTATGTAAACTCTTACGTTAATTCGTGTCTTTTTCATGAAACATATTCCCGTTTAATACGAAAAATTTCGTACATCTATATTATTCATTGCATTAGTTAACTCGAATTCTATCTATTTTATTTTGTTTTGCATAGTTTCCTTTGTTTCTTCTTTTACTGTCTTATGGCGCTCATGTTTTGTTCAGTTTGGTTACAAAATATCGTTATTCATGAGCTCCACCATTTCTTGGTCAACTTCTTTTGTTAGGTTACTGCATAAAACTCAAGTTTCCGATTAGAGACTTCGATAGTCTGTATCAATCTATATAATCTATTTTCCTGAAAAGTTTATGAAAATTGATTTTTACAAGATAAATGCTAAGTATGACGTTATTTTATATATTACTGAATTGATTTTCATATGATGAATCTATCTAAGAAAGTTTATAATCTGACGTTTGGTAAGCAGCGAACTAAGCTATGGATGATCTTCCAAATTTCAGCGTTATGTTTGATGTTTATTAAAGTTTGTTAAAAAAGAAAACATTCAAAATAATCCACAGATTAGTACTGTTTTCTCGGACATTAAGAAAAAAGTTCCTCTGCAAACTTTTTTAAAAGAAGAAACAATGTCTTCTTCTTCTTCTTCTTCTTCTTCTTATTTTAAGACTATGTCTTGTGCTTTCAAAGAGGCAGCCTAAGTTGTGACTCCGAGGACAAGCTCTCATACCAGCGCTTTGGTGGTCTTCCAGGCGGTCTACTTGTATTGGGCTCTCTTCATTTGCGATTTTCGTCAGTCGATCGTCGTCCATTCTATTGACATGATCTCTCCATGCTCTTCTTCTAGTTCTGGCCCATCTCACTATATCCGGAACGTCACACATTCTTCTAATTTCATTGCTCCTTATTCTGTCTCTTAGTATTTTCCCTGTGATTGAGCGTAATGTCTTCATCTCGGTCGTTCTAAGAATCCGCTTAGTAGTTGCAGTCTCCGCCCCCGTTTCTATGGCGTATGTCATTACTGGTCTGACACAAGTTTTATATATCCATGTTTTGCTTTCGATACTCAAAAATTTATTCCTCCATATCACGGTTCGAAGGAATCCTGATATCCTAGATGCTGCTGTTGTTTGCGATTTGACTTTTTGTTTCAAGATCCTATTGCTCGTGATGTTAACCCCTAAATATTCAAAAGACATAACCTGCTCTACACTTCTATTATAAATTGCCAGTTTGCATCTTCTTGGTTTTCTCGCTATTGTCAAGGATTGTGTCTTCGGATATCACAACCGCGTCATCAGCGTAGCAAACTATCTTAAACTCATGTTTTCCCATTCTATATCCTCTGCCTGCCGTTTTGACTTCTTTTATGATTTCGTCCATTATAATTTTGAAGAGTATTGGGCTGAGACTATCTCCTTGTCCTATCCCTGTTGATACTGACATTTTACTGGAGAGTTCGTTGTTTACTCTTACATATGTGCTATTTCCGTTGTTCATGTCCCGAATGATGTCTATTGTCCTTTGGTTTACGCCTCGTTCTTTTAGTAGCTCAATGACGTCATGTAATCTCAATCTGTCAAATGCTTTTGTTAAGTCTATGAAGCACATAAACGCGGTTTTATTGTACTCTATGGCCTTTTCGGCAATCTGTCTTAAGATGAATATAGCGTCTATGGTTGATCTATTTTGTCTAAGTCCCTGTTGTTCTTCGCTCATGCCACTACTTGAGAAACAATGTAGCATACTAAAACCCTTATTATATAGTTTTACTTAAACATTGCAATCTGAAGCATTGATATTTTCAAGAGGAATTTGAAAGTTAGAGATTTCTCGAATTGGGGAACGTAGTTTAAATAAAGAGGTAAGTGTACTTCTTTTTGTAAATATTTTCAATTTAAACAATAAATTTGGCACCTACCGTACGCCACTTCTGGTGCGCCCAACACAGTGGGTACCCAGAAATTGTACAAAGAGGACATTTGTATTTGTCTAAACCGAGTTTATGTAATTTCCTATAGAGTTCGCTCCCGTCTCTTCCCGTCTCTGCTCTCCGTTGGGGCCCGTGTTTAGACTGTGATTGCTAACTACATTGAGAAAAAGAATCAATCTCGTTATGATTTATGGCGACAAGAAATTGAAATAAAACAGTCATCATTCTGAATTTTAAAATGTTTCTATCAAATAATATACTTATGTCAATGATACTTATTATTGAAAAGTTTTTTTTTTATATGAAAAGAACATTTGCAGCACAAGTTTTAACCAAATAATAATAAAATGTACTTAATAATAATTCGTAAACATTATAATGAATGATTTAATATGAAGATCTGAAGATATCTACTTCCGTAAATGTTCATGTACCAGGTATTTTTACAATTCAATCAGTTTCTTGTTTGTTCATCTCGCATATACAAAATTTATCTATTCCAATAAATATTTTTTCCTAAATAGTGACAGCTTTGCAGTGATTTATTTTTTTGAAACTACTTAAATTTACATGCATTTTTATTACGAAGTTTAATGTCATATAAAACAAACATATCTTTGATACACTTTCAAAAGGTATAAATAATTTAAATCATCCATTTAATTAAAGAAACAACTACTCAGCAATAAGTCCAGTGATATTTATCACTTATTGGGGAAGAAGAAAGTATCTTGAATTATATACAAGTCATTAATTAAAGTAATCTTCTTCATTTAAGACGATAAATGTAGATTGCACCTGAAATTGTGACCAATATAAAACAATAACTGTTTCAAATAATAGTATATCGCTTCTAACTTTTCTGATAATGATGGTTTTTAGAACAAATTGCTAGAATATCAACAGGAGGAAAACAATCCTAGACCTATTAAAAATGTGAAGAGCGTTTTCGCTGCTGAAAGACGTGCCATGATCGCATATGTACATTTTGGTGTCTGTGTCCGGCTATTATATTTCATATTTAAAACGTGAGCTGCAGTTGAAAATCTTGACAGTTGTAGCCCTTCAGGGTTTGTGTTATCAATAAGTAAAACCTATGGAAATTTATAGGTAAATATGCAAACTGTATGGAAAAAATGTATTGGATGAAACTTTCTTTCGGAATCGGCAGCCATATATTTTGTACCTACCACAGATATACTGATTCATTATTAGATCTAATGGTAATAGGTAAAGAAACGAAGGTGAGACAAGACAATGGTTAGACAATTTTAGCTATTACAGCAAATTGCGGTACCTGTCTTTTTTAGATTATGAATGGTACACTTCCATTTGATTTTCTCGAATGTGGTACCACAATGGACTTAAAGAGTTTTCACAACTTTAGAAGAGCAGTTGAAAACAATTGCATCACAATAGAAATCTGGTCTGCAGCTAAGATAAATGCCTAATTTATTAGGCAAATATGTGGAAAATTGTAATTTTTGTCGTTTTTAAATATAGTTCATTAACTTGTTTTTTTTTATATCTAAATTTTGTTATTAAATCAAAAATCTTTGAATAGCACTCTTAGAAATGAACTTAGAAATACAGTACGGACTGGTTTACCATAGTCCTCGTCTCAATGCTGTCACCGGTTGCGTATTAGTTTGTTCATTAAATCAATCTTCATGGTAAAATATAATCATTCACAAAAAATTATGGTAACTTGAATCTAAATTCATTGACCACAAAATCCAGAAAATGGTTCAGTCCTCGTCAATAGTTTAAAAACTTCTAAGCATTTCTAAATTAAGGAACAAATTTGAATACAATCATTACACTCATACTAATCAAGTTCAACAATTTTTCAATGATAAATGCATAATACTAATTGATGATATTAATTATTAAGTATCTACATTTCTTAGTGTATGGAAAACGGTAGGAAAAAGAGCATTCTAACAGTAACCGATATTACAAAGCTTTCTGTGAGTCTGCATCGCATCCAATTCCAAGCGGGCCGCGGTATGGCAGTGACGGATTGAAGCATATTTGTCATCCTCCCGACTCGGCCACATTGCTGTCTGCTCCCTGCCCCCTGCTTTGCCCCCTAGGGGCCCCCAATGTGGCGGTCGTCCGCCTCTCCTTTTCCCTACGAGATCTACCAGATAACGCTCTTGAACAAGCATTGCATTTTTCAATAGTCTCCAAATCACGTGTGGGACTTTCATTAGAACTTACTGATTTTTTGCTGAATTTTTGATGTAAAGCAGCCACTTGTAATCGAAAATCAGGATCGGGCTTTCGAAATTATAATACGGTGAATATTATAGAATAAATTTTATAATATCAATTCTCAAAAAATTTAATAATAATCACATTGCTACAAATGAATCAGTTAATTACAACTAATTTTTTTTTCTTGAAGTATCGTACGATTATTGTGTCTATATGTGAAGTAAGGCTCAATTTTGTTTATATTGGCATTCTTTGCATTGGATTCTAGCTTTCGAATATATTCGTGAATATTTTCGAATATCTAACGATTCATTATTGTTATTGTCTTTGAATGTGCAAACGAGTTGGAAATGTTTCCATAAGAACGTTAATAGGAAGAGAGTTAATAGGAATTTAGGAGATATACTATAATATACTGTAATAAATAGTTCAGGAATTACGTGAGGAATGTTTGTGACAGCAGGTTAATTTTTCCACAACATTATCGTCATCCATGGTCTCTACATTAATTACGAGTATTAAATTTAGAGATATGTCTTGAAAACACTCCCATTCCAGTTACTTCTTTCAGAAACAACTGATATCTATTTGAGAACAGTAAAGTTATTATTTCTATATTTGGAAATATGCGCTATAATTAATTAATTATCAAAGATACATTATAGAAACTTACAATATCAAAATTAGTAAGTGTACCTCATAAACAGTTGTTACTTGACGGGTTATGATTTTGATAATATGAATACTTCAATCATGGATAAAAGCTATAAGCAAAATCTAGGCTTTCATATTGTTTATAGATTTTAAACAGGCTTACGACACAGTAGATATGAAATTTACTAAGATCTCAAAAAGAAATATAAAAAGTATCAAGATAACATTAAAAACCCATACAGTAGAGTGTCAAGTATGAAATTGCATCAGAGAGGGTTGAAAAGGGATTAAAACTAGGAGATCTACTACAGTGCCTTTTAATCTGCTGTCGGAAATAATTTAACGAGAAAGCAAGATACAAACAACAAGGCCCATTTATCAACATAAAAAGCAAATAATTGCATATGCAGACGATTAAGCTTTGATAACCAGAACAAAGAAAATTATGGATTAGGAATAGACTAAGGAAAAGAGGATATGGTGCCAAATGGGTTCAAACAAAAATGAAAAACGCACTGAACTAGATAAAAGAAAAGCCAAAGGATGTAAAGCCGTAGGATCATTAAATAAATTGGAATAAGCAAAGAACTTATTTACAGCAGCCAAGATTAGAATATATCAAGACATATAACAAACCTGACTATATGGGAAAAGATGGTGTAGCGCGGATTAAAAGCAAGTGAAAGACTTTGGGGAAGAAGAACTAATGAAGGACTGAAGCATTTGTATAAATACCCATCAATAAGAATATACTTAAAAGCTTAAAAGAGTAAGAGGGTTGAGGTATAATAAAAGAGTCGTTGAAGAAGAAGAAGGTACAGCGTAGTAAAAGTAAAGAATGACAACTTGTGGAGAAGAATTGTGAAATCAGTTGATGACCGATGAGATGGGGCTTTAAAGGCCTTTAGTACTGTATATATAACATGAATACTTCGGTTCATTTCAGGGGATAATATTTTTCTCCTGGAATGTTTGCAATATGTGATCAGTGAAACATTTGCCTGAAAGATTGTGTTACGATCATGAGAACTTTCTAAACATTGGAGGTCCCAAGAAGGCTATTAATATATCTCATTCCATTCAAGTAGCGAGATTTAGTTCCTCTATAAATAATTTAGTTTCAATTACTTTAACTATAATAAGAAATATAGTTACCAATAACAAATTTAACGTTTTTTAATAGCTAAAAAGGTTTTGGAGATGAATATCCCAATAAAAAAACAATGACAAAAACAAAGCGCTTACGAAAAAAGACATTCATTAAGTCAGTCCCTGTTTCCTATGTACTTTAATATTTTCGTAAAAGTATTTTTCACAGTTACCAGAGGATACACGTTTTTTCAAGATTAGACATTTTTAATCTCCCGTTTAATATTTCATGCGTTTTTCAGTCTATTTTAATTTTGAAAATATATAGAGTGCTATAAGTTTTTGAGATTGTGAGTTGTGTCAAATAAATTCTAAGAAAATTGAAATGGGAGTCTTTATTACGTAATTTAGTATGAATTATAATAATCAGTCGATTGAATACTGCTCAAATCTCATGTAATATCGCATTTATTCTGTATAAATGTACGCTTAGGACGATTCTAGAATACATGGTAACTCACACCCTTCTCTTTTAAAGCTGAATAGATAGCAATGGAAGGGATTTATAATGTATTGAAATTCAGTTGTTTGTAAAGCTTATCCAGGTTATATTATACAATGATGACACATATATTACCATGAAGGTGAAGTCATAATGTGTTGAGTAAGTATTAATTAACAAGGAAAGTTAAACCAAAGGTGAAAGTGAGTTTTACGAGTAGTAATCACGAGCAATGCATCATATTTGAGTGAAATGATGCAAATAATTAAATTGACTCTGAGTTTATTATACTATGACGTCTCTATTTTTGATACTCAATCTATTGATTGTCACATGATCAATAAGTATGTGGAATAGTGAATTAAGCACAGATTTTTGTATAATAATTATGTTGTTATTCAACGCCTATGCGTTCGGTTTCCATGATATTAAAATAGTTCTAGCAAAAAGAAAATTGAGCGCAACAACATTCAAGGTTCACTTTGTATATCCTGGATACACTACACATTCGATATCTTCGCTAGGGACAACATATTTTGCCAGCAAGAAGGGAAACTTCAGCCTTCAGCATTCGATGTTATGGGGTTTAAAATAACGACTCAAAGAACAACAATATTCTTTTGTTTCCTGTATAGACTATGGGTAGTTATTATCAAACCTCGCACATAAAATCAAACCATCCAAATGCAAATATTGTTTCGTTGGAATGATGCTTGTTGTAATTCCAATCATTCAGTTTGTGCAAACGAGATTTCGGAAGTAAACTTGGCAGACAACAATCCATGGTGTGATACTGTACCGGAACAGTCAACAACTAAAAGGCTGCTTATGGCAAATAACGATCAAATCCTAATATCGAAAATCGTACAAACTTTGTTGTCTCGATAAATACCTGGAAGCAGACCATAGATTCTTGAAAGTAACGATATAATGAGAGAGTCTGGTCTGTAACGAAAATGGTCAGCCAAGGCTTTTGTAAGGCAAGAGTTCCATCGCTGATTGGAGAAGATGAGTTAATAGCAATGGCCGCAAAAGAGAAAGTGGACTTGTTGAGTCGCATGTTTGCTTCAAATTCGACTCTTGTTTGTGGACAAAACAATCACCCAGCCTGCTTGGAGTTGATCGATCCTAGAAATAGAATTTCGACACCGAGATGTGACAAAACTTGGTCATCAATAGAGCCATTGGCCCCGATAGAATATCACCAATGTTGCCATATAGCATGTCAGTACTACATGAACTATGTATAACAAGCCAGTGGAATTGAAACATTTCATAATATCAAATATCCTTATTTATTGCCTTCAGACCATTTTTTGTATGAAAGATAATTGTATATAAAGCAGAACCTCTTTATAGGAATAATAGGATCCTGATATAAAGTAAAGCTGTAGAGAAATATGGGGAATCCAAAGCAAATTGCACCCTATAAACTTCCTGAATTATTTGAGAAAATGTTCAAGTTACAATACACTGTATGAAAATTTAGGTAATTAAAGTATCTTAGTCTATGGGCAAATACATGAAATTCCTGTTTTTAGAAAAGTACTATGGGGTCTTGATTTTATGGTGGTATACAATATATTTTCGTATCAAATACTCATCATTCGCACCGAATAAAACTGATAAAACAATTTTAAAATAGCGTGGAAGAACCGTCTACAATTACCTAGTTTAGAATAGCTAACCACATTGTTTTTTTTTTATTTTGTAAATTTTTTCGTAGCACATTCCTCCGTTTGTCGAAATTTACAAGACATTATGTCGAAGTTCTGTTCCCAATTTAAGTCCCCTCATTTAGACATAATACAACTATTATTAAAATATCATTACACTCGACCGCCATTAGTACAAATAAAACCGAACTTAGTCATTGGAATATACAGAAGGGGGACGAGACACTGGCTAATGGTATCAAAGCCACTTTACTATGAATGAGGTTTTAATAGATGCTGGTAAATGATTTTCGTGATAGAACATTTTATATAGACGCGTTCTTTTGGGGCTTAGTAGAAAACAAGCAAAATATATCAACATATTGTATTAACTTGAAAGCTTGCACGAAATGTAGTTTTCTTTCTTTCCAAATTGGAAATTCATTACGAGGAATCTATGGAGTTTAAACTATCACAGAAGTTAGATCAGTAAATAAATGACTTTTTCAAAATCATGTTTTATTATTCAATATTTCTCAGAAGTATTCACCATTAAAGAAGAAATATTTAAGGTATTACTGGATTTCAATAAAAGAACTGATTCACATATAACTACAAAATTTATTTGTATTTGTACCTATTTAATCCAATATTTTTAATTACATCGCTCGGTTTTTAAAGGGCGATTTCTGCACATGTCAGTTGACAGGTTGCACAATATTCCGTGCCTCATGTGGCTTTTGTGTGATTAGTTTCAGAAAAAAAAGTCTAAAATGGTTAGATCTCTAGGTGTGGATGAACAATCTATTAACAAATTACCATGACCTATTCATAAGTTGTCCGTTCAACCATTTGTGGCGCGAACGCGACTTTTTCATAGGAATATATTATTTGTAATATAATTGTTCCGAACAAGCTCGCGAAATGAGTCCTTAGACCACTCAAGTCCAGCTACTAGGAATTATAAAATTCGACGAATTCACGCGGCGCCTTTTAGCTGTTTTTTATAAATGGTGGACGTGCCCTTGATATTTCCTTTTAGTACTTTTAATAGCAGGCGGTTTATTACAGTATTTCTTTCAAATAATTTTAAGGAAAGTCTATTCATGTATTTGTTTTGCTTCTTTTTGTTCTAGACCTTTGTAGAATTTCGTTAAGGTATATAAATGATTTGTGTAAACTCAGAAATTCTTCAAGTTATATTTATAAGTAAATTATTATTTGTATTTTATACGAGTAGTGTGTAAATAAATTAAGAACATAAGATACAGTGTTTATTAATTCCCCCCACGAATAGAAAGATTGTAAATAAATACGAAAAACGTCACATAATTATTCATGAAATAATAAAATATAATGATTAATTTACAAAAATTTACTGATATCTATAAAATTTACTGAAATTTATTTGTTGTTGCCTCTAGTTGGCGTTGTAGATAAATAGAACGTTTTGAAGTCGAGACTGATATTGCATCAATATTTTCAAATAGTAGGAGGTCGACAACACATTAATTTCGTCTAGGACTGGAAATTGGCTATAAAACAGAAGTGCCACAATAGTCAATTAATAAAATAAGAAAGATGTTTGTCGAAAAATATAACAGACCTAATGGCATAGTACAAAACTTAATTGATCATTGATTGATATCCATGTATAGTACAATATAAAACCTTACATGAAATTAAAAAAAATTGTGCTTCCAAATTTTGTTCAAATTTCAAATAGTAAATGATTTTTGAATCAAAATATCTCAACATTATAATAGTAGATTTCTGTTCTAAACTTGTATATTCTTATTAATTTTTCCAAACCAATGTACTTACCAGTGACATAGATTTTCGATACATCAGACATAAATAACAAATACACATTTTTTTACGGGACTATGAATAAATAATGAAAATGTGTTTTATATGACAAAAAGTAGAATGAAACGATAACTATTTTCTAAATATAAAACTTGAATCCTTCGAATTATTTACTAAACCATTAGAGATATTGTCAATCATTTATTCATAACCAAAAAAATTGATTAATGTTGACAAATTTATGAAAATTAGTACCTTAAGCTCGGCTAGATTCCTAAACGACTTGAAAAATATTGATTACATGGAAATTATTTTATGATTACTTACTTGAAAATCTATTATATATTACATGATTATTCAGAACGAAATAAAGACAGAAATAAGACCAGAAATAGAATAACTGCAAGCGGAAAAAGTTTGGAATGAGAACAGATTATGTAATCGAAGATAATTAACTAATGTCGAGTTATAATGAGGTGAATGAATGAAGTGAACGTTAAACGAAAATCTGCGAAGAGGACAATTAATAAATGTTTGATGACGTGAGAGTACTACTGCTCAATAATATTCAAAAAATACTCGTGACACTTTAGTAATAGAACTACTGTAAGTAGATCAAGAATATTTTGTTTGAGTATTATTTTTGGTTTTATGGAATTGGTAAAGAGAATGGACCAAGTTTGAAGTTACTAATGGAAAAATTTCACTCATAATTTCCTTCCTACCATGCACATCCTATCGACCACCTACAATGCTGGACAATCAATGGCAGTTCAAATACACATCACATGTCTCTGATTTTATACCAACGGATTAATACTTGATGAGAAATATTAGAAGTTTTCTACGGTGCAGATCTACCCAGATCTGTTAATGCGTAACGTGAAGAGATTGTTTTTTTATAGATATGTCGCAACCTGTTTTACTGAAAATTTCATAGAAATAGTTAGAACAATAATATAGATAATAAGTAATTTATCAAGTATTTTGAATAATATTTATTTTCCTGAAAATAGTTTAGAGAGCTGTAGAGATTGGAGAGGCTCTATTTTCTTCTATTTACTTTTTCAGATATACAAAGATATCAATGAAGTGTATACTTATTTTTTTAGATCATAGGAAAGCTTGAAATCGGGTACGACACATAAGAAGCTGTCCTAGACGAAAAACATCAAGAATCTTATCCAGAATCAGAGAAATTGTATCAGGTTAAACAAGAAACAACAAAAGAGATAACAATATCACGAGGAGTAAGGTAACAACTTATATCTCGTTATTTGTAATTTTTATTCTTGTGTACCTTTAGACAATCTTAAAAGATCTTGGAGCTGGGGTGCTGCTCAATCAGTTATGACTTCATACGAGATGATAATAAGCGAAAGTAACAAAAATTTGGTCCCAGTCTCGTCAATTTCCAAAATATTACGTTTCAGTCTCTTATCAGTGATTCCATCTCTTTTCGCTTGATTAGTTTATAAGAAAATTTAACTGTATGTCTATAGTAAATGAGAGGATCTTTCGCGTTAAACCAAAGAAACCTTTTTTATAGTAGTTACATTTGTTAGTCTCTAGTTGAGTATAGACACATTTACTCAATAAAAATCTCTCATATGAAGCCTTATATTGGATAAAATTGTGAATTATTCATCATTGCTTTGTTGCAACTTATTACAAACAATTGTATCATAATGGTTTGGAAATAAACAAACCCAAAAATAAAGTTCATAGTAAGGAGTGAAAACCGGTATTTTATCGGTAGATGAAAGTTCTTTAGTGTCAACTAAATTGGAATTTCTGGAAGCATTATTGATATTTATACTGTTTATACTACCACTACACCAACACTAATAATTACACTTTCTGACGTGGGTTTCTATCCAACAAAACCGTTTTATCTAGTTATTTCTACTGAGTTAAACTTTTTCAATTCAACAATGTGAATCTTTTTGTTGAAGTTATTTTAGTAATTTTCAGGCAACGTAGGTTAATGTAACATATAGGGTTTAATATCTTGAAGTTTATTTTTGTTATTTGCCTTTGTAACATCGCTTCTGGTTTTGAAATACCTGAACAGCATGTTTATCCACTGATTTATTACTAAATATTTTTAACCAGTTCTGCGGTACCCACAAGCTTTGATAGCTAACGTCGAGATTAATATGCGGTCCTTAATTTTATTCATTCATGTTAGTATTAATGAAAAATAATGCAAAAAATATAAGGAGGAGAGTTTGCCTCTCTTATCTTTGAAATATATTTATGTTTTATGAACAGAAAATTCTCGTTAAGTGTGTAAGTTCTTCTAGAGGAATTTAAAAATTATCGAAAGAGGAATTTAAGAAAAAACCCGTTTACAGCAGATATAACGTATGAAGCGTATTTTATCATCTAGCCTTGAAATTTATTCCTTAGAGTTATGAATATTAAAAACTGATTCTTAACAAATTTCATCCAATTTCCTTAAAATTGGACAATTTTATTAATACGAATATTCATCTTATCTGATTATCTTTCTAATTATTCATGAGAAGATTCAATTCTTTACAATAATATTAGTTCATGAAATAAAGGCAAAAATTAGAATAGAATCACTACTGTGAAAGTACGAAAAAGTTACGATTTTGCCCGTATGCTACACATTATTGTTAAGGTTATGACACCTCAACTCTCGTCAAATGTAAACAATGATGCATTAGAATTATAAAATCTGAATCGACCATTGATTATCCCAAATTATATTCGGAATTACATACTTGGTTAGTCCTCGACTTTAAAATCAAAGGAGAACCATGTCCTCTGTTATCCTACAGCTCTACTTTGCCCGATCCTCGTTCATTTCCAGTTCTTAACTTTCATTATTTTTTAGTCTAACTAACTTTATCTGGGGAGTCCAATTTCTTTCTTCACATTTTATAATATTCAATATGTCTATTTGTTTTCAAAGCTTACTTAAATCTAAATTACTTCTAATTTCCAAATAATTCAATCTTATTGATCCTCATATGTTTCTCAGAATTGGCTTCCTTGTGTCTGAGTGATAATCCATGTTTCGACTGAACAAAAGTTCTAATTACTGCTTCTTATAATTTTAGTTTCAATTTTCTTGATAGGGTAGAAGATGATTATACTTGTGAATAGCATCGATTGTAGAAGCTGGTTTAGTTTTCATTTTCAGATTTTATTTCTTTATGTAATGGTTTGGCCAAGATACTCAAATTTGACCACCCTTCCAAAACCAAGACCATGATATATTTTAGTTTATTCCTTGTTGATTAAAACTTCCTCCTCTACTACTAAATCCATGCAACTTACATTTAGACACTTTTTTTATAGATGGAGCATATTATCTATCACATATCGATGCACAAAATCGAGTTGATTGGAATTGAACAGCTCTAGACACTACACGGAATGATCAACTCGTTTTTGCTTTTTGACGATAGTGAGTTCGTACGACACCCTCTTTGAAGAGAGCTCATACGTACCCAAATTTTCATTCATGATATATCCAACACGTTTATTTGATATCTTTGATATATTATCTCAGCTATCTCAACTTGCTACACGGTTTAACGAAATTATTTTGTGAACTTTTTTGTGGTTTTCGTCGGTCTCAGCCTCTTTTGGGCGTCCACTGCGTGCATCATCCTCGATGCTCAGTTCACATAACATAAATTTAGCAAACCACTTCTCAACAATTGGTTTATTTGGTCCAAATAATGTTTATCCAGCCAACATTAGCTTTAATTATATATTTTTGCCAAACACTACTGTTCTATTAACTCAAGAAATTACTTTTTATTCATTTTTTCAAAAAAACAAAAGTTGCTTCAGTTATATATGTTATAACTAATATTTGCATCGCTAAAATTTCAATTTTCAAATTTTCTGTTAATACGAGATATTAAAAATGTCATTTATGATAGTTTTTGAATTATTCTTCAACCCTCAAATGAATTTCGATCTTCAAATAACAACTTTTTATCAGCGAGCATTGAAAATAAACCATATGGTTATTATTTTACAGTTAAAATTTCACATAGAAAAGAAAAGGACATTTTTGATCAAATTTATGATGGTAGCAAAAATTTATCCATTGGAACACATTGAAAATTGGGAAATAGTAATTCTCAAGAAGTTAACGTTAAGCTGTTTGTTAATTGTATTTGTTATCAGTCAGTTTGAAGCCATTACTCAGAGCAGTAAAGTGTGTTAATTCAAGACGGTTGAAAACCCTTCTCAGTTTATAAACTCGTTAGTAATATAAAGCACTTATTGTGATGCCGTAACTTTGATTATTAGGATAGGTGTCTAGCAAACGTCATAGATTAGATCACAGTTACCTTGGGATATATTACCACGGGATATAAACTTCAACGATTCCCAACCATAGTGGCGACAGCAACTTTCTGGGAAATTTAATTTTCACCTATTACCGAATAACTAGTTTTGAAATGTTGGGTGAATTCGCTCATTGATAATAAGTCATGATATAATGAGAAAGACAAGAAAGTTAGAAAAAATATGTGAGTCTACTATTTATTTATCATTTAAATTTAATATTTCATATTATTTCATGATATTTTGAGAGCTCAATATTTGCATAATAAGGATAATATAATGCCACATAATTAACTATTTTGATAATCTAGCCCAAAGATTCAATATTAGGTACTTGATCTTGATTGAATTTTGTATACAGTTCTGCTTTTGAATTGATTATTCTATTAACCAAAAGAATGAAAATTGGACATAATATCAGAAATAGCTGCGACAACCCTCAAAAGAGACACGAGAGAGACGCTTTATTATCAAAAAATTGTTACAATTTGTAGAAAAAAGCTTCTAGAAACATAAAAATAACTTAATAAAGATGCTAATAAAATAAGATTTCAATATTCAGAAGAAAACCACAACGAGTAACAAAATTATAGGTAATGGTGATAGGTAATAATTAGTATATAAGTCAATAGTAAAATTAAACTAGTTTTTAGCATTCTCAGAATTGAATATTATTATTAGAATAAAAGTCGTTTACAGAGTAGAAGGCACTTTCAAGTAAATATGCCCTGAAATAATTGCGGAATATGGGAAAAGATAATATCGATTTGATTTGAACTGGCAATTGATTGTGCATTTTTTGCATTGTAAAATATTGAGCACTTAACTAATTCAGAAAGTGGAGTAGGTAGACAAACGTCGAACTCCGTGTTCCTAATTGGATAGCGTGCTTACGAATTTTTTCGAAGAATTTTACAGATTCAACGACGTCAATGGTGGTGTTATTTAATGAAAACGGCGGTAATGTATTTTTATATGATAAAACTTTTGTTTTAGAAACGTTGAGACAGAGAAGATTAGAGTTGCACTATGATTTAAGGGTGATTAGGTCACTAGAAATGGTCCTATGAAGTGCCGTGAGATAAGGGTTGCTCCGAGAGAAACAAATGTTGCCTGCAAATAGACATATTATTTCATTCTATTGACTTGCAAAATACATGGTTGTATCAACCCTTATAAACTGATTTCTGTTGGTGAGGTTTGACTTAAACGAGAGGTGTTCCCCTGAAACTGTACTGCAATTTGTTAATTAAAATATTATGATTATCCCAATCGAAAGCCTTAGAAAAATCACAAAAAGTTGTTGCAGTGGAATGATGGCTGTTTAATCTAGAGTTGATATTATTTAGGAGGGAGAATACATCATCATTTGTAACTAAAAAACCCAAATTGATGGGTAGTAAGTATTTTATATTTCAATAGAAATGATAAAAGCCCCTTTTTGACCAATATTTCTATGATCGTAGATAACGTGAGAAGAAGTGCAATTGGGCGATAATTCGATGTTTGATTTTTATTTCCTCCTTTATGCAGACACATAATTATAGCCGTCTCGAATCAATTGATAAAGTGCTATTCTGAAATGAGTGTTAAGGTGACTTAATGTGCAATCGGGCAGACTCGAGAACATTTTTAATGTAAGTCTATAAGTTCCAGATAAGTATTTATTTTTGCAAGCTCATCTCCTTGTGTTAAACATAACAAAATGCATCAAGTTCAAAAAATCAAAATCAGTATGTGGGTAGTAGAAAAGGGAATAACTTACGGATGAAACGAGGCGTTCCACCGAGCGTCAGGCAACTAGCTATGTGAGATCGTTTTACTGCTA
Organism: Diorhabda elongata; assembly: GCA_026230145.1. Classification (NCBI taxonomy): domain Eukaryota; kingdom Metazoa; phylum Arthropoda; class Insecta; order Coleoptera; family Chrysomelidae; genus Diorhabda; species Diorhabda elongata. The sequence continues at coordinate 27,008,644 of CM047929.1, read as the reverse complement.
AACAGCAAATTGCTGCCTAATGGTTTGAGAAGAGACCACTTACTGTATGTTCATTATATCACCGCATTGGAGCCACTGGTATATTACTAGACCGTACATTAATCCTGCGACTACGGACTAGCGATCAAGGAACTACTTACGTATTTTCCCTGCTTATAATCATAATAAAAACACGCTAATTTGGAGTTTCAGAGATTCCAGATGGCATATCAATGAATAATACATAAATAGAAAGTATACAAACAAAACTTATATATACCACAATAGAAGAAGCGGTTCTAGGGTGGTTTAGACATATTACAAGAATGAGAAAATAAAATGGTATGAAGATTATAAGAAGCAACAAAAATGAGGATCAATAAAAGTGATGGTGAACATAAACTAGCGGCAGTGAAAAGAAACATTGAATAGAAGGAGGTGTGAGAGAGAGAGGAACAGATAGAAAAAATGGGAGGATAGTTTGGAGAAGTGATACTACACTAGTGATTAAGAAAATAGGCAAGGAAGCTTTAAGTGCAGATTTCATTAATGTAAAGACAAATCTGTTCTTTCATAATTCGCAGGCACATATTAACAGAAATTGTCAAAAGTGCATCATTTTTATTTCCCCCATATATTCTAAGAGCACGTTGAGTATACAATGAATCTCTATATAGTTTGTTGAGCTTTTTATGCGAAAATAATGAAACAATGCTCTTCAAAATCCGGCCAACAGTTTTTTGTAACAGAATATCTAGTACAAACATCTGTTTCTAATAAATATAATTAATACAATAAACTTAAACTTACATGTATAAATTGTGGATATGAATAAATGGCTACTTTCGAAGAGACCGTTACCTCTTTGGTCATTTCAGTTAAATAAATTATATGTCTTTCATAATAAAATAAACATTCAACCAATGATTTATTTTGTTTCCTTACAAAAACATATATAGTCGTCTCAAAGTTTGTTGACATTGTAGATAAAAGATAAAAATCTTCATATCTTAATCACAAGACTAAGTGAACTCTACAAGAATAATCTTCCTTTTCAAAGCGGCTTGTACGTTCTTAGACACTACGAATTTTCTCTTATTTTATCATAAATTTTCAGTCGCATCAACATCTAGAGGTTTAGGGGAGATTTAGTATCAATTTTCATCTTGACGTATTGATACTTAAGTTTCCTATAATTAAATTTAAGGTTTCTAATAATCACCAATTTGTTTTTATTATGGAGAATACAGTTTATGAAATAATCTTCTACTATAACACTTGAAGTACTTTGCTGAGAGAATATCATTTTTTCTTTTTTAATACCACTGTGTGATATTTAGGTTCTGTAAGTAGTGCTTCCAGATTTTGAGAATTTGTTGGAAGCTACAAATCTCATTCATTCGTAACATCGATTTTGATCTTGATAAATATATATGTGTAATATTTATGGAAGTAATAATAATAAAACTTTAAAACCGTCTAGATTTTATCACTAATACTTCGCTTCTAAAGGTCAGCAGACCAACTGAAGCCTGACATGTTCGCTACCAGGTTTAAAGATGTTGAATGGAACTGGATGTGAAGAGTTAATCTGCTAACCCAATGAATTTTGCCTACTGGGCTTCTTGTATTCAGTTTTATATCTGACCGGAGTATTTTAGCGATTATCTTAGTGTCAAACGGAAGCTCTCATTTACATTGAATGTACACTACAGGTCAAAAATGTAAGCCAGCTTCATAATCCATTCTTTAAATTTCAAAATAATATACAAATTTCTCTTTTATATTATCAAGTGAAGGTCTAAACTGTATCTTACAAACCAAAAATAATAATGTCCGTTATTTATAATAGCGCATATTTATTTTTATTTTGTTTTGTAACTACGTTCATTATTCTTCAACTGTGAATAATATCTGTGTAGTTTAGTCCCAGTTAGCTGTGAGAAGTAAAAACGTGCTATGATTTATACTTTATGGATCAAGACGTTTTTTTGTGTTCTTATACGAATTCTTTTCATTCTAGTAAAGACTTCTAAGTTTTGAAATGGGTAAAGCCAAGGAACTTTGTGTAAGAAATGAGTGAAACGTTTAGGACGGCCCCAAAAACCACAACTGTTTAAGATAAACGTATTCTATTGATCGGTAAACGTAATTGATGACTCACGGGCTCAGAGATAGCAATTTAATGAATCTAGGGATCTGCCTTTGAGTACTTCTACAGTTAAAAAAGATTGAGAGAAGCTGCTCGTTTGGAAAGGTGGCAGTGTAGAGATCTATTTTAAGAGGTTACTAAAGAGCACGAAAATTGGATTCATGAAGAGTGAAAGAGAGTTTTATAGAGTGATGGGTCAAAGTTTGAGGTTTACGGGTCTAGAAGAGAAGCCTGTTTATGCGCAGGTCAAAGGAAAGACAAATGATAGATCCATGTGTAACATCGACTGTAAAATACGGCGGATGCTCGGTGATGGTTTGGAGATATTTTGGAAGAGAAGCGATTGGAAACCTGGTAAAAATTTAAGGGATTTTGGAGAAAGAGAGCATTATAAAAATTTAAAGAAAAATGTAGTACGTTCTGGTCAGCACCTAATCGGCAGCAAATTTATCTTCCAGCATGACATTGATACCAAGTATTTTTCGGAGCTGTGCATAGAGTATTTGAAAGAAATAGAAAGTAACAAATGCTGAAAGTAATGATTCATATTCACAGTCGACCGACCATAAGCGAAAACAATAGTCATCTGTAATTTTCTTAGAGTACTTTTCTGACATCTCAAAAAAGATTCAGAGTCTGCGGTATTTTAGTATTTTACTATTATATGATGAAGAATAGCCAGTGAATTGACGTATTTTTGTGCGGCTTTCGTCGGGTCCAATGCGCTCGGATGACTAAACTCTTCACTTAAGTGTGTAATTATTAATCCAGGTATTATCATCAGTTACATATCAAGGTAAAGGAATGTTTTTTATTCTACCTACAACTTCAAACAATTTTCTGCGCCCATTTTTAGATAGAAACTTTTTCATACTCAACAACACTTTTTTATGACTCCTTTCTCTGATAATATGTGGCTATCTGTTATGATTTTCTGGTAGGTAGTGTTTTTGCAAAAAGGTACTTACCAAGTCAGACCTCTACCTAAATTACAATTTTCCAAATTCAAAAACATTGCATACTAAACACACGGATTTTTTGCCATTATATGGAAGATCGGGGACTGTTCACTTTGAAAAATTCTAATAAGCAAAGTATTTGAGTAATTGACTTCAAAATTTGTGGTTACCACTGTATGCTAGAGCATCTTTGGTTTAACAGCTATAAAGTTTTTTCATTTTTCATATATTATTAAAAATATCTATGACAATGAAACTTACAGAAGTAGTGGAAGAGTAATAAAGGGGAAAAAATCGAACTGAATCTTGAGCAGTTTGCTGGAAAACAATAATTATAATTATATTGATGAAAAAACGAGATGTTTGTCTCGTTCTGAAGATGACATTGATGAGACTAGAGAAGGTTATCCTTGTCATCTACTTATCAACTAAAACATCATTATTAGTGGTTGAAAAATATACATGCAATGTTCATCAAATTGTATTTTGAGATATTTAATATGATAATTATTTCCTTCCTGTCAACTGATCGCAAACTTCAGTCGCCCCTATACTAACGGCACAGGTCCAAACAAAAATAAAACCGCTAAAGCTTTCGAAATTAAAGATTGATCTTTCTTAGATATCAACATTGGTAGATTCGAGACCTGGGCATGCCATAATATTAATCGGGCGTCAAGTGGAAACAAGTAAGTGATAAACTGCTGAAAATGGACTCGAACCTAAAACCTGCGTGTGTCTGTCTGTTCGGCGGTTGGTTGGAATGAAGATATAACAAAGTTCTCCTCCTTCCTCTCTTTTCTATACATCTAATGAGGCACTCGGTTTTTGTAGGCCAGTCACAAGTCATTTGTTTCCACTAAAACTGGAATCAAACTTGGAAATATTTTGTATGCGAATTTGGAGTATCAATATAAATATTTGTATGTTAACTCAAGATTTTAAATCAAAATGAAAATATTGAGGGTGATGAAAAGATGAGAATAAATACAAAAAACGTTCGACACCATCAAAAACGCAATTGATAAATATATAAAAATATAACTTAATAAGCGAAGAAACTGATGTGGCCGAAGGAAGTTGAAACTCAATAGATAAAACAAAAAACGAAAGGCTTGAGTTAAGGATAAGATGATAACGGATATGGTAGAGAAGGAGAGGGAAAAAATGAACTCATATACAAAAAAGGCTACAGTGATAACATAGTTGAAGCTTTATTCCAAAGTGTTGGAAATAAAATTGATAGAATATGTTGAAAAAGAAAAAAAACAATAGATAGTATTGAGTTCACTTTTATAACTGTTAGAAGAGGAATTTCAGTATGGATAAGAATTATATTCAGCACACGGAGAACTAAGGGTGACTATCAATAAAGAGGCAATATGTGAGTGCATAGGAGAAATATAAATATCAAAAAAGTGATAAAAGTAAATATATGGTAGATTAGATATGAGGAAATCGTGTCAAATATGAAGAAGAAAAATATAATAGCGATCTCTACAGAACATATGTAACAGATAATTGAAACTCAAAAAAAGCATGAAATGAAAATTCCCGCTATTGATATAAAACATTCTAGAGGAATTAATAAAATAACGAAACAGTGGAGAATTAGAAACGAGCACCTAGGGAAAGTAACGAGGCAAACATTAATAAATAATTAACAAAATACTAAAGAGACTGTTGAATTGGTCTATTGAATAACAATAGTGAGAAATAGAGAATGAAAGATCAAATGAAACCAAAGCAAAAATTATGAGATGTATCAAAAGGATAGATCAGGTTGAGGAAATATAACGAAATATAAACAGGACCCTGTAGGATATGAAATAATCTGTCAGAGATAGAGAAGCATGAGATAAGGTATAGAGGCATGACATGAAGCAAAGTAAAATATTTGTAATAAACGCCATATTTATATCTTCCTTCTATCTGTGGGATCATGTACTTATTTACACGAACTGCTGAAAATTTAATTTGATTTCAACAATATTCGCTTGGTTGTCATAGATTCACATATAACAATTTGGTAGATTAGTTTGAGTACATTCCCATCTTGTGTTAGTATTTTCTCAATTCAGGTTGTGTTTTTTTATTTACTACTAATACTAATCAATATAATTAATAATAAACTCATATTCACTGTCAAAGTAGATGGTATATTTTTTGGTTCTCAAAGTATTGAAATATATATATATATATATATATATATATATATATATATATATAATCTAGAATAAAGGATTCTCTTTAGTCAAACTTTGACTTAATGCTGAAGAGCCAGTTTTGTTCACGAACGGTTTCATCAATTATTCAAAAACTTATAATATCAATCTTTCGATAATTTCAACTCAATCAAATCAATAAATTTGAAATTCTAAAAATAAAAAAATAGAGTACAATATGTAAAAAACATATCACTTAATAAGGGATGTTATCTAAAATTAATGATAATCTGTCATTCGAAGCTGAATTTTATCAAACTGGCAATACTAACGGTTTAATCTCAATAACAAATGGAACAAATAAGAGACCAATTGAGATTATGTCGTCAACTAAACGATCAATATAAGTAATAGTATATCGTCTAAAAGTTGTATATATTGTGATGTGTATCAATAAATTCACTGAAATAAATTTAAATAAAATGTTTTTATAAGGAATATTTCTCAATATTTCCGTGGATTTAAGGGCTTTATCGAAATATTAACTGACAACTTTGTGACTTTAATAATTATCTAACAAAAATATAAATATATAAAGATTTAAAACGTGAAAAAGTGAAGAAACCATTGAACTATTTCGGGCCTATTTTCTGTTATTTAAAGTGGTGCCGGATGGTACGGTATCGATCTAAGTTTGTCCTCAACATACGTGAGAAACATTTTTATGATATCTCTTCCCGTATTTTTCTATCTAAAAACAATACCTTGACAATTAATGTATAAATTACTGTCAGCATTAATTTCACAGTATAATTTTATTTATTCCAAATTCGGAGAAAGCAGTTTGTTTTAAGTAATTAATAAGAAATCAAAAAAAATCATCATAGTACTAGGATTATAGAAATTAACGAAACAAAAATCTACCTTTTCATATATTCCAGTTTTTGTATACAAAGTATTACTTATTACCAAAAGACTTCTGTACAATTAAACGATAAAGGGTTTGACAAATGAAAGATACATGTGTCAGGTCATACTTTTTTAGTGTATGAAATTGTTACTATTCTTCAAATTGCAGTGTATCTATTTAATAATATAAAATAAGTATAAAATGATACTGTAACTTCCAACTTAAAAAAACATTTAATCTAGTCATTAGCTAATAATTAGCTGATATGCAGCAAAATTATAGCTCATTTATTTCGGCCATCATGTGGAGGACGTATTGGAATAATATTTTTCTATATAAAACTCAAAATTATTGATTATAACTTTTCTGGGTTAATTGAAAATTATTTTATTCATAATTCCATAAATTGTTAATCGTGGATACATTTGATAATTACTTTTAAGTTTAATTTTGAATTTCAAACCAAAGGTACTAGATAGTTCAACAATTTATGAAGCTAAAGTAAATAAAAACGGCGCTTTTAAGGGATCATGTAAATAAGGAAAAAAGATAAATGAATCTAGAGTCCTACCAAGGGAATAAAGTATTTCTATAAGATTTGTTGATTTTCCAAGCTTAAAAATTTCAGTAGCAACGTCAATCTCAAAGAGCACTTGTCCCTTGCTATTTCTTGATTTGACGATATTATTTAATTGATAACGCCCGGAGAAAGACAAATCTAAATACTCGGTTCTAGTTGTACTGGCACTACGAAAATGTATCATCTCTTATTTCGCTTTTCTCTTTCTCGACGAAACGAGAAAGATATTTTCGCTCTTAGGAAGCTCCGAAACAAGACGAGAAATTAACGTCTGTAACGATGAAGATCAAGCATATAATATTGATCGGATAGTTTATTATTTTTATTTATTTAGTAAATATTTAAATCGTCCTTCATATTTTATTTAGGTATTATCAGTTAGGTACATATGAATAATAACCTAAACAATTTACTCGATTTGCTGGATATCATTTTTTCTAATAATGTATTTACATAATATATTTGTCACCAGCAGGTATGAATTGAATTGAATTGAATATGTAATTATAGTTCGTCGTATTTTAAATTTTTTTATATTTAACATTTTTTTATATTGCTAAATAATTGAGCTTGGTCAAGAGAAAGTGTTTCCTAGACGAGTGCTCTCGTCGAGACGAAATAACAAAATATGAAAAACAAGTCAGACCTAATTACGTATTTTGTTTCAACATTCGCGGATAATGGTGCTCAAGTTATGCTCCTCCAAATAAAGAATATTTGTTTGAAGATCAACTGGTATTAGTTATTTTAGAAATTTTATTCTATGAATGTGATGACTTGTTTAGTGCACAAGTCACGGTTGTGCAGATAAAGTGTACTCCTTGAGGCATTATCTTAATCATATTCATGTTTATAGTTCATGCATCTCAACGTAATCACTCTTAGTCTTGTATGAATTCATTGTATGCTACTGAAATTGTATCATAGATGGTTCACCCCATATTTAAAATTTGTACTGTGAAGTGGTTCAAAATGAATAATCTCATATTAAATATTAGAATGATGTTGATGTTCGAAATATTAATATCGTACTAGAAAAAAAAACCGTTCACAAGGAAAATAGAATCATGAAATTTAAAATGTACATTCTCAAAATTTTATATGTAAGATACATTCCATTTGTATATATTAACAAAACGATTTCAATGATGTGAGTAAACCAGATAAAAAAATTAAATATACGGCAATCCTAAACTATGTAAAGACTTGTATTAGAAATTGATAGCAATATTTAACCATTAATTAGAACTTTCAGAATGAAATATTAGTAATAGAAATAGAAACTCCAAAATATTGATATTGTATATGAGGTTCCTCGTATTAATAGTAAAGCACCAAACACTCTCAACATTTAGAAAATAGATCAAGGAGTCATCAATACTTTGAAGAATTAAAACCAAAGCTGAAAATCAAACAAGAAAATGGTGCATTGCGAAAAAAATATTCAAGACTCTTGAAACAAGTTTGTCTCATAAATTCAGAAATAAACATTTCTTTAATAAACCTAAAATTTATATCACAATGTTTCTAGTTTTATTGAAAATTTTTAATAGTTTTTACACACTTTGTGTGCATAATACCAAAATCGACTATAAACAGCAAACAAGTATGCATGTATTTCCTAATGGAAATCGTCCTTGAGTTCACTAGATACAAAAGAAATGAAATAATAGTATAGTGAAAGAATTTCAACATCAGGGTGCAAGAGGGATTGCCGAGAAAAGAACCGAGCAACTGTTTTCAATGCGGAATCATCATTTCTCTTAGTCTTGCGAACAACAAAGTCCACTTAGTCATCGTCGAATGCTGACCGAAAAATACAAGGGAGAATAAACGCTGCGCCAATTCAACACCATCTTTTCAAACTGTGTTTTCGGTGAGAAAACGAATGGACCCGTCTTCGACGACGCATTAAGAATAGTCCTTTCGTTTTTTTCTACTTTCCGTTCTCTCGACGAAAAAGAAAAACTTTCGTTTACAAATGTACTGAATTAATACTAAGTTTGTAATTAGTTGAAGTAGTATCCACTATATGAATCAGTGAAATTTTTTATGGCATATGAAATGTCACTTTGGCATTACCAAATATATAAACGAATCGATATTTTTATAGTTATTTTCGTTATAAGTCGGGGAAGTGATTTAGTTCGGTAAGAGATAGATGTTTATGGACGAGGCGACGAAGGAGCCGAGTCAAGGATATTTAATAGAGTGCCGTAATAATAACTTCACGAAGTATACCGTATTATGTTTTTTTCATACTGTTTTCGGTATTTTACATAAAAAGCAAAATTATATTAAAATATGAAATGTCATGTTTATCAATTTTTCTGAAAAATAGCTCCTTTGATTTTTTCTCTTATTATTTAAAAAAATAATAATTAACAGAAGTCACTAAGGTAACCTTGTAGACAAAGACAGACATATCTAATTTTTGGAAATATAAAATAGTTATTTGTATGCTTAGGCCGCGAAGTACCGAAAGAATAGTTATCGCCGAGGCTGTTAAAAAGTTTCGCTGAAATGGCATACACACTATTTTTCGTGCAATCGTTAAACTTATTAAACTAGATAACTGTAAATAAATATATTATTGCTCTAATTTCAACTGTGTGCTATGAAAACGATATGTTCCAATAAATACAAAATATTTTGACAGTTCTTGACAAAACGCAAAATGTCTGATACTGATATCGATATTTCAGTACCTTCCACTACTCCTGAACTCAATAGCGTTGTGAATTCGGCGCTTTCCGTTTTAATACCCCGAAAATCTGAACGGTAGTACGAAAAATGTTACGGCAAGTTTAAAGATTGGTGTGACAAACAGAATCTTAAGATGATGTCTGAAAACATTTTATTGGCTTATTTGATGCAGAAATCAAATATAAATAGTTCAACTTTATGGAGAATTTATCCTATGCTGAAAAGAAAAGCTGTAGGCTATCAAGCAGAAAAGTCTAAAGTTTTTACGTGTGGGGAAATTGATACATTCCTGAAAGAAGCTAATGATGAAAAATACTTATTTTTAAAGTAAATGTTAAAAGATGTCATTTACAATTTTTGTATTTATTGTACTGATTTTTGTAGGTTGTTTTGATAATAGGAATATCTGGTGCCTTGCGACTGGATGAGTTAGTAAAAATGGTCATTGAACATATTCAGGAGGAGAATGTATCAATAGTAATCGTCGTATATTCTGGAGATACGTAAAAAGAAAGTGTACCGCACAAGTTGTTGGAGTACATACCGTTGGAAAAATGATTGCCAAGTATCTCAGATTACCAAATCCTGAAAGATACACGGGTCCGTGAAATTCTGCCACGCTGCTTTCCAATACTGGGACTGATATGTTAATTCTTAAACGTCACGGTGGATGGAAGTCCACGACAGTAGCGGAAGGATTTATAGAAGACTTTAACGAAAATAAGAATCAAATTTCCCACTCAATTTCTGGCGATAAAGTATTTGGTTTTAATGAAGGCAATTACCATTATTCAGAAACACTAGATGTAGTAGCTTAAACTTCTGGAGTAAATATAAGTACTAATACAAATTGTACAATTGATGTCAATATTCATCCTAAATAATTTAAGTACTTATGTACTTGTTGGTATTTAATAAAAAATAATCCTTGTCTTTGTGGTACCTTAGAATTGTCAAATTTGGAAGTGATATTCAAATTTGGATGTGACGTTTGGTTTCGAGGCCGTTGGTATGGGTAACGGCCGCGAAATTGAATTTCGCGGACTGTGTTGAGAACGCGAAATACTGACTTCACGTGCAATTGCACGAAAGATATTTTTCGAAAGAATGGCTGATCATTCAAATAAAATTGCGGAGAAAAGTTGAGATATACGAGGTAAGAAGTGCTGATGAAAATGATGCCATTTTCCAGACTCAAATTAGTACAGTAAAGTCGACTTTGCAGCACAGTATGAAAAAATGTGTAAATTGTTGGCTTTCGAAATGTTTGTTATAACTGACTACCGTATTATAAGTAAGTATACCTCAAGTGATTTACAATAGATGATGATTATTTGTTATTGGATATATTATTGTTAATAAATGTGATACCTTCATGGGTTTTGTATAACTCGCAACATCACTTTCAAATATTTGTAATTTTATAAACATTTTATTACGAATAGAATAGCTCACATTTGAATGAACTAATTATTACTGTACGTAGAACAAATTCGAACAGAAAGTTGGAGATTATGAATAATTTAATCATAGTAAAAAGGATGTTCATAGAAAAACGTATCTCGATAACAGTCCATTGGGATAATCAGATTTTGTCCTATACTTAATGTTTCTTGGATATATCCAGATTAAAATAATCTAAAGCAATAAATCGGGAGATCTGGCTGGCCCTTCTTCAAATCGGATATCTTCATTCAAGTAATTTCGATAGTTCTCATTCTCATTCTGCTGAAACCAAATGTCATTAATATTGTTGCCAATAGCATTTCTTATTTGATTTTTCAACAACATACTTAGAACCGTTTAAATTGCCTTAAAAAACAGTGGTCCAGTAACAGTGGTGTGAATGATGATGAACTGTACCATTTAGTATATTTCATTCTGTAGAAATTACAATATTCAGATGATTTTTATGCTATAAGAATGAAGCTTATAATATTCTTTTTAATAATGTCAATAATGAGATTTTTTTAAATGGTTCAATGAAATTAAAGACGCTATTGAACAGCCTGATGATTGTGAAATGATGGATAATTTTGCGCGAGTAGACAATGATTGATTCAATCTACCAAACGACAATCGGCCTTTTTGCAAACACGTACAACAGTAAATATTCAGTTTATGTTAAAGAAAATAATTAACACAAAAAAAGAAAATTATTTCATCAGTAACTCTATTTGCATTATACTTAATACTTATTTCCCATTTACTCCTTAATATTGAGAAAATAAATGAACAGCATTCCAGCGTTCCTTTTTACTGATGTGAATTAGCAAATATACAATAAAAGTTCACTTTCGTTTTAAAACCATAGCTATGTAACTTGTGGTTGGCTAGCATGATCAGTAGCGGTGATCAGTACAAAATGGAAGACGATTTCGATACGAGAACGTATTTTTGTAGATAAATGATGGCAATATTGGATAATAATATAATCTAATTAGAAGATTTTTTTCTCTGATGACAACATATTTATAATTCGCGGTCATGTTAACCATAAAAATTGCCCCTATTGGTTGAGTGAAAATCTTCAGTGGATAAAAAAACACACGCATCGTATATGCTTGGACAAGAATCATATAGTAGAATTTAATGATGGTAACCTAAAATGAGATAGATATTTAGAACTGCTTCAGAATAATGTTTTGCTAGCTTTGACAAACTTATATACTTATGTAGCAAACCCTCATGTTTCTACGAATATAATATGGTTTCAGAAAGATGGATCACCGCCCCTTTTCCAAATCAATACGACAGTACCTAAACCAGATTTCTATAACTCGGTGTATAGGGAGGCCACACCCTATAATATTCGTCTCAAAAAAATGTGCATTAAAAAATACAAGTGATTTTTCCAATACGTCCTCATTTCTTTTTCTACGAATTCATTTCATTTGGCTGTTACACACCGTATAAATTATTGAAAACCTGAGTCCTGTCATATCGCACAGCTTACTTATGGAAGGACAACTTATAGTTTAGTATAATCACATTTGAATAAAATTATTAAAAGTATTAATAAAAATACAAGAACACATTATTGAAAGTTATTTGCCGTAGACGTTTTTATCATTCGGGAGACGTTGTTTTGATCAGAGTATTTTGAATTTGGAAATCGGCAACAGACATTGTAGCGACTGTAATTTGGATTCTCCATTTTATATCCGACATCGGGTTTTTATCACCCAACGTTGGTACGCCTTCCAATTGATGTCTGGGAACCATCATAAGAATCGTTATTCTTCCCTGTTTAATAATAATAATTAAATAATCCATGACATTTAAACACAATTGATTCCATAAAAAGTAAACACACTTTTTGCATTAACTATTCTAACATTGGGACAATTAACCATAGAAATATATGGACTTGACGCTTGTTATTGTACTTGTGATTAAATAGAAGCTGGAAATATGTGTGAGGTTTATATTTAGAAATATGTTAAGACTCCATTGTCGAGTAACATTTCACCTTGTATACTTGTAATTTAAATATGTATTTCTTTAACATTTTCTTTGTGAACAGAAAAGTATCAACAAGTTACGTTATTTTATAAGTACAATGTTATTAATAATGAAATAATTTTACATATATTAATAATTATCGGTACGAAAAATAATGAAAATGCATTGACGCAACTGTTATGCAATGTTAATCATTTGGTCAAATGAAAAATTACATGAATCCACAATATTATTTGTATCAGTAACTAATTTTCATTGCAATGATTAACATGTTCAATACTGTATTAAATACTAAAAGGCTTTTCATTCTAGAAAAAGTTCCAAGGAACCGATGCTATAATGGCTCTATTTACAAAAAAATTGTTAAAAATTTTCATTAGGGAAGTTACATAGTAACGTAGGTGGTCGGTTGGTAGCACTGGTTCATGTTTGACTGTTGACTTTGGCATTATTAATTGAACATAAAAATTTGCTTACGTCATTCATTTTAAGGTTAGATCTTTTCAAGAAATTTTTTTCACTAGAGATTTTTATATTTTGTCCATTATTCATGACATCATCTTCTTACATGACGAATAATATATCGTCCAGTCAGCTGTCAAAAGGAAACTGTTAATCAGAGGTACCAACCCACTGCAGAAAATTATCAGAAATCATTTAAGAATCGAGGAGAATAACGTTGTTCTAATACCCAAACAGAGAAAAGTTTAAAGCGGCCATTCATAATTTCGATAATCATTCATTAATGGAAAAATGAAATTCCAGTAGCGCCAAACCAATGACATCACCCCTCACTCAGAAAAAAAGATAAAATAAAAATTAATAGACGCTTAGACAAATGGCACTCCTCTCACAAAAAATATTGTGTGAACATTATTCACAGCCACACCTTTTCTAGTGTTTTCATGATGACGGCAATAAATTATTTTTGCTTTATTTAGATACGTATGAATCTTATTTAACCCACAATATATTTTTCGCTCAACTGATTTATCATTTTTTACGGACAACGTTTGGATTTGTCTGAAAGGAAAGTGGTAACCTTCCAAATATAAATAAAATGTGAGTTATAACTTAGCAATTTTATAGTTTATAGCAGTTTTATAAAGATGGAATTGAAATAAGCAAACATGATATTAATAATATTATAAAATATATAGTATGCCCACTAAAGTTCGGAATACATGGAATTTTTTTTTCATAATAAGCTTTGTACTTTGACTGCGAACAACAGATATTAATACTTCTCAGTCGTATATGTGTTATGTTCAAAAACATGAGTGTTGCTAATAAAGTACCTCAATATTTTGAAAATTTTTGTCCAAAAATTTCATTTATAAGTTATAGTTTTAATACTAAAAAAACAACTTTTATAGTATAATCACAATAAGAAGATTCTGAATGTAATAAGAAAATAAACTGACGAGAAAATTAATGATACAATAATACAAGTCCGTGTGGCTATTTAGATCGCAACCCAATCATTTTATATAATGATTCGCATGAGCAACATGGCGATGAAAATGGTTCAAAAATTAGTAAGCAACACAATAAACATTGAAATTAACGACATAGCTTATCAGGAGAATAGATTACTCGATACAATGGGTATAGATTCATTTCATTATGCATATGAAAAATCACAGGCTTTGAATCTTCAGAAGTGAACGACAAAACAAGGCTCTTATTCAAAGAGGCATGCGGCATCTCTGGAAAACAATAAAATTTAATTACTTTTCACTTATCACTCATTCATCTTTCTGTGTTTCATGGTGAAAGGGAAAGAGAAAAGAGGGAGTGCTGTGGCGAATAAAGCATCTCACAGTTTAACCATTTCCCGTTCATTACTATTCATTTCGTTTGCATTTTCTTGTTCGAGAAACATTTATCTTCGATACAGGACCGGTGGTTATGAAACAAACAATAATTATTTTAGAAAATCAGAAAAGTTATATCTTCTAAAATTTGTTTGGATATCGTAGTAGTCGAAAATTAATAGTGCCTTCGAATATGCTACCCATCTCCAATAGGAGACTTGCACGATTATTATAAGTTTTATACATATTTTTTGCTGTATACAACAATCGTGAGGCATATTATAATCTAGAGATCTGTAATGTAGTGAGAATCTATGAAAAAATAAGAAAATCTCTAAAAAAGGGCAGAGAATAGCAGAACTGGAAATCACCGGAGCCAAGTACTGCACATGCAGCACTAGAAACAATCCTAAGCCTGCAACCTATAGAATTGCTCATAAAAGATGTAGCCCCAAAAGGTGCTTCCTGGTTGAGAAAAACTCCCTCTAAAGGTTGTAGAATTATAAACATAATACTATTCTGCAGGAAATGTGTGAAACATGAGAGAGAAAAATTATGAACTCTGAATAAGAACTAGGTTTGTGATCACAAAAACGGTCTTCAAGGAAAGGTAACAATCTATCATGAAGAATAAATAAATTTCAATTTTAATAGATGGCTCGTACAGATGGTGAATCGAATGGAAACACAACAATCAGGCCACTTTGAAAAATTAGCATCAAAAACGGCAAAATAAAAAATTTAAATTAGCTGTCGTGAGATATCCTGCTGAAGTCCTTACACTATGAACCTACGCTAGATACCTGAACACTATAAGGTGGGAGGGAATTGGAATAGAATGTCAAAGAGTCAGTTACAGTGGTTCCACCTATGAAATTCTCAAAATATACTACTGATACAGCAGTCAGACCAAAACATAAGGATATATATCCTCAAACAGAAGCGATTTGGACAAAGATCAATGAAGAGAAAACAATCAAGATGATAAGATTCATGAAAAACTTTGGACATTATACTGTTGCTCTGGAAATGGCTAATGACAATGGATAACTATTGATCCAGTATCTGCTTTGCGGTTACCCTTTTTGATGAAAAAACGATGTCAAATATTGAGTGATAATTCAATTTCAGGAATGAAATAACAGTGTAAGAAATAGAATAAGTGAGAAACTTTATTATGGATTCTGCTTGAAAATAAACTATAAAAGGGTCAAAACGCAGTCAAAAAGTCATAAAAAAGTAATTTGTCAAAATTGTATTTATCAACCTTCATATTTTGAACCGATAGTTTTTTTTTTCATTTGAATAACATCATTTTGAAGTGGAAATAATAATATATTGAGAAGGCTATGACAATGAGAAAACATTTGATATAAGTCATGGTGGAGTCATGATTAAATTTCAGGAATATCAGTACATCGATGTATGGAAAATGCTGGAAAAATCTTCGACAAATCATATAATCAACGGAAGAACAATTACTGTGAGTGAATGGGTAGAAAAGACGAAATAACACAAACTAGTGTGAATAGACATAAAAGCACCTTCAGCACAAATTTATAGACATATTCAATTGGGTATTTATCTTCATATAGTTACACACTTATTTAAATGGTATAAACAATAAACACTTATATTTTCTAAAATTTCGAAGGTGCTCGAAAATTCCCATTATTTATTTGACATTGCTATATCTTGTAGGAGTTTGGTTTGTTAAAGAACTATTATATTTCCAACACAGCTCTTGCGTGTTTGTTGGGTTGTCTTATATTTTTTACAAAATAAAAAGTTTTTCGTCAAATAATATGTCATTATTATTTCAATCTTATGAGCTTATCTCTCAGACACATGAAATTATTGATGATGTCAAAAAGTGAAGAGAACAAAACCGATACTAAAAATGAAGGGTGTAGGATCACATAAATACGGGTGGCAAGTTCTTTGGTATCATCAGATGGAGATTTGAACTTCTGCCTACATACAACTGGTGTATATTTCATAGAATCATCTAAAAGGAATGAACGCCTTTGATTTCACTTGATACTTTATATTGAGATTTCTCTCGTAACAAAAATATATTTGCTTCGGTCCTGTGCAATATGCCTTCTGTTTTCTTTACTTGGTCTCCTTCTCATTTATTTTCATTCTTTGTAAACATAAATGCGCTCGCGATACATTCTCGTTTCAACTTCATGCTTGGCTTGATGTTAATCGAATGTTAGAAAGTTTAGATCTACTTTTCAACAACAAGTCATCAATTATCAGTTTTTAAGCGGTGCGTTAAAAACAACAACGCGTCCAATCGTCAAGTCTGTACCAATCGTCGAGAACTAAAGGAAACAGTTGAAATTTTGTCGCTAAATATTTGTCATTAGATCTTTAAACGTTTGTTTAAAGGTGCCACTTAAAGAGATAATGACAGTTGAAGAATGTCGGTTCATTAATAACTGTACACCAGGTGATAAGTCGCATTTATATAATACTGTGCAGAAAATAAATATTGATTTCACTGTCCCATCAAGGATTAAAGAAATAAATTATTTTAGTGTTAAGGTAATGAGTATTAATGTTATTATGAAATCCGGAAATAATATAATCTAATAATACATTTAACATAGTTATGCCCACTTGCCACTTGTAACGTAATTTTTAACCCACTGTTTAAAATAACAGACTGTTAATATTCAAAGAGCGGTTTAAATTATAATCGCTTACACCGTGTTTTATGCTGTTTAAGTTATGTCACCGATCTGGGGAAATTTTTTTAAAAATAAAAACAGTTTTTTCGCTTTTTACTATTTTAATGAATGCAAAATGCGTAAGATCCTCAAATTTTTCTTCTGAGGAAAAAATAAATCACAAAATTCAAAAACGTTATCGAAAACAAAAAAACGGACAAACATATATAAACATATAAGAAAAAATTGGCATGGAAGTCTTCACAACACTTGATACGTTCATACCATGGCAGAAGTAACTTTACCAACAAAAAAAGAAAAACGTAAAACCGGCATAAAATAGGCAGCAGCAATTAGAAATTGGATAAACGGCCAAAAAATTAGAAAATTCAGTTATGATTCGCTATTTTTTATTTAGCTTATTTTATTCTATTTTTTGCTCCATAAACATATACAATACAAACTTCCAAGTCATTAAGAAACTATCCTCAATTTATTCCAAAATGTTAATTTCCTTCCTCTCCTAAGAAATCACATATCTTCAATCTTCAGAAAATCAAGATCATCTTCATCTTCTGCAGCTGTTACGGTTGCCATTTTCTGAACTCTTTCAACTCTTTCAAAAAATGTCTTTTTACCTATGAGAGCAGAGACAATAATATTGTATAATGCCTATAGCGATAATTATTGTTTGTGCTGTGTTTTTCAACACAAAATTATCTGAATTATAGGTTAGAAACTGTTTAACTAAAAATTAAATCAGTTTAAGCCCCTGATTCCGGGGATATAATTTAATGATGGCTTATTGATTTTTAACCTTTACATAAATCAGAACTGAGAGGAGCAGAGCCAATGTCTTATTTCGAAATATAATAAAAAAAAATTATCAATCAATTTATTCATTCCAGCATATCTCTTATTGTTTACACATACTGAAAGATGATAAAAACTAATGATCGAAGCAAATCGTTACAGCACGAAACGCGTCATACCTATATATTTTCTCGAACGCTCAGATTATGGGTATTAAGATATTGGGAAACGTTGTAGGGATTAAATTTCACTCTTCATACGTCGAAGAGAAAGAGCCAACAATCTGTTTTCAATAATAGGTTCAGCAATTTTAAT
This sequence comes from Diorhabda elongata, assembly GCA_026230145.1. Taxonomy (NCBI): domain Eukaryota; kingdom Metazoa; phylum Arthropoda; class Insecta; order Coleoptera; family Chrysomelidae; genus Diorhabda; species Diorhabda elongata. The sequence continues at coordinate 26,990,105 of CM047929.1, read as the reverse complement.
TCATATTTATCTAAGTATACCTAATTCTTCTGTAATTTTACTTAATAATGATTTCTTGTATTTCTGGCAATCCTGATAGTTATTAGGAGAGTAATGAAAGATCAAGTAATTATCATACAGGAAGAACAAAAATGTGTCCCTCTATCAAAATGAATGGTTAAAGGATGAATCAAAATTTTCGTGGAAAAGTTAAGAAAGGTTTATTAGGAACAAATTCTCAAAATGTCCTTCTAATACAGTACATAGAAAGTTGCACCAAGTCTGTCACAACCGAGAGCATACTAATGACAAAAGAGCCAATTGTTATAGAAGGAATACGATACAATTAGATAACTGTGCAAGAAATTAGTGTTGCAAGTTGTTCCAATTAAGCTACATCCTCGGCATGAAATTATAGTAGAAAAACTCCAAAAACCAGAGACGCATGGACATCTTCAACTCATTGAACCAATTCCACTCCTGCCGTAATTCTCTGCTGGACTACTCAAATCCAGATTTTTTCTCAGAGACTTCGAGGACGAAGTCGACATTTCGACACCAAAGGAGGGAGGAGAAATGTGGAAGGTCCCCAACACTGCCACACAATCCCAAACAAATTCCCAAGCACTGATCAAATAAATATAAGTTCATTGTAATACATAGTAATACATAGGAATGCATTAATTGTTTTATTGTCTTTTGTTTAGTAGAGTAGTTCTTGGATTCTCAAGTTATTTTATGTGTAAAAGTTGTTTATTATTTTAAACTATTTTAAAGAAGTTGAAAGTGCCACGAAAAACATTTCTATATGTTAAAGCACACGTTCGCCCCTCTACCATTCCAAAAATTACTAAACAAATCTTCTATTTGCTAACAATAATATTAGGAAAGCTGAAAGATGAATATATATAAATATAGATAGACATGATTTTAAGACCCTTGTACATGATCAAATTTGATAGTTTTGTTCGTCAAACTCAATGTTTTAGGTATATGACCAAACCAGTCCATAGTCTAGAGTTAACTAAGTTGGAATTTCTAGAACCGTTGGTGATTTCTCTACTTGTGTGAAAAGTTCATATAACAAAATAAATTATATATATATATATATATATATATATATATATATATATATATATATATATATTATATATATCTTGGCGCTATTCTCAATTTCTGTGTACGGTTTTATAAAATCTTGCAGGAGATTGCCACTACGATATAAATTTTTGATTTTCGATACATTGAATGCAACATATAGAGTTAAAGAAATTAGGATCATTTTGTGTGGCAATTTAAGTATGTTTTGTTTATTAAGAACCATGTTACTTTGTCAACTGGATTCAATTTTATAAATGAGAAGTCAAAATTGTCTATTGAATTTGATTTTCGACAATTATTAATCGAATCCATGTTGGTTGGTTGATATTGTTCAGGTGAACTTATGTGAATTAACGCTATCTATATCATATATAACAACGATTTTTTAATAAAAAGTATAAATATGGAAACCACCAGTATTTAAGCGTCAATATCACAGAACCTTAGAATTTATCTTTGATACTTGCATGGTTTCCAATCAATATCTTTATTCATTTCACAAAATTTAGTGAATGTTGACTGAATATCATGGATTAAATCATTAATTAACAACTGACGAGTTTTTTTCTGTAATTAAAGTACCTAAGTAAGAGAGAGAAATGCTTATAAAAGCTCGTAAAAACTAAAAAATAAATAAATGAAGATACAAATTAAATAAAATTTCAGTATACAGAAGAAAAACACAATGAGTAAAAAAATATAGGTAATGGTAATAGGTAATAATTAGTATATAAGTCCATAACAAAAATTAAATCAGTATGCAGCATGACCGGAATTAAATATTATTATTAAAATATAAGTCATTTACAGAGCAGAAGTTACTTTCCAGTAAATATGCCCTTAAATTATTGCGAAATGCGGCAAAAGATGATATCGATTCGATTTCAATTGGCAAGTTATTGTGTGCTTTTTTTGCATTGTAGAATATTTAGCCTCCAACTAATTTCGAACGTGGACTAGGTAGGTTAAGGTCGTGCTCCGTGTTCCTAAGTGGATAGCCGTGCAACAACCTTTCAGATACTGGAGAAGCGTGCTTACTAATTAGGCAAATGTATTCAAAAATGGATAAGGAGGGAAGAGTCAGAATCTTTTAAAAAAGTCCCTGCAGAGAGCCTTGATGTTTAGGTCGCGTAACTATCTAACAGCTCTTTTTGGTACTTTGAGGATTCGCTCAAATTGAGTCGCACCTCACGTACCCCAGAAGGAAAGGGCATATCGGAGATGCGACTCAATAAGGGCATAATAAATTGGTCAGGAGGTGGATAAGTTCAGTTCTATGGAAACTGATCACAGCGCAAAACAGGAGGAACTTAATTCTTTAGATAAGGCGGCTATTTCAAGGAATTGTCCACAACAAGCCCTAAGAATTTTACATATTTAACGACGTCAATGGTGGTGTTATTCAATAAAAAAGGCAGCAATGAATTTTCATATGATAAAGCTTTAGTTTTAGAAACGTTGACGATTAGAATCGCACTATGATTTAAGGGTGATTAGGTCACTAGATGTGGTCCTATAAAGTGCCGTGAGATTAGTGTTGTTCCAAGACAAACAAGTGTCGTCTGAAAATAGACGTAGTTTACCACTGATGTCTAGATAGGCGATGTCATTTATAAACAGAAGAAATAAAATAAGGCCTAGTACAGGGTCTTGGGGCACTCCACATTCTATTGGCTTGCAAGAAGATATTGTTGTATCAAACCTTACAAGCTGACTTATTTTGATAAGGTATGACTTGAACCATGCGAGAGGTGTTAGTTCAAAAGTATGAACCTATTTATGAATGAAATATATTGAGTGGTGTTTCAATATATAAGTTTCCTGACCATGGTATAAAAAATCTAAAACGTGACTTTATGGAGAAAATTTGAAACAGCCTTCTTGTTATATCTATCCCTCCAAGCTATCCGCAGTTCTTATACACGATAATACTTCAAGATGAGTGACATACACTACTATTAGTCACAACAAGTAATTTGATACAAATATTAATATGAATTATTTGGCGAGTACCTCAGAGTATTGTTTGAAATTCGTTGGTTCTTAATTTATACATAAATGACTTATTTACCTGACTCAATTTTGCAATATGTAATTCCAGTGACTTGAAAATATATCTATATTTTTTTGTACATACAAACCACGCACTTTGATTGCAAAAACAAGTTCCAAATATGTCCCTGATATATTAGTACATTCCCATGCCCAAGAGGAGGGCAACGTCTACGAGTAAAAGAATTTGTATTATTGCCAAACGAAATCTTATATTCTTACAATTAACTTTATGCTATGTTATATTACTGACTATAATACCTCGTTGCATAATGATGAACCAAAACAACGTAGATGATTTTATTTTTTTATTAATGAAATTTGACTCCAGACAATACTGTATCAAATTATCACTATTTTTAGCAGTTAATGTCTTTTTGTACGTAAACTGATGATGTTGGTTAATGATGAAACTGTTACTCTCTACATCATAAAAAGCATTACTCAATATATACAAAATAAGTTCATTCCATATTGTGAACGAAAATTTTATTCCGATATACATAAATAGGCAGTTTCACTCGAGCATTATAGGTAAATTGCGGATGTACTGTTTACTCACTAAATCCTAAATAACAATATAGATTACCTGATACTTACACACCTCATAATACATTCTGTTCCCAGCCACTCAACTAGAAATAATTATACCTTTATTATACAAATTCTTCTACTCTCATAATTACAAATATCTAACATGATTTGTATAGCGTTGCTGAAATAGTTATTTTCGATTCATTTGCTTAATATTTTTCACCACATTGGTAAACGTAGTGGATCCGTTCGAAGAATTTTTCAATCCAAATCTCAAATAATGAATAAATTTCTATTCTCAAATTAAAAAGATAATTATTCTTTTATAGCTTGATGTAACTTTCTTAAATAGTTACCAAAATCACTCAAAAATAATTTCATCTAGCATATTATTCAAATAATTCGATTTTTCTAAGTATAACAGATAGTGAATACACTGGAATAGGATACAAAAAATCTATAGAGGGACTGAATTCTGTTACTTGAAATGCAACATACTTTTGGTTTTTTCTTTACAGCTGCTTGATTTTAACCGAAAGAGAATCAATCACAAATCTCAAAGTGACACTGACATATGATTAACAAGACGCGGGTCTCCACTTCCATTTACCCACTGAAAAAATTTCACACGGGTTCCCTTCTTAGAATATCATTGGCGGAACAATTAGGGCATGCAAAAAATCAGATCAACTTTAGACATTACATCTATGTGTGAAATTTTCAAATCAATATAGTGTACATGATTTAGTATTTTTAAGTTTCAAGAAAAACAAATAAAAACAAATATGGATGATTATTATGATTTTGATTTGATATTTATTGTTATTCAGAATGTTCTCTATCAAGATCAATACATATTTGTATATGTTTGAACCAATTGTCTGAACATTTGACTCGTATTGTTAGTTTTGGATTTATATGCATCCGTGATTCGTCCCTGTCGCGATCTTATATACGTTTTTTGAAGCACCGTGATTGAATATTTTCAGTTTTCTTTGAACAAATCAACGGGAGCTTTTTTTTGAGCGATTGTCCAGTTATGTATATCCAACGCGAACGCGATCAAATATTTTTGATAGCCAAGTATACCCCTATCTCACGGTATGTCACATAATCTTTAAATTCATCCTGTAGATGTAGATCCAAATGGTGTTTTATCACCAAAAGTCGAAGTAAGCTGGTCGGCACACTGTTGTAGAGTTAATCCACTTGGAAAGTTATAGAAAATCATCGCACGCAAATAGCACTGACAACACGTTCTGAATATGCTCATCATTAAAAATGTCAAACTTTATGATGCCAATGTCAGATTTGACATATTCACATGAGTATTGCCATATCTCAAAACTTGAGTAGTAGCCCACGTGCAGTGATAAATAACCATTCCACACTCAATACGTTCACTTACCATCAATAAGTTACACTTTTGTGGGCAATTGATAATCTAGTAAATTATTATATGCTGGCAATTTAGAATGATTTTAATAGGAAATAACATTCGAAAATTGATACAGAAAAGTTGTAGGCGAAGATTTTAGAAACTCCACAGGTCGACGGGCAACAGCTACCATTAGCAAAGTCTCCAAAACATTCCTTCTACGTCGTTCAAGGTATTTCAAAAACAAACCCAATGCTACGTTACGACGCTTCTATAACAATTTCTGTATTATGAGAAGATTTTTAAAAATACAGTCAAAGATCGAAAGGGAGAAAGAGGTATAGAATTTGTCAACAACTTTACCAAGTTATTCAACGCTGACAAGACCTAAATTTGCTCTAGTCATATGGTAGACTGAAACCTTGATAGATAAGGCAAACCCTTTACACCGAGAATACTGCAACTAAGTAAAGAGGAGTGTAAGACTCTTATAGGCTTACTCACGGTTATCACAGACAGGGCCGTCAATTTGGAGAGTTGTGAGAAGAGGAGAAAGCTACGATTCAAATCGTCTTCAACTGTTATCTTATTTAGATACAGATGGCTATAATAAAATTGAAATCAAGAAACTGATCTCCTGGAAATTAATAATTTAAGAAGAACCTTCAGAAATTCAACAAATGTCTACTCCTTAATACCTGTCTCGTTAGAATGTAGAAAATCATGGTGCTCGTTTGTAGTACTTCATTTTGTCAGGTTAATTTAAGTGTGTTCTATTGAATTATTCCCAAATTCTAAAATTCAAATTTCGTATTGAAAAACCGCAGAAGTAGTGATCTCTCCTGCATTAAATGCCTGAAATCTGGTATTTTCACATGTGAGTGAATATAATTTTGAATAATCATTTAATGTTCATCCTCAACAAATATCTAGTTGACACCCTGCCAAAGCAACTACCGTTCTCTATTATTACGATGTTGGTCCTCTCTGTCCAGAAGTAAAATAATATGTTGGAGGAAATATTCAATATTAATGTCCCGAGTGCATGTCAAATTGTCGATAATTTAATTTTCTCGAGTGCGCGAATGCGCACGAGAGGAAATTATGAGATAATTTGACATGCACGAGAGGGCATTTTGGCAGACTATGCAGACTATTTCCTGAGAAAAATATAATTTAAAATAAACAATAATTGTTCCTTTTCTTAAAATATAAAATTAAAACCAAATGATGTTTATTAATCCTAGACGAAAATTTGGCACTAGTGCAAATTATCGATAATTTGCACTAGTGCAGTATTATCGCTGAAATTTGTTCTTTGCTAGGTAAACATAAAATATTACAGCTTTTTGGTTGGCTTAAATTTTTCGAAGGAAATAGTCAAAAATATAAGTGATAGAAGAAATTTTTTAATGAATGCGATACTTGAAAATGTTTTGATAAACAGATTATATGTTCGATTAAGTTCTAATTCCGCAAAAAACCTACTTTTATAGTGATACAAAGCTAGTATCTATGTATCTTTAAAATTTTTATTGTTTACATTAGGGACAAAATCATTCCACAACGGTCCATATCCAAATTTATTTCACCTATAAAAGAGAATTTATTTCTAAATTTGATTAACTGTTCTAGTTTCCAGAAAGACTTATATCTTATGAATATTGTAAAGAGTCTTTAACATATACGATTTACTTCTGAGATACTAGTACTTTTATCACAATAATGAAACTGAATAAAATATCAGGTTTATAAATGACTTTTCCCCTCGGTATTCTAAGCCACTGTATAAGGTCGAAAGTTATTGAAAATTCTATGTGTTCGATACAACGTGCATGAAAGAGATAAGCGAAGATTTTTGGACATTTGACTAATAACTCGTCATTAATCTGTTTCACTTTTGCTAAAAGCAACTCACCTTTACCTTTTATATGGATAACACTCCTACAGTTTACGTAAATCGGGTTAACATTTTGGTAAATGGCAAATAGGTCCTTGTTCGGGATTATAAGAACCGCTTTATGTTTAGGGTTGAATATTTCTATGGAAGTGACCTTGCTGAAGATTTGTAACGCATATAATTTGCAAATTGAAGTGAAACAGAAATTTGCAAAGGTAAACTATTTTCAAATGTAAAGGTAAGATTGTATAACTTTTGTTAGAGTTATTACAGTCAACGAACCCTTTATAGATGTATTTTGGATTTATTGTAAGACACTTGTGTTCAAGGTACGTATATTCTCCAATTGATAGATTTTTCCATCACTTGTTTGTCATGAATTATCCACTTGAAACAGGAAATTCGAGTTTACAAGATAAATTATTTGCTTATAATTAATGTACGTATAATTCATTATTAACTACTCTAATTGTAATAACTTAATACTGCATATATCAAAAATACCGAATTGCTGCAATAATAATAAATTGTGCAATATGAGAGGAAAGTTCAAATTATTTCGAGTGTGCGGTAGTTTATACCGAAAACAAACAAGTGAGGGGGCATGTGAGAATAGTACTTTATCCACATGACGCACACTATACGTTTTCTTCAACTGCACAAATTTAAAAAATACAAGTGACAAGTAACATTAACGCTGATTGCAATGTCAACACCATTAACTCTTAATTTGATATGTGATTGTAAAAACTTTTACATAGAAAAACCACACCTCCCAATGTATATTCTGGAACATACATTGTTGATATATTGCCTCACATAACCAGCAGAATGATGTGGAGCTCCATCTTGTTGTAATAAAAAATTGTTACGTAAAATGAAATTCATAAGCTAAATTAATTGATAACAGTTGACAATAACCTAGATTAGAAATAATAATATTTATCAATAAATTTAAATGGACATAGCCTATTACTCTTGTCCAAACATTAATATTTTTTAATCCTCAAGAGTCAGCTTTTTCTGTCCAACGAGAATCCCATTAATATAAAAAAGACTTAATTGGACAACATCCCATAGAGGAAGGTACTAAAGGCCCAAGGTTGATTCAGAATTTTTGTATTTTGCAGAAGTCTCGACCAGACTTGTAGGTCAAACTTGACCTATTCTAGACAACATCTCGAACCAAGCATAATTATTGAGCCAGAGACAAATTTATTTGTCAAGACACTTGGTGATCAGGTCAGGTACATTCTTGGTTGCCAATACTAGTATATAATGAATGATTATTTTTATGAATTTACTTTACACCAAATATTTTAGCCATACGAATGTTGCAATTGATTCTCCAAGTATTTTGATTAACTACGTTACTACATTTAATTTATCTTATTCAGTTTATATTATGCCCAGCAAAGCAATTTATCGTTCAAATTTGTTTTGGTTTTCATTTTGGCACTATGATGTATTGAATGAGACGCAGCATCATTGTAAGTTGATTATTGTTTGCAGGCTCCTCACAATTACTATTATCATTTCAATAACTGCAAATGTTATTGAATTAACAAAATAACTATTAATACTATAATAAGTATAATTATTCTCATTAACATATTTACATCTTTAGTTTCATTAAGTCCACTATTTACTTTATTTTTGTTTTATTATTTTTAGTAACAATAATAAGGAATGCAAGAATAACAAGTATTTCTGACTCATTCTTCTAACATCTAGATACCCAGATTTCCTCCTCTACCTTATTGATCATTCAATTGCCAATACTGCGTTTTAAATTATTAAGGTCAAGCATAGGCGATTACAGGTATGGCTAAAGCCAGGCCAGCAACTTTTGAACCATGTCCGGTCGACCATTCTATGACCTCGTGACCAAATAATGGATAAGCACAGGACTGCCTTCGTTTTAGCTGCACATTATTGTTTGGATAACCATAATCACAAATCACAATTCATCAAAGCGGAGTTTTCCAGTTCTGAGCTAGGAATGGCTCTTAAGACCAACTCGAGGGACTTCAGTATGGGCGAGAGTTATCCAAAAAACTAATTATTTCTCGATAGTACTTTTTTAATTATTATTAACTTCCATTGGGATCATCTAATACTTCTTGAACTAACTTATTTTTTATGGAGGAAATTTCTCATTAGCATTACCGTAATTTGAGAAAGATTTCTTGATATTTGTCTAGTGGTCAAATGTAAATGGTTTTCTAACTTGACGTACGTATCAGAAGAATTGTTTCTACTTGCTGCAGCTCTTCTGAGCCTCATTAGGATAAATTTTGGAACCAATTTGATTGATCTCCCACCCAATTACTCATCTGGAATAAGTATAATATTTAAAGAAAACGACAATCTCATTTTCTAACTTAATTCATACAATAGATGAGGATTATTTGTCGAAATTGTTAAAGAGGATGGCAAAATGGTGCATCCAAATAATAAAACCAAAAAATCGTATTGTTTTTATTTGTTCTGTATCACGCAAACTATAGGGTGGGTTAAAGCATTTGCTCGGTAGTGGACAAAAATTGCAGCACGTATTTAATAAGAGTGATAATAATTTTTACATTTGTATGAAATAATCTCACTTTATAGTCAATACTAATTTAGTACTAAAAAAGCGACAAAAATATGTTCTTAAACATAATATGAATCTGCAATTTCCAAATGTCTATGATATATCATCAATAGATGCTATCCTCCCATGGACAATACCCTTCCCTACTACAGACCTAAAGCTTGCCCACCTTAAGAAATCAAAAACACCAACATAAGTAATAAAACAAAAATTCCTAAGAACCTCAAGTATGATTACTTTTACAAGGTATACACAGATGCTTCAAAAAATCAAGATGAAGCTGGAACCGCCTTCTACTCCTAAAACCTGGCGAAAACCTTTATACTACTTCCTTTTAGATCTATCCACTCTGCTGAACTGTCTGCAAGAACTAGAAGCACTTCATGAATTTCGGAAAATTGGATCCAAGAATATCCTTACAATAAAAGATTCCCAAACTTCACTAACGGCAATCTACCAACAATATACCAACCATCCTATTGCCATTTATATTACATACACAACATAAATGTTAATTTCATGTGGGTTCCATCCCAAACCGGAATAGAGAGAAATGAAAGAGTAGATGGATTAGCAAAAATGAATACAACAACGAGCAATAAGTACAGAATAACTATGTAGTACATACCAATTCCAAAGCATTTTTTAAGAAGAAAATCCAAGGAAAAGCAAATCAGTACCAACATGAACCTTTCGAAACTGTTAAAGTTAACTGTTTCCGTCTAAGAATCGGACATACTCGTATCACGCATGACTATATATTAGCGGGAAATCACAAACCAAAGTGCGAGATGTACAATAGTGAATAAACATTGAAACACCTCTAAATCAACTGTTTAAAATATAACAATGAACTAAAATTGAATCAATTATCACATTCACTGGAAAAACTACTCCAAGAAGATTCAAAGAAACTTATGAATTACCTGAAAGACTGCAAACTAAGTAGTAAAATCTAGATTTTACGATAACCTCAATTATTTGGTAATAAAACTGCGTATTTGGTGCGTAAAAGAAATAAAAAAAATATAATAATGAATAGAAATAAATTGTATGTAATTTTGATACGATAGTTACATGGAGAAAATTCCAGAAGATTATTTAATTAAAACGCAATAGGATTAAATATCATAAACACTTTGTCAGAAATTATTTTATTATATATACGAATGATTTTAAACAACTTTTTAATGAATATGGGTATCGTTCTTGAATATATAGTTCATTCAATAAATTATAGGTAATTCGCTTGTGAAGTTAATTGTAATTTTGAGTTAAATAAATTTTTAAAAACATATTTTCGGACAACGAAAATATAAATGGCGCAGTCATTCGGATAGTGCGGTCGCGATTTTTCACGCAAAGTGCGATAAAAAATTCCAGCTAAGTACTTCAGTACCGCAGCACTAGATTTACGTGTTCAACGAGGAACTTCAGGACAGATAGCTGTAAGTGCCAAGTTTCCTCATTTTTATTATCTATCCTTATCAAACTCTAAGTAAGGAAGAGATAATTTATTAATTTTGATTCGATTAAGTATTTGAACGATTTAGATAATTTACTAAATAAATTTTGTAAATTAAACTTGAAAGACAATTCAGATTGCGAAAAAATGGCAACAGCAAATCCAAAAACCCTAAACTGAGAATTATTCAAATAGAAATTAGGAAATATGAAACCGGTAATATAAATACATTAAATAAATTTATTAACAGATGTGAAAGATTAATCGACACGTGATCGTTCTATAATAATTAAGACATTAACAACCATGTATTAGAATGCATTCAAGAGAAACTAGTTGATAAAGCGGAAATGATGGTAGGAAATAGGATTGAATTAAGTACATGGCAAAAATTTAAGGAAGCGTTAATACAATGTTTCGCTGATAGACGCGACTTAGATTGTATATTGCAAGAATTGACGAAAATAAGACCATACAAAAATGAAAGCCTGATAACATTTGGAAATAGATTGCAATTATTAAAAAGTCAAACAATACCATAAGTAAATAAGTAACAATTTGAATCTAGATGAGATCGACAAGAAATGCCAAATTAATCGTTGTGAAAAAACAGCCTTGAACACCTTTATAGCAGGATGTTCAGGTACCATACGCAATAATATGTATTTCAAAAAGCCTTGGTCGTTAGAAGACGCTATGGATTACGTCGACGAATTTGAAAACTTCGAGCAACTTTACGGCCAATGATCAAACCGTAAATTTTCGAAAAGAGCATCGGGAAAAAGAATCAAAAAAAGTAGAAATATATTTTATTCCTAATGATCCATTAACAGATTTTGAAAATTTCATAGAAACTAACGAACCAGAATCCAGTGAACAAATAATTGAAATAAATTTCACATCTAATAATTCATCACCAAAAATTCAAAAATTCATAAAAATGAAAGAATCGGAATTAGATCATTGAAATAAATGAACAATTAGAACTAGATCTCAGTAAATTATTTGATGAAGAAGAAAAAGATAAATTGAATGTAACAGAAAAGAATTCGGAAGAAAATATCATAATGGAAGGAGAAATGAATAATGATACAAAAGGAGAATTAGAAATAGAATTATTATTTGATAAAGTGGAATTAAATGTAGAATAACAATATACGGAATTAGATAAATTAAAAATGAATGAAAATGATAATGAAATTGAAGTAAAAGAAAATGTAATAGAATTAAATAGAAAAGTAAATGAAATAAATAATGAAATGACAATGGAAGAGAAAGATATAAATGATGTTACAAAACTAAATAATGATATATTAGAAAAAGAATGTTATGTTATAAAACCTGATATAATTACAAATATATTGGATATACAAAAACAAAATAATATGATTAATAAAAGAGACATGAATAAATAATGAAAATGAGAAAATGGTTATTAATTATGAAATAATTAACAAACAATTTGATAAGAATAATTGTAATATAAATTTAAAATATTTCAATAAAAAATTAAACGCCATGCTAAATAGATAATAGAAGAACAATTTTGGAAAAATAAATATTATCATTCATTACAATGGTAAGCAATTCAAGAAATTATAGAATGGATTTTTATATAGAGACCTTTCTTTATTTTCATATTATTATGTTATAGGAATAGATAAGATTTAGAATCAATAGAAATTTAAAAAGTGAAATATAAAAAAATTAGTGAACTTTTAGAAACTAGAATAATAAAAAGTTATTATTAATTAGAATATATAGAAGAAACTTAATAATATAATTCATAACGTTGTTCATTTAACTAATGGAAAAAGAAAATAATATAAAAGTTCAAATTATAATCAGTGTAACACAAATGAAACGTTTAAGGCAATTTGAATGAACCTCTTAATGTTTATCCTTTTGAAACTAGTCAATATGTAATTCATAATTTTAATTACTTAACGGAAATCGAAAATATAAGTGGCGCAGAAATCGAAAATGTAAAAGAAAAATATAATCGGCAAAAATATAATTGTCGCGAAATAGATGAAATTAAATTAATTCGAAACAATCTACATGGATATTTATTCATTGTATAAATTTTAGTGAAAGATATTTTTACTGAACAAAAGAACAAAAAGAGAAATTAGAATACTATCATATATACAAAAAAGAACATAGAGGAATTAACGAATTAAAGAAATCATTAACTGAAAAATATTATTGGCCTAAAATGTTACAGGATATAGAAAATTTCGTTAATAATTGTGAAATATATCAAAAGAATGAATATGATAGAAATCCCTTAGTAATTAAATTTAATTTAACCCGAACATCTAGCAAACCATTCGAAAATATACACATAGATACTTTTAAAATGGCTAATCAGTCATATTTAACTATGATCGACGCATTCTCTCGTTACGGTCAGGCATATTCAATGTCAAGTGTGAATGGAACCTCAGTTGTTGATAATATATCAAATTATGTTACTCAGCACGGTTTACCTTATAAAATTACAGCTGATTGTGGTTCAGAGTTTAAGAATAACGACCTTCAAGACTTCTGCAAATAGCACAAAATTGAATTACATTATACGACATCTAAGAATAGCAATTCTAATTCACCTGTGGAACGATTCCATTTTAGTCTAATTGAACATTTTAGATGCTTAAAAGAAACTAATAAAAATTTAACACCTGATCAATTAATTAAACACTCAACATCGGCATATTCTATTCACTTCGTAACACAATTCACACCATTCGAAATTATTAAAGGCCACATAAATAACCATGATCCGTTTGATTTAGACGATCACTTCGATATCGAATTATATTCAGAATCACAAAGAAACATCAAAATTATTATATGAAAAAATTAAAGATAGAAATGCTGATGTTAAAGAAAGAATAATCAATAAAAGAAATGAAAATAGAAATGATCTCCCTTCTTACGCAAACCAAGACATAGCTTACATCAAGACAAAATTTAGAGATAAAAAATTACTCAAATTCAAAAAGGCAGAAATTGTAAAAGACTCTGGAATATTGTTAGGGACAGATAAAGGAACTTATCATATAAATATAATAGGAAAACCTGAAACTAAAACTAAAAAATTGTTACAAAAAGATGAAGCTGACAACGATACTAATAATACTAGTTATTCACAAGAAGACTAAAACGGAAGACAGAGAAATCACAAATGTAAATAATTTATTATTACCTATTAATATAGGAACAAGTGACCTTATTTATACAAAACATAAATTCATATATTATATAGACTTAGAATATATTCATAGACAGATTAAAAGTTTAAAACAATATTATTATAGTTTGAAAAATAGTCTATCACAAGGGAACGCCACAAATCCTATTTCGTATCATAATTCAGCTGAATAATCAATGAGTAGAACAGAAATTTTGATTGATACTTTAGATAAAAAATCAGAAAATATTTATCTACATTTAAGATTAAAAAGAGGTTTATTAAACGCAGTAGGAAAATTAGAAAAATGGCTTTTTGGAACTTCGAATGATGAAGAACGATATGACAATGCAATGAATGTTTTACAACAAAATCAAAAACAAATAACTCACGAAGTTAATTTGCAAATATCATTACACAAAAAATTGATTGATCATTATAATACATCGATTACGACTTTATGGAATAATCAAAAGAAACTTTATGATAATTTAGACAAATTTCACATTCCAATAGAGAGTAAAGTAATAATAATGAATAATTTTATAAAATTTTATAGTACAATTTCACAGATTAATCTGGACTGTCAGAGTTTAATTACATTGATTGATAATATTGGAAACGCGATAACATTTTCTAAATTAAATACAATTCACAGTTCAGTAATATCGAGTCAAGAAATTTTAGAGATGATGAAATATTTAACTACTATTTATAACGGAGAACAAATTCCAAAATTTAATAATATTTTAACGTATTATCTCTTTCGGTGCTCACAAGTAACTTTTTCCAAATCCAAAATTATTTTTGCTACCCATGTTCCAATCCTGAAACCCAAAACCTATGAATTTTTCCATTTATACCCTATAATTCAAAATCATACAATATTTATCCCTCCTCAACCTCACTTGGCCAGAAATCAAGAAGTCAATTTTATTAAAGAAGAATGTCCAACGTTAGAAGAAAAATATTATTGCAAAGAAACATTTAAGTTAAAAAACAATTGTACTGTTGAATTGTTAAATGGACGCTAGCTGAAAATTGGGTTTTTAGTGATATAAATCTCCAAGAAACTATATTAGAGCAAGTGACGAACAACTTTCAGTGATTCCAAATTTAGATACTGAAATGATTTCCAAATGTGTTTTGGACCGTTACTTGAAAATAAGTTATCCATAAATTATAAAAACTCCAAAGAACTGTAGTATTCAAATAGAAAGTGAAATTTTTCAACCAACATACAAATTAAAAAAGGAAAATCGATGTTATTACCGAAATTAAACTTCAAATTTTGAAATAATCAAATTTATAAATCTCCAAATTTAACCAATATAGATTTTGAAAAATTATATGAAATTGCTAGAAATATAAAACCAATTCATGAAATTTATTATCCGCAAAGCCATGTATCAATAGGAATATTTACAATAATAATAATTTGTGTGATTAAATTAATAAAATTTTGGAAATTCGAAAATATAAAAGAACATTTGTAAGAAAACAGAAATTTGAAGAAAAGAAGAAAGAAGACATCGAATTAGAAGAAGGATGAAAACAAAATATGAAAAATACCTCCGTCATTTTTCACTCTTATTCAATATTCAATAGTTTTTTTAGCATCTAATTGAGAAAATCTTTATCGACCGTTTAGTAATTGTTATTTAATTCAGCTTTTAAATTTTTGACTTGAGATTCTTTTTTCAATAACATACATTTGCTTTACAATTACGATTCATTTAAAAGAATATTCTTTTTCATGTTCCCTACTTCAAACCTTATTTATTCAAGTTTCCAATATTAAAAAACTTATTTCAATGAAAATTATCAATTTCTGTTGTTGGAATGAAGCGAAGTGTCATATAATATTCGATTATGGACGTTAGAAAACAGGAGCCGCTGCGATATCCATCCAGTCATTAATTACAGAAACAGATCGGAGGGATCATAAATAAAATTCGACATCCCATTTGGCAACGTCGCGTGGAGGGAGGGGCGGATGTGACGCGATGATGGAACGAACTCGAGAGAAAAATGATCGTGTCAGGAAAGAGAAAGAGGGTGGGATGGGTGTAAGAGAGAGAGGCGACAACTTTGACCGGGGGTTGTTCGGCCTTGATGGATTATGTACCCACCCCCCTCGAGGGACGATAGTGGAATACGTTCTCTGCGACACATATCTCCCTCATACCAATTAGAATTCCTACGATTGAATCACTGATTACAATATCTACGAATACTCTTCGAGAGTTGATTTATAGCTTATTTTGAGATGGTGAGGGATGTGTTCTGATTGCTATTTATAGTTTGTTATCTTTTAATTTTGATTGTTTTTCATATATATTGAAAATATACACAATAACGAATCCATCACATCCATAATATATTTCGAATCGTAAACACAATTGATTTGGGAATATTTGTAAAATTAATACTTAATTTGGATTTTATAGAACATTATAAGTGTTCACAACGACGAAAATACTAAGTTAATATTCACTTCTAAGGATTCTACACATATTAAATTTATTATATTAATCAAATCGTGGGTCGAAGTTTACAAAACATTTTACCTGTGAAGCAAACTAACCTATAAAATTTATTCTAAAAATATCTATATTGGGTCCGGTTCTTTCTAAATCAAACTAGCTTAACTGAAAAAAATAACAAGTAAATGGTGCTAAAGTGAGTCGTGTTAGTTACACTACTTATATCTTAAGAACGGCCAGGAGAAGGACATAGGATACTTTTTATCCCGTTGTCGTGGGACATATATAATCCAATTTCCGTGGGACGTGACATAAAGCATGGTACAAAAAAACGTAACAAGAATATCGGAAAATACATCAGTCAAAACATCAGTCTAGCTGTTAATTTGTTAAAAATGGTATAATAAAACGCAACTGACAACTAAAAGTGATGTTATCTATGGTTGAGTATAATTGAAAATTTGACAAAGTTTGGAAGTTTATCGGTTGATGTGATTGTGTAAGGTTTCTATTAGCTTATCTTGACTAAATTATCATTAACAATGCCACGACCAGTATAACCGATTCTTTTCCGATAAAGCCATAATGCAACTAGGATTTGAAACATTGCGAATGAAAGGACTCAAAAAGAACAAGAAATTGCAGGTGTATAGCGCCATGTTAGTATGGTTCGACTTTGTGTTTATTAATCGGAAGATCGAAGCGAAGCAGGCTGCGAAACGGCTCGTTTATTAATGCGGAATCGTCGAGTAAACCTCAGAGATCAACAACTAGAGAATTTCTACGCACAAGAAGATATTAAAGAAGTACTTATTTGAATCGACCAGAGTTTCGATACAATTGCAGCACTGATTACTGTGCTCGCATTGGATCAATGGACGTTGTTTTTGTAGCGCATTGAAATTTTATGGACGCCACGATTGTGCTGCCTTCCTGGCTAGATGCCCGAATAAAGAAATTTCCTATCAAGCACTCAAGCATACAATGTTTATTTCTCAATTCACTTTATTTGGGTCAGACATTATCGAAGAACGCGGATTTCATCAGACATTCAATGTACTTATTCATTTGGATGTGTCTGGCTTACCAGCGTTTAGTTTAAAACCAAAGTTTGACTCTTTGGTGATTATAAACCAATCAAAACTGTGCAACGAAATGCATTTGATATTTTATAAATTGATGAACAATTTGATTTACGCGACGATACTCAAAAGAATATTAGAAGGTGAGTAAGTTCTCACTCCGAGGATCCCAATTATGCCAATACAACCTATTTGCTCTTTTAGTTTAAAGCACTTCAATACGTCTTACATTCGCTACGACCTTTATTCAAAGTTTTTGGTCTGAATCAAGAAAATCAATGTCTTTCCCATGGTCAATTACATGTGGTATGTTCACGGGCGGGAAGACCATCTGCGTTATTTGCTCTTGCGACTGATATCAAAACCATAAAAGGTAGTCTATCACAAGGTGCTTCATTGAAGAATAAAACCTATGCACCAAAATACCTGACCAAAAAAGAATAATCAAGATATATGATTCTGTTATTTATATTTATTAACTTTGCTAACAAATTCAACTAGAAATAAAAAATATTTATTGCTTCTATGGCGAAGCAAATTTTACCGAGTTAGCTAGTTCAAAATAATGAGATCATATCGTTTCCTCAAGTTCGTTAAACTATTTGAGTCAGCAATATTACGTTTGAGTAATCACGTAACAACGATGTTAAATCCGAATCATTTGATGGTCATGAAATTGATATATCATAACCAATTTAGAAATTGCAGATAATGTTACAACAAATTTTATTTCCCACTCATCATGAGATTAACAATAATCTATTCATCTATAATAAAAAATTTAACAAATTCACTTGATCTTTTTTCTAAGAATGTATAGTTTGAGTAAACATTTTCAGAGTTTAATTATAATAACTGTACCTTCAAAATAAGCAATATGTCGTCTTTCTTTGGTTGCTTTTTTTTGGTCTTTTGACGGTTAATATAATTAACAAATATACTTGCAACACGTTCATGTTAGCTAGGAAATATATGGAGCAATTCAAGAAGTTGGAATTATTCCACAAAGCACTATAATCCTAGTCAAGTTCTCTAGTGTTAGCGACTTTTTTAATTTGCAATTTGTGTTAGTGGTTATGCCAACTACCAAGTATGTGTATTTCTGGTTATCATATACGAAGAAAACCCAGATATTTTTAGAAAGTGAGCTTTATCTTAACAAAGGAAGAAAATAATAGTTTAATAAACTATGAAACACTTTTTGACTGATAACAAGACAAACTAAATATTAGAAAATAATTTTTCTAAGGTTATGACTACTTATATCAATATTTATCAACATTAAATATTAATAATATCAATGGATATCAAGCACCGCCCGATTTTTTATAATGAAATAATATATTTTATAGATCACACTATACTTATTCTAAATTCTAAATAACTTTTCTCTAATTTTTAATTTATAAAGCAATTAAAGCTTGTTTTCTCCATTTTTAAACTAGCAGCAGAGCTGTTGTGCAATGTAAGTGTTTAAAATGTAACTGTTTCGATTTCTGTTAAAACAACGTGTATGATAATCGGTTTTCAAATAATTCATCTGTATACCTTAATTGGAAGTTTATCCTAATTTTCATGACATTTAGTTTTAGCAGGTTGGTACACCACCATAATTTAATGCAGTTAAGAATTTGTCAAATGAAGTTTTCCAAAAGAGATGGATTCGGAGAAGGGCTACAATAGCGTGACTCCATCATCCTAGTTAATAACGGTGTCTACTGATTTCAAGGAAACCAACTGTCCCGGAAGAGAATTCTGAATGGTCGCATTGAGAACCTCTACATCTTTATTTTTCGTCGCCAATATCACTCGTTTCCCTAGCCAATTATGGTTATATTGAATTGTTGCGCTATATCTCTGACAGAAATCTGTGGGTAATGTGATGAATCCGGTCAAGGTGTCCACTGCGACTTTATTATTCCCAATGTCTAACAACTTCTTCGCATACACATTTGCAGTTTCATCTTGTTGCAAAATTACGAGCATGTAAGCAGTGACCTGTCACTATCACAAAATATCAACAAAAAAAGAGCACGTAATTTGAAATGTCACTATCACAAAGGATCGCCGGAGTAAAGAAAGTTGTCGCGCACGTAGCGGTAATCGTCACTCACAAAGATAGAAGGATGCACTCTCTGCTTGATGTATCGATCGACATTGAGGATGGATCGACATATTAGTTGGTTGTCAAGTGTCAAATATTATAGTTAAGTTCAAAAATTTGTGACAAAACATCAAAGAAAAACAAAATTGTTGTTTTTATTTAAAAATCCAAACATTTTCATATTTATTCACCTTTTAAATTTTCTCTTGACTTCCACTTTATATATATATATATATATATATATATATATATATATATAGATAGATAGATAGATAGATAGATATAAGATAAAACAATGGATCTTGTTTACTTTGAGTAATGCGGATAGCCTGAATTATTATAACTAATATAATTTTTTTTGGAAACCTAATAAAAATCAAAATATTAGAAAATTACGTTACCCTATAATCACAATGTCTGGTAACAAACGCAGCTTAACCTTTTACAGCTTAATACAGAGTATTATCCAGGTGGTTTTTACCCTATTCTCCTCATAAAAAATAAGATAAACCAACATATGCCGCTATCATAAATTGAAAAGTTTACTCGTCTGCACCCTGTATATATTTCATTTCATGAAATAAAATTTAAACAAAATTACTTCATACAAATACATTGGTTAACAAATTAACTGAGAGTTCCAAATGATAATAATAAACGTATATTACATCATTTTGAAGTAATAAAATTTACAGAAAAATCTTATTTTCCATTAAAATCCATTGAGACACCATTTGTATCTAAATATAGATATTACCTTTTGTTTTTAATGAATATATCTCTTGTATGGAGCAGATATTTAAAAAAGTAACACTTCCAATACGATTTATTATAAGCATTAGTCACTGACATACGTCACAGCTGAAACTAGAAAAGATGAAAAATGCATAAGAAAGACGCTAGGGAAGCTGAAGCTCAAAGCGAAAAATACAAAGTAGAAAAAACTCGGAAGTGGGGATCAGAACTCACAAACAGCTAAAGTTTTTGGGTCTCCTGTGGGAAGCAACGCATTGATACTCGCAAGTGATGGATGTCGGTGATAATGCCCTCTCGTCAATTCCCGTCCGCAACACCGGCCGAACAATGCCGCTTTCCTGGTAATTCACTGCTACCCCTATCTATTCATTTCTACCATTTCAACCCTGTGATGTTTCCTTTCTCTTCCACGTCTTTAACAAATGCTCTAGAATTGTTACACAATAACATTCCATTTTTCATCATTCTACTCATTATTCATCAATTCATATTAGAAAAAAGTTGAATCCACTAAAAGCCTTTAGATATGAAAGGGTTTTTGACGGTTATAAATAGAAACACATCTTTTAAAAGCAATAACAAATATTTTGAATTTATTAGAGAAATTATCATGAGAACAAGCGAGCTTCAACAATAAATCTAATATTAATACTGTTACTTCAAGTTTTTTCAACAACTCATTCTCTGCATACATACGGGAATGCTTCAAAAACTTTTAGGTTTATAATAATATTGATACACGATCTACATATAATAAATCAGAAATTAGTACGATCGTAGTAGAAAGAATGCAAAAATACGATTAACGAATACAACCAATTAGTTTAATCCCAAAATTTAAGAAAAGAAGACTTAAAAATTCATATTTTACCTTCTTCAAGGTTTCATTTTATCTCTCTACCGATTAATATTTATATTTATTTAGTACTACAATGACAAAAATAACTATTCAAAATTAAGATAATTATGACGCTATCTCCAATATGAGTAATTTTCTTCATCTCTGTCATTCTCAGCATGCGTTTCATTCAAGTATACATCAGCATTTCAATCACTAACAGGAGAAAATTAACGAAAAGCCAAAATCTTTGTTGGTCATATGGATGTTGATTAGTGTATTAATGAAGCTTGTAGATTGAAAAGAGATGTTTCTATAATTTTTTCTATGATCTGTATAAGCTGGGTAAATTATGCTACTAAGGAACATCCCTATCACATAGAGTGTTAAGAAGTCAAGAATTCACGTAAATTCTTTACTTTTTAAGCTAAATGTACCAATTGAAACGGGACGATGATCGTAGTACAAACTCACAGACACAAGTAAAGAAAAAGTCACTATTGGTATCTAAGAGTAACTATGAAATTTGTACCCTGAGAAAAATATATAATTTCTATCAGAACTTGTTTAAAAACATGAACCGATTATTATGTCGTATTTGCTTTGTAATATTTTATCTTACGGACGACGTATCTGTGATTCGAGCAATCAATAGGGGTCAAGTATGTTAGTAGTATTGGCAATACTGCAGGATAACTTGTCTTTATTTGGAATTCATATAATTATATATTAGATTCTCATTATTCATAAATTCATTCTAATCTAATAAGAAAAAATTTCTTCAAACAATATTTAAATTCATCAAAGCCGGATCTGTATGTATGTTAAAATTTCACCCCTTGGTAATTTAATGGCTAAATTTTACACTTTCGCATATGCCATTACAAAATTACGCCCTAGTTGTGTTGGTGAATAAAAATGCATGATAACTTTAACATTGCTTGTTGTATATGTGACAATAATTATAGTACTAACTTTATCGTGTTTTCGTTCGTATCAGAGAGTTATTAAGTCATTTTACAATAAATTAATAAATATGAAGCACATACAGTAAGTGTCTAGTTACAGATAAGATAAAGAACAAAAGAATTAAAAAAGTGACGCAATGAGAATAAATAAAAGAATAAGAAGAATAAACAATAATACATGAATAATTGGTGTGGACAGATCATTAGAATGAAGACAGAACGGCGAGAAAAATTATGGAGCCTGGTAAATAATACTATAAAAAGATCAAGGGGTGAACCAAGAAAGAAATAGTTAGACCAAATAGTAAAATTGAAGATTACAAATGAGAGTTAATAACATCAAACATTATACTTCTTGGAATTGCAACTTTCGCAACTTTTTTATGCTGTCTGGTATCATGTCTGTCAAAAGTGATATGAAAAGTTTGCTTATCAATGAAAATTCACTATATGAAAGTTTAATTGAATAATTTTCACTTCTGTCGAAATTTTTAACATATGTTTGGTTGACTTCCGGCTTCAAAAAGTACTCTACTATTTTAGTAAGCCAGTGAAAGTAAATTTAATATTATAAAATTTCCAGAAGGAGAAATGTATTCTGAAGAACTACCACGAGAAGATATCGTCAAGCATAGGAGTATCTTTTTTTGTCTTTTGAAATGCAGTTTTGAATTTACTTCCCCGCTTTTTTGACAAAAAAGAGTCACATTATTTCCCGTTTAACTTCTGTCAATAATAGAATATTAAAAAATTAAAATCATCGATAATGATTTCCAAAACTTTAGCGTCACTGAGAGTATTAAGTTTTGATTTTTATTCCACTTGTTACTTCTCAGAATATTTGAGTGCCCTATTTTCCTCATGTTAACTAGAGCTTCTTTCTACTTATTTGACATTTATTTACTTTTCTGTCTGATACTGACATTATTTCAATCGAAAAACCTTCTCAACATGACCACAGATTCCGTAATTTTTTTTCTAACTATTGTCATTCTAACAAAGTGATTAATCGTAAAATATTTCTACAGACTTTGATTTAGTTCATAAAACTTGGCAATTATTTCACATCGTTTGTTTTCTATTAGATTTTCCATACTTCAAACAAAACATCTAACAGAGATATAATGTTTATACCATACAATTTTTTATTTTTTCGCAATTCTTCCTTCCAATGGTGCTACGTTCCTTGAAGAACCTTGGTCTCTTAGACAACTGTTCACTATTCTACTCCAAGTTCTACTTTTATTAGCCAGTTTTGGACGCCTAGTTATTTTAGATACTATTCTACGTCGTCCTGCCATCTTATGCATGGTCGTCCTGGTAGTCTGCGGCCTTCTGGCTTTTTCGAGATTTACTTCTCCGTCATCCGTTCCACATGATCAAGCCATGTTTGTCTCGCACTCTTGATCTTTGATACCAGGCTGGGCTCTCCGTACCGTAAGTCTCAGCGTTAATAATAATATCTGGCATTAATACTGTACGGTAGATTCTATCTTTTGTATCTGATATGTAGGTGGAATTTCAGCATCTTCGGGACACTGTAATACGCCTTTTTTTAGTTAGGAGAGAGCCAATGTTTTTAAAGTTAACACGATCGAAGGTTTAGTTATCTACCATTAACGCTGCCATGTCTGCGGGGTATCGGCTGTGCGACATGACCATGTTCTCAATTTTAGCTTTGTTCACATTGAGGCTTGCTCGATTGGATTCATCATTGAGTGTTCGAAAGTTCTCAAGTTTCGTAAAATCCATTTCAGAATTATTATTTTCACTTTCATCGCATAATCGTTACTTTCATATATAATACCATAAACTTAAAAATATAATCATAAATATTTATCTGCTAGTAAAATTCGATACTTAAGACTTCACACAGTCCATATATCTTTGTAATGATTTTGTTTAACGATAATCTAGAGGATATAAATCAACACGTTTCATGATAAAGCTCTGTCTCTGTCTCGTAGAACAAATTGAAAAAGTAGGAATTTTTAAGCAAGTTTGAGTTATATAACATTACACAATTTAGTCTTATCTCGTCCTCTATTGGAGAATACCTCGCATTGAACAAACAAACAAATTAAATTTTATATATTATCTTAATTTACACATTAATGTATGAGTATATATCGTAAAGGAAAGTTTCTGAGACGGATATTTAATCACTTAAGGTGAAAATCTTGATCTTGCATTTGATCTTAGTCTTCCACGCACAGTTTTAATTTGGCTTTTCTCTTATTTTTTGCTAGCCAAGTCCAAAACCAATCTCGATCAACATTATTATTTTTCTAAGCAAAAAAGCTTAGTATATACTACGTGGTCTTGGTCTTAGTCTCTCACACTTGGTCTTGTAAACTCTTAACTGTTCTTGTTCGAACCAGATCAATCTTTGCCAACCATAAAGTGTAATATGAACCACTTGATCTTGATATTGATCTTTCACACCTAGTCTTCGTAGCGCAAACCTTCAATTGGTCTTGGTCTTGAACTGAGACTTAAAGTGTGCGAGTTTACTTACATTATATGAGGATGATAACTTCATTATCGGAGCGCGAATCAGTTTAATTTTAAACACTGATTTAGTGATAGTGTAAACAGTGTGTCAGTATGAATATCACCAACAGTGCGAGAAATTCCAATATAATAGTCTTCAAATTTCATTAAAAAGAAATACCTTCTTCAGCTACAGGCTATATTTATGTTAACACAACATAACCTAGGTTACACATTTTTACAAAATTTTTTTTGGCTGAATTTTCCTCTTTTCTCTGAAATGTTAGTACAGCAGTTCCAAATCTATTATACATACAAATACAGGGATATAAAAATATGGAGAATTTTTCTTTAAAACTTGAAAGTATTTAACTCTAACGTTAACTCTTATGATTACCTACTAATTTTTGCTGCTTGATCATGTTTACTGCATAATGATTAAGATCTCTGAAGAGTTCCACCTCAACTTTGTCAAGTTAAAATAAAAATTAGTAAATTGGAATATCGAAAATCCTCCTTTCTACACATAATCGATCGAAATTACGGTGTTTAATGTACCCTACATGGTCATTATCTTGGAAGCCTCGTGCATAATATTTTTCAGTGGCGTATCAAACAATACTACTTTATCAAACAACAAGTGACAATCAATTAATGATATTTATTTTTTTATGGTCAAAAGCAGATAATTCGAGGTAATAGTTGAAGTTTTGGATAAATGATAAAGTTGATTATACTAAGGCACTATATATTATCTGTTCTAGGATGAAAAAAAATTAAGCGATTAAGGTCTAATGTAATTGCAGGAAGGCTTCTCCAAACCTATATCCGAGATTTCACAATACGTGATTTACTTTGGAAAATCTGCGATACACATCTGCACACGCATTTTAAGCATATTCTTCAAAATTCTAATGATAAAATGAAATCATTTTACATTCATTGAATCTGACGCGATAAAGACATTCAATTTGTGCATTATTCAATGAACTGATTATTTTCAATACTATCTTCGTGAAATTATTGCTGATTTAGTATCAATGTAATAATATTCAAATTTCACTTTCAAATCTTTAATTATACTCTACAACCAACCCATCTATGACAGCATAATCCATCATTCTATTTCTATAAATATCTTCTTCTGCCCACATTCAATTTGTTGTCACTAAACGTGATACTTCATAAATTATCATTATTATTTCTAAAAAGTTCTGTACGACAATGGATAACAAAGTAAAGTTGTCGAAGAAACCGGTCTTAATGTTTAAGAAATTATCAGGATTCATTATTATGAGCCTCACTTCATCTGATGACTTTATAATAGCCGGTACTATGGTTTTTGATGGCGGAACTTTGGAATTTTTGTCACCGTTTTTGAACTTGGCTATTAACGGAAATAAGTACCAATTGTCGTAATTCTCTGTATACTTCAAGAATATTAAATCTTCAATCACTTAATCGTTATTCAAATTGATCAGGAAGGTTGGATAAATTACTCATAAAAATTCATAATTATAGCAAATTTGTTATTATATCTAATTAGATAGAAAGTTTTTTTTTAAATATAGTTGCTATGACAATAATCAAAAATTACGACATCAATTACATTTGTCAGGAAAATAGACTAAATATTAATTAAAAACAAACAGAAGGAAAAGTTTAAAAAACATTTCAGTCATATACATCGAATAATGTTCAATTCGAGGTTAGAACTTACTTCTTTTGGAAGCTCTAAGTTCTTTTGCATTCTTAATCATGTTCTAATAGTACAAAAAATATGAATTTTCAAAACAATATGACAACAAATATAGTGAACTCTGGAGCTCTGCAGGTACTCAGAATCTGTTTATATTTCTTCTCTATATTTGCTCGGTATTTTTTTTGGTGTACCAACAACATTTTTTGTACATCCTTTCTACTGTAGCTCAACATGCAAGATATGGTCCTTTTTATGTATATATGTAATTGGATTAGAATCATATGGGGAGGTTGGGATAATTATTCTCTACATTATGCCCAGGACTGTCCCACAGAGAGAGAAAAAAATACCCGGAAAAAAATGCGACTGCCTATTTCCACTTTTCAGTTTATCCACCATCAATATATAATTCAAATACTAGTAGAGATTATGTAGTTTTACATTGAAATACATATAGTGACAGACTATTGACAAACGAATTAGGTCTACAATCATGATTTCTTATGTTTTCTAGAGCTATCTGCCCAATTATTGTTTGAAATAGATATGATTTTTTTCCAGTAACAACTGAGTTATTTAACACTATTCCCACCGCGGCCGGTCAAGTGACCGGTCTTTCACAACTTATATTTTCAATATTGAATACAAACCAATAACCAAATACCGGTATAAAAATATATATATTTTTTTTTTTCATTCAAGAGTACATATTCTAAATGTTATTCTTTTTCGTTGCATTTTTTACAAATGGGCTTCCCAATTGTATATTTTCAGCATATGTACTTTTTACCTTCTAGACAGATTTTGTTCGTCCCGGCTAAATTCAAGATAACTAAAAAAAATCCACAAGCAATCTCCGAGATTTAGATTTTTCCGAATAATTTCTGGCCATTTGGTCGCTCACATCTACGCCAAATTTGGTGCTATTATACAATTAAATTGATTCTGGTGTTCGGGTATCATTTTCTTCTACGGAGTAATGAATTGAGCTTTTTTCTTGATTTCTCTTTGTAAAGTATCAACATACAATTAGATAAGTTTGGTTGAGGAAAGTACCATGTCGTCGTTTTCCAATTTTCCCAGTCTTGCTAGCTATTTTCTATTTGCTCTAAATGTCCCAAGAATCTTAGTTTTTTTGCTAAAAGTTTGGTTGCTAAAGGTACGTGTGTAAAAAAGTTGCCTGTGGCCAGCTACATTTTTTCCACATCCTACATACAGTTCTACTATTCTTGTAGTGACCAACTCTCCAAGAGGAGCTGAAGGTTGTCTACTTTAATTTTATCTCAAATATAGAAAGCCGTTTATTAAATAATTGCTACGTACCTACATCGGATACTAACCTAAATTTTATACTAAATTTTTCCTGTTTATTGGGCACTTCTTGAGTGAATCTACACTTTGCTTCCGTTGGAAACAATTGTTCGTCAATAGTAATGTATGGTCCTAGATCTTAAACTCATTACAACACGGAGTATTTTAGAAAAAAGGCGGGCCATACGTATTATTCAAAAGAAGTGCTATATTTACATCCGTAGCTTCATATGCGCCGCGTGCGAGTAGAATCGCAAAAAATGTATATAAATTTGCAATAGACAAATCCCATTCATATTCCAACACTCTAAATGCCTCTAAATAAATTTATAGTTTTGGATTGCCTCTTAGAGAGAAACTATAAAAAAAATTATGAATCGAACTTATAAATTTCTGTAAAAATATCTAAAAACGTTGTCCGAGCACAGAAGCTTTTAGCGTGCATAAAATGTATTTAGGTAAAATTTATTGATTAAATTAAAAGTATAAAAATTATTTTGCATCTTATTGTGGTTTGTAACATTTTGACGTCGTTAATTTTAAATGACTATATATTTTTTATTTTATCTTGAAAAATAATATCTGTTCCCAAAAAGGAAATGTTTCATACTATTTCTATACTGAATTGTTTTGTGGTCATTGAAATTCTGTGAACTCTATAGCTGCTTTTAGTGTATAGTGCATAATGAACACCTGGTATTTATATCCTTGCATCAAAACGGAAATACAAGCAAACGTAGTTATTCACTAGCACATATTGGTTCAATAAAAAATAAATCAAACGTTTTCTGTAGTAATTACATTTGTTATTATAGTGTAAAACTCTCACGCACAATAGCCCACAACTTAGATTTATTTTGTATTTGCATCCAAATTATTTTTACCATCGCCACTTCCTAACGACATTATAACTATTCCACCAAATCTATTTTTAATAACATCGTCGAAGTGTTCGATAAGAGTATTAAGTGGTTAGCTTTCTGATTGGTCAAATATTCGGCGGGTCCTGCGATGTTTTTACAGAGCCGCACTATTTCATATATCAATGCAAATCACATTAACATGAAGGAATCCGTAAAAAAACAAATAACATGAAAGTGACTATCAATACTGAAACCTTAGAATACTAATTATATTATTTTATAACTGATAAATTGGTTTGTCACATTTTTGATGGATTGTTTGATGATCTTATTTACAATTGTTTATTTTCGTATTTCTGATTTGGCTTTTGGTGTATTAAGGCTCCTTGATGGAAAACAATGAACAATTTAATTTTTTCCCAACAGCCAATTACTTTGATTTCATTATGTATATTATGTTAATATACTTTATTTTATATTTCGATTCCTGTCACATGAATATCAGAGTCAAACAATAATTAGCTATTCACAAATTCTACATCCAACTATACTAATTGATACAATTTTAAGAATAATTATGTCCTTAATTTGATAACATAACTTAAGCTGCTTAAGTTTTGCGATAAGAACGATTTCGGTATAATATTTTTTTCACATTTTTCATTGTCATGGATTCAACAACAAATTAATCAAAGCCGAATGGAAAATCTATTATTTACTACTTAAATAATTTAAGCCATTCTTTTTTATTTTCACCAATTCATGTAAAATAATTAAAAGGGCTATAAATTCCATTTAATTTGAAGAAAAAGGGATAATTCCTTTGTAGAATGTGAATAATTCTCATACCTAGGAAAAATTCCTTCGCTCACTATATTGAGCACATCTATAACCTGTGCCATTCTAACTCTTTGTACGTTTCTGTAGTGAACAATGACATCAATAATGGCAAGATGATAATATATATAATATAGAAGACGAAATTCCTGGCTAATTTTTCTGATATGTTCGATGCAAGTTGGAAAATAATGATTACTAGGAAAAAAACTCTACTCACTCACAAGACAAATAATGAAAAATATATGAAACAATAAGGAGAAGAAGACAAAAATGAAAAAGTAGTAAGCATATTTCATCAAAATCTCTTTCATTTTTCTATCAAATATAACCCGTTTCTTGAACTTCTAGCAGTTACAATTAATTTTGTCATCTTGATCACAACAAAAAAAGATTTTGAATGTTTCTATAGTAATTTGAAAAATATCACCAAATATCATCTCTGATTGATGAGATACAGGTTAATTGATTGAATTTAAATCTTTCTTGTTAATTATAAACTTAAATTTCGAAGACTGTTCTCTCCACACTAATTTTACAATTTGCAGCATCAGCATTGTTACACAAAAAGTAGTACATTGAAGTATTGAAGCAATGGCATGCATATACAAGTCTAATTTTATTCTAACATATTTTGAAATGTATGTGGTGGATACACTCACAAGAAAGAAAAAAAAATATTTTCAGAATTGTCTATTACCTATTTTTTTGTTATAAATCTTATACTCCACCTTTAGTATATAATATTAGATCATTAGACAACGAAATTTGGTACAACAATAGTTTTGACAGAGCTGCGAAACCATCATAACGAATACTATTTTTCTCGAATATATATTGAAAATAGAAAGAATACATATAAAAAAACATTCTTCATAAATTTAGAAGCAATATCCGCTTCATTTTCCAGCACTTTTCTTGAATGAAGCAAAAAGAATTTTTTGTTGATAACAACTAATTTGATGAAAATTTCTCATCTCTTCAAAGAAGTTTGCTGCAATACTCAAAATTAAGTCAGAATCTTCTTTAAATAATTTACAATGCATATTGAACACTCTAATCGACAAAACTCAAAATATACCCGTGTGACTAGAATTTTCCTCTAAATTACAACATATGATACTATGTCACAGTTGTTTATATTCTCTATCATGAATATAACTATAGTTATTTAACCAACAAGTACGTTAATGAAAGTGATTAATGATAGAGATATTTTAACGTTAATGTTCCAGATCATTAATCGCATTTTAAGGTATTAGTTGGTAACAATACTTTTTCCTCGACCGTATAGTAAAGAAATAATTTTTTTAGCTATATCAACAAATTATTTTGCAACGAATTCTCAATATATCCTTCTGCCACAGCAGTAGATTTCCAACCACCAAGTCGTTTGATAGCTGAAAAATCTGCACCACTGTCTGTAAGTATCCAGACAGACGAACGCCGGAAGAATTGAAAAATGCGGCTGCACCATTTTTGAAAAAGTGGCTATTATAGACAACATCTTTGAAAATGTATTAACACCAATGGAATGCGTATAACATTTATTATTGTTATAAAAAATATAAAAGCGTTAGTGTTGGGTATGTACGGGCCTCAATGAAATGAAGCGTTCAATTAAACTATATATTAAATATTCTTTTTGTGTGCATTTTAGATGCTTCATCTGTTGCAAGATATTTTGATCCTAAATCTTAAGCGTCATCCGTTTATAATTTCAATCATACATCTTCTCTCATTGCTCCAGATACTTCTAAGATCAAGGCAATGATTTTCTTGTTTTATATTTACGATGTCATTAAAAACAGATTGTCAGAAGCATCAGATATAAATGCTTGTACATGTTCTTTGTAGAGCAGCTTTAACTTCTTTGGTACATATCATTTTTTCCCTCTTCATAAACATTATTAAGTTACTAATGTCTATTCTATTTTCCAAATTCGATGTTGATCTAAGTTTTGAGTATTTTGGCATATCTGAGAAATATGTCTCTGAATTATGCTTTACTTATTTCTAATTGTACCAAAATATAAATTCGGCATACGTTTTTTCATACCGCCTTCTGCTGTTTTCCGGTAGTAAACTTAATGATGCTGAATTAGCATTAAATTACCATCCACCTCCATTTCTTTGAAGGATTCAACGCTAATTACCACCAAATTTATTTATGAATATAAAACACAAATAATGACAGCATAACTTATTTGTTTCTTTGGTTATCAGAAAACTATGCATTTATATGGGTCATTAATGTTTGATTTTGTGTGATTTTGCGAACGTTTATAACGAATGTAAATACACTATCGACGGAAAATTATTATTTGATTTGATAAACAATATCAAAACTATTCTCATCTAAACTCTCTGATTACGGTTCTGAAAGAGGTTGTTAAAATCTCGTTTAGGCTGCGTGATACTTGCAACTACGGCACATATATTAATGTTCCTAGATTATGCTAATTCAGTGTATATACATAAACATCTACTTAATGTAGATCGCCTTAATAAAAAATTGGATGCCATCTCAAAACACCCGATTACTTTTTTAACCAACTTTTAATTTTCTTTTACTACAACACTGAAATGATATATCCTTGTAAGCCGGTTGAACTGGAAGCTACTTTATATTGATCGCGAAGATATCGAAATAAGAAACACGTAATGAGTAAATTATTACAATGATTTATTAATGAAGGATATTATTTACTAGTTGTTTCATTGTTTAACGATAGTAAGGATGAGTATTTGTAAAAAAAACCTCGAAGGAAATTTGCTAACGATGTTTATATATTGATATATCAATAACAATATTATTGAATGAGTGAATGAAAAATATTTGGAGTATAGTATAGTCTATTTTATTATATTGAATGGAATCGACTAAACATTTTAAACCCTTTTCCTTTGCTTTCAATTTTTTTCTGTACAATTATTATAAGTACGACACATTAAAATTAACAAACTGTTTGGATTACATACATTAAGAATTTATATTTCACCATACAGACCAATATCTTTCAAATATTGGATTAGGCTTGGTAACTGTTTCACGTTGTTTAAACTTTCTTGGAGCTAACTCCGTAGCTGGTGGCTACGGCTCTTATAGGAGTATTGTGGACAACTTTGCAGTGCTGATATTTGCGAGCATTAGAAATGACCATTAAATGTCCGTGACTCAGTCGACTATGCCCGATGCGAAGTCTGCGTACAACAACTAAGTCTACGATTCTTTCAAGTTATTAAAATAACACCTAGCAATTAAAAAACAAAAAATGATTATGTAATACATGCTTTGAGATGAATGACCTACGTTATAATGTAACGTAATAATCTAAAACAACGTTGTGTGACTAAGAGTTTCACTGCATTCAGTTCACTGCAACAAGTAATATCCCGTGGGTTATGTGGGTTCTTTTCTTCTTCTTACTAAATTGTCTACTCCTCAACAATTGGAATTGAATAACAATATATTATAATACAGTTTGTGTCTCAGCTCAAGAAGAATTTGGTAAGTAAAGAAATATTACCAAATGTTATTATAAAAAAAACTGTTGTAAGTAATGATACAAATAGTTGGATCTAAATTCACATGAATAATACACAATCGAGGGTTTTAGGATTCATCGACGTCTTCCTGTAATACTTAGCACATCTTTCAGCATATGTTAAGATAGATATATAGATCAGGTTTGGATTCAATATTTGCTTTTATTTGACATTGTTACTTGTCACATATATTATATATGTCAACCCTCGGTGTATGATAGTATTAATTTGGATCTTTGAGGAAATATTTGGTGCAAGTTCAGACACTAGCAACATCCTATGAATACCTAAAAACTATATTGACAGAGAAGGGGAAAATAGAGGCATAAATAATAAAAAGGGGTCATGATAATGTTCTATGAAATAAAAAGTTTCACGATATAATAACTATACATACAGAGTGAGTTTTATGTATGGAATAATTTAATTGTCTCGGAAACGGCTTGTACGATTTTTATTAATTTTTGTGCGGGTCTTGTGATATAGCTACAATGTTGTCAGATTGTATTTACATTGTTGTCAGATCTTTCCTTTTTCCGGAAAAATGATGAGCTTTGTTCTTTCAAATGGATCACTCTGCATATTTTTCGCTTTTAGAGATCCTTAAGAAATACTTATTATTTTTACTTTTTGTATTAATGGTAACGTAAATCGGCATAATTGTAGATACTGGTCACATAACAATGATCGTTGGATGCGTGAATCCCACGCCCATTATCCCGAAAAACTGAATGTATGGGCTGGAATAGTAGGCGACAAAACAATTGGTCCTTTTTTCATGGAGGGAAACTTAAATGGTCCGGCGTTTTTAGATTTAAACAATAACAATATTCCAAACGACAATATTTGGCTACAACAATATGGTGCCCAACCTTACTATGCGTGTGTGGTGAGGCAATAGTTAAATAATGTATTTCCCAGAAGATGGATTGGAAGGCACGGTTTTATCGAATAGCCCCCGTGATTACTCAACATGAATCATTTAGACTATTTCCTGTGGGGTCACGTAAAAAATATCTTTACAAAACAAAACCTGCCAATATTGAGAAGTTGAAAGATAGGATTAGCACAGAAATAAGAAGAATTGAACATTCAGGGATGTTGCAAAATGTATTGCAAAGTTGTAATCGCGTTTACTGTATGTTTTCTAAAATTCATAATCTTTCTACTTAACGAATGTGGCTCTACTTATATGTATGTACTTATAATAATGTACTACTAATATGACACAAATATTTAGAGTTGTCTTTTGTCTGGAGTTGTTGTAGGTTTTCCGCGCCATGGTTTGGATAAATATTTTACTACATCAGTTTCGTTAAACTTTTCACTTACTTACTGACTCTAGACTTTGTTATGAGATTTGTATTAGCACATAAATTATTAAAGAATATTCAAATTAATGGAGTTTTTCAATCGTAGCCATCTTAATGTACAATATTTATTGTAACTAATGGAGATAGTGTGAATGTTGCTCCGAAATTATAGCATTTAGGTATGGAGAATATTACATGAAAAATAATCAGTATTTCTAAAAACACAAAATATATAGGGTGATCCATTTGAAATAACAAATTATTTTTTTGGAAAAAGGAAAGCTCTGACAAATATGTAGATATCACCATAATAACGACCGCATCAAAAGACTCTTGCGCACAAAAATTTATGAAAATGGTACAAGCTGTTTCCGAGATAATTGAGGTGTTCTATACATAAAACTCACTTTGTATAGTAACATATACAAATGAAAAAAAAAAGGTCTTAGCTGAGATGATCACAATTAAACTAGAATATCTAAGAACAATGTAGAAATGAAGTGCGACAAATGTAGAAATCGAAACATGAGACAAGCAACAAAACAAGAAAAATAGTTAATAGTTAAATTGATATAGACATATGTTCAGAGTGAAATTAAGCTTACAAGGAAAGTGAGAAGAATAGGGTATAGTGAGAAAAAAGTAGATCAGAACGAAAAAAACTCAAATAAAAGAGATTAGAAAGAATAGAAACATTGGGTCCAAGAGAACTTGGAATCCTATTATGACACCTACAAAGGTGAAAGGGAAGTAAGAACAAAAAAAAACAAATTCAAATCTGCTTTGAAGAATCTCTACCAATATATTTTTTTCCAGACTTAACTCACATAGTTTTCAAATACTCTATAATCCCAACAAGTACTCGTCATATTTTTGCACTGCATTCGAATTGGTTTAGATATTTATTCTATCCTTTCAAAAACGGTATGTTATTCATTAGAAGAAAATAGTTAGGTGGTACATTTTATTATTTTATCAAACATAAACCGAATTAAACTAATTATTAATCATTTGTTAATTAAGTTCATCAACTCGATAGTAAAAATTCAGTTAATTAAACCGCAAATACCATTGTTGACGATGGGGAACTTTAGGGTACAGAAGTGTTGATTAATGTTGGAGACGTGAATATAGATACGTTCAAAGCAGACGTAGGAAAGGGACAAAATACTTGTTTTGACTGTAATGTCGAAAGATAAATTTGAAAGGAAGTGTTAGAATATTCGCTAAACGACTTAATATGTATTTTTAAAACTCTTTCAGACATTTGGAAGTAGTTGTTAATGAGCTACCGGAGATAGGTGATAAGAAGATGGTGTTCAACTTATTCAGACCAAATTTAATCCGTGTTATTGGTAAATATTACGTATTGTTATTCTCACATTGATTTATTTTCATATTTAAAAGCTTATCGATGTACTTGTAGCAATCATTTATATCATTTAGTATATACAATAGTACAAGATATTGTAATTAATTTGTTTCTCATTTTCTTCTGCTAGAGTACGATACTAATTCTCCATTGATCTTTTCGGTTTACACAGAAAATGTATTGTGATCATCTGTCACTTTTTTCCCCAATCGAATGTTTCCTCTATGTACTCTCTAGTAATATATTAAATTAAGTTTATAACACATTTGATTGTCAAGCTCAATCTTGACTTTGAATGAACTTCCTTTAAAGAAAACGTTGCTGAGTGTATTTTATACCGTATGAAAGCTAGTACAAGCCTTCTTAAATTTGTAATGATTTTAAATCATTCATTCCATCCTTAAAAATATTTATAGTGTATTCAAATGGAACGAACGGTTTTCCTGGTAAGATTCCTTATTTATTTGTATCCATTAGAAGCAACCGTTATTTGAAACTTCAAAATATGTTTTACAAGTATTTTTAATAGAACCAACCAACAGAAGCCATTTCTTTGTATACTAACTAAAATCTCATGAATCAAAATAGTAATAAAAATATTAAAAGGTACACGCAAGATCAGTTCGTTTAATCAAAGTCTTTGTGTGATGACTCCTGGTGAGAGGCCCACGGAATATTATACCAATGGTTTAACATAACTTTTTTCAACCGAGATATGAACAATATTACATCGCGTCCACTCAGTGGTGTAGATGGATTCTTTACGAAGCTTGCTCCTAATCAATCACTAGAAAGTTTCTTGTTTCTTGTCAATAAACAATAGCTATTAGGAAATTCATTCATTATAATAATTTGCATTTGAAGAAAATCTATTATTCAATCAGTTTCCGCGTATATACAGTACATATCCATGGTTTTTGAGATTATATTTATTCGACAAACTATTTTGTTTTTATAGTGGTACTGAAGTTGAAATGTCTATAATTTGATGTTTTTATTTTCTGAATATGCTGGAGACCTCAATAACGATTTTTTCAGGTGGCGAATATTTGTAACAGTTGAATTGGTCTCTTGATTCTCATATGATGTAGAAGGTTAGTTTAAAAAATTGCTGTTATCAGTTCCTTGTAAAATTGAGAGAATTAATTTTTGAGAGAATTACTCACATATCCTTCGGCAACAGCAATGAACTTCTATCTTGTTTTAATTAAAGAATGTCTCCACTCTAATCAACTAGAAGCGAGTATTTATACCATCAACTTCCTTCGTACATTTTCCATTTCTATATGATAGGAAGAAGTGGTTGCTAGTTGTTTTTTGGTCCCAGATTAGCACATTTTTTATATAAATGTATTGAATTCATGCTCGAACTGGTTTCTCCAATAACTGTAAAACGCCGACTTGTATGCGATTTAGAATCTGGACTCGTACTCGTTATTTTCAATACCATCAATTTTCATTTTATACAACTCTTCTCTTTGTCAACCTCTAGCTATTCCCAGTATTAATGTAACTTACGAATTAATAAATAAAGTAACAAAAAACTAATTAATTATTTACAGCTTTCAGCTTGAACATTAAATATTTGTCGTCTAGACCATCCAATAAAAACTTGTTTATTTCCTCTCTTGAGAGTGGATTAGATTTTTTAGGTTTGTACTCAACCGATTTTCAACGCTATTAATTTGACATACCTATTTACTTAAATATACATCATCATTTATAATGAAGGTTGCTTTTAGTTTAGAATAGCTAGACCATAGGTGGGGAACCTGAGGCCTCGAGGCCGCATGCGGCCTCCACGAGGTTCTTGTGCGGCCCATTGCCACCTAGTAGTGATATCATCAAATTCCTTTTTAACGCTAAAAAGGATCCCAGAGAAATCTGGAAAAATGCTGTTGAATATCCATGCCTTCGAGAACATGCTCGCCGTTTACTTTCCTGCTTCGGAAGTACCTACTGTTGCGAGACAACATTTTCTAAAATAAAAACAAATTTAAGAAAGCAATTTACAGATGCACATTTAGAGGATCAATTAAAGCTGTGTGTCACGAAGCTTGATACATATATACAATTA
The DNA here is from genome assembly GCA_026230145.1 of Diorhabda elongata. NCBI lineage: Eukaryota > Metazoa > Arthropoda > Insecta > Coleoptera > Chrysomelidae > Diorhabda > Diorhabda elongata. The sequence goes on along the minus strand of CM047929.1, from coordinate 26,952,153 downwards.
CTGTCATACAAAAAACAAAGCCAAATAAATCACTAACTTAGTGAATATTTTTATATTATTTCATATGTATATTATATTTAAAATTTTGTAGTCTTATATTTTATTTTTTCTATATAATGCAATAAATTGTTAAATCTATAGAAAAACTATAATAATTTCACAAAAGTCACTTTCTTAGGTCAATCAGCTTATGCGGCCTGTCTTATTGCTGCCTAATTTAAATGTGGCCTTTAATGGTAAAAAGGTTCCCCACCTTTGAGCTAGACAATAGTGTAGAGGACTTGAATTGCTTTCTTCGAAACAAGCTAATAGTACGCGTTCTGTTAAATGCATGAGACCTTTCATGGTTACCGTTCTGCCGTTGGTGACTTTCGACATAAACGAATTTCATATTTTTTCCGTCGGCCGTCCGAAGCAACTTTCGTAGCAGTAGGAAAGATACAATTACATCTGTTTGCGTTTGTCACGTGACTTAGATGTATGACGTGCGTTATGGTGGAGTTATTCCTCGTTCTGTTTGTTTGTTTATGGTGGTATTTTGACTTTGCTTGTTTTCACTTCACTTCATTTTCATTTTCCATAATATCGTTCATAAATTCTAGATTAGAAACAAGAACATTAAAATATCACGATAAAAAAAAGCAGTACAGACGTCAAAATCTGTAGGTTTGCGGCAGCAACGTCAAGTTTATGAATATGGTGTAGAATTTGCTACGATCGTCAAACGGCAAACGCCACCCGCCGACGACAACGGCAAACGGAAAGTCAAATTTATGAATCGGCTTGGTTCCATCATTTCAAAAAAGTGATATACTCTTAGATACTTTTCTTTGGCTGTTTCCGGCAACAAAATTATGTTGTCACATAGGTTCTGACGCTCGATTTTTTGGTAGTTGGTTGGAGTGAGACTGAAATCTTGTACTTTTCACTGGTCACTTTAACGATCATACTCGTATATTAAAATAACATTAATCAATTACATATAAATGAAATAAAATGTTTGTCAATGAAGTTATCCAGAATGTACGTAGTAATTATTTAAAGAATACAATTATAATGGTTCGATTTTAGGCTACAATCTACACAATTTTAAATTTGTAAGAGAAAACCAACAAATTTCAATCTGAATATACCAAATTGTTGGACAAATTCTGGCACTTAATCAAACAAAAGAACAATTACATGAAAGTGATGTGCGTTAAAAGTAAATGGGTATAAATTAATAATAATAATAAGATTTATTTGGCATTATTTTACAGCCTCAAGGATCTGATATAAAACTGCTACAATTATATTTTTTGTATTCTGAAATTATGAATTTTAATTCTTTATTCACTTGATAAAATCTGTCGTGTCGAAAAAGTAAACTCCAATAGAACAGTTGATTTCCTCGTTAAAAAACAATGTCATAAAGTGAAAAGTAGCGATGTGTCCTTTATAAACACCTCCTTTTCACTAACACTGCGCATGAAAGAAGATAAATGTGAGCTATAAACCAACCAGTAAAAAAAATAGTGTGTCGAGCGTATAACAGTCATCTATAGGTTATCAGTCACTTTGTGTTCTGCGTTTGTTCCGAAAAATATAGATCGATGATAATTTTTCAGTATGTACGATATTTGTTACGTTTCGAATGATAAGACTTTTTTGGGTCTGCACACATTGGCGTTCATTTAAAAGAGAACTGGTTCATTACTGTAATATATAATTGAATCAAAGCATTTGAATATATCGAAATAAAAAAGGATTGGGAATTTACAGATACAAAATTTTAATGTTACGAATTAAGGCTACATATGAATTGATGAAATTATGTATTCAATTAGGAAAGATTTGAAATTATATGAAACCGTCAATGAACTGAATAAGATAACTAGGCCCTCTCATGATAATACGACCTTCTGCATTTACTATACAAGTTTAACTTAACAGCAGATCCAAATTTTCAATTAGAAAACACAAAGCTGGGTGTTATCAAAATATACCACACGTCGCAAACTGAATTAAGCTATGAATTTCAATTACTTTGGAGTTGGAATGTAGATTAGCCGAAACGCATTGACCAAAGTAGTAACTAGCTAGAGCATCGATATACTCCGTCCTGGTCATAAAATAGAAAACCAAATATATAAATAATTTTGGTTTGAATTATACCAAATAAACAAAAGTCAACAATGAAATAATGGTTTTATATGACATCCTAACTGATTAGCATCGGATGGTACTTTATGAAACCTTACAAAACTGAAATTTAGTATGAAAGCTAGTATATGTAGAGTTACCAAAGGATAATGTCGTACGTTTTAAAGAACGTTATTAGTTTTGTGTAATTTATTTGTTAAAAGATATATGGAAAAAATTAGATTTTCTTATAAATTACTTCCTTATCCAATCATTTTTCTCTAAATTTAGCGCCATCTTTCGGAAGCCAATATTTAGTAAATCACTAATTCAATTACTTCGTTACAAAATTATTAAATCGTAAATATATTGTCATCGATCCTTGACAATTATGTGAAATTTGAATGTATCAGATCACTTTTTTGAAAAAATCTAATCACAAATAAAAGAACTCAACAGACATTGAGGATATAGCAAAGGAATGGTCATATCTCTAATTCATAGAAAAATATAAATATAAATACAGACACTGGAAATGACAAAGGAATTCAAATAAGTAGTAATCTATCCAATGTATAAAATATGAGATCAACCAATTTTAGACCCATATATTCAAAGTCACTCAACAAAGATGTTCAGTAAATTTATTACGAAGATATTGAACAAGTTTAGGAATAATTGTACCTACTTTAGAAAAACCATAGACACCTGAGAAAAGACAACCAACGAGAACTTCATTAGAAGAAAATATTTCTTTAGACTTCAATAAAGCTGATGCCCTCATTCTACATTTCAAATTGGATAAGACGAAATTGTCTACAACTTTTAAATAGTAAGCTTTGAAATAAGGCACAAAAATTAATATAATAACATAAAAATTATAAATTTCCAAGTATCTGAAGTTACAGTACCACTATTATTTCATCTCTACTCAAATTAATTCAATAGTCTATATACTGTAAATGACATAGAAAATGTAGACATCGTAACCACCCCTGTTAGAAAAGTTATACCAGGCAATAGTAGCTCTATATCTGAGAGTTTGTATGAAAAATTAAAAACTTACAATCTCATACCAATGTAAAATTTCACCAACCTTGAAAAGGATATACAGTAAGCCAATCTATGAAAGAGAGCTTGGAGGAAAACCAAGAAATTTCATAACATAATTAAATGATTACAATAAAAATTTATGTAATACGCAAATCACTAAATATTATTCGGATTAAGACGAACTCTGCTTATCTGATATGAATTGTTTCTATTTGTATTTATTTTTAGATTTCATTTATATCTTTATATATTATGTACTTGTATCCATATTTATATAATCCACATGTGCATGTTGAAAACGGAAATAGTGTAGTTCAGATCTCCAGTATGTATAAACGAATAAATTTTAGGAGTCAAAAAGTATTTCTATTGCTTATCCGCGTGTTACCTCAAATTTATTCAACAATCGCTCTAAAATAAAATCCTAATCATTCCATCAATATGATGTATAGGAAGAACATATTTTATGAATTAGGAAATTTTTTATTAAAATTGTAGAGAACCCACTAATTGAGTGTAAAATACTATGTTATTCTCGCGTCATTTGATGTTTTTATTCTAGTGCTATCGATCTTTAAGGTTATAGTTAAGTACTTTCTAAAATTTCCCTTGGTACAACAGTTTTAATCAAACATATTGGTATAGATTTTTTTGGTAAGGAACGATATAATGTGAGAGTGAAGAAGGAACTTCTGAATTGCCTAAATGGATCAAGATTTTTCTGGTCTGGTCAGCTAAGGCTTTCGTAAGTCACCAATTCACTAATCGTATTGAAGATATGCGCAGCTGAACTAACAAGTCCCTTATGCAAACTCTTTTCCCTATCATATAAAAGAGGTATCTGCAGACTGGAAATTTGGTCAGATTCAACCTATACTAAAAGAAGAAAAAGAAAACAATTTCCAACAAATAACGTGTCCGATTGCTTTAGTCCCAAGTCTTTGCCAAGGTCATGGAGAAAATCGTTAATCAACAAATCTTCAGATATCTAGAGTCTGCGACTATCAATATGGCTTACATAAATCAAAATAATCAACTATGGATCTCCTGGTCTATGTTACTAACGCAATCGCACTTTGGTCTTGTATGGACATCACACAAAATAACATTCGCTTGTTAGGTGTTGAAGTCTGGAGTAATATGTCTTGGCATGGTCACATGGCCAAATTAGATAAGGCAGCTCCACAGAAACAAAAAGCTTTATACACCGCAACAGTTTCTAATGCTCTACAATACCCAAATTCGTCCATTATTAGAGTATTACTCGCAAATTTGGAGCTCGGCTCCCAAACATATCACTGAATACAAAAGAGAGCAATTCGGCTTATAGGTTTACCAGAAATTGGACACCTTAGACTAGAGCATAGAAGAAAGGTCGCTTACTTGTCTATTTTATCGATACTACTACGATATATACTCTTTCAAGCTGTCCAGCATAATTCCACCTGGAAAAATTTTTTCAAAACCTCATTGATAGGCAGGCGTGACTCATGAAAATCGAGTTCGCTTGTAGATAATTATTGCGGCTTCTTCCTTTGAAGAAGTGCAAGCATGTAGAATCAGCTACCAAGGCACGTCTTTCCCGAACACTACAACCTACAAAAGTTCAACATCAATGTTTACAGGCTTCTTCATATGGCAGACACCACTCAAACTACTTGAATGTATGGGTTTGCTCTCTTGTGCTTGATTTCCGCATAAAACCAATAAAGAAAAACAAAGTAGGAATAGTATTGTATTGTTTTGTCGTTGAATGCTGTTAAACAAGTCATATTTCAATAAAATACTTTATGAAATTCTATTTAAATATGAGTACAATATATACCGTTTGTCGAACAGAGAAAAAAGTGTATCAGTAAATGAAAAAGGTGCTCTCATAAACGACTGAAAAACACAGAACCTTTAAACACCAGCTTTAGTTACACAATCATATACAGTAGTACCTGAGAGGTAAGCATAATTACGGTAAATCTTCATTTAACATAATTTTATTTGCTTTTAAAACGAAACAAAACGACTTAATCATTGTTCTCCCAACTGAAAGATAAAGAATTATTTGGAAGTAAGTGTAAGATCTTTAGAAATATTAGATTAAAGTATTTCTTCGTCGACTTTTTATTTACCATTGCATATTTTTTCTAGATTTAATTTAGGAAGTAGACTCAAATTTTAGCATAAGGTACTAGGTGCTAGGCACTGCCAATTATTTTATTGATATGTGCAAAATTTCTTTTGAATATACTGAAAACATATTTGTATAAAGAGAAAACTTTATTCGTCCGGATAAATCTTCGATAGATAGTTATAAGTTACATGTTTTTTCTTTATCGAAAGTTTTTGTCATTAATGATCCTTATGGAAACATAATGTATAATTCGGCTTTTTATTTTCATTGTATTTATTTATTGCATGAACCTACAACTTCTATTATTGACTTTTCATGTCGTGGAATTTTGTGGTTCCAATTTAATACATTGTCGAATATTCTACGTTATTTTAGGTGAATTCCCATATTTTATTAACAATCTGACAATGCTATAAATGTTCACAATAGTGTCGTAAACAAATTTCATTCTTTATATGTTATAAGATTTTATAGAGCAAACATTTGCAAGCTGATCTATCTGATTCGAGATCTGAAATATATGAGGCAACATTGTTTACATACTGTTGGAGCTGCTTTTTGCATTGATATATTTCTCATGGAATGGAATTTATTCTTTTTCTAATGGACGCCTATGGTTCCCTACATAAAGGTCATCAACAAACGGTCTGAACTGTAATCTGCTTTCTTGATGACCCTTTTTTTGTTTACGACTCATTTACTCAAAAATTTTTCTTCGTGAAAGTCCATTAATAATAAAAGGTAAAAAAGAAACGTTTTCTTGCTTCTTCCTGGTCGAAAGATGAATTACTTATAATGCTCAAAATAGGAACGTTAAAAATGTAGTTGGTAAAAAAGGTCGTCTTTCTCGTTGAGATTCAAGTTCTCTGAAGTGACGTTGGAAATCAATAATATCAGCAAATGAGAGCATATAAAATGTATTTCTTAACGATAATAGAATCTCAGTATTTTTGATTTCTACATCAGTTGAAAATACAGGTAAGTCTCCAAGAATCTGAAAGAGAATAGCCACTGCAGATACTCAAAGACTGCATCACTCCTTTATAACTTTATTGCTGTAAGATCAAAGAATCATTTGGATTTTAGGAACAAAATATCATATTCTCTCGCTGGCTTTCACAAAAGTTATTCCGAAGAGTCCCTAGATCACCTAGATGGAAGTTCATAATGACTTAACGATAAAGCACTCGTATTCGGTAGGCACATCAATTCTTTTAGTAGTCAGTTAAAATCTTTTTGGAAGTTATGCCTGCTAATTTTGGTATGAAATAAAATAATATTTGAATAATTATAATGAATACATCTGGTGTACACTCATACTTGCAAAGAGGTAAACTTCGATTTTTGAACAGCCTCTTGTTAATAAATAACATTTTAATATGAAACTCACCAATATAAGTGAAGCTACTTCTTACATATGCAAATAAGAATCGGAATCTGAAGATGAACTGTTGCGCAACTAAGTATCTAGATCATTTCTTCACTTCACATCTTTAAAACTTCCATATTTTCTCTTCTTCTTTGCTCATATGATTTCTTTTTCTCAGTTTTCAGGCCTCACATTATTTACAGCGTCCTTCTTCCAGTACATGTGCTCATAACTGTTTAATCGGTTTTTTGTAATGATATGGTAGAGATCTAATTACCGCCATTCCACGATTTTCTGCAATTCCATATTTTTTTAATTTCTCTTTATGGAGAGAGCATAGAGAATACTGTTCTTTTCTCACAGATCCGGGAAGGAACTTGATGTTCTTTGAATTTAGCCAATTCTGTACCACTTGATTGCAATTTTCCTAAAACCCTCAAATGATAACTTGCATTATCCATTAATATAATACATTCATGTCACGGAAACAGTAGATTAAAAAGTTAATAAACCATCTCCAACAAAAGCGTTTGAACTACCGGTTTTTAAAAAAGCCAGTTTACGGTTCATCTTGCTAAAATTCATTTGGTGTATGTCTCTCATTGAATCATTTTTCATCTAAATAAAATATTCTTTGATTTCCCATTTTTTTTATAAGTATCAGGTAATTTCTTTTCCATACTACAAATTATTTCTTTCATTAAAAAAGACTTTGTAGAATGCGTTTTCTTCAATAAATCTGTAAATCGTGATACTAATTGTCCACCGTGTTATAAAGACTTTTACATAAATGTTTGTCTGTAAATGAGTTAAAACAATGGAATGGAATACACTAAACTGTTAAGAATACACAACTTGATCCTCTTTACTATATGAAAATACCTAAAACCGTATTTTCTTGGCAAAAACGTGGATTTCATGTTACGGGTCCAGGTACAGGAAATATTCAGACTATTCTGTAATAACCTTTTAAATGACCGTACTAAGTTTTGAAGTAATTAGGTTCATCGACGTTACATCCATTTAGTATCTAGAACCTAATAAAAACTAACACATCTGTCACTAAATAGAAAAGGAATTATTTTATATATTTATTTGATTAATTGCTAATAGAAAGTTTATGATATCTAATATAAGGCAATGGTAACTTATTACTAGAATATTAACATATACAAGAAACTTGAATTCAGAAATACTCAACTTTAAAAAAAGTGAACTATTCATAAACATACATACGAAATTGTGAGATGTAGCAAACCAATGGTTTATTTAGATATTAAATTATTTATGTTTGGTATTTAGTATTTTATATATTTATTTGATTAATTGCTAATAGAAAGTTTATGATATCTAATATAAGGCAATGGTAACTTATTACTAGAATATTAACATATACAAGAAACTTGAATTCAGAAATACTCAACTTTAAAAAAAGTGAACTATTCATAAACATACATACGAAATTGTGAGATGTAGCAAACCAATGGTTTATTTAAATATCAAATTATTTATGTTTGGTATTTAGTTCAGATTACCTACATGATTGTCAAAATTCACACTTTGTTATCAATAAATAAATTCAGCTTATACATTCTGAACGAAACTAACTAAAATATCCAACTTTATTAATTCTCATACAAGCGTTCGGTCTCGTCCCGTAGACTTAGATATAATTCATTCTCTCAAGATTACTCTCAATAATGGAAGTTTCCTTCAGAAATAATCCACCCTTATTTGATATCATAGCAATCGGCTACCAAACAACCCCTATAAAGCATCCCTTTGCAAGTTGATGGATGTTTGCTGTCAGATTGTTATTGCTGATCGATTTCTGTTATTACTATGGAGTGACAAGTGGGTGTGAAAATCGATAGAGAGGATTATGTAAGTTTCTTTTTGTTGGAAAAAATGTTAAAGAGATTGAAGCTTAATTCTTCAAATAGATATTCGAATATTATCGAGCATATGCTACACTTGATTAATATCTTTAATTTGAAGCAATTATTGGATCAAATACTTCTGTATGTGATTATCATGATAGCGACATTACTACTTTGGTCTTGAATTATCCTTATTTATTACACAATCTGGAAATTCTAGGTATTTATTCGAAACTGGATATGAAAAAAGGATAGGAGGAGTATATCCATTCTCCTGAGATTTTCCGGCGGAAAAGGTAGATGATATCCGCCATCTAGTTTTGTTAGTAATGCGTGTCATGTCGTTGATGTGTTGCTTAGGTAATTTCGACGGGCGCTCTCTCGGGAGAAAGAGAGGCAGACATTGGTGCAACACGTCTAAAATAGTAAGCTTGATACCAAACAGTGTCGTCCATAAAAAAGCAAAAATTTTAATTTATAGCCAACTTTTTAAAGGACATTGATCAATAATTGCTCTTATAAGTAACATCACATTTAATTCCGTCTTGAAGAACAACTCCTGTCAAATTCTAAGCTAATTTCATCCAATTGACGTTCATTAAAGTATATTTAAATAATCACTTCGGCTTAATTTAAACAATGCAAATAAATATAGTTTAATAAAACTAATACGCTTTCAAAACATATCAAACTAAACAGCTAAAAATAATTCCTAAAATAAACATAAAACAATATTGAATGGAAAATACTAGTGTGAAAAAAGCATCGGGCGCTGGATGTACTTCTCATTCATTATTGTTTTTAGTTTATTTCAAAAATAATTTCCAACTTTTTATTATAATGTGCTTTGAAAGCGTGTTTTTTACTTTTTTTAAACAATATTTAATCAAATGATACCACGATCGTATAATGACTTCGCAGCTTATATTCCTACATCTCGTCGAAACGTGTATCAAGTCCTAATGGTGTAGTTGGTAAGATTGTTGAAGTACTTGATTACCAACTCGAAGATCGGAGATTAGAATCCTCTGCCGAATGAATTTTTTATCAAATAAGCCACTTATTCCAAAGGAGAGCCAAACAAGCTCACGAACCAACATACATGTGTAACTAATATAAGCGAGTTAAAAAACATAGAAATGGTCTGATTTGCAGATAATTTTTTCACCAAGATACATACATGTTATTTGTCTAGCCGGATGTTATTTGAATAATAAAAGTGTATTGAAAATTGTACAGATGTCTTCTAATAAATTTCCTTTCAAACTTTGTACCTAAATACTTATTTCAAATGTCTAATGAAATAATCAATTTTGATATTATCCATTGTTACCACTTCTAAAAGGTTTCTCAACTGAAAAATTACTGTAAAAAGTTTGAATACAACCCATAAGTAAGTGATTGATGTTAATTGAGTGTGATTAGTGAAATGTGGGTGTTTACTGGGGTGTTTTCAGGTTTTAATGGATGACGAGAAAACTACTCAAAGATTTCTTAATTTTAACATAGGAACATATTGTCGACATACTTTGTAATAGGATAAATTAATATCGGGAGAAAATTACAATAATCACATGAAATTTGTATGTTCAATTTTCAGATTATTCATAAATTTCCCTCTTAACGCTGATCTAGAGAAAAACATATTTCGCGGTGATCATTTGGAAATTTACTACTTGATGTCATAAGAATAACTCACTTATTCACAACAGGCATAGTTATATCTATAAATATTAAACATTTTTCTTATAAATCGTTCTATATTACTTTGGACGCTCCATACAGCTGAATCCTCATTGTAGCCAAGAAGAAGCTACACCAGCTATGACGAAAGTAAAGGGGACAATTCATGACGGAGCCAGAAAAAATTATTGTTATATGCATTTAATTATTAACTATCTTCAAGCAGCAACGATTCGCACTCTCACAAGACGCAACTAATCCTCAAATATCTAAGTGAATGCCTATGATAAAATAAGCAAAAGTAATAGATGTTAGCTGTCAAGAGAATATATTTGTGCCGTTTCAATTCAGATATATCCAGTGCTGCGATTTGGGTACAAATAATCATAATGCCAAAAGCAAATAGAGCCACCTTAATATTCCAAATAATACAGAGTACCAGTAGGCCCAGATTCCATTTTTGAGTGAACAGCAGTCACAAGTGACAACAAGCCTTCCACTTTACCTAGTAACCTTAAAAGGTTCGAATCAGTGTGACTGATTGGTTTGTTCAAGGAGAATGTCTCTTTTGTCTTTTGTCTTAAGTGAGACACAAAGGGCGTTTATGATTGTTGTGTAGTTTTTGGTGTGGATGAAACTATTTCAGTGGTGTGAAATTGAATTGTAAATTCTCCATCGTTATATGAAAACATATGTTAAAAACCCGAGTTTTCCAATAAGAAGAGCGGTGCAAAACGGTTTACGGGAAGGAATTCCTGTTAATACTCGTTAATCCATATAACCGGCGCCAAACCATTCATGCGTTATTTGAGGAGTTGTCTATAACCAAATGAATCGTCTTAACTGCAATTAATAACCAAGGATGTCTTGATCATAGGAGAAATGTTGCAACCATTGTGTAGAGTTCACTGGAGACTATTGTGAAGATCTATACAGTGTTTGAGGACTGCAAAGAATTCCCTCATTCCTAAATGATGAAAAACATCATCTTAATAATATTTTCCTTAATAGGTGAATTGGTCGGGGAGATCCATTTGCATGGCCACACCTGAATTAAACACAATGGATTTATTCTTTTGAGGATATCTTGAAAGCTTAGTATATGCAACTTCCATTGTGACAATATGAGGCAGAATCTTGAAACCCTTTTTCAAGTTCAAAGAAATATCCTCCGTACACCTCGGAAGTGTGTAGAATATTTATTATATTTTATGGTCAGCTAACCAAGAAAATTTTTCATTCATTTCAGATTTTTCCTAATGCAAGTAACATGATGTTCAATAGTATGGAAATCAATTAGAACTGTTTGATTTTGTTTCAATACCCCCTTACAATTACAATTACAATTTATGTTAATTTTCTTCAGAATGTCTCTTTATGGCGAATAGTTTCCTTGGCATGTACAACGATCTAAAAATCTACCTTTCCTAAGCCAGAAATTATATCGAGTTGAGCAAAAAGTACCTTTTTGTTGAAACATGTATTGAAAAATTCATTCTTGCTGTCTATAGATTGTGCAGGTTGTCCCTGTAAATGTTACGGATTGTTAACCATAGGACACAAATCGCCTCTGGCCTTGAGATAGTAGTAGTAAAATTATTTATTCCTTCAAACACACTACATGGACATTCTTAATCGTCCATTGAAAATTAAAAATGTTCGAATGTATAATTCAGATAATATACTAAAATGTAACTTCTGATTTCGCAACTTTAAAGGCATATAAATCGTATGAGAATTTTTTTTTGTCACAGCATTGTTTTCACGTCATATACTTCCTAATTTCTCGCATCGAGTCCCGTATATGCAAATTTAGTTTTATTTATATGTTTGTTTTTCATAGATTAATTCTGAAAACGTGATTTTCACATCTCGTATATCGAAAGGAGTAGTTTCAACTCATTTAAGTAAAAACCACTCGAATGAACAAAACAAAAGTTTATCGGTTTATCAATTCATTTCAAAAAACACAATTAAAATTTCTTTCTCCTTTTTCACCTATTAGTGTTAAATGTTTAGAATTAACTTTGTAACGTAGACGTAGACGTTGACTATTTCTACTTTTAAAAAGGTACGTCATGTCCCATTCTTCTTTTAAAATTGCAATTATCATTTGTCGATTCAGATGATTAAAAATTCTCATATACCTCTGATAACTTTTATAAAAACACTGTTTTCTTTGTATTATTCTAAAGGTATATGAACTGATTATTTCGGAAAACATCGTACCTATTGCCTATTAAAATATAATGAAACCGGTTTCCCTCAATATCATTGAAACGATTAGGAAATATGATTAATAAGATCCCATTTCGAAACCAGTAGTAAAACAATTGTTTTAGCGACGACTCTGATAGTAACAAGAAAGTGCGCGTCAGTGCGCGGTGGGTCGATGATGGAATTAACATTCAGAGATGTAGTCCTGTCCCATCCGCCGTTCTTCTGAAATATGACTCGATCACGCTCTGGGATAAGATGAACCGAATCCATCATTTTGATGTCTTTGTTCGCTTTGTGAGTCGGGTTCTCGGGCTCCCTGAGCGTAAAAAAGCCGAAATGTAGGAATCCCTTGATGCAACGGGGTTGGGCCGAGGAATCCATCAAATTGTCATTTACTAATGGTGTCTCGAAGAAGCCCCGAGAAATGGTCTCCAACAAACTCGACGGTTAAAATGTTTCTTTCACGGCATCCTAACGTTCGTGGTTTTTTTATGGATTAGTTTTCAGTAAAAAATATGTTTGCTTCGAGGATGGGTTGCGTCAGAAAATTTATTTCCGGCATTAATATATCAATTTTAAGGATTACCATAATAGAAATAGGATTTTGTGATAATCATATTATTTCTCTACTTATTAAAGGAATTGTCGCTTCATTTTGTTCAAGCGAAGTAACTAGAATATTTGTAAAATTTTATTTAGATAGCTAACACTGAGATGATGAAAGAAAAAAGAAAATCAATTCAACATAACAATATCTTACTTCTTTACACACATTTCTCTTAGTAATTCATAAATAACTTAGCTCTCCTTAAACTAATGAAAATAATTTCTTTACTAAATTAATATCATATGGATATAATTCTCTACAAGATATTTCTTTTTTACTCAAGTAAATATCAATTCTTCACATATACAATACATTACAATAATTCCCAATTTCCAAATTGAACATCTTTCTATGTTATACTGATAACGTAAGATGCATATACTTATATTAATTATCGAGATTAATTAATATCCAATGTGGCCATAAAATTCTGAGGAAAATTCTTACTTCCCTACAATGTACTTATACAACAATTCTGGAACAACAGAAAAATTTGGTGACATAGTTATTAAAAAATATAAATAAAATATATTACAACCATTTCGGTACAAGGCACAATGCTTTCCGATAAAATTTTGTACAACTGCTACAAATATTTTCACATTTTTTAAAGAAATCTCTAATATAGTGGTGTTTTTCATTAAGTGGTGTATTTGAGGTCGATAAAAAATACCTGCAGTTAGTTTTTCGCGACAAAATAATTAACTGTAATTCTTTAATCAAACAATATTTGCAGGTTAATACTACACTATACTAATGCATCCTAACACATAGTTGAATTTTTACTTGGGGTCATCAAACATCCATTCTATTCACCTGATTTAGTTATGTGAGGTTTCTGGTTTTTCTTTAAACTAAATAACCATTTACGTAGCTTAGCAAAGGAATCAAGCTCTAAACTTGTGGTGCTTTGATGAAGGTAGTGATTAAACATAAAGGTATCAATTTTCTTTCAAAATATATATGATATCATAGCTAAAACCTTACTAGATACAAAACGACGACTGTCTCCATATTATTCTATATACAACGCATTACAAAGTCACAGCTTAAAGCCAGATTATGCTATGATAACATGCCAACCAACTTAAATACAATTGTGACAGAAATGGTAACAAATACGATGCTTAACATATCAGCTGAAAAAGAAAAAAATTGATCATATATATCTGTAATCATTATTAATCATTATTGACCGTTCCCATAAATAAGTAATTAAGATTAATTTACTGTGAATAATCTTATACTCCATTCCATGCCATATTTGTAATTATAGATAGTATTTCTTTTATCAATATAAATCCAAAAGAATTCAAATATAGCTCTATGAAGGAAATGTCGAGAAAAAATAATTTCCTTTATATATTAATATTTTTTTCATTTTTTATAACTAGGAGTTCGAGTGGTAAAAGGAGACGAGACGAAACAATGCCACGGCTGTCGTCTCGTGGCAACTTTAGTTAAACGCAGTGAAAAGTATGTAAACATGAACTTCCTAATGACGATCAAATTATCTAATTTTATGCAATCCACAGCTGGTTAGTTTCTGGAATTGAATAAACAAACGGTGTTAAATGTTTATTGATTAATTTACACATTTCGAAAAACACACAATATGAAAACCAAGATTTTTGAAACAAATAAATAAATTGAATAATGATTTTTAGTGGATCCCATCTAATGTTCATTTATCATAATCAGCAATATGATAATATTTCTTATTATCATGAATACCTCTCAATGAATTAATAAAGACGGAGTAATAATTGCAATTCAATAAATATATAAACATTGTCGAGATGATGTAACCCTCGATCCGTCGTCCCCCGCCTTTAAATTTGCGAAATCGAAACTTATATTCAAGTATATTTTCTAAATTATACATTCGAACATCATGAGTTTTCAATGGATGATTACGTATTTCCATGTAGTTTTTTTGACGCAATAAATACTACAGATAGCGAAAATGAATTTTACAATCAATGTTTTAACAAGAATGTACTCGTTGTTTAACTCGATAAAATTTATGGTTTAGGAAATATGTAGATTTTTAGATCGTTAAACATGCCAAGGAAACCATTCGCCATAAATAGACATTCTCAAAAGAATTATCATAAATTAAAATTATTTATTGAAAACACTTAAAGGAGGTAACAAAGCACATTCAAATATTTCTTGGAGAACTGATGAATAAATAAATAAACATTTCTATTATATACTTTTCGATATAATTTTACTGATATAAGGAAAAACTTGAGAGAGATTAATAATTGAAATATTAAAAATAACATTTTTCTAATAGGTGGCCACCACGTTCCTCTGAATTAAATATAATGGACTCATTTTTTTGGAGGTAACTTAAAAGCTTTGTATATGCAACACCGGTAAACACAAATAACTTCCATTGTGACGCTGTGATAAGTTGTAGGCTAACTAAATTTTTCTACATTTTATGTTTTCCTTATGTAAGATGTTTCGACAGTATGCAGTTGAACTAGAAATGATTTAATATCTCCTGTTAGTATTTTCAATAAATAATTACAATTTATGATAATTTTTTTACGAATTTCTCTTTATGGCCAACGGATTCCTTGGCATGTACAACAAATAATATAAAAATCTACGGATCTCCTAAGCCATAAGTTTCAACGACTTAAGCAACAAGTAACTTTTTGTTAAAAAATCGACTGAAAAATTCATTTGTGCTATTTTTAGATTGTACAGGTTGTCCCTGTATATGTTACGTATTGTTAACCGTTGAGCCTCTGATCTTCAGAAAGTAGTGTAGTAGTGTCTTATGAAAAATTTTTTTTATGTCACAGTATTATTGTCACGTCATCTATTCACCCCAGTATTTTTTGCATCAAGTCCCAGAACAAGGTTTCAAGGTTAGCGATTAACACTGATTTTTAAAAATAAGGATCGCTTCAACATTTAATACACGTAAATATTTATTAGCATTCTTAATGAATGAACAGGTTTGGAATAGACAAAAGGAATATAATAGACTCATCAAGAATCATATACTACAGTCTCTGCTGGCTACAAGAAAACAAGGAGAATTCACATCGATAGAGAAGTAAGGAATCCTTTATCGCCCTATCTATTCAATTCAGTACTGAAAAAGGAGGTCTGCGAGTTAGAAAGTGGTGGATCGGGTATACCTGTCTCAGATTACATGAAGTTGTCAGTAAGAGCATATGCGGTTGACCTAGGGCTGTTGTCCGAGTCTGTCAAGGGAACCACAAAGCCGCTTAGAACTGTTACTGATTTCTTTGCGAAGCGTTGCAAACACTTTTACGCTGGCAGATTATCAGTTCATTCACCACCTCAGGATATGTTTAAATAACCGACCAGCCGATATGGAATAATGGGCAGATGCGATCCAACATTAACGACCACAAAGTCCAGCTTGAAACAATAAACAAAGAAGGATTACAACCGGCACAGAATCTAACACCATTAAGTACTTCTTGTTGCGCACGCATACAAGACTACAACTCGCCATAGTCACTAAGATGACATTGAAAGCCACTAATACGATTATCAGTATATATCATTATATTATCAGTCTGAACAGATCATGCGCTGAGGCATATCTGCATGTTCCAATAAGATTTGGTGGCATTGATGATAGCATGTTTATCCCAACAAGTGCCCGCTATAATAGGAAGATGCATAAACAACTTAATAAATGGTAGAACTCCAACAACGGCAGCTGTTCTTTCAACTTAATGAGAGCAGGTATTTTGAAATATACATCTTGATATGTGTATATTTCTATTTTATTAAAATCTACCTGCATATAAAGTGAACTTACCTGTAGGATCTATTAATTTCTCAATAATAATGCAAAAGCTCTATATATTAAAATAATTAGTTGCCAAATTCAAATTAATCTTTTTGCATTGAAGGTACTTATTTACAAGATTTATGACTTTGGAAGCATGTGAAGGTAGCGAGGATCGATAACTCCAAAACCAGTACTAACTATTTATCTTATGAATAATTATTCATGCATGTCAAAAGACTACTGGATAATTAAAATTAATAACCGCTTTATAACTTAATTATTTCGAAAAATATGCATTATAAATATAAGAAACTACTATTAATATTTACACTTTGCGTTGTTAATTTCTTAGAATAATTAGTCCCTAGTTCGTTGAAGATTTCAAACCCCGCAATAAAGTAGGAAATTAGTTAACATAACCATTGTTAATAGAGTTTTAGCATGCAAGGTGTTATTACAAATAAATAACACGTATTAACGTTAATGTCGATGTTAATTACAGAAAACAAAAACGTTCAATTGTAGAAATTACAGTTTAAATGTTAAACATTTCACACACCATTTTTTTATTCAATTGTCATGACAAACCTATTAATTATAGATATAAATTTTTTAATATTATTGAAATTTTTTGAAACAGATTAATATTTCTAAGGTAATGTAGATATATTTCAATTTGAATGAGTGAGGTGGAAATTAATGATTAACAAAAACTCATATGGTATACGTGACGACATCTATGGATAAACTTTCTCATTTTCATTTACCTGTTTTTGAGCAATTTCATAACTAATTCATGAACCATTATCTAGAAAAATAGCTCATTTATTAACAAAAAATTATTTCATTTATATGCTTTCAACTTACCAAAAGAAAGAATATTTTTCGGTAGGACAGAAACATGATAGCTAATAACTTTGAGAAGAAAACCGTGATACAAAATATTGGACAATCCGGGATATGGATAAAAAACTTACTTTCACATTAAAACACTAAACTAACTCAAAGGGCTCGAATCTTTTAAGTCTTCGCTCTAGCCCAGTAATATCAAGGAGCTGGATAGCCTCGACATTCATATAATGTTGTAGTTTGTCTTCATGACTCTAGCTAAAATATTTGGATGATTGCTGAATTACTTGCTTCGGCGTATCCCCATAACCTATATGGGCCCAAGTATCTGCTTATAAAGCATAAGCTTATTATGTAGGGACAGAATGGAGTTTCTTCAATTTTCTTATGTTTCGGTCCAAGTTCTTTTGTATTTTGCTTAGTTTGAGTGTGGAATCAGGTTATTACTCATTCTGACTAAAATATGATACAGTGGAAACTCGATTAACCACAGTAATTGGTATCGTTAGGGATTCGGATAATCGAAAGTCCGGATTTTTTCTCTGTTGTTGTGTCTATAATATTTGTTATTCTATGGACTTGGTCGATCGTCGAGTGCGTATTTCTAGATCAAAATTGGTGATTTATTTTCTCTTTCTTCCATAAGCGATTTTAGTTTTTTAAGTAGGAGTGTTTCAAATAGTTTCAACATAACAGGCAGTAATGAGATCGCTCTGTAAGACAATGACTCATGTGGTAGTTTTCCCGGCATAGGTATCATTATAATTTCCGCTATTTTTCAAAATGCCTATTACATACTTTTAGTCTGAAGGCACCATTTATTAGTTTAGTTAGTTCAAGTATTACTGTTTTGGGTAGCCTCGAAATTTTTCGAGTAACTAAGTCCAATCCGGTAGGTTTTTTCGGATTTTTTTAAATTTTGGTTATTAATTCTTTGGGAGAATAAATTCTATTTCTCAATCAATATGTGGATGTTTTTCCAGAGTGAGCTTTTCATCTTGATCTTCATGTGGTTGAAAGATTCTTTCTTGATGATTTGTAAAACTTGTTGCTCATTATTCCTAGCCCACCTACCATCTTCCAGTCTGACAGATGGTATTCTAATTATGGGACTTTTTACCATCTCAGTGGCATTTCAGAGTGAGTAATCAGTATTGCTGTTGTCTGTCAATTCTCTTAGGTAAATACTAATCGATTCTTCTTCAATTTGTTGTATTTTTCTTTTGAGTCTTTGGGTATCATAGTTGAGAATATTTTCATCCTGTGGAGCTTTAATGTCTTGTCATCTTCTTTTTTCACATTTCCCGCATTTCTTTTGTATAGTTGTTTTCAACCGTCCTTCTATAAATAGCAGGTGGAGTTTACTAAGCTGATTGTTGGATATTATTAATAAGCAAGTTTCACTTCATCGTTTGGTTGTTGTTTATTTCTTCAAAGAGCATATAAATTAATTTTTCCTCCAAGGATAATTTTGAAACTTATCTGTTTCATCTGTTCATTTGCTAGTCATTGCAGAGTTATTTTCCTTTTAATGATGTTTTCACAAAGTAAAAAGTTGAGGAATATGTTTTCGATTATATGTTTTTAAGGTCTCGAATCCTATTGGCATCGATTAGCCAGTAGGTAGGCTTTTTGGTGGGTAATAGGTAGCAACTAGATTAATCTATGTGTGTCTAATGCTTACACTTGCTACATTGGCATGGATTTCTCTTGTCTTATATCCTATTTCTTCATGATTTAAGATGTTATACTCTATGGCATTTCCACTTCTCATTACATTGTCAGGATGGTTAGTATGATAAATTTCATAATTTCTAAATTTAATATATGACTAATTACTAAAATATGGTTCAAAAATGAGACCCGAATTTATTTACATCTAGGATAGCTTACAATTCTTGTTGGGGCTGTAAGATACCATTGGCGTTACATTCCATTAGTTGGAAATTAGCCGTTTCTCTGCTTTGGAAATTTGGAACAGCTGTTCCTGTTTCTTAAGTTGATCTAAGATCAATTGTATAGCTGGGTCAGTACATTGCCCGAATTGTGTTCTAAAATTGTTGCTTTTAGTGTCGTTTGATGATCCTGCAACAGGTGGGCTGAAGGAAAACGGCCTTTTTTTGACCTTTTTAATTTCTGTTATTCCTTCTTTGTACTGAAGATTCAGTTTTTACCTGTTGTACTTGTTCTACTGGTTGTCTAGGTAAAGATGGTTTCTTCAGAGTGGCAGCTCCAATTTTCTATATTTGTTTAGCAATGATACACTTTCGATAATTAGCAAGACATTTTCTGCCTTTGTATAATTTTTGGTATTGTTTTCCATTACATTTGACACATCTTGATTATTCAGCAAAGTAACCTTATGTGTGCCCAGAGCCTGGCATCTCTTGCATTGGAGAATTGATTTAAATGTTCAAATTGGTTTAATTTCGACCTTGATCCCAGTATATATCTGCAATACTATAGATTTAATTTAAATATTCATCTTGTTCAAACGACAAAATGATCATGTTTAGCGGTTGCTTAGTTTTAAATTCAAGTTTTTTAGTTGCTTCTAATACTTATATCCCCTTCCTCGAAGGTCATCTACAATTGCCTTTGAGACATTTTCAACTAAACCAAGGATAATTAATAGACATGAATATAATATCACTTTCGAAATAAGAACTAACAAAATACATATTTTTCTAACAAATAAATTGAAGTGTAATATGTGAATAAATACTAACCAGAAATAAAATTATATCATTACAATGATATAGTACTATTATTTTGAGATTCATTTAAAAAATATTCTATACAAACAAAAGTCTTGAAAATTCATCAACAATTCATAAAATTTTTTATTCTGTATAGTCCATCGTTTTGCTACGAATATTTTTCGACCGTGGATAAATGCATTCTTTCGTTACATCATTCAACTTCCTTCTATACACTCAAATGTTCCAATCTTCTTCAATGTCTTTAACTGCTCTTTATTACTATCTGTTTTTAAATTTTGATATTTTGGCTATAGTATTTCGATGAAATTGATATATAACCATTTCCCCAGGTGTTAAATTGTTCTTGCTACAGTCAAAAAACCGATTTTTGTTTATCCAAAATACTACATTCCTCTATAACAATGAAATCTGAAAATTCACTTGAAAACTCCAATAGCTCTTCTATGGGTAAATTGCCAAATGTTATGGTATGAACACTCGAACTATCAACTTAATGCTCCTCGACAATCATATCGTATACTAGTATAACTATTTTCACAACATATGAATGTTCTTGGTTTAGCATAGTCATGAACATTCACATAACTGTGATCTTCATAAATGGAAGGAGACAATGAACGCAAATAAGAGGTAGAAGATGATATAGCTTTATAATTCAAATGTTCTTTGTAGAAATTTGTAAAATCACTTTCCAGAAATTGATTTGCACACAAGCAATAATTTAATGTTGAGCATTGAATTTTACAAAAATTCTTCTCATTTAGAACACACATCAGGAAAGAATCTGGGATATCGATAAAATGTTTATTTATCTTTCGTTCCATACATTTACTATTGCAGCCTGAAAATTTACATCTATACCTATTTCACACTGTCACCTACCTTCCAAGTCCATCCTGAAATATTCAATGAAAAATTACAGAAGAGATTACTTAGGTGTTAATTTTTTAATTATTTCGAATAAAATCATTCGTCGTCTAGGATTGACTCTTAAATAAATTCTCATTGATATAAAATTACATATATTCTCTATTCAAACCGATTTCAACCAGAAATCATAATTATAAATTATATTTCTGATAATATCACCTACCTGTGAACCGAAATCTGAAGAAAATGTGGCGTAAATTTAGAAATTGGTGATGAATGACATATTGACATTGACATTATTTTATTACACTAGCGTCACTATTGGTAATTAGCAGAAGTAGATTTGTGATACCGAGATTTACATACAAGTTGACCTTCTTTTTGGTATGTTCTGTGACTACACTTTCTAATGGAATATTTGGAGTTTATGGTTGTATTTTATGGAAAAAAATACATTAAAATGATAAGTGTTAACATTACAAATCACCACAACAATTTATTTTAAAACATGAATTAATTTTCTGCACTGATGAACCGCAATAAATTTCCAATTAAAGAAATTAGTATAATGCTCACACTTGGAATATACTAATACCTAGCTCTGGTTTATGAGGGTATTAATTATAATTATAAAATCTTCGATGGATTTTTTCCTGTATACAAATGATGTTTTCACACGCATTTTTAATGCATATGTGAAAAATGTGAGAGGTTTGCAAGAATATATTCCTACTTCAGGTGTAAGTATTTATCATAACGTATGTTCAACAGTATTGGCACAAAATATTCAACCATATAATTACATAGTAATTTCAATCAATACAATTTTTATTTTTCAAAGCTAACGGGTTAGTAACTGACAAAGTTAATAACTTAAAATAAAAGGAGAGGCCTGTGTGCGGCAACTAGGAGTAATTCTCTGGGAACAACGTTTCATTAGGTCGTAGACGACTTGAACACCTATTTCCCGTATTTTTAGGAAAATCGAACGCCGTAATTGTTCCTCATTTTGAGATTGCTACACCTCATTATACAGTGTCTGAAGATTTTAGATTGGACAAAGTATTTGTTGTAATCAAAGATATTCTAGCAGGCATCGTGAAACCTAAAAGCGATGCTGGATATGCGATTTTAGCGCCGCGTGTATGGAATTTCGATTGACCAATTATACCATCTGAAAGGTCAGAAAATGGTGAGGAAAGGTTGGTGGGTTTTATCAATTGGTCAGCGATAGAAAATTTTTTATTAAGGGTCAAAGTTTTTCAAGGTCATTGAGAAATCTCTGAGACAATGAACCAACCCAAAGCATGCGCGTTACGACAACGACAACTCATTTATTGTTTTTAATATAGAATTAAACTGACCAAATACTGACCAACCATCAGTCAATGCTTTTAGATCGGCTGGATTTTTTATTTTTTTCATAAATGAGGTGCTAAAAGTTATCAATGCTCTTTAAAAACATTAAACCTTAACGAACAATTTTCTAACGCTGAACTATTAATAAGACCAACTGGTCTTTTACGACCAATCTTTGACCTCTGAGATGGTTAGGTCGAACTCTCTAACTTCTCTTATGTAGGAAATAATGATCTGGTGTCTAAACTGCTTACGTAACATGGCAGATGTCAAAATAAATGATAAATTCTCTACTTAGTTGAGATATAGTTGATATTAGACATAAATTTAGCTAGAAATCTACTTGAAGCTATATCGACAGATTTTCAGGCACCGTTAGGCAAAGGCCATCGACTTTAAGGAACTTAATTGCATTGGATTTCTGGAGGAAAACTGGTGACTTTCACAAGGACACGAACCCAGGTAGCTCTCAATTGTGCTTTGAGTCTATCTAGCAACGTTTTCCATCAAAATTTGATGTAGCAAACATATTTTTACATCAAACGGTTAAACTATTCGACATGAACTGAGCCCATAGAACTTATGTAATCACTAACAAAGAGCACTAGAATGTAACATTCAAAATTGTAGTCTCTTACACCATTAGCACAAGAGAAAGTAAATCATTTTCGATAATTGGATTTTTTGTAGTTATTGAACCAGATTGTATTCGTCAGATATCAAACATAACAGTTAAATACAAAATACAATTAAGATTTTGAATTATAATTATATCAGAGTAAAATAGAACATGCAGATTCGTTCTCCACTATGCTTAAATTCGAATGTTTCCATATACTAATTGTTTCTTTAGTTTATTCGACGGGAATACATTATTTTGTGAAATAATAATTAATGTATCGATGGGACTAATGAACAAATTTATTACAAGAGACAAATAATTTAAATTTATTTATAAGTCGTTTCCGAGCTGGCGCTAGATACATCCCCTAAGATCATTTGATGACTTAATTAAAAATATAATTACCATTTTTATTAGTTGAAAATATAATTTTCTTCCTATCTTCATGTAATAAATATATAATAAGTAGTATCAAGCATGGATCAAGACAACTCATGGAATAAATTTCATTCGTTATTTTTTTAATAAAGCCGATGAATAATAATATTCACGTTTAGTGTCTTAATCATAATGAAAGATGCATTAATAACATAAACAAAAAATAAATTTATATTTCAACATTTTTTAAACGTGCGATAACCTTGGTTAAATTTATATCTTCCAGAGTATTTATAAATTATTCGTTTTATTAACGTACTTATAAGAAAAACGAAAATCACATCACAGAACCCACAATAGCCTCAATTTGAATTAAGAATTCAATTTTATCCCATAAAAAACCTACACCGAACTAAGACATTCAACTATTTACCACTTGTCCCTTTTAAAGCTATCAATATCGATTATCAACCATTTTAGACAACTATGGGCTCTTTTTAACGAATAACATGGAACTCTCTAGAACCCCACCCATTCCCTCATTATGTAAAACTTTACACGCCATTATGGGTGTCCTATAACTGTTATTTTTAACCTGAAGCACCAGTCGATTGAGACTGAGATGTGTTTGGTAGAATAAAAGATTAACCTTGAGATTTTTATGCTTTTGGATTAAACCAGTTTGATCTATTAGAAGTGAGAGTAACAGTGAAATTTGAAGTAATATTTTATAATTGATTGATATACTTTTTTCGTACTTGTGTAAAAAATATATCATTTAAAAATCTACAGAGTTAAAATCAACCAACAAAAAGTAGCCTCAAAGTTAGTTACAAATTAGTGTAGTGTGAAAGAAAATAGCGCAAATAACGAGAGGAAACGAATAAAATAAGAAGAAATTCATAGCTGATTATAAAAATTGAAGAAATAAACAAGTTGAGTTAATACAAATAAATATCTATAAATGGAATCGTCCCCCTAACAAACAAAGTAGTTAACGACATAATTCTATCCAAAATATCTACAGAAAATGTTACAAGGAACTAACCGACGAGAATTTTTTGCTCATTTCCTCGAAACATCCTATATAAGGTCTATATAAGGAACCTTATTGAAAAGAAATATATTTCTTATTAGGTTATCGCAACGAGGTCCACATATTAGGTTGACTCGTTTGAAAATAAATTAATTTATCTTCAGGATTTCCTGGTCATGTCTATGCAAGGAATCTCTTAGGATAAACTTACTAAAAGATATACTATTTCTTATCAGGTTATCTTGACGAGTTCCACACTAGGAACAAGTAAGTTTGACGTTATTGAAGATTAAGGTTTCTATTTCTATTATCTATTATCAAATCACTCATTTTAAACCATCTATTTGGAACTTCCTACGAATGTCAATACAACAGTTCTCTCATTCTATTTTTAGAAATTGTTTATTCATTTGGCTGTTGAAATGGATATCAAATTAAAGTGTAAAATACTCCAAGAGAGGCATTTTGTCAATCATATAAAGAGAATATGATATCAATCTAAACCGGATATAACTCTTTGTGTGATTAATATATCGCTTCTATTATTTCATCAGTGTTTATATTGGAAGCGTTGTATGACATTACTATTTTCAAATGTTGTCGCTGCTGATACTTTTCCTATTTATGAGAATGAAAGTGTTTTGTTACAAATGTATCGTGTATGAGTTTTTAATACATATACACTTATTCGGTAAGGCAAATGTATCGAAGATGTGGAAAACCTAAAAGAAATATTGAAATAAAAAACATTCAAGTGTATATAGAAAAAAATTTGCAGTGGTTTAAATCTTCTTAATGATGGTTGTAACAAGAGAAGAAAATTTATCCTAAACATTGAAATTTTGTATATTATAGTTCAAATTATTGCTTTAAAGACAAATAAAAAATTGAAATAATAAAAAAAATAATTCAAATATAGTGATCAAGAAAGAGTTTGTCGCAACAAGTGATGCACTAACAAAATTATTTATAAGTTTTTGAAGAAAAGACAGTGTTTATGATTTGTTTTCTTTTTGGTTTATCTATGGATATCGAAGTGATGTTTATTGCTTTTATTAAACTTTTCTTGTAATATGAATTTTTGAAACAGAATTTATGGTAGATATTTGTCTCTATAATTAATAGAGTATTCCTATGAATAATTAAGATTAAAACAGTCGAGGGCGTGAGGACAATGTAAAGTAATCCTGATCAGAACCATATAAGGTAATCCTGTTGAGGATCTTATGAGGCAATCCTGATCCAGACCATATAAGGTAATTCTGATAAGGATCATATCCATAAACTTGTTGAATTAACTGATAAGGTCCTTATCGGGTCCTCATTAAAAAGTCTAGTCGGGGAGTAGGAGAAAAAACTGATACAGCTGAAACTAAAAAAAAAGGCCTGTTTGAGAGTTATTGAACCATAATCGTAGCCTGCAAAGTTATTACAAAGAGATTGGAAGAACTCACAGAAAATTATTGGTTGGTCCTCCAAATACTACATTATATATTACATACACTTAAGTCATTTAACGCAGTCGAGATGCCCTGGAACATTTGCCTCACTCTTGCTCTACTTGCTATTGTTAAAGTTACTAACAAGATATCTCTCACGAGTCTAACAAAAGTGGTTTGAATGATTATTTGGGATGCTGCAAAGTGGTTCCAAAGCGAAAAAAATCTATTTTCGAAAGCGCCGATTTCGATTGTCTACTTTGCGATTTTCACACTATATAAGCTACAGGATCTAGGAACAGCATTTTCCCTATTTCAATGGTACTCTAAGTAATTAAGGCGCAATGTCAGAATAATGGAAGTTGGACCAAATTACACATTACTCTAAATGAGTGATGTCACATTGTGAAAAAAGAGGAAAACACATATTTTTCTCTGCTCTATGATGGTCAAGTGAGCTACACATCAGTCAAACTGGGACAACAACAACATTAGATCTATTAATAACATTATAAGTTACGAAATTTAGATAAGCAAAAAGCATTTAGATAAGCAAAAATTAAGATCACAAAATAAGCTCCGGCTTCCTCTGAGCGTGGAAGGTCACTTTTGATACTAGACGTGTTAAAGTGAAGGTTAGAATAAAAATCTTCTGCCTTTATCTGCCTATCCGATCATAACACCGCAAAGAATGAATGAATTAGAGTGAGCCTTTATTTGTTGCACTACCTTGTTCACTCAATTGGTTTAAATAATATGTTTCTTCTCGTCAAAACACTAATAATCCAAATTCAGTCTTGTGCTAACGTTGTCTAGTCATGAGTTCTATTAAAACCACATACCGTGATTTGTGTGATTAAGTATGCAGTGTTACGAACTTGGACTAAATCATCCTGAAGTTGACAACTCTATGCAAGAGTTTTTGCCTCATTTTATTGAAAAAATAAAAGTAAATTGGAACCTGGGGAGTGTATGGAAATGAATATATTTTTTATTAATCCAAACTCACAAAAAAATCAGCTTTCATCAAAACAAACAGCTGATATGGACGTTGAGAAGTATCCATAATACTACATGCCATGTACGATGTATAGAATTATGTTACATAGTGCTGGAATAGTACGAAGTGGATTCTCCCAGTCGGAATATTGTCAGAAGAAGCACAAGAAAGTAGAAATAAGGATTACAAGACTTTCCATTTGAATTGAATAAATTTTGACTTTGAATCCTTAGTTCTTTAATTTTCTTCGAAATTTCAATAAAAATAGTTTAGCTTTGTACTTTTTGCTCGAGTCGAATGATGTTTCTATGTTAATCCATTTTCAAACTATTGAATTTTTTTTACTTTGCTACTGTGCACCTAAGTTTCTTGTTTTTCTATATAAGAAATGTTTATCATCAAACAGCCACCATAGGCAAACATTATTTGAATTATCCATGGGTACTTGAGCAAAATTAAATAAATCAAGTGAATACCTTCAGACTGCTTACTGTATGAGGAATTCTATCAACCGTAGTGATAGCTAGAGAGCTAATATACTGTTAAGAAGTATTAGTTGGTATTTTCACATCTATCTAAAGCAGTATTACGTAATTCAAGTAGATAGTTCCACTGAAATGAATAGAATTTTTTTAGACTTTTTTAAACAAAAAAGATATTCCATTATTAGTTTATGTTATTTTATTTATAATAGTTATTCTCAAAATCTCCTCGAGTTGGAACAAATAAACACTATTACTAGGAGATGTTTGTTTTGACGTTATAGAGTTTTAGATAGCGAAGATTCTGATAGATGTGAGAAGGTGAAAATTAAGATCAGGAAGAAATACGTTTACCGTTGGCATATATTACAAAGCGTCTTTTCTATACACAAATGTAGTTTCGATACAATTCTAGAGATACGTTCAATTGATTTCCTACAAAGCTGTATCCTGAGAAAAAAATTATTGAAGAACAGTGAAATATTCCAACAGTAAGAAATATATTTGCTACTGTAATTGGTGTCATAAAGATAATATTTTCCGAGAATATGATAATTTCTTTCCAGTGGATCAATGGAGAAATTATTAATATCATATCAAGATATCTGTTTTTCCAAAATCATCAAATTTAAACACTATATAAGGGACGGTAATGAATAAGCTTCATTGCAAATTACATTGCATAAAATATAAACATCAACGTAATTATAGAGCAGTATAATTTCGAGTTTTAAATAGAGACACTTCACTTCACCAAGACGATTTAATGATACTTCTCATTATTTCGAAAGAGCGGTTACACAAAGTGGCCACACATACCACATCATTACATATTTTTATAGTGGTTGGTTAACGGCATAAAAGTGGTGAATATAATTTTCTCGTAATAATTAACTTTAATATACATAATGTAATGTGACACATCCACATTGTTTGTGGTTACAAATGACAAGCCACATCCAGGTTCGTACGACTTTTTATCAAGAGAAAAATTCATTGAAGAACATTAATGGGTTATAGATTATCTTTTTCAAACGAAGATTCAGTAGAGGGAAATTATATAGGACTTGTTCCGTTTCATTTTTACGATTATCATCAAGATTTACTCGATAATGGAAATTGTTCTTATTAGTTTTTTGGAAGCTTTCACAGTATAATTTCAAAATTCCAAATATGTCGCAAAACCGAGTTACAAGCGGTAATGGAATCAGTCGCAAAGGTTTCAAAAACCTTTGAGTACCATACCGTTTCGAGTGAATCACGTTCAAGTGATAAAATATTGTGTTTGCTTCATTGTTATCAATGTAATAGATAGCGCGAAACGCATTCTAGCTGCAGTCAAAGAAAGTATATCTGTAAGTATATATAACATTAGAATTTTATAAATAAAAGTAATGTTCATTCGTTGTCGTATTGTAGGATAATGTATTTGGTATCCACAAAGTATGGTAAAATGAACTTTCCAAAAATTTTCTAGAATTAGGAAAGTCCATTCGACTTAAGTAAATAAGACCGTAGTCTTTAGAATAGAAATAGAAACTTGATGCAACATTCAGCTCAATATTGTTAAGAAACTAACCATACTTCTTTTCTAGTATCTTTGAAAGGATAAGTGTGAAAAGTCTCAATACAAAAACTGTATGTGGAGTTAAAATAAAAATTTCGAATCGTAGAAAAGAGAATAGATTTAATAATTTTAATTTAATATTACAGTACAATTGATAACAGAATTTGAACCAGCAATGAAATTTCTATTGATGACTCAGAAGGCACTTTCCAAAACTGTTGGTGTAAGTAAGGTACAGAACTTCTCAAAATAAAAACGGAATTTGTTCTGGGACTGAAATCCTTTTTTCTAGTTGACAACTCTAATTAACTCTTTTTACTTATTCGAACTTTTTACATGTTTTTATAATTTAGACTTTATTGATTTATATTTTTTGAATAGTAATTATTTATAGAAATAAAATATGTTTTGTTTCATTTTTAACTCGGTCTTTCAATCATTCACTTATCACAAATTATAAATAAAACTAACAAATCCACATTTTGGGTCGCCAATCAAAAGGTTTGAGAATCGACAGGAAAATTGACAGGGATTATTTATTAAAATCTTCAGCAATCGATGAGTTTTCAATGCAAAAGAGATTTTAATCAGCATCAAGTAATAGTTGTTCATATATGTAGCCAATGAAATATTTTCACACATTTTCTTGTTGAGAATAAGGAAACGGTATGTCTACTCAACTTCGTTCAATCTTCACTATGTTTTTGGCTTCAACCAACCTTGTTTATATAAAAATATCCATCTAAACTAATAATTAAATCCAGTAACTACTACATTTGATTTGCAAATTTGTTCACAAGTTTAATTCAATTTATATGGAGAATTAAATGTTTTTGTGATAATAAATACCTCTACAATGCAACATTACATCAATTCTCTTGTAATAAATTCGATATTAAATAAGGTAAGGCGGGTCAAAACGAGACGGCTAGCTCATTTTGTAAATATGAAATCTCAAATCTACTTTAAACAGAGAGAAATAGATGTTATATTTCATCATAAGAAGATAATGAAACATACGCACGTTGATTGTGTAGATCTATGGTTACAAAAAATTTCTATTATGAAAAAATTTTATTTCTTCCTTAATAATAAGGATCTAATTAATTGGAAATATTAGCAAAGTTGATTTAAAATATTTCTCCGAAATTAAGTTAGGGGCACACTAAAACGGCCTCATCGTCATCATTTCTAGCAATTGAAGCCATCCCACATTCTAGACTTTTTAAAAGGAGTTGGATTAATGGATCAACTGTTGTAAACATTCGGCTCTTCAGTATTGCAGCACGAAATGGGGACAATAGATCTTTTGAGTCGTAGTGTATACGAGACCCCAAATCTTTATATACAAATATGTACCCAATTGTGACATGATGAAAAGGATATATACTTTCTTCAGTTGATTTAGAATGGAAGTCCCCACAGTATAAACACTCTGCATTCTATTCATCTGAATCCGAAGAATCTGATTGTTTTTCAAATTTAATTATTCTGTTGTTAGACAATGTCTTTATTTCTCTGTTCTTTGGACTCTCTAATGACCTTATTCTCATACTCCAAGGATTTTTCTTTTTGCGCGTTGCACTTTCTTGGCCTTTTTGATGACGCGATTTTCTTTAGTTTTTTTTTAACTCATCTAAATATGGTGATGAACTGACAATTGCTGGTTTTCCTTTTCTTTTGGTCATTATTGGCTTGTGCTGTTCAACTTTTGGAATGGACAGAACATTTTTTGGGGATACTGTTGGATATGATGTGCTTTGAACTACCACATCTATCATCCAAAAGCATACCTATCCATAACTCGTCACTTTTGAATAAACCTCTTCACTCAATATTTGTTGTAGCGGCAGAGATAAACTCGTCATCAGTAAAAACAGCATTATTAGGAGACCAAATTCCTGTTCTCGTGAAGTCATTTAAAGAGCTGTGCATCGTACATGCTCGAATTAATGCAGCTCCAAGTGAAGTAGAAATTTCAAATAATGTCAACACCTTCCGAGGATTAGATCTCACTCACCTTCAAGCTTCCTTCTTGTAGTAAACGCTAAGAGGTCTGTTTAAAACATCGTCTAAGGGTTGAATGTGGTGAGAGAAGTGGAGTGGAAAGCATAGTAAAGTCATTCTATTATCTCGAGCAACATCAATATGATCAATATTCTTTGTGAGAATTGCATGCCCGTCAAAAAGTAATAAACTTGCCAATTCTGTGCTGACACATTCTGATATCAAACGATTTGTTCGAAAAAGACTTAATTACAATATCTCTATACCATGCTACTATTAAAGAAAAATTGATCTTAGCTATGTCCCTATGATAACTTATTTTTGTCTTTTGTAAAATGTCCTAAAGTCAATTCCTTAAAGGTTTGAAAAAATAGATGACTCCTATTGTAGTAACCAGACTTATAGTAAAAATATTTTATTCAAAAGTCAATTTTTCAGTGAACTACCCTCGTATATCAACTATATCAAATGAAATTTCATTATAAATACTGTTTTCTAAACTAGAGGAATGAATGTAATTAAAAAACTTTATGCCAACAAAAAAGATTAACAGTTGTATATTCACCACAAATGTTAAATGAAATACCATTATTTCATTTTTTCTAAACATAAATCCCAATTTTTAAATTAAAACTGTAATTATCTCGACGTGAATTTTCAGTTGCGTGCGTTCCGTATTTATCATTCCATCGCCTTATGTCGTTATTTGTTGAACAATTCGCAATGAGTTTTTAATACTTATCAGAGATCTTTTAAAGTCGAGTAAGTTCGTGATTTTATTAGGTTTGCAACCACCATTTGCACGACAGTATTTTGAGTGGGAATATAATCCAAAAGACGTATAAATTATCATACTAGGAT
Organism: Diorhabda elongata; assembly: GCA_026230145.1. Classification (NCBI taxonomy): domain Eukaryota; kingdom Metazoa; phylum Arthropoda; class Insecta; order Coleoptera; family Chrysomelidae; genus Diorhabda; species Diorhabda elongata. Next base: position 26,920,109 of record CM047929.1, on the reverse strand, counting down.
CACTTAACAGAGAATAGAGAATTTACAAATCTATGTCAATAATTTTAACAGCACAGGAAAGTACTAAGAACAACTTTAAAGAGTAATGGTAATGATATTTATTATATTGACCTTCAAACGTATGTTTTTCTTTAACCCTGATCATCGAAAATGTGGGTCTTGAAATAAAAGGTGAGCCGTGATTTATACGACTCAAGAAGTTTCAACTAGGATAATCAACAACGTATATTATGTAAAAAAGTAACATCGAATATTATGTTTTCAAAAGATAACGTAACTTGCTATTTAGATTTCTATTGATAAATTTTCAAATCGACACTCTGTACATGTTCTCAATGTCAACAAAATCACTCTCAGGATCACATACAGGGTGTTTCCAATCTCATGCTACAAAATCCAGGAGGTTATTACTTGTATAAAATGGATCTTTCCTATAACAAAATTTCATCAGCGTTAAAAGGTACAAATTGAGTTTTAATTATTTTTTTTTATTTCAGTGAAGCTAGAAACTTGAAATTCTGTAATTTTCCTTCACTAGCAAAGGACTATCTAATATTTAAAAAACATTCTCCGTTTTTTACCAAAAACAATAGCTGCAAAAAAGTAAGCACCATAATTTATAATTTTTTCAATAAATTGAGTGGAAATACTATTCATGATAAATGCTGGAAATATCTACCTCTATCCAAAATCCATGAACGTAACCTACGTGTAATGGATTGCCGTACACCTACACGTACAATTATGTCCTTTATTTTCAATATCAACTGTCAGTACCACATAATTCTTCCATTTATTCCACAGTTATTGAAAACAAAAAACAGAACGCTCTTTTTAGAAAGAACAAATAATTTTATATAATTGGATGTACAAATCGTCTTCCTTCTTTTATTTGACAGTATCCAAGTCTGTAAACGGATATGAAATCATATTTCCAAGTGCTCATTTAGAGATTCATTTCTCATTACAATACGATTACCAGGTCTTGTTAAGTACATAATATTTCTAGATATTCCCAGGGCAAATAGTCTATATACAAAAATGGGGAGATCAATCTATTTTATGTCTTCTTCTAACAGGTTAATGGAATTTACATGTCACAACTACACTAATGCGTGTTGATGGATTTTTCATTGCAGAAACTATTTGATTCCTCAGAAATCTAAATAATTTGGTCTGTTTGATAACTTAGATAATTCTTGTACATGCGTTACTCTTCGAGTCCTGTACCTTTTGTAAAAGGAATTTATCTATTCACGAAAATGAACTGAAAACTATCACACACACACATATATTTCTTACTCTAATTTAAAAGCCTTCAATTGTTTTATGCGGATATAATCTATAGTGATTTGACATTGTTTTCTTCCCTACATTTTCAACCGCAGCTTGCGAATCTTGCTTCGCTTCTTTCAACTACATCAATTTTTTTATAATTTAGTTTCTGTTGTATTGAAAGTTAGATATTTCCATAATTTCCTTTCCGATTATCATTTTTTTATTTATTCATTTCTATTTATAGTCTGCAGTCCCAATTATGCAACTAATCGTTTTTTGTTGTTTCTCCTCAATTTTTGTAACGACATTGAGACATTTGTTCAATCGTTTTTATCAATAATTTCAATTTCTTCAGCGTTAAGAATAAATTTTATATATATAGTTTGAATCAGGAGCCCGTGTTGATAATTTTCCTTTTGATGCTTTAGCTGTTATTTGGTTACTTGATGAAAATATTATGATAGAAATAAGCCCGAATCCAATAAAAACTCAGGTTTTTTATTTCTATTTAACGTGTTAAGCCAAGAATTATGCCCGCAAATTGACATTCAACGCATACTTCATCGTATATATGACCGACAACATCAATGATCATTCTCAAATTCAATTCTCTTTTTTATCAAAAAACGTATGTGGAAAAGGAAAAGGAATTAACGAAGGAAATTGGAACTAGAAGAATAAGAATATAGAATGGAATAAGAAAATTGAATAGATCCAACTTTGCTTTCGGAGGTTTGTCAAAAAATGTATTTAAATAATTTTTTTAACAATATAAAAAGGAAATTGGAAAGAAGAAGTCGATAAAAACCTTTATTCAGTCCAAAATATGACGAAAACATGAGAAACATCAATACTGGTGACGAAAGATAAACCTTCATTCCATATCATAATTATAATTTTCCAACGTACTCCCGTTGATGAATCTCAAAAAATACCTTAGTCCAGATGTTTCTATTTCGCAATTGTAAAGATAAAAATATGAAGCCATTTACATACAAATCTTCAACGGAAAAATTATTATTTCATTTCATGATTCGGCAAAAGACACTTGCACCTAACGGGGCATATATAATTAAACGCTAAAGAATAGAATAATATTTGTGGAAGTAAAAGGAATGTATTTGTATGCAGAGGAATAAAATTACAAGCGAAATGCTATTGATAAAGCTAAACGGTCTATTGAATCAAAACTGTTTTTTTCAGAAATTGTTCTAACTGCGTTCCGTTCTATTAAGTCCTCAAAAGTATGGGAGCACGAAATATCGGTATTTAAGTTTTTCCTATTATTGAAATCTGCTAAAACAGCAATTACTTCCCGAGGCACTACACCTGATTATTTATACCCAAACTCTAAATTTTGAGGGCGCTGGATATGTTTTGTCTCAATTCATTGAGATAAATACCATATTATCAAAAAAATTTCTATTTTCATCACAAACGTATATCTCTTGCGGAGAGTTTGTGAACAAGAACTTTGCATGGGTTTTTATTTCGTTAAAAACTTCGCTACGACTGCCTTTTTGTTGTAAGCAAATTTCTTTTGAGATTGTCTAATTTTGTCTTCTGCTGACAGCAAAATATTTTATTTTCTATCGTTGATTATTTCTGGTACTCCAGATTTTTGGGCATTCCTCACGTTTCCCGTTTCATCATATTTGGTAACAATTCTGCTTACTGCACTTTTAGCAATCAGAGGTCTTGTATTTCGGCAAATAGAGCATAATGTTAAATCGGAGTCTAACGACGTAACCTATCATTATTAACATTTCTATCCTTCTTTCCCGGTTAGGAGCCGTAAAAATTATTTCGACGCTAATTATGAGACTGACACTGGTAAACAATGAAAAGACCGATGGTAACAGATTTAAGTATTAATTCTTTTAATTATTTAGCTGCAACGTCAAGTTATTTATTTTGTTTTCTAATAAATCCCCAAGTTTTTTCTTATGTAACGTGTTTTTGCATTTTTTTCCAAAATGAAAGTTAGTTTTATGAATTTTGTATCTCGTATAAACACGAGAAAATATAAATAATAATACTTCATAGTATTTTTTCTCAGAAAAGCAGATATTGCCCTTATTCTAACTAGGTACAGATATATTTTTCTCATTTAACCGATTTAGCTGGATCGCCATTCCTTTTACTAATACTCCGTTCATTCACCTTTATCACGCCTAACTATATGTTAGCAGTCGTCGAAATAAAAGTTGACTTCCTTATTTGGTAAAAGTTACTATCAAAACTGAATAGTAGCATTCGGGATCATTGAACTTATAATATGTTACCTTTTTTTCAGCACATGAAATGTTTCATTTTTATTAACGTTTAAGATTCTTAATATTTTATAATATATAGTATTATATCTCAAAAATCATTATAACCTCCAATTCCCATTTTCCACTTTAACTTACCAAAAAACTCATATACATTTTAAATATTAAACGCTTACTTTCATTTTCCAAGTAACACTTGCACCTTCATCAAACAAACTGAATATGACCAGTAGTCTTAAATTTCAAACAGGATAATAACTACCTTCGGTAACAAAGAGTAGAAAGTTGCACAAATTCCGCTGAAGATACCCACACAAACAATTAGGTCTGGTCACCAGTGACATAATCTTGCGTAAAATAAATTTCTATTTTGCATATAATTTACAACTTTCCGCAAAATGAGTGCTTACCAGCATGACTTCCTCTTGTTTCTTTTATCAAGTTACCATTTGAATAAGACCTGAAAAAATTTTTTTGTGCATTTGCATGCTCAAATAAATTTGCAATATGCTTAAGTAGGTCAACTGTCATTATTAGTTTTGAATCTTTTGATGTTTGAATAGAAATCAACATCTGTTTAACAGTTATTTCAAGAAATATGTATTTTCGTCAAACACAGGTTCATACATGAGGGAGGCGAAATGCATAAACAAAATTGATCCATATTGGGCAATTCACAGAAGTAAAAAGAAATGCCTGCTAATAAATCATACAAAGAATAAAGAATGTTATAACCGCCCCCAAATATTTCATAGAACATACATTTTTATTATTTTGTTTTTAAACATAACACATGTTTTAGAAGATATATCGTAGAAAATATAATATTAAACATAATAGAACTTCACACTTATTACACATACAAAAAAACTATTTCTAGTGTTATTATCATGTTATAATAACAAAACTGATAACATCATTGAATATAATGCTTATCCACGACTATTTCTTCAATCATCTTTATCGTTATTTGCATTTTATATTTACAGAAAGTGTTTTGGCTTCAATTATTTATGATAATGTGGATATAATGAAAGACGTTTGGTATATTTACCTACTGACTATTAAACAACGTTCATAAGTTAATTTCGACCACGTTTTTTAGGTCTATAGTAAATTATTAATTAGATTTATTTCACATTTTTGAAGTTTTCACAGAAAATTTGTCCATAAAGTATCCATGTTCCTGTTGTTTGATTAAATAAGGGAACAATTTTCTTCTTAGAAATAATATTTAGTGGAAACAATCTATAATCTCAAAAGATGAGATTATAGAAACAGAAAGAATAACCAGAATTATGAAGATATTTTTACATTTAAAGAAGTAGGTATAAAGGGTCAACAATCTTGATGCTGTGAATTATGGACAAGATATGAGAGTCGAAGTTTTTAATTGTACAGAGGTAGTATGTTTGAAAAATTGAACACGTAACTAACAGTGGAACCAAATCTATTACATGTATTATTCTATATTTTTTGTTGGTTATGAGGAGCCGGTTTCATATGGTTCCTGCAGTTGTCAAAACTTTACATGACTGATGAATTAGTTTTAATACCGGGTTTATCGGTACGATAAATAAAATAGGTATAATACTCGACCAAAAATTAACAAACACATATTTTGGCATTGAGGCATTGCCACACTGAAATTAACTCTATCAGATCAATCAAATTCACAAACTGTGGCACATATTACTCAAGTTTATTGGATATATTTGATTCTTCCATTATATCTCAACTATACTACGGAGCGATCGTCTATAACTCTGCTAGAGAATCTCTTCGTTAGTAAGTGGAAGTTATTTATAACACACATCTGTTTGAGTGCTCATCATACAAGCCCCAATCAATGTTTGTATAGAGGTCCCGGATAACTACCATTTTCTTTACCAAAGACTATATTTAAACCCAGATTAAATACTACAGACATATCACTTTTATGATCTGTCTTGAAATGCCGCTGTGATCTCAAACAATTAATTAAACATTTATATTTAGCAGAAATTTTGGTAGAGGTACCGTGTAAGTCAAAGGTTCAATCTCGATGTCAGATATAGTGAATAAACAGAGGTCTGGCTATTGAATAATGAGACTTGTTTAAGCAAAAAACGGCAGAGCTCCTAAGGGCACTCACCAAAGATGAAAAACGCATGGAAAGGTGTGTGGCGAGGAGAGGAGGGAGGTGGGGGGGGTAGCATTTGAATGTAGAATAATTTTTATAATAAAACCCCTCTTTCGTAACTAGTCTCGTTATTAAATAGCCTTATGAACGATCTTAGTATTCCAAAAAAGCTTTATGTCTTCCTAAAATGGGACTCAACATACAAAAACTAAAGTGAAGACAAATCAGAGAATATCAAAATGAATAGTACGTGAAATCGGTTTGAACGAGCGTAAGGAAACCTGCAGACTTCATAAAAATGGCAGAGATAGTGAATCAACGACTCAACGAAGATAAATCGAAAGTTCACGATGATGACAACACCATAAAGGAAAAGAGCAATGCAAAATTTGTCAATACAACTGAACGAAGAAAAGGCAATGAGCTTAGAACAAGTTCAAAGTTATGTATATCTTTGGCTGGTTATGAAGGACGACGGTGACAAGTGAGAAAATCGGGAAGCGAGGATGACGAAGGAAAGTAAACAGTTTAATAAGATCTCAAAAAATCTTCAGAAAGGCAAAACTACACCTGTACATAACAATAATAAGACCAACACTGAGCTACGAAGACGATTCTTAATAAAGGAGAGGAAGTGAAGATATTGGAAAGAAAAATATTTAGAAGGGTACTTGGCGGACAAAAGGAGAGAGATTTATGGCTGAAGATAACAAATGATGAAATAAAGAATCTATTTGGAGAACCAGAGCTAAGCAAGGTAATAAGATTCAAAAGAATATAGTAGCTGGGTTACATACAGAAAATTCCCGATTTTAGAGCAGCAAAAAATGATGGACATAGAACAAGGAGGAACAAGAAAAAAGGAAGAACAAGGAAAAGATGGTACACAGAGGTGATGGAAGACCTAAGAGAGTATCTCCTTCCCTTCCCTATTTGTTTTTTTTTTCTACACAAAATTTATCTCTCTTTAACTTTTTTGATAACCAAACTCTTGATTAATTGGTTTGTTTATAAATTGCCTATTTTTCAAAAATGTTGAAAACTGGTCCAAATTTGATGTGCTGTAGTTTGGGAACAAGTGATAAGACGAATTTGTGACCAGTCTTATGCAATGCAGTATTTAATATTCTGAAACTTATATTATAATCATGTTGTTGATATTGCGAGCCCTTTAATAGATATTACCGTAAAACCCTAACCTCCACAACTCCGGCGAGGAGGGAAACGTAGAGTAGTTATATTCGGCTATAAATAAAGACATTTAAACAATAAAACCTTATGAAGCAATTATTTCCGATTCGTCTAATTTTTATGTTTAATGCTACTGGCCTATTAATAGAGTTTTCATTCGTTACGTATGTTTTTATCCTTTCTATAGCAATCGGCTTTTGTTGTTCTATTATCTGATTATATTTTTATTTAAATATATATGTTGGAATTTGTTCTATCCCCTCCTGTATTTTCGAGTTATTTCCCTAGAATACCAACTGCTAAACCACTAGGCCTCCAACCGACTTACCACAGAGAACTGTCACATTCCAGCCCTTTTAATTCTTGGTGTTTTTACTATACAATTTAGACGTGTTTCTTTTTTTCTTCTGATTACGTAATAGAAACTTTAACATTTCATACAATGAATCTGTTATTGCTAAAACTTTCTTTTAATTAATTCCTGCAATTCATATTAATTTGGAAAATTGTATTTTCTGACAAATTTGAATGAATAATCTAATAATTTTCTAGTGTTCTCATTCTTCTTTTGCCAATAATCTAGTTATGTCCAATTTAATGGATTTGTTCGACACATTCCAGTACTATTTCTGAACCGAATATTACATCCCAAGGAGGAATTTTCAGTCTGTTCAATAGTGTTACAGATTGTAAGTTTATTGTAAACGTGCTTTCTTCACGACAATGTGAAATTCTGATACAAATAGAATTAATCTTATCATGGTTTAACACTGTTTAGAACTTGTTTATTGATAAAGTGATAAAATTACCAAGTAAAGATCAGATGATTCAATAAGATTTCTAATAGAAATAAATGATGTTTGAAAATAAACTTTTTTTTTTCATTTGATATTCCTATGATCTTTTCTTCTGTTCAGAAAAATACTTTTACATCATTTATTTCAATGAGGCTATCCAAGGTCGTTTTATGTGATTCACATTCAATTTGCGAAGGGGTGAGATACAAATAGTTTTATTGCTTGTGCTCTTTTATTTAAGTCCAATGAAATTGTAAAATAGCAAGGTAACTAAATTTGCGTAGATTTGTTTGAAGGACGAACTGAAGTCATTGGTGTAGCAATATCTAAATTATGAGGGTTCACTACAAAAAATGCAATAAATAAAAGTTTAGATTAAATTCAATAGATACCGCAGATAGTATTACACATCACACATGAAATTCTAATCATGTACTTAGGTGAATTGAAATACAAGAAAACTACGGTTTTTTTAGGAAAATGATCTTATTAATTACATCACTTGATAAGTCACCATCAGTGTGACTGACACTGTTCTCATTTTCAAATCAATATGACGATTATGAAGGACCAACGTTCAAAAGAATATGTGTAAAATTTCATGACATTTCGGTTAGTCTGAAAAAGTGATAGCTAATTAAGTGAAGTTACTTGTTTTATTTTTATTTTCAAAACAATTTCATGTATTAATTTATCATTGCTTCATGATGAAAAAAATACTGTACAAGTTCAGAAATGGCTTCAAACGTGTTATCCAGAATCTGCTTCATCAAAAACAAACATTGTTTATTGGTTTGCTGAATTTAAACGTGGCCGTAGACACACCGATGATGATGAACATTCTGGTACGCCAATTGAGAAAAATTGAGTACAGAAAACGTAAAAAAAAATCCGCAAATTGGTTTAAGCTAATTGTAAACTGATATTGCGTGATATAGCTGAGACCATAAAGATATCAGAAGTCAGTGGGTTTAAAATTATGGATGAAAATTTGACCATAACAAAGCTTTTTACAAAGTGGGTGCCGCGTTTACTCACTATCGATCAAAAACAACGTGTTGATCATTCAGAGCAGTGTTTGACCATATTCACAAGTAACAAATCAGATTATGGCATCGATATGTGACAATAGTTGAAATATGGTTCCATCATTTCACTCCGGCATCAAAACGTTCTGTATCCGGTCCGAAGCGTCCAAAGCTGGGAAAGTTATGACTTCAATATTTTGGGATGTGCATGGACTATTGTTCATCGACTATCTCCAAAATGGAGAGACAATCAATAGCGACCACTACATAGAGTTGTTGATCATTTGAAATCAAAAATCAAGGAAAAACGGCCTCATCTGTAGAAGAGAAAATAACTGATGGTTAAATTGGAGGAATTAATCTTCGAATTGCTTCCTCATCCAACATATAGTTTAGATCAGGCCACCTGTGACTACAGGCTATTCGCTGATCTCAAAAAAATGCTCGTTGGTAAGAAATTTAGCTCAAATGAAGAAGCAATTAATGAAAGTAAAGCGAATTTTGAGACAAAAGACAAATTCTCTACAAGCACAGCAAAAAATGTGTTTTCGATTTGTCACACGACTTATTGAATGATGTGTTATGTTCAAAGTAAACACCACTTTCATCAAGATACTTAAAATCTTGAAGTTAATGGAATGGTCTGAAAAATTCCATCACGTCCCCCAAGTTTGTGCTTCTCCAGGTTAACGAATTAACGGAAATCACACATAGACAAATCAGGTGAATAGGAGGGATATTCAACGACTCTCACATTATATTCACTCAAAAATTGAACTGGTGGCTGGTCAAGTGTGTGACGATCCATTATCATGATGCAAGGCGAATTTTGATTGACTCAAACACTACAGGTAAAAATTGTGTTGTGTATTATTCAACTATACATTGATCTACAAACTTAATTATTTTCACTAATTCTGTACTAAGAAGAAAAACTCCGTACATAATTTTCTTGGTAGACCTTTGCTTTTGAGCTATTGTTGAATCTTCGTAATTCCACACACGGCTCTTCTGGATGGTAAGAATATTATAAAATTAATTTTTTTGTTTAATCATCTGTTACTATTTTGAACACAGTACGATATTTTCATATCTCAATAATTATTAATAGTTTCATACTTCAACAAATACTAAATAATATCATGCAAGCTGCTTCGATGAGAAAGTAAAAAATAGAGAGAAAGATTATGAAAAAGAGCATGTAGTTGCTTAATGTACAGCTCTATTTCCTTTTCTGTTAAACCAAAATACATGTATAAGTACTTTTGAAGTAGAAATGTACGATCTACAACTGTCTGTTAAATTGTTTTGCTCTCCTTGAATTTTCGCATAGTTTTAAAGACAAACGCGAAAACAAAAAACTCTCTCAGGTTTTCGTTGTTTTTACCAACCAGAAATTTGAGTTTCTGAGGCCAAATACACTTAAAGGTGCAATTTTTCGATTTGCGATTAGACCATCAATTCTCTATTGTATTATTGATGAGTTGATTTGACTACCGTTAAAATAAGATGATGCGATTCTTCTTGGGTCGGCGTTGCACTCAACTCAACCGATTGATAATTGCATCTTGGATCATTTTCGAACATACCTCCAACTCTCTCAATATTTAGAACAGGACTTACCAGCGAAGCACAGTTGCACAACTATGATATTCTCATAGTCAAATTGTGATAATTATCAACGACAACCTTTTTTGTAGGTATTGGAAACAAAGCTATTTTCTTACATTCTTATTCTCTCATATTTTCTAAGTTATGGACTTCTGACTTTCGACATGTATCGATATATAACAAAGAGAAAAAAAGGTTGAATTCAATTATTTTCAAAACCTCTTTGACCCAAAGCAATTTTATATACGATTATTTCAATTTTATGATAAGTATAACTATGACTTTCAGTGACAAAAGATGTATTCGATTCAAAATTTTAGAAATTCTTAATATGCATTATTAAATACTACTTTGCCATTTCCCATCAAATGTACTTCCATCCATAAAATGAATTGATGGAACAGTTTGCTCTGCAGAAGCTTTAAAATTTTGGATATTAATATTGTAGTGCACTCCACTGCTATGCAATATGCAAACAAGAAAGGTAAAATTTACTTTTACATAGATAGGGTTCGAAAGTGAAAAGGATCTTTTGATATATGACAGTAATTGTTCCTATTCCTTTTGGTCACTTCTCGACTATACTGCCATAAAATCATTTATACTTAGACCAAAAGATAATTGACCACAAATTCACGGAGGGATCCTACAGATTACGTTTTGCAAACTTTAGTTAGTTTCGAATTAACGTAACTACTCTCCGGTTGCGTTTTTCTTTAATTTCAGTAGTTGTTTTAGTAATAGATCTAAAACGATAGTTAGTTTGTAAGAAAGTGAAGTGGATACCGATTAAGGCAAACATTATTCCAATAACTTACTTGTATGTATTCAATAGTTTGAAAGGTTAGTGAGAATTAATATATTTGATTATTATCCTAATAAAATAGTGAGAAATCGGTAACGGTTAGTTTTAAATCAATTCTCTATACTTTTACTCTACGACACAAAGGTTACTACAGGATAATTACGCACGTTTTATGTACTGAATTTTCTTTATCCTAATTTGAGAAAATTTAGTATGTAATTAAATTTTGGAACCGCAATAATAAATAACAGTCCACAAAATGCACGTAACTGATTCGAAAATTGAAAACCATGAAATGATCTTTTCGAAAAAAGTGCATGACATAACTTATTAATGAGTACATCTAATTTCAATCTTAATGCAGGATTGTTTTGCTGATATTTGTTGTGAAGGATATTTAAACAATCCTAATTTATATTCTAGATCGAAAATATATTCATTTCATGAATTGATATACAAAATATTTTGATAAAGACTGAAACTAAGTAGAAACGTCATTTTTTTATCAATATTTCAATAATTACTGAAAAAACTAATTTTAAAACAGATTAAAATCACGAACATTTAAAAGCATTGACAAAACAGTACTATGAGTAAGGGTGTAGGGACAAAAAATCCGTAAAAACTGTTTGTTTAAATCATATTCTTTGTACTTCAATGTATGAAGCAACACTATAATTACACATATTTTATATAACTGTTGTATTAAATTGAGAAATACTGAATCTGGCGTTTGCTCACAATTCTCTTTTTCAATTCGTCATGATTAGTTGCTTCCCAATCTTCAAAATATACGTTTCGTTTCAAATTTTGACAAAAACGTTCAATTGGCCTCAGTTGGGGCACATTGTAAACATTCCAAAACTTCTCAAAAAACGGAATGTATAACTCTGCAACAGCTCCCACCAGATCTTTTGCATAATGAGCAGTTGCCATGTCTACCCAAAACACAATATTTCCTTCATGATGCATTATCGCTCTTTTCTCCATTTGTATAGGCGGTTACAGAATTTCCAGAAAGACCAATGTTATGCTAATGAACAACCCCGAGAAGATGTTCCAAGCACACCAACACTTTGAACTTCTTGTGTCTTCTGGAAAATACTTCTGAAATTACTTCTTTGCCTTTTTGACAATAATAAGACTTTAGCATTTGCCGTTTCACATCATAATCATAATAATCATTTGTTTAATTTGGTGCTTCTCAGAATATTTGGGTGCCGATTTTCTTGATTGCTGGACGACATTCTTCTCCTTTAGAAAGTTGCTTACATATTTCTTATCAATTTGAATTTTCAGCTCAATTTTCGCAAACTGACACAATTTTCCGTGAGCTGCTTCAACTGAAGCTTCTCTCTTGTTTTTTGGTATTTGTTTGACTTTTCTTCTCGATCCTGATTTTCTTAAAATCGAAATACCTGTTTCAGCACGCCGACAAATATCGTGAATTGTTTGGCTATTCCTATTCTTATAAAATGATTTGCCGTAAACAATAACTTAATATCTTGAGTGATAATTATTTTACATCGTTCGTTTTCTTTTAGATTTTTTCACTTGAAACTAAATTTCTGACAGAGACGTGATGTTTATACTTGGGACATTTGATAACTGCCAAATTAAGAAAAACAATAATATTCTCAGTCAACCCTTACTTGCTAAGCTATCTGAAAATATACGGATTTTTTCACCCCACATTCTCAAGAGATGAAATTTGGAATACAAGTTTGTAATTTGCCCAGAGGTTATAAATAAAAACCTTTTGGCAGTAATTATTAACCATCACATATTTGCACTTCATATTATCATAAGGCTTAGTTATAAAAACTAAAGAATGATTTAGTACCTAGATTGTGGAATGGGTTGTTCCAGTATTAAAAATTATAAGCAGTATCAAAAATTAACCATAGCTTTTATAAAAATATACGGAAACCTCTATGTACAATAGAAAAGAAACCAAATTATATCAATAATAACAAATACAGGCGTTAAATACGAGCCCAGTGCAATCATTGAGTTTTCAGATCGCACACATTCTACTAGTTCTATGTTTCTACAAGTTTTCTTATTCGAAAACAGAAAACACACATCCAAAACTTTCAGAGTCTGAAGTTGTATATTCTACCAAGGTATCGGTTCACTGACTATATAGAACAACCTCCTTCTCATCTGAATTTGACTTATTCCTTTGTTTTGGGTTTTTTTCTCGATTTCCTTCTGTTACTTATTCTTGGTTTCGTGAATTTATTTTCTTTTTTTTACTTCTGTCTATAATGTTATCAAGTTAGTTCCGTTTTCTTGTTGGGTACTGGACTGATATCATATGGAGTCTAATCCTCTTCAACCGCATGGAAGTAGGGAGGTTGAAAGCATAGTTTAATTTTATCTTCTCTTGATGTAGAAGCTTCAGTATGTCAGGTTTATATTTATCATTTGTCGTTAAATGTTGTCCAACAGGGTAGCGAAATAACGTCACTGATGTAACAATGCAACTGTGAAAATATAGTCTATCGAAGGGTTGTCTTAAAATAAGTGTAGTAGCTGCAATTTTTTCTCTCTTCCTAATTCTTTTTTCTTTTTTTTGTGTTAACGTTAACGAAAAGTATACAATTAGCAGAATCATTTGAATTAGTCAGTTAAACATTGAAAGAACCAATTATGGAAACATTTTATTATGATCCGTCTATGTTTGTATTTTCAAACGACATCAAATTGTTATATCTGGAAGCTATAAAAACAATGAATGCTGTTCGTAATTTATGTACACAACTACGTACTTTCACATATGAGGATGGTCTGACCTGGCCTCTCCTAGAGGAGGCGGAAGTTGCTTGAAATAATCCACTGTATTAGTATGTACACAATCTATACAACATATGTTTCAAGTTTGAAGACCCCACGTTGTTCAGTATTTGTTTAGCTGCAATCAACAATGAACGTTGTCAGTGAATTTTTAAACATGGAAAATATTGGTTACCGTTATGTGATATACTTTCATTAGCCCAACCAATATAAAAGCTGTACTAGATTTTACTCTGGGTGAGACGGCTTCTTCATTGTCAGTAAAATATTGGGTAACAGTGAGTATCCGTTTGAGAGAAATGATGGTACTTCATATCCTATCTATTCCAATATCCATTTCGTACAGTATTCCACATTTTCTTTTACTGTCAACGTATCTGACGTGACTGTATTACAATTTTTTTTAGAAATAATTTCCTTGAGTAAATCAGTCGTTTTTATATACATTTAGCCTATATCAATATTTGTATGCATTATTTTGTAATCTCAAGGTTTTACCACATCCGAAACCTCGATTCCCCAAAAAAGTAAGTTAAATTCATTCAAAATTAGAGGAAAATATTACGTGATGTTTTCTTATTTGACCTATTTTTTTTATGATATCCCCCCAAAAACTTTCCCTAATATTTGATTTATCACTTTCCACAAAACATCAAGTTTCTTGAATCGACTGTTTTTGTGGCTTAATGTTCCTAGATCCATCTCAATTTGTGCTAACAAGAAAAGTGCTTAAATTAATCATCTTATCCGTAACCGTGTAGGAAAAACCTATACATCTATATGTATTGTAATATTACTGTTAATAACAATTTCCGTTACGAAATTCAAAAGATGAAACTATGACAATCATGTTTTTTAATTGACATATGTTTTTTGTTAAAAATAATTAGGTAAGCCGTTAATTTTATAATGAATGCAATCATTTCAAAATACGTTTAGAAGTAAATCCTATTTTCGAACAAATGATTAATTGCTTGTATTTCCTGTAGAAATAGTCATAGATTATTAAATTCTGTGCTAATAGCACAATTTTTATTTATAAAAAGCTCATCGTAGATTTTAACAAAATAAAAATGAAATTTATCTATATTATCGGTACATAAAAATATTAGGCGAAGGGATCTGAATTATTTATGTTACGCTGATACAAATATAATTCAAAATACTTGTGCTTCTATCATATTATATTTGAGGAATACAACATTTATATTGTAAAGCAATTGTTCAAATTATTTCTAAACGATTTAGTCGGCTTCTGTTGATATGTAACCGTCACTATCTATACCATCTGATTCATGAACATCCACCGATTCTTTAATCATATCAAGAAGATAGTATAAATTCTATTATCATGTATTAACCTCTCCATTTCTTTAATTTTAAAACATTCCACAAATATATATAAATATATATATATATATATATATATATATATATATATATATATATATATATAAATATCATATTTGCGACCAAATTAATTTTATGTTCACTACTTATACTCGCTTGATGTACTATCTATCTACGAAATTTTGTTATAAAGAACTATTATTATGGACACACTACTAATTCGACAAACTAAATATAGTGGTCCAGGTACAGCATTAACAAATATATATGTTCTTCCACAACACTAGCTGTTACCCATAACTATGCACGCACACCTTTGTGTAATGCTCAATTACTGATTTGTCAACCTGGTTCATATATTGATAGTGTAGGAAACGAATTCGTACCTAATAATTAAATATTGTGTAATCTTACAAAATTTTATTTTTTTATTATGGTCCGTTTGAAGGGTAGTTGCGAAAAAGTATATTTTCTATCACTATTGAAAGATTATTAACAGCGAATTACAAATAACTCCTATGAAACTTAACGAAGTGTCTATTTCTTACTCCAATTATACGTCATTAGAGGTTGAATTTTTCAAAATATTTTCTTAGTACAATACAAATTTGTGCAAATTCTATGCTTCCTCTTCAATCTCCTGGTAGTCACATTTGAATTGCTAGATTCATAGGAGTGTGAAATACTAAGAAAAAAATGACGAAAACGGTTTTGAGTTAGTCATCGATGTTCTGTAAGCCGTAAACTCGGGTCCGTACTGCAGGAAGGAAAAGGTAAAATTATGGATGGTAGATACCTGCCTGGCAACCATCCTGCTATTTATAAACGTGAGTAACAGAACGACGGTTGGCGTAGTGACCCCTACTACCATCTAACCCTCTGAAGACATCCTAGGAAACTACCTGACGTCTTTCCACCCATATCTGTCGTGTTTGTTATTCCATCTTGGTAGCCTAGCGAAAATGGAGGAAATCGTGAGTTTTTAAAGAGGGACTATTTAGAGAACAACTCGTAGCGCGCTAACAATTCTTCTCTAAGTCAATAGAATATGGAGTGCCCAAGGCTCAGTACTAGGCTCTATTTTGTTTCTTCTATTTATAAACGACATCGCCGATATAGACATCAGTGGTAAAATATGTCGACCATTGACGTAGTTGAATCTGTATTCGGACCTCCGATGTGTCTTTCCCTTCTGGGGTACGTGTGGTGCGACTCAATTTGAGCGAATCCTCAAACTTCAGAAGAGATGTTAGATATTTACTCGGACTAAACAGCTGGGATTACTGCAGTGATTTTTTTAGAAGATTAGACTTCCTTATTCATCTCTGAATCCGTTTGCCTAATTCGTCAGCAAGCTTCACCAATTCAGAAAGGTCGTTACACGGCTATTTACTTAGAAACGCGCAGCACGATCTTTACCTACCTACTCCACGATCAGAATTAGTTGAGGGCTCAATATTTTACAATGCAAAAAAATGCACAATCACTTGCCAATTGAAATCAAATCGATATCATTTTTTCCCGCATTCTGCAATTTGAAGGCATATTTACCGGAAAGTGCCTTCTACTCTGCAAACGACTTCTAATACTAATAGGTATATAATTCCGGGCATACTGCTTTAATTTATTATCTATAACTATTACCTATAATTTTGTTACTCATTGTAGTTTCCTTGTGTTTATTGAAATTATATTTTGTTTTGTCTTTATACAGTTATTTTTATATTTGTTCTATAGGTTTTACAAGCTTTTGTTCACAAATTGTGATAATTTTTTGACAATAAAGCATTTCTTTCTGTTCGAGCGAATTCTTCCCAGCTCACGAAGTATTTTTATTCTGATTGTCACAAGGTTGAGATGGTTGATAACGATATTAATGCCATTTTAGGTATTTTCCTCAAAATTAGATGAATCGTTTTTAAGTGTTTTACAATTTCTATTGTAGCTTTATTTTTAATAACCTCAAATAATTGCGATTTTATTTAATATGAAAATTCAATTCAATAAATTATTATTATTTTATTTGGTAAACGAATTACCTTCGACGAAATTGCTACACGCACGGGAAACGAGTGTTAAAACATCTGAGCGGATAGTAGCTATAATGTGTATGTTGAACATTATACTTTATTCACAGTTTAATGAGTTGATGGTTGTGGATAAAATTCATTATTCCAGATAAACCAGTATTATGAAAAACTAAAGCAACAAAACATTAATCACAAAATAATGAAAACTTTTAAGAACGGAGAGTGGATATACCTCATCTTCTCCCAGCGCTTATTACTCGAGCACCTCCCAAGTGAGTGGTATCTAAGAAGTATTAGCCCATAATATCATCAAGTAAAACAAAATATTTCCGGAATCTAATGAAACTTTGATAATCACATAAGAACTGTTTATGAATATCAACTTTTTGTCTATTTACCTCCATAAAAACATGTACTTCTTCAAAACAATATGTAAAATAGCTAGGTTTAACTGAAGCATTCGATATATAGTATGTACCAGTTTTATGTGAAAATATAATTATTAGATATCCTTATTTTTTAAAGATTCAAACGTAGAGTATATCACTAAAAATAAATAAATATTTAAATACCAATAAATCGTGAACACAGTACTAATTACTTCTCGTAGTTACAATTTTCCGCTTTTCTATGCACCTATGAAGTAATTGACTAATTTTACATTTAGATTGTTAGACTTTAGTAAACGTGAGTCCAATGAGACTTTATCAATTAAAAAGACGAATTTATATGTATTCGAAAATTAATGTATTGTCATCCAATCCTCAAATTCATAATTTAAGAAATGTGTAACACCTGGCATCAACATCATATATTGCAGAACTGCGCCTCAATGAAATATATAAATGACGGCAAGCACACATAGCAAGCAGCTATTCATATTATAGGCATTCCATCATACCAAATCATATTTGTAACCTTCTAGAACACATTCTCGTTTCACAATGGCACCCCGCACGGCAGAATCACGAATAACATGTCAACTATTTATTACGCGTCGCGATCTGAATTTTACTGCTAATTTATATCATTGCTATATGAATAGATCATTATGACATATTTATCAATTACGTTTTTTTCAATGCAATAACTGGAAATGCTGTGAAAATCAAAGGTACTCAATTGAAATAGACTCTAATAAATTGTACAATAAACTCGCCATTAATCAATCGTAGCGTTGAAAGTAAAATCCGGTATGCTAACATATTTCACCTGATAGGTCACCCTCAACTGAATGTTGCTGGTATAAAATACCTTGATGTGTGGAACATAAAGTAGATATTAAATATGAGAAGCTCGGTTATAACTCAAAACAATATATTTCAAATTAATTCAATTCGGTTCAATGATGGTAATTATATCATTATAGCTGGAATTTTGTCAGTTCTTCAGTTATTTTTTGAAAATGAATCACATTATTTTGAATTTATAATAAATTGTCTACAGTAATTATCTAGATGAGGTTACACCTCTCCAATTTCGTTGACATTTTAGTATGTTATAGAGAAAATTACGTTGAACAAGAATAAATATAGGGCGCGGAAAGCAAAACGTCACATAGTTTTTCAACTTTGAAGTTCCAGAAAAAAAATTTTATACATCATAGTTTAGCTTCATATCATTGGGATCGGATAAATCGAGGATCATGGGTGTTTGGTGGGATAGATTATGTGACGAAAGATTGCTTTATCGAGCCTGTTCAATCAAATTCTGCACATATTCTTCAATGCGTACAGTACATCCTTATGATTATTTGCGAAACTAATAATTTTTGTCGAGAACAAAGGTTCATTCAACGGTTAATTACCGCTATAATGTCGTAAATCCAAAAACTAAAGCACCCACTCAAAATATAGAGAGTCTCTATAGTGATTTGCGTGATAATATCCCGCGTTATGGCAGATCTCATCATCATTATGAGCAGTATATTACTGAATTTTCATTCAAGAGACACCTAAGCTGCACAATGAATTGATGAGTTTTTTCATCAAATGTCTCAGATGTATCCTATGGAAATTGATGATTATTTAAAATAATAAATCGATACGTTTATTATGCTAATGAAAGAAATTTGTCTTTAGATCAACCCCCCCCCCCCCCCCGACTGACTCCTTTTATTCATTTTTAACTATCGATTTTTTTATAAAACTATAGACAACAATCGATTAAAAGATTACTAAAAAATTAATGGTTGGAAGGAGTGTAAGGGGTTGGGGGGTTGTTAAAACTTTAGACCAAAATTTTACATTCTCCTAATCTGTCTTCCTTTCATTTCTTTCAACGATTGATTTAAATATCACAATCACTGCAAAAATTATTAGAATTATTTCATTTTTATATATTATTAGATTTATATATATATATATATATATATATATATATATATATATATTCTTGATCATCGTAATTTTCTCTTTAACATACGACAATTTTAACGAAGTCGGAGAAGAGTAACCTAATAAGATAATTACCGTTTCTGCTTACGCTTAAGAACAATTTATTTACCTATACCTAATTTTAAATATTATTCTGAAGATTGTCTTATTAATTCATAATTTGAAGTCTACAATAAGAATATGGGAAAAATGAAAGCAATTGTCTTCCTCTGCAGCAAGATCTTTTCAAACATCAATCAGTAAGTGAATTGATGAGATTGTATATGTAAAGGTTTGTATAGGGTTTTAGATTTCATTTGACTTGTAATACAGTCTGTGTTATTTAGCTAATATATTCTTTTCTTCAACATCAAAAGCGTTCTGCTTGTTACAGTCTAAGTATTTGCTGGTGACTACACTATAATTACACACATTTTATATAACTGAATCAGCCCTCAGTCGACTTGCTTTCCTAATTTTTGTTTTTAAATGTTGCATTATGAAATACTGCATCTGACGTTTGCCGGAGTCGCTTTTTGTTTTTTCCATGTGTAGCTTTCCAACCTTAGGAATTAAATTTAAAATTTCGCCAGACACGGTATATTGGCATCAGATAAGTTACATTATGATTATTCCTGGACTCAATAAACGAAATATTCAACTTTGGAAAAACTCTCGAAATGTCCATGCGTGCTGAGAAGCTGCTATATGTGGCCAAAAACACAAAATCTTCCTTCATAATGCTTTTTCTTGAAGTGCAATAATCTAGATCTAATAAACTTATTTCTATATACTTTGGCGGCTAAAGAATTTCCAGAAAGAAAAATGCATGCTGAAGAAAAACCAATAAAAAATAACGCCAACTATACCGACCCTTTTGAGTTGAGCTTTATGAGTCTTCTGAAATACATTTCTGAATTTACTTCCTTGTTTTTCTAATAATAATAAGACCAATCTTTCGTCGTTTCACTCAAAAGTAAAATATGACTTTCCAAACCTTTAGCAGTCGAAAATTCATCGTCACTGAGACTTCTAGGTTTGGATTTTTGTTCCATTTGTTGTTCTCAGAATATTTGGATGCCGATCATCTTGATTTTAGAAATACATTTTGCTACTTTAGAATATTGCTTACATATTTCTTATCAATTTCTAATTTTCTATTGAATTTTCACAAACTTATTTCCACTTTTCCGTGAGTCACTTTAGCCAAAGCTTCTTATTTCCCATTTTTCCGCTCTTTAGCTGACTTTCCTCCAATTGAAATACCTGTCTCAACGCCGACAGATATCGTAAATTGTTTGCTTTTGTTCATAAAACTTAAATTATTCTCTGTCTTTCTTTTTCTTTTAGATTTTCCTTACTTGAAACTACACTTCTGAAACAGACGTAATATTTATACTTGGGACATTTGTCAACTGCTAAATTACGAGAAATTTACATTATCGCCTACTTTACTTGGTAAGCTTTCCACAAATATACGGATCTTCTTTTTCCATACCCTTAAATAATCACCATAAAAAATGTATATTTTTTCAAAAATACATACTTCATATTTCTCATATTTGCCACTTTTCGTACTCAATATTAAACAACATGTTAGGATTAATTTTACTTGGGTACATTCATTTTTTACTTAATTCAGATAATTTTATTTTCATTAGAAAAATATATTTGACAGTTTGTTATTGAATTCAAGTAGTACAATAGGCCAAGGAACCCCTAACTGAAAATTGAAAACTTTCCAACTGATTTTGTAACTATGCGACTTATCTTTTTAGAATAGTTATTTATAGATTTTTATTTATAATCAACTAAGAAATTTTTTTGATACTAAATGAATATTTATAATGCACATACACACCCACAGTGGTATTCTTTTTATCAGTTTGAGAGTAGGAAGTGTTGAGACCCGTTATTTCAGGAACATTGTAGAATGTCGAGAGTAATCGCGCACAGACAATTTCATAACCAGTTTCATCTAAAACTTCCTTTTCTATGAACAACTGAATAACCCCACGAAAAGAGTTAGAAAAGTTTTTTAATCGTTTCGTAATGATCTCAAAATAGTCATGACATAACAACGTGCTTCAGAAGAAGTAGCTTACAAATTTAATGATAAAAATGTCATTTCCAATATAAAATCTATGTGTTGTGATTATTATTAAATAATGATGTTCATCCACCAAAAGTATTGGATCTCATGTCATTTTATTGTAATAATTTCTCAATTCTTAAATACATTTATATGAAATAATTGACACAATACGGAATAGTTTCTCTCTGTTAATCAACCCCTTTCTTATTTATTATTAAGTTTGAGCGGCCAAACAGTCCAATAGAATGCGACATATGAAAGAGATATGTCAGATGAAATAGATAAAATGTTTATATATATGGATTATATACTAATTTTTTCATCAATCCTTGTGTCATTAGTATAGACTGCTTCTAATCAAAATAATTCAGACCACCGATTTTGTTTAACTGAAATTTTCAAAACGGCTCTTTGAATTTATTGCCAAAACTGAATCAGCGAAATATTTGAAAGCGCAAATTGAAAAAAAACTTTTGTTTGATTCATATAACAAATCGGGAAAAGTAAAATCCAAATGCCCAGTATTTATTCTAATACACTGTACCAGTTGACACGTAAAAAATTTATATCAGGTAACCCTTGACTATTAGTTTAACGTTTTCTATTCTCCCATGAAAAAAATTCATGTTTTTATTTACGACCAAATGAAAAAAATTAGATCCTCTCGCCAAGCAAACTCAATTCCACGAATAAATCGATTAGGAAAATATTTCTTTAGGTTTTGTTGAACTTGTAAAAAATAATGAGGCAGTGTACAGTCGTGTGAAAACCATATCTTTTGTTTTAAGGCGAGAGTTACGTTTTTCAGTAACTCGTAGAAATAATCGTGTAGAAATCTGAATTAAAAGTCCACTTAAATTGGTTGGCTGTTTAGAAAAACACATTAAATAATCTTACTCTATGTCAAACCTTATTTCAACCTCAATCTTATGATGAAAATGTCTCTTTGTCTGTCGATGTCTAGAACCACTAATGATTGTTTTTTCCTCGTCTACTAAATGTTATTTGGTAAAAAAAAATCTTTGTTAAAATCTTGTTTGTCAAAAATTGGACAGAGTGTGATTGTGCACGTACTAAATTTCTAATGGTAATGTGAGAATATGTACTAAGTTATTATCTCATATTCTAGAAACAGACGATCGGTTTACCTCTGCGATAATAATTAAAATTCCGTATTCTTCATCGACAGTAATAGTTATTGTACTTTCGTGTTTATTTTAAGACATAAAAACCTCTTTTCATCTAAGCGTTTGTGAAAAGAACAGTTTGTAGTTGAGTTTTCTTCGGTTTGGTTGTAATTGTGATTATCATCATGGCGAAGAAGTTCCACTGTCATTGAATGTTCCCAAACACTTAAGTGTTATGCCTAAAAAATATTTGATAGATACCTAGATTGTCTAGAAATGTTATACTAATGTAACACTCACTCTTACGTCAAATCTGAAATCATAAAAGTTGACATTCTTAATGTCAACTTACTTAGAAGTTGTTGGTTAAAAAATGGAATTAAATGTACGTGCCATGATTTTCTATGACTTTCGACGTGGATTAAAACGACATCAGTTAGCCGATTAACTCGTTTCGACTTTTGGTGATGAAGTACCACCTGCAGCCGTGTTTCATTGATTTTCCGAATGCAATTGTGGTCGCACTTTGCTACAAGATGAATTTCGTGAAGGTCGTCCAAAATCAGCTGTTGTACCAAAAAACATCGATGCTGTGCGTAAACTGATATTGCGAGATCGCCATGTGACATACCGTGAGATTGAGGCATACTTGGGCTCTCTCATACATTCAATATTGCATGAACATTTTGCTGTCAAAAAGTCTGTTGATTGGTGCAAAGAAATGCTGAAAACATTCGATCGTTTTTTCAAAAGACAGGCGATGAATTATGGATCTATGCATATAAACCCAAAACTAAACATCAATCGACTGTATGGGTCTTTCAAGATGAGCCAAATCCAGAAAAGTTGTTCGCACATGAAGCACCTCGAAGCAAATGGTCACCTGTTCTTTCAGAATAAGTAGACTTGTTCCCACCGTTCTAATAGAGCAACGTAGAATGGAAACAACAACAGCATTTGTTTGCAAGAAGTGTGAAGACAAATTATTTCTCACAACGACAATGCGAGCTCTAGCACATAAGTTCAGACAAAAACATTTTTAAACGCTGAAAAAGCGATGGTTGCATTCAAATTACATGTTTTGGAGGTACCTCAATCGGAATGTAAAAAATTCGGCAATAATTAGTTCAAGCGAATGCAAAAATGTATTCATCTCAATGGCGAATATTTTGAAAAACAATACAGCCATATCCAATTATAATTATTTGTTTATCGCTTATCTCAAACTTAAGTACCTGGCGAACCTCGTATTTCGAATTTTTTCCTAACCAAATTTTTCTTCATTATAGCTGTAAATGAAATTGGCAATTGCTTTTAAAATATCTTTATAGTTGTGGTCACTGGCTTTTATTATTACTGGAGGATTTCTCACTAGTTCACCTTTTCCAATAACCTGTAAAAACCTTAGCGAATGTCAGATTTTATTTAACATCACTTTGGCTCTATCTCGCAATTTAGGCGATACCAATAAACAGCAAGAGTTACAGTACGTGTTAACTCTGTCTGAACTTGCCCCCGGCCTAAATATTGTACTTGAAATTCGTATCTCACAAAACCATCCTGACACGTTTAATGAATTATGAAAACATACCGAGTCACAGTGACGTTGTGTGGTTTTTATAAAAATATTTTTCGAATGAATAATAATCCTCTTAATCATAAAAATAAAATTGAAAAATATCACAGACAGGCTACTATTATAATTATTAGAGCGAAAAATGCCTCATATTTATTCTCGTTTTCTGCAAAGGAAAAAATCATTTGTGTCACTGAATTCGTTGACAGTGGCGTTGGTAGGATTTCTAGTTGAGAAGTAATCTGTAGCCGTATCAAATGTGTTCTAAACAATTCGAATAAAACATACTATAGGACTTATAGGACGACCAATACTTTTATGCAGAAAATGTTTTGGCGAACTATAAAATAACAAGGTAGTGCCAAAAACCATATCTTTTTCTGTAAAGCGAGATATATGTTCTCTCATAATTCGTACAAATGTTGAGGAAATCGAAATTAAAGGTCTATTTAAATTGATTGGTAATTCAAAATCCTATATTACGCCAAACCTAATTCCAACCT
The DNA here is from genome assembly GCA_026230145.1 of Diorhabda elongata. Classification (NCBI taxonomy): domain Eukaryota; kingdom Metazoa; phylum Arthropoda; class Insecta; order Coleoptera; family Chrysomelidae; genus Diorhabda; species Diorhabda elongata. Next base: position 26,895,149 of record CM047929.1, on the reverse strand, counting down.
TATACTTGTGATGAAAATGGGTCTCTCTTGTATCATGTCGATATCCGGAATCACAATGATTGTTTTTCCAAAAAAATATTTTTTTTATATGTTTTTCTTCAGTATTAAAAATTAGGCCGATCAGTAAAATATTCTGAATAGGAATGTGATAATAGTAGATTTAGTTGGTCTTTCACGAGGTAGAATGAAGCAGTTGTAAGCCATGAGGAAAATTCGATCAGTCCGTTATAAATAGGGAATATCTGAAGCACTTTTATTGTGGATTGGCGTCACTAAATGTTTTTTCCTTTCAATTAATGACAAATTCTCTAGGGCATTTTTGTTCTAATATTACACAAATATGAATTTGATAGCTACATAGATACATTGCTCTATCAATGTTATCGTTAAGGACATTTCCTTCTTCAAATCAGTTGGAATGGAATGCTCTTCTACACAGAGTGCATTTCACTGACCAATAGTTACATATTCGTTTCCATCGTGGGAGGTTGGGAAAAGCACATTGGCTTCAATTACTTATATTCTGAAGCTTCACGAAGAGTGCATATCTAAGGTCATGTAATTTTTATTGAGTTATGTTTGGTAAATCCGTTATAATTGGAATTATCTAAAAAAGATATTACAAAAACGTGATAATTGCTAATGCTTGTTATCAGCGAATAGATGCGAGACAAAGCAAACATACAATGTGACAGCTTGTAAGTATAATTCCTTATATTTTATATTTCTTATTTCTTAGACCTTTTTGACATGTTAATGTTTCTAAATGTTCTTGATTTTAGGTCTCTTCTGTTTCAAAATTAGTTTTTCCAATAATCGTTAAAAGATATTTAAGAATTATTAAGAAAACTAATTTTGAAACAGAAGAGACCTAAAATCAAGAACATTTAGAAACATAAATTACTTATATTTAGATTTATCGTTATCACAATGTGCAATTATGAACAGTTATGATTAATTTAAATCGGAATCATTACGAAATAAACACTCTAAATAATATGAATAATTATACACTGAATGATTTTTTACTTGACATAGGTACTAAGTCGACGAATATTGTCTTAATTTCAAAATAATTCTAACAGAAATCATCAACAAATATCTGGAAGGTGAACATTTTGCATTGTTACAGTCTTCTTCTCTTAGGTCTCGTTCAGTCATTGATTGTGTTACTCTATTCCTCCATGTTTTCCTTAGCCCTCTTTTTTTTGGTTTTCTGGTGGTATTAATCTCATTACTTTTTTGGTAATCTTGCTTCTGTCATTCTGTAAACATGCTCTTACCATACCAAATGTTTCTGTTCTATACTTGTTCTAACTGTTTCTTGTACTCCCAATTGTTTCGTTATGTTGTCATTAATTACTCGTTCCAATCTTGATGTTCTCTGATCTGATATTTTAACGTGATTTTGATCATGATATCATATATTCTCATTTTTCTTGGTTCGCCTATCCCTGTATTTCGTTAAGTACTTTTATTATCTGTTTTGACTTGTTTATTCTCGATTTTATTTCGGCGTCGTCCGTACCTTCTTTATTAAAATTTATGCCAAAATAGCTATAACTATCATTCTCCAGAACAAGATCCGTGGTCTCTTCACAAATTCAGTGCAAATATTTTTAACATTATTAATATATTGGTAATATAAATCAATATTACCTAACCATAACAATATTTAATGAAAATATCTACATTTCTCTACACTTGTCCGTCAATGTTGCCTTCATTATGCTTTCTTACACGTTATTCACTGTTGGCTTTTAGTATTCACGGTTTCTCATCACCCCATTGGTAAAGCTGACCATGCAGTTTGTCCTTGCCTATCCATCTTGCAAAATTTTTATTTGAATGTTTTTAAATAAGACTGTATAATAATAAAAGTAATATAATAATAAACTATTAAGTAGAATATTTCGATTTTTAAGAAAATATACAACATAATTCACTCAATCGTTAAAGAAATGTACGGATTGCTTGTAGTACTTTTGCTTATTCAAAATTTCATTGTTTTGACAAAAACTCTCAACGACAAGCAATACAAAATGTTTTGTAGTCGGATGTTTTGGAGTCGGAGAAATCACCGTGTACATAGGGCAATATCAAGACTAAATATTCTTGTTGACTAAGGGTACACTCTTCCCTATTCTTCTTATTTCGCGTTTATGTTTGTAATAGCCTTTATGTGAATAATGTAATAATCATAATAAGAAAAAAAAGACTATATTAAAAACGCTGAATTTATGAGTGTCAGAAGCTTCTTGTATATATGAATAATAAGTGAATATTTTAAGTGAAAATAATCATACAAAATCACACAACCACGCATGTAGAATTGTGAATTATAATTTGTCAAAGTAGAAATAACATACTTCGACCTCCTGGAAAACTATCTAGAAGATGATGACAACTGATTTCATCATCTCAACTCTACTCAAGTAAAAATAGTACGACTTAGTCCTAATGTATCAATAAGAAAGAAAAACCTCTTTCAAGACGTGTACTTCTAGCGTTAAAACTCTAATCACTTCCATATTATTTTCTTGTGAATTTTCTTTTTCTTTCAGTTTTATCAACAGGGGAATATCAAACTCAGCAATAAATCTGATTACTGATATCCTTTATTATTTACTTAAAACTTATCGAAATGGAAACAAAAAGATAGATATACGTAGGCTTCTTCGTTAAGCACATGGTGTCAAATCTGGAATTGATGATTTTACCTTTGGGTGATTCAGAATTTCCTAAATAACATAACTTAGTAATGTCAACTTCACTGAAGTTTATTTAAAAAAGGAGGAAAGCAAGTTCATACACAAGATTCTAAGCAACAAAGAAGTAAATATACATTCTCATACGAATTTTCATTAGATTTTAGTATGAATGCAGACATCGTAGAATGTAAATGGACAAACCCTAAGATATTAGTCAATACTTCTAAACTCAGTGATAGTATACAATAAATTACTTTAATATAAAAATTTTCAAATGTTGATATGTTCCTTAAATAAATACAAAAGGTTTTTTTAAACAATCCCTCTTCTGCCAATATTTCTTTGGTTTATAGCCAATTGAAGGGTTTTTGCTATCCTATTTACATTATTACTACAGAATTCGTCGGTAATAAATGAACTTTATTACAAAAAAATTATCAAACGGCAACCTGCACTATTTGGAAACTTTTTTATGAATGCTTTACGAGATTGTACATCAAAACTATTTTAGAAAATGGTCTTAATTTATCCATGATTCATCAAAATAAAAATAGGTCTGTATATTCTTCCAAATAATGTATGATTCAGTACTATAATTTGTCATTTTAATGTTGGAATTTATATCATAGTACCCCTATTTGAATAGGTTTTTTCCTAGTAGAAATTTTATGTGCTATTCTCATACTTTCAACCTTGTTGTTTATAATCGGTGGCCCCTCTAACTACGATTATGTTTGAAGACTTATGTCAAAAACTATTGAAGTGGTGATATACAAAAACGTCATGTACATTTTCAAGAATAAAGTTTAGATGCATATTGCACTTAAAATTGACTGGAGTATCAGCCAAGAGCTCGACATAAACGACATCTGACAACGTAATTCAACCATCAACATTCATATTTATAGTATAAATACCAAGACTTATGTTCCTAAATCGTCTTGTAAATAAATTAGTTTTTTATAAAGACAAGTAAAAACTTTACGTTTCAGCCAGGTGCAGCCTATCAAAATATTACATTGATAACTTACAACTGTAACATCATATCAAAAGTTTTAAGAAAAAAAAGACAATTTTAAACATTGATCTAAATGGGAAAAATAAAATAAAGTTCCGCTCAAAACTTTTTATAAAACATCTTATGTGCGCTACCTACCAAGAATTTACTAGAAATAAAAAAAATGAGGTGATCAGAGTGAAATTATATTCAGTTGAAATATAAGTTTACAATACAATTATGGAATTTCTTTCCTCTCTTTCTCATATAAAATATTAAAGAGATTTTCTATATAACGAGCGCAGCGATCGATGTTACTATTCCCACCTTATACCTTCGCTTCGACGATAAATAAGACGTTTTTAGACAAAATCGTTTGATCAGTACTGCTTTTTATTGCTTATTATTACAAGAATATTAGTTCTGAGTGTTAAAGTTACAGGATTATAATAACAGAAATGTAAATATCAACTAAATCATTCATTCCATTCCTCAATTCAATTCCCAAATTACCGTTAGTTAGAAATTTTAATCCTCTCTAAGAACGTGAACGACTACTGAAGATTGATCTTGAATTGTAAATATTTTCTAGGACTTGATTAAATTGTTATTAAATATATTTAAAACTTCATAATACAATGATCAAGTTTCCATCCTTATGTACTTCAAATGCAGATCTAAATTGTTTTTAACTAAACTAAAAGTCTAGAAATTCTCTATCAATGTATCCAGAATTAATATTGTTGTACGATTGCAGACGGTGAGCGTTAAAGACTGCCAAAAACGGCTAAAACCAGAGATATTATCTAAAAAGTTCATCAGATGCACTGGACGATCGCCAGCTTGAGGTTATAGAGATAATATGAGTTATCGGCATATCGAAAGAACGTATTTGTCATATACTGACTGAAGAATTATGCATGGGTAAGCTATCCGCATGTTGGGCATCGCATTCAATCACTTTGATACCTTATTGACATGGCTTAAGCCAAAAGGATCAAAAGTTAAATTTAAATAGAACCTGAATCCAAAACTACATTCTTGAAACAAAAAAATAACAGTAAAGATAGAGGAATGTGAAAGGCAAGCCTGCTCCTAAAAAGGCAAAGACAATCCCGATCCTATCGATCGGAAACATGATGGCGACTGTTTTTTGGGATAATCATGATAAAAGGTAAATCAATAACAGGAAAGCATCACACATCATTCCTTAATGAGATAAAGGGAGTAATTTCAAAGAAGCGACCGTATTTTAAGAAAAAGAAAGTGCTTTTCTATCAACATGGTACTTTCTGACACTTTGGTTATTACCATGGCTAATATTTCCAATTACACCTCGAAATGGGTCACCAAACACCTTATTCATCGGATCTGGTCCCCAGGGACTTTTTCCTGTTTCCTAACCTTAAAGCATCACTTGCTGAATAGAGGTTTTAATCAAACGAGGACATTTTGGCTTACGTAATCGCATATTTTGAAGGGAAAGACGGCAAATCTTATTTGGAATTGTTAAAAAAGTTGCTGGACTTGTTAAGTCGGAAAATCTCCAGACAGCCGTCGTTTTCTATGATACTTACTTCCCAAACTGCATTTATTTTTCAAATTTTTCAATTTTTCATTGCTGTTATGAATATGAATAATCTTCTAATAATGGTCTATTATTTGATTTAAATAATAATAATTTTATTATTCCACTAATTTGTTGCAATTACAATAAATGCTTTCCTGACTTTGTTGCTCTATTGAAAATTTTTACCAAAGTTAAAAATGCAACAAAGTTACAGACAATAGTTTAAATCACAACAGATTAAAAAATATTTTCTATTAAAGCGAATGCAATATAATTATCGTAGTAAGGAAACAGGTGTCTAATTTCACTATTGATTGACAGTGTACGTAATCCCCGTAAGTTGCGTCCCTGGTGGAAATATGAGAGAGGGGAAAATATTTTTGAAAATGGCTGTATGTCGCACGGAATTCGGCTCGACGAAGAGGAGAAATAGCTCTGGCGCGGCCATATCACTCTTCTTTCACGGTGACAGTTCATCATTTGTCAGTGTCTAAAGCACAGTTGGCGGCGTAGCAGTGTCATGTGGGACAAAACAGCATCGGCGGATTCTTTGAATGTGAAACTACTCAATCACGGCTAAAATTTTAGTCACATTCTAATGTTATCGCGCGAGGGGAAGTATCATTAAGGCGCTGTCATGTCAATATGATACGATGGGGTGGTTTGGTTCGCTTCGTTCATTCTGTGCCTTTGTACAAAAGGGACTTTTTTTAATACCGAATGCGGTTACTGTTTGCATATTAGCTCTGGGATTCTTTTCAACCGAAATCAAATGCATTACTGAGTTTTATTTACTATGCTAATATATTCATGAAATTGAAATAAGGTTTTGTCGACCGAGGGGTTTAGAATACATAGAGGGTATTATCACTGGAAATACTTTTCAATTGCTCATCAACGTTTGTTTAGAACAGGAATTCGCATTATTTTAAATTTTATGATTTTTTTAATTCGGAAATCATGTTTAATAAAATTATTCGGGGTTTATACAGTTATGAAAATAAGTTAGAAGAGTTCCATGTGATTTTATGAAATAACTCATAAATTTTATAACGTTTATAATAGAGAATGAGAGAAAAATGCTATATTGTCAAAAAATTGTTACATACAATTTGTAGACAAAAGCTTGTCGACACTAAAAAAACATGAGTAAAAAAATTATAGGTAATAGTATTAAACCAGTATGCAGCATGCCCGCAATTATATATTATTATTAGAATAGTTGTTTACAGAATAGAAGACACTTTCCAGTAAATATGCCCTCAAATTATTGCGAAATGCGATTTGATTTCAATTGTGATATATAATCTACAAAAGAGATGAGAACAAATATTTTCAGAACAAAGTTAAAAATATGAAGGTGATATAAAAGGTTATAATATGTGAATGTAGGAAACAAAATCAACTAAACGATGAAATAATTTTTGCTGGCAATAAAGTATTAGTTATAATGTGAAGAAAGCTATTGTTACTATTCTCATAATATCACTGCATTACTTTTTGAATCTCATTGAAGCTTTGGGAAACTTTAGCAATATTGAAGACACAGTTCATTTTTCATCAATTTCCTAGTACACTGCCTGATAATATACTCATTTTTTCATATTTTTATACAGTACCGAGTAACTGTTAACATCATAATATTTACTAAGAGAGCTTCATTGTTTCTTCACATTGGTTTATGTGAAAAATCAATATTCGCCAGTTTAATTTGTAATAATTACACGAACTTCCCTTCTTTTATAAGTAAAGAAAATTGACAAAATGTTCTCCTTGACAGTAATCTATGATATGTACTTCTAACGACGATAAAGGCATAATTACTCTTAGGCGTTACAGTCGATTTAGTATGGCTATACTTATAGAAACCACGATTTTTTGAATTTGCTGATTTGTCGGCTGAATTATTTTTTTAAAAATAAGTTAAAAGGTTATATCAATGGTTAGTAAATTTTGAATTATTACGTAGTAAAGTAGGCTCAGTAATATTGTCATAACGAACAATTTATTTCCTCTCTCTTGCTTTTTTACAGTTTGATCAGTGTTTCCCAATTTAAGGCCCACGCCACCACAGGGAAACAATTTGATTTTTAAGGGGTGCAATTCGAAAATTCAGTCCCTAAGATTTTAGCCATTCCACATCGGGTCATTTAAATGCAATGCTAGGTTACGGTGCCACATTTAATTACTTGGTATAATCATATGGCTTGACCATACCAAAATATCAACTGGGTGTTTGGCGTCGTCAAGTTAACTTCCCTGCGGCAGACAACAGTTAGTGTTAATTTGAAATAATGTCCGTAAAAATTGGTATAGAAGCTCCTTTATTCAGAAATATATACATTGTATAAGTATTTGATTTATCTTGGAAAAACTTGTTGGAACAAGTAAATCTCTTGTCGATGCAAAAGCGAATATATTTTGTTTTATAACCTTTATTGAGTTGAACAGTTTCTTGGCTCCAAATATTTTAAGTGACTCATACCGCTTTACTCAACATTGTAAATCATTCCAATATTCTATCTGCTAATAAAAGAATTTTCTGATTAAATACAAATTGATTTATCAACGTGGATGATACAGGCAATGTTAGTGGATTAGTCAGATATATCAAATATGCAGTAACAAGAAGAATTCACAGAATTGTAGAATGATGATCCAGTTAAAACTTCATTTAATATAAAATGATGTATGGTATGGCTTTGTAGGGAAACAGAATGTGCAATAAGAATATTGCTACCGTTTTCATCATCAGACTGAAGCTAACCATACAGAGCTTTATTATATAAACTTTCATGTTTCTCTGCTTTATTTAACTGAAAATGATAATACTGTATCAATTTATTTTTTTATTAAATCACAATATCTTCCCGATCATCAGAAGTCCATATATTTTTATTACATTGTTTTGCTCACTTCAAGCGCTTTTCTTTCATTGCAGCTGATAACTTGGGCTTGCTGGAAGAGCAACAAGCATCTAATTCTTTCAATTTTGTTTGAACAGTGCGCTCAGAAGGATTCACGCTGGAAGTTGTGATTTTATTTCATTTGTTGTAGCAAATCTATTTTCTAGAAAAATTTTCCTCAAACATCTCTCTGAGCATGGAGAGAAAATTGATTTTCTACAACATCTTTTCTTTCTATTTGGGCTTAATTTTTCCCCTGATTCAATTTTCTTTTTTATGCGTGGTACACTATCTTCAAAAACCTTCAATCTTCGTGGTACCTTCCGGTTTGTAAATTTTTTTGGATTAAGAAGGGTTTCCACTTCAGCTTTTTCACTTTTCGAAAGGTCGCCTTTTCTACCCATAATGAAAAAAGTCTAATTATTTCATTGAAGACACTGCATACAAAAACTAACTGAGTAGTCAAACAAAATCACAGTTCTCACAGTCCCACATAAACTCGTCCGTACATGACAAATACAATCACGGCATAATATAAAATAATTTAAAAAATACAGGCGTTTCATAATCTGGCCAAGCTTTGCTTGTGGAGCACATATCAACGGAAAAATTAACTTGTACCACGATGGAAACTTCCAATTTATTCATTTCAACAAGCAATCACAGCACGAACCTTGCATATGCAGCCTCTAATATGGAATATTCTATACCCATTGGGTTGGAATATTTACTTTTATTCTATTATAGTTAATAAAATTAACTTAAAATATGGTAAAACTAACAATATAATAATTGTAGTATTGCAATCTCCGAAAATTTCTGGCAAACCGCTCTCATGTTTAACTGATGCTATTTATGTTAAATTGGGTTGAATATAAATACCGTAAAAATATTGCAAATACTGTTACCTTAATAAATAATTTCATACAATTTCAGAAAATTATAAAATATTTTTCATAATCTCCCGCTTATGTATCTTTTTAGTTTTTAGATTGTCAATGAAACGTTTCCAATGATAATATCAGAATTATTTTGTGTGAAAAAATCTTTTATTACAAAAGAAACCGTTCTGTAATGATTTATACTTTTTTGTTGGAACAAAAATAACTTTTTGTTTATCTATGCTTTTTCCACATATCTCCCACACTATTTGACGATACGAGGATTTTTTTGATAACGTATCTATATTTTCTATGGCGGCAAACTCACAAAGATTGTATTACAGCATGCGGGTCCCTGTAAGCAGTAAATTAATGATCTTTCTAAGACATCATTGTCATTTCAAGTGTCGCCGATAGAAATCTGGTGTAGTGAAATTAATCTTTCGTAGAGTAAAGAACGCAGCAACGGAACGGTTGAGCGTATTATTAATTAACTCCTTTCTTCGACTTAACATCATTGTTATGATACGAAAACAATGTGTCTCAGAAACTTTCGCTTTAATTATTTTGGAAAGAAGATAGGCTAATTCGAGCTTTGACTGTTTTGAATGATGAAGTTGTAACTTGCACCATTAAAATTGAGTTACGCTGTTAGAATTATCAATTTGGTCATATAATCGTCGGGCTCACTATTCTTATTAATTGAAATGTAGAATATCTAATTATATATTTAACTTATAAAAATTTATTTTTAAAAATTTTATCAACAAAAAAACACAAATTTTATAAATACTGAATGAATCTAATTAATTTCAATGATTGAATTAACTAAAAACAGTGTTTACAACAATCCTAATTTTATATTAAAATAAATGCTAACACATGTTCACAAAATATGATCTTTTTGCGTTTTAGAATATTTTAGATTTTTCTTCATGTAACTCCTCCATCCCTAAGAATGAATATAACGGATGCATTTTTCAGATCCTGTTCTCCGGCTCCACTACAAATTCATATTCTTCATTCTTCATTCTTCTTTTCTTCACTTTTCGTATATCTCAAAAGTCTTCCTTTAAATTTTTGTATTAATCAAAATATTGAAATAATTACACAAATTATTACTATTAATGAAAATAGTCCAATTGACATATAGCTTCGTGGATTTTGTATTTCATGAATCGGTTTCATGTTTTTTGCAATTTTATCTATTTCATAAAGTTTCTCAAAATCTTTTTAACTCAAATTCGGAGATTTTTACATTTGATTATTCAAAAACTTGAAGTCTAATTGTGGTAGGATTATAATTTGTGTATTAGTTGAGAAAGTCTCGTGTTCTATTTGAATAATACAGTTTTTTGGAATTCTGATAATTGATGGATGTTTTATTTCTAAATAACGGTACGAAACACTTTTGAATTACACTTTAGTTCCTAAATTTGGTATCACTAAAGTTACTTGTTCTACTATAGTTTTCTGGAGATTCATATCACTAACGAAACAGTTTCTAGGAGAGCGGCCATTTCACAGTTCTATAGTACAATTGTCCTTTAATTTAAATTGTTCTTTGCGATAATATTTTTCTTCCATAACGGGACATTCTTCTTTAATCAAAATTTTCTCTCTAAAATGTCAATTAAATTTTTTGTTCTGTTCATCATTTGTTCAGCTAAGTTATGGTATGAAATAGGATTTGTTGCATTCGCTTGTATTAAACTATTATAAATAGTATAAAATATTGTTTTAAACTTTAAACTGCCTAGAGATTCTCAGTACGAAACCAAAGTTTCTTGAGGCTCCATCAAGGATAATAATAATAATAAATCTTAATTAACTATTAAATATAACACCAATATCTTTGGATATTGCGGACGTTTTAAGCACTTATTAATCGATAATTAAAATGAAGGGGGTTCAGTTTTCTTATGAAAGATAAGATATTACAAATATGTACTGTTGAAAGAAAATATATTTTAATCGCACAAATCACAAATTGAATCTCTATTAGATTGAAGTGAGTGGCAGCCATCAATATTCGATATGAAATTATATAGCTCCAGATCATCTGCATAAAGGAGAACATTAGAATTTAATCCTAAGACAATGTTATTTATAAATATTGAAAATAATAGTGGCCCAAGTACTGAATCCTGGGACACTCCAGAAGATGCATTAATTTCCGTTGAGTTAAAACTATGGAAAGTAACTATGAGATTTCTATCTGTCAGGTATGACATGAAAAAGTTGGTAAATGAATCAGCTAAACCAATGCTGGATAGCTTAGTCAGAAGAATGCTATGATCCAAGCGATCAAAATATTTAGAAAAATCTGTATAGATAACATCAACCAAGCGACCATCTCATAGATTCTCAATTTTTGCTCAGACCTTAGTCAAGAGAATTTATTTGTATCAACTTATGTTTGCAGGCGGTCCTCATAAAATAAGAAAGTTTCATTGATTTTTTGGTAAAATACCTCTTGACTATATTTACCAGGACATCAAAAAATTCGTAACATAAAAATGATCACACTTCAAACATTTTATTGTTTCTGCAAGATAAATTATTTACGTAAATTAAGGCATGCAGAGACGTACCTCGTACGTAGACTACAGTGTAAGTGTTATAAATTCGCTAAATAGTGTTTTAACAATCATTTCTTTATATTACTCAGTAAATTCACTTGTAAACAGAGAAACTAAAAGGAACTAACTCAACACAACATAGTAGTTCAAACATTATTTTTAGCTGATGTTCTTGATGAAGATTCAGCTTCATCACCATCTCAATTTTTACGTTGATAAGTCGACTTAACCTTCCGTAGTTTTCATTCGTAATACACTTAACATGAAACAACGAGACAAATTAGGAAAGTAAATTATTTCAACCGTATTATGTACCTATACCGTACCTATAATAAATTTTCTAGCTTTCCCTCCCTTCTATGTATACGACAGTTGCCAGGAAAATAATAATTCTGTAAACAATAACCTCAAAAAGTCCTTTGGAGACTTCTGTACATAATACGCGAAAAGCGATGCATCCGACACTAAACTTCGTACTTCGACTGGTCATAGTCTTCGTTCCATCCTTGTTCGGCACTGTCGATATATTCTTTATTTTTCAACTGTCCACCGTTTCAACTATATCCAATCTACTCTACATTCTACTATTGCAAAAATAATTGCATTTTCTCATTTTATTTAGAATTTTGTCATTCAGTTCTGTAAAGCAAAGCCTACAAGAAACTAGCATTTTAATTAGAAGCTTTTACAGGCAGTTATTTTATGACATCGACATAATCGACTATATCCTTGATATAGAATCTAATTTGTAGATGTCAAAGAAAAATATCAATCAAGAAGAAATATTTCATATAACTTTCATATTTTGTTTGTTTCGATACGTCAATATTATCTATTCCCCTATTTTTATTTCACGTAAAGAAATAGTTTTTCAACCAAGCCCAACTTTGAAACTAAGTTAAGCCGACCTATCGAGAAACTTTATATTGGAAACTATTCTTTGAGTTATCTTAAACTCAAGCTTGAACAAAAAAGGAACACTTCTAAATATACAAATTGCTCCAAGGAAACTTCTTAACTTTTTTAGGAGTTGTGATATTTTCTGAGCCAAAATACCACAGAAAAAGAAAAGTCAGTGTCATAACAAATTTCAGGGAAAGGAACTATTAAAACAAAAGATAAATATATGTATTAACATTGGAGAATTTGTTTTCTGTATAAAATCAAATATTATTTCCATTTACACAGAATTTTGACTAAAGTTGCCATTTTATTCATGTATTCATGATCTATGGAACAATAACATAAACAAGAAGTGATGAATAAAAGTTGAGGAGAACGGAGAGAAAGATAATCAGAACAATTATGGGACCAGTAACAGTTAGTTAAGGGAAATATGGGATGAGAGCTAACCGAAAAATAACTGATGAACTCGGCGGCGAAGATATTGTAAAAAAAGTGCAGCGAGTTCAGGTTTGAGGCAAGTACATAGAGAGAAGAAAACTTATGGCTTTCAATATGATGCAATAGGATTCCAGTGATAAAAAAAGACGCGGAAGGCCTAGGACAAAATGGTAAAAAGAAGTGGAAGATGACCTAAGCAGAGAAGGAGTTATGATCTAGTAGGAAAAGACAGGAAGTTGTGGGAAATAAACGACAAGGTGTAGACATGAACTAAAGGTACTAACCCACCCCAACAGAGAATCTGAAGAGCATTTTGTGGCTCAACCCCATTAGGGGTCCTAGCCATTATTATTATATTATTATTTATTATTCGTCAGCTCTATATTTGTGGATAGTAACAATAATATAATGCAGTAATTCAATAATAATATATGAAGTGAATTCACTCGCTATAAGAATTAGATTTCTTGTGAGGAACTGGTACCTCCTTATTATGGAATACTAATAAGCAAATAAATCGCATAATTTAATCATGTCTCATAACGTCCTATACTTAATATTAAGTGCGTTGGTAATCACCTTAACCGCATAATGGAAATTCATCTTTGTTATTTATACTTCTTTACGGTTAAACATTTCTCTATGTGGGTTCATTCTACTTGAGCTCTAGATTTTTCTATAATTAGTGAAAAGACTTTTAATATATTTGCTTGAAATTGGACTCAGTTCGTCTCAACACGTCATTTTTTCATAATATACTGAACCTTCCAAACGCCCATATCTCAAAGGCTCCCCAAGTATGCCATCCAGGTTCCCTCAATGAAAACGTATATTAAAAATCACACAACTGTTTACATCGGTTGTTTGCTCTGTTGAATTTCATCTATGTCATAGATCTTTCAATTCGTTTGATTAGAAATCAATTCACCATCATCAAACAACAAGTTTTCGTTTCATATTTTTGTCTATGCTGGTCATATGATTGACCTCAATTCAAGCCATTGGGTTCCAATATAGTTCAGGAATTATAAAGTCTTCCTGGTCTATCATGGAGTTTTGTAATAATAACCAATCATAATCCATGAACTTAAGTATGGAAATGTTGATATGACCTCAACCACTTTATCAAAATTCTAACTAAACTCAGAATAAATCGTAAATAATGAAAATAAATGTAATAAAAAAAATACGTACACTAGTTTGATTATTATTTTGATAAATTTATGTACATCAAATTTAGAAGTTTGAAAATATTTTTGTAAAACTGATTATATTAACCTCCCTAGACTGCTGCTTTGGAATCACATCTCTCAAAAGGAACTAAATAGAGCGAGCTGAAACTGGTCGGTAATGAATAATGTAACAGCAGGCGTTGTAAAGAAACAAGGCTTCTAGCGTGATTGAGAGATCGAGAGAAAGGCCCAGAATATAAAAAGGAGATCAGAAATCGTTCTGCGGGCGACAAAAACTGATAAATATCCCCGAGATTTACGTGAATCCTTCACCAAAACTTTCATAACGTATTATAGAAGAGAGGAAACGTGTTTAATGTGGCTTTGGATTTCATTCAATACAGCTCAAAAGTTTTCTGAAAACGTTCGGATCTGTACAAACTTTTGAGAGAAAGGTTGATTTCTAAAGAAATCTTGAAATTTATTTTGCGATAACAGAGAAAATATAGTAATTTCATAATATTTCACTGAATTATTTAATCTAACTTGTTCAATTATATATTTAAACATTTTTATTTAGAAGACTAAGAAATTGTCATCCTCTATCAAATAAATGAAAAGACAGAAAACTAGAAAACTATTTTCTAAATTTTTGGAGGGTCGCCATACTTTTGACGAAAATATCATACAATTTGTTTTCGATTCCCTTATTTTTATTTGTTGTTCATTATATTCATACTCCTAAACATTCAATTTAAATTCTTTAAAGAAACCTTTTAACGTCATGTCTTAATTGCTCTCCACTCAATATGCTCTATTTGTATTTATATTTCAAAGATACCGACTCTACTGCTTTGGTTACGATATGACTGATTAGTTTGCTTACAAAGATTACATTTTCTTCTTAATTAACATTTATATTAAAAACAATCACGGATCCGGTTGTTTGAGCGAATATAAATAAGGAGTTGTTGAGATCTAGACTTGTATGGAACTGTATATATGGAAGAAGTCATAAACTTAATAAAACATTTTGAAATCTTTCAGTGGCGCTCGTGATAATGATTTGGATAGAATATACAATTGAATGTATGAGCTACATATAGAATACTAGTAGTTCATCAACTAATACTTATAAATAATAATAAATGAATATGTTAACTTTATAAACATATTTCGTCATACTATATTCTCAATTTTGAGACTACGTTATGCTTTCCTTTATGCTATCTTCACTATTGAATTCCATGTGACATTTATAAAGTATAAACTCAAAAGACTATGTGTAAAATTTCATGACATTTCGATCAGTCAGAAAAAAGTGACAGCCTTTTAAGTGAAGCTCCTTTTGTTATTTTCAAAATAATGGATTCAAAACAATTTCGTGTGTTCATTTATCATTGCTTCTTGATGAAAAAAATTATTCACAAGCTCAGCAATGGCTTCAAAAGTGTTATCGGGATTCTGCTCCATAGAAAAGAACCATTTCTATTTGGTTTGCTGAATTTAAACGTGGTTATATAGGCAATGATGATGGTGAACGTTCTGCTCGTCAAATGGAGGTGATAGAAAAAATAAAAAAAGTTCATAAATTGGTTATATCTGATGGTACATTGAAATTTCGTGAGATAGCTGAGGCCGTGAATATATCAGAGGGCAGTGTGTTTACAATTATACCTGAACATAAAAGTTATGGCTTCAGTATTTTGGGACGTTAGTGGTTCGGTCTTCCGAGCTGCAGTGAACAAAATTATCATAGCCAACATGTTCGCCAACGTTCGATAACGGACTCGGCATATAAGAAGAAGAAGACTATCTCTAAAAGGAAGATACAATCAATATCGAATACCACATAGAATTGTTAGATCATTTGAATTCAAAAATCGACTTCATATGTCAAAGAAAACACCCCCGTTCCACCAAAACAATGCACCGATTCATAAATCGAGGGCAACGATGGTGATTGAAAAAAATTGAACGATTAACACTTCGATTTGTTTCCTCATCCACCGTATAGTCCAGATCTGGCCCCCAGTAACTACTGGCTATTCGCCGATCTCAAAAAAATGTTCACCGTTAAAAAATTGAGTTCACATAAAGAAGCAATTGCTGAAACTGAAGCCTATTTAAATATAAAAGACAAATCCTTCTACAAGCACGGCATCTAAAAGTTATAGAAGCGTTGGAATAATTATTTTGCTTTTCAAAAATATAATGTTAATGAATGAAATCGATTATTTTCAAAAAAAAATATGTTTTTCATAGTTAGTCACATTTCTTATCCTTTTCCTCATAATCTTTTTTTAACATTTTTGACATACACACATTGAATTGATTATCATCAATTGACTGATATAGCTCTTTACTATACTAGTAATTATTCTCGCAATTTGAGCATCATCTGCATCTTTTATCAAGTTTTGCCTTTCAATTTTTGCATAAAGATGTTTCTGTTATGAATAAGTGTCCTATGATCAAATGATTTCCTCCGTTGATCTGTAGCTATATCATCTTGTTCTTTCTTAATTGCTTTCATCTATTACGGTCTCACTTATTATGACTGCTGATAATACATTGATGTGTAGGTATCTTTTTCCATACGAAATTTCTGACACACATACAGTGATCAATTAGGGTTGCCACAGCTCTCTAACATAATTACTTAGTTTGAGTTTTTAATGAATACATAATAAGCTTTAAATACTTCGACCATAAACAAAAGTAAATTTTGCTTGTACCATGTAAGAAGAGTAGTACGCAGCTGGTTTTGGCTTGTCATGAATTTCCAGTTTCATTAATTGACTACCGCTTTAATGAAGGTGATCGGTATTGTGAAAAATTTATGTGAAAAGGATTGAGAGATCTTTATCAATAAATAATTGTATTTGGAGTGCATTTAATAGCGATACCGAGATAATTAGCATAATATTTATTGAACGTTGTCATTTATTCTTATGATATTGCTAGTTTCAATAATCATCTTTCTGATACGCCTGATTTCAATATGGAGTGGAGAGAGCCAATCTATTCAGCGCTCACTACATTCGTTTGATAAAGTAGCATAGAATGCTGTACATGCCCATTTGGTTTTTTGCATTGCTTGTTGTGAGAGCAGAACCAAGTAATTACGAGGGGGCTTCGTTTTTTAGAGAAGTGTAAACATATTAGCAGTGACAAGAATCTAACACGACGGAGAAAATGTCAAACATTGCACGTTTGAAAGGTTTATGAAATGCTGTTCGTAATGAATAAGAAAGAAATTTGTCTGTTGATATTTCTGTTAGAAGTAATGTAAATAGATTTTGAGTATTACAAAAACCAAGAATTTTCCTAATACGGTGTATTTTTTAAAAAGACGAATGTGTAGGATGGTATTTATTGCATATAATTCATATATAACCCATTCAATTAATGATAAAAATAATTAGAATGGATAAAAGTCTCTTGCAAACTATCTATTATTATGACGTTATTTTTGTCGGTTGGGAGGCAACCATTGAAAATAAAAGATGTTTTGAAACCAGCTCTTTTTAATTTAAAATTCTATAAGCCAAGAGGTGAACCCCAATCAAAAATATGTGACGGAGAATAGGGTACTAGCATGGTTTGAGAAAAAAATAATTTAGGATAATTTATATACAACTTTTATTATGATTGTTTTTTCAATACTTTAATCAATATTTATAGAGACGAAAATTATTGGAAATTTAAAAATTTTCTAGGTAGTTTAAACATTTCAATAAAACTGCCATATTGCGTGCCGTCGTTGGTATAAAATGAATATATGATACAAAGGAAATACGACAATTATTCTCTCGTTTATTGTTAAATAAGCGTTATTATTAACTAACTTTGATTAATCTGACGATATAAATCGTGTTTTGTGCCAGGATGTAAAAATACCACGACTATAAATTCTAATATACAACAAAAATGGTTTGAAAGTGTTGGTTGTTTTGACGAACCTGTGAAATGTAATTATTTTTGTTGCTAGGATCATTTTGATGTAAGTGAGATTCAAATTTATTATACTTTTAATTTTTAGCGTTATTATGTAATAATAAAAATACTTTTTAAGAAATGCAAGTACTCTGTTGAGACCAATTAATTTTAAATTTTGTCAAAAATTTCCTCCATATGTAGAAAACGTTCTCAATTCTAGATTAACTTAAATAACCTCAACTACCCTTAAAAAAAATTAAATGTTTAATGGATAGAAAATAATATGCAGATTGCAAATTGTATCTCTCAGTTTATTATTTAAGTAACAATTGATTTGCAGCAGTTGGATTGAAAAGAATATGAACTACTTCTCTGTGATTTCTTTTTTAAATAAAAAAAACTAATTAAACTTAAGTATCAAATAACTTTTGTTAGAAAAACTCTTTTGCCAATGATTACTATGTCAAATTGCTTCTCGCCTTTTGCTGCTAAAATCCTTGAATTTCTCTCAAAATTGTATCTGTTCCATTAGAATCAGTAATGCTATGTAAACAATTTATAGAACTCGTTTTTTTTTCTTGTCGTTTTGTCAAAATTTTGCTATTATCTACTTCAGTAAATTTGGAAGCTAACAATCATGTATAGCCATTTTCGAAACAGAACAAGAAGTAACTGTTGTATCAAGTGATAGGTAGCTCTTTCTGCAGTGTAAATAACGCTTCTACTCAATATGTTATTTACCTAATATATTTAGCGAACTAGACATGAAAAAATTGTCACTTCGATATATGAATGTTAATTTATCAACTCAAGCAAACTCGAAAAGACATTTGTAATCTTTTTTAATGCAGTTATACTATAATTAGCAACAATTAGTGAATCATATATGTTTCACAAAGGTGTAGAAACCAAAATGCACAGTGAGTAGTGCGAACATCGAGGTTCACCACCGCCAAAGAAATTCCACAGGTCACGCTTACCATAGTTTAAAATTGTGAAGGCGTAATAGATCACCTATAGAAGACAGCCACAATTACTGCCAATTTAGATAAAAAAATCAACAGGGCTGGGCTCCGCGGTCTTAGCACCTCCTGTGTGAAATTTCGATTCATCAATAAAAGGTCAGTTAGTCTGGTCAGCATTAGAAACTTTTTTATTAATGGTTAAAGTTTTTTCAATGACATTAACAAATTTTAGCATCTTACAAAAAAAATAAAAAGTTCCACCTGTGCGTGATTGAGAAGCATTCGTTGATAATTGATCAGCTTATATAAATATTTCGTGAGTTTGAATTAATAATAAGAAGAAGTTGTATCAGGACAGAGAAGACTTGGTCAATCGAAATTCCACGCATGGAGTGCTAAGTGCAACAGCTGAAATAGCTAATGCAGAGGTTAAATAACTTTTTATTCTAGACGCGTATTGGAAATACTGAAACGATAGGAAAAATCTGAAAACCTCAATTGGGAATGTTACGTTTATCACAAACGAATAGAAAATTTTTATGTTACACCTAAAATATTATAAACCTACTTAATTCTAGTAAAAAATTATATGACATTTACACCATTGTTCCAGACGAAATACATTTAATAACAATCAAACCTACACGTCCGCAATTAGCCGATGTCATTGATTACCTCAACTTAAAAGCACCAAACATTTCCGTAAAATGAATTTCATTGAGTGATAATGTTGAGATATTCATGAATCTATATTTTTGCCTCTTAAATTGTTTGGTTACTAAAAGATTAGTCAAAATCAGTCCAGTATTTCTTTTCAATGAACCCCCTTTTTAAAATAGATTACAGATTATATTCCTAAAAATTGTATTGATTCAAAGCAAAATGTTCATATATTAAATCACAGTAATGATTGGTTTAGCTATTAAAAACCCCCTAGTCCAGTTGGTTAATCCCGGTATAGTATATTCACACTCAAACTCAAATCCGTTGAACTTATAATCCGAAATTATCATATTTAAGTGAATACATTCCATAATCGTATTCTGAAGCTCTTGAAAATACGCATCTAATTTAATAAATCTGTAGAATGTAATTTATAAACCGCGTTCTAACTGTAACACTTTCTTTCGTATATCAGGTTTCACTCCACAGGAAACGAATCAGCTACAGAGAGAGGAAAGAGGGAGAAGTTAATGCAAGTGATTGTAGAAAATTACAAATGATTAATGTACCTACGAATATTTTGGCACCGACAACAATGGAATGGCAAACAGTAGGGAATCAATTTATCAAACAAAATTTGAAATGAAGTGGAACAAACCGGCAAACAATGGGCAAAACAATAGCTTTGATCGAAAATTAATTATAAATGGATGAGATATATACAACAAGGAACTCCGTGAGATTTCAAACTGACGAAAGGGAATGAAAATTGATGAAACAGGGATAAAATTCATTTATCACGTTAATATATCGGAGTTGATACCTTGGCGACAGTGGAGTGCTTGAAAATGTAGATTCGTAGTTAAAAGTAAACAAAAATACACAATTTCACATATTACGAATATTTCTCCTCAATACCTAAATGTGAAAGTGAAAAATTCCCCCTTTTCTAATCACATCTTTTGGAAGTAGCAAATTCTTCTTTACTTATTTTCCTTCATTCCATTCAATGAATAGGGACCAAATAAAAAAAGTTGTTCAATAACTAGATGTCATTTAAGTTTATTTTGATATATGTTTATTAATCCTGGTGTAAAATGTTACATATACGCGATCCATCTGTACGGAATGGAGAAAACTACTTCAAAAAAGGCAATAATGAAAAAGACCGGAAGCCTTTGAAATGTGGATATTGAGAAGAATATTACGAATATCATGGACAGATAGAATCACAAATGGAGAAGTTTTACGCGAAACGGCAACACAAAGAGAATTATTGACTACCATAAAATCCCGCAAATTAGAGTACTTCAGTCATATACTGAAGAAGAATCCTGCTTTGTTCGTGTGATTAGGACAAACTCCGTTCAAACGTTTTAAAAATAGATGTTAAATCAAATTTAATAAAAATACCACATTCATCAATAAATTTACCAACCAAAGAAGTTGCCCAGTTATAAACTTGCTTTTCATTCACTGGTATAATAGTTGAGTATTTTATTTAAAAATAGAATTTAATTCGACATGTCAAAAGCTTATTTTACATGATTCACATGGTTTATTCAGAGAAAGTTTATACATTGTATCAAACACACATAAAAGTGCCATAACCATAAGTTATACAGTGATTATTTCAAACTCACACCTTCAGAGAAGGGCGAGTTGAAGCAATGCCTCGAAATTCAATTTAGACAAACCACTAATTTGAATCTGAAAAGAGCAGCTTCTTAGAACAGATTACATAGATTTGATTTTGAATAAGATCTTCAACATAACTAAGAAATTTAAGATAAATTTGGTATTCTACTTAGGCACTTAATAAGTTAGCCGGGTTGAGAGACCTGCTTTAGACCTCCGGTCTTAAGAGCAAGATTATTGCCAATGACTTGGCCAAAGTTGGAGCCAGTCAACCGCTGACTGACCTAGATCTGCAACACGATTCTTTTACGCCTTAACCTGTAGAAAAAAGATAAAACAAAGGCTAAGTCATATGATTACAGACATGTCAAAACCTTTTCAGGAGAGGAAAACTTCTTATCTTAGCAGCATGGTAGAGGAAGCACAGGGCACGTCTTTTAGTACAGATACAACATTCTATTCCGTAGTATTTCTAGAGGATATGATGATGATTTTTGTCATTGATTTGTCCAAGAACATGTAGTGTCTATCATGTCAACAGATTAAATTCTCGTAACTTTTGAATTCCGGGGCTAAAAATTATAAACTGTCGATGTAAGAAGTATGTAAATGGCGTCTTACTGTATCATGTGATTTCCCTTAATTTCACTTGAAGTAAAATCTTTGTCCTTGAGTCTGATATCATTAATTTATTAATTTATCGTATCCGAATATTGATTTCAATTGAATTGAAAAATCTATACTGAATTTTTTCACTGTTAGTCCACTTATTGTATATATTTTGATGTTCTCGCTGTATGCAATAATCTAACGCAAATGTAACGCTATTTATAACGACCCTCAACCTGATATTGCCACTTTGCCAACATACACCACTGGTTTTGACTTCCATCATCAAGCAGTGGTAGCTACTGTGTTTCGAATCATTTTGCAACACCCATTATTCACATGCTAGACGTCTGACAAAGCTCGGAACGTAGGTGTTACAATGAAAAATTGGAAATAATTAGTAAATTGCCAAGGGATGTACTTCACCTTAATTATTTACTGCTACCGACATTAATGTAATGATTGATGAAATTCAGAAGAATTTCATAAATCTTTTATATTATTGACATCAAAACTCTTATGAACAAATTGCTCACTCATATCGATAAATCGGAAACTACATTTCCAATTACACTGTAAACATAAAAGCACAAGTTAATCTATAATAACATTGACCACCATGTTGACTACTCTAAAATTAAAACATCCTGCCAACCTCTAAAGAAATGTTTTAAAGATAGGATGATAGGATTATGGAAAAAGCGATAAGAGGGACTAACACATATTTCTGGAAGATGTTAGAGTTTTTAATCAAAAACTACAACAGACGCTAACAATAATTTTGAAAGCAGTGTCAGTCAAATTCGAAATAATATTGAGAAGAGCATTATATACATTAAGCCACCATTAGAGAAACGGGTGCATGTAATAGCATACATAACCGATTTCAGCTTTAGAGGTGTATAATATTGTTTTAAATTGTGCAAAAGATCGATTAAATGCTTAAATTGTCGATCGATTCGAAAAAAACTAAAAACTCATTAGAAATTGTAGTAACAACTCTCATGACAACATCAGACACCGAACCAGGATTATTAATATTCCAAGAATTGTCTGCAAAAAACCTGGCCTATCAAGATATCGGATGAAGTATTTTTCAAAATGATACTACTCACTGTAACTATTGAAAAAATAATTTAGTGCCAAGGAAAATTTGGTGCATAACCGTTTCAAACTAAAGGTATAATCAATTTGAAGTTTATACATTTCTTATTAAGAAAATATATTAGTACCAATTCTATTCTAGTGAAAAATGACTCTTACAATACTTTATATTTCTCCAAGTCCTATAATATTACTTATACAACGTATAACAGAAACATTGTGGAATAAATGAATGAATGTAAATTATAGTGATTTCGTTTAATTATACGAGTATTTCATAAAGTACAAACCTCAAATACAATGAATGTTTTCTCATACATTCTACTATAAAATTGATATTTTAACTCAAATATTTAAAAATATACAATAAAACATATACATTGAATTATTCTTAAATGTCATCACGATCGTCACTATCGCCATAATCATCGTCACTATTATCATGATCATCGTTACATTATCATGGCCACCTTTATTTTCATAATGGTTATCATCGTTATTATCGTCATGATCACTGTCGTTATTTTTGTTGTGATCATCATTATCATAATAATTATCGTCACAATTATCAATTTTTTCAAGCTCTACCGCAACAATGTCTTCAACTAAGAGAAGTGTTGGATCACCTTCGAACCAAAGCGGCTCAATTTTATTTTTATTAACTTAAACAGCAGGGCTGGGCGACGCTCATTGTTGTTACTAAGGTTACTTCTCAGGTAGCTAAAATTACTTTAAGATTCAAAGAGAACAACATTAACTCTATTGAAAATGTCTTTCTCTTTTCACACCACAATAGTCAAAGCCTGGCTAGCCTTGCTATATGAATAGTAATAGTATAGGGCTTGAAGAAATATAAAATATAGTGTCAGGTATTTGTTACTAGAATAGAAGTGGCTTTAAGTATTTTCTTAATAAGAAATGTTTGAACTTCAATTTGATTATATTTCGAAGCGGTTACTCGATTGGTACGGTAACGTAACAAACAAAAATTAAAAAAAGTATCGTGCCATGGGATTAGCACCAGATTTAACGAGGCACTTGTTCATAATTATCTTTTATTCACTCGAAACTGAACTTTGAGATCAGTTTCAAGGGGTTACTCGATTGGTCCAGTTTATGTCTAAAAATATACCGTAAAAAAGATATTATGCACAGTATTGTGATTTTTCCAATAGTTACAGTGAATAGTATCATTTAAAAAATACTTCATTTGGAAACTCGACGGGCCAGTCAGATCTCGATCTATAAACGCTAAATCTAATCAAACCATTTATTGGTAATTCAACGACCGAACCATGCAAATACAAATTATACAAAATTTGCGAATCGAAAAGAATGTAGGATAAGTGTAATTTATTATAAATAGATTCTAACATCTCAACGTAAGTTCTGTCTCGGGTTCCGTAACCTACGTTAGTTAAGTAAACATCTCTTAAGATGGTCAAGTTACTGGATGCAATCAATCTGGTGCTCTTGACAGTTTTGAAAATTTCAACAATGTGAATTTACTATAAATGAAATAAAACTAATAGAGTAAAGTAAGTAAAGACCTTGTTAATGACATGAAGTAGTACTTGTTGATTCATTGATAACCGTTCCAACAATCATTTCATCATGGAAGCCGATAAAATTATAGAAATTTGACAAAGACAATAACAGGTAAGTTGTTTTGAAAACATTGCAGAGCATCTGCAGTTTTTCACCACGATGAGAATAGTTTGGGTTGTACTAACAATATGGAGTAATTGAATAATATACGACGTTTAAATTTCATGTGAGTATATAGAAGTGTGGTTCACATTGACGACAAAAATAATTTTGATAACGATATTTGAGTAGAAGTAGTAAATTAAAATTGCATTCGATAGCAATCTCAACTTTCAGACAAAAAGCTATATAAAGTCTCTAATTTTGAAAAATTCTATTTTATATGCTGCGTCACCCAACAGTAGTGGGTATTTAAGTTTTTAAATTAGATATATTACAATATGACGGCTTTATTCATAGAGGTAATAATAAAAATAGAGAGAGCGAATTGATGAAAGAGAGAGCGAGAGAGCATCGGCATAGACTTTCCACCTCTCTCTACTCTATTCCGATTGGATCTTCATGACATCGAAGTTTTGAGTGATGGGAACGACAAAGATATTGATTATAATGTCGTGTCGAAAGAGGTAGACATTGGTAAGCCGGAGCTCTTTCTCTGCCCTTCAATAGAACAAGTCAACTTACATGTCTCTCTCTTTAACTTTAATATCAACTCTATGGTTTTATTACCATCTAAGTGCTCATTTAAGGCAGTTTTCTATTGAACTCAATTTTAAGAGAAAACTAGTGGAATTAATCATAGAACACTTCTTTAAGGAGTAATTTTTTTGGAATATGAATTATTGTTAGATGTAAAGTTTGTACTGCTTCAAATTATAAAAACATCGTTGTTCAATAGAAAAATATGTTAACCGGATATAAAGAGGAACATGATCAAACTTTCCCATAAACAAAATATTTGCAGAATCTTTGGGCTTTTCCCAATTCACTTAAAATGGGAATATATTCTATTTTCACCTAGATCTCTGTCCCAACATTTTTTATACATATATATTTAAGAGTACTTCAGGTGATAAAAATTGTAGTATGTGTTCTAATCTATGGAATATAACTAAAATTTGATAATGGAATTCACAAATCGCAATATAATTTGTTATCTCTTTTGGATTAGGAGAATTTTGCAGAATTCAACAGACATGTAGCAAAATATTTTAACTGGAAATGGATACAAAAATGTGTAAATTTGAATATCATATATTATATAGAATGCTATCAACAATATCATAGAAAAAACCCTAGTAATACACCCCGAAAACTCTCCGATATACATGTTAGGAAAACCAACATACTTACACAAATCTCCAGGCGAGACGTCTTTATTCGAAGAGAAACTCATGTTTCCCAGGGAAAGCGAAGCGAGCAAATCTCGAAAGCCTAGATCTCAGAGAAGCTACGCTGCTCCTATAGATTCGACACGTGCGACTCGGTTTAGTTTTACGTTTTGTATATATTTTTAGGTATATTTGTATATATAGTAGATTCAAGTAGTTATTCAACTTGGATTATTATGCTACCTCCTTACAATACTCGACCCCTAGACTAGCGCCAATAAGTATATCTTCTGTCACAAAAAATATGGTTAAGAGTCTAAAAATTTACATTATTTGACGCACACGAGTGTATTTGGAAAAACATCCCAGAGAAACGTTCTTTCTTAGTACCTATCTAAAAACAAGCCACCGATCTATAGGATGGAAGAATCAATTTGTTATCTTAATCAAGAAAAATAAGACATTCAAATATAACTAACAGCTATGAAGGAATATCATAAAAACCGGAATAGCAGAAAGAAGTGACCTGATTGAGTTACCGTACTTAGTTTTCTACTCATACTAGTCTATCTTTTCATATTTAGAACCTATTTGTGATAACGTAAAATTTTTTTCGCGTTTCTGTCAGTTATATTACAGGATAGAATATTATGAAAAAAACATGTTTTAATAAAGCAGCCAAACGAGATGATAGACATGTTGCTGTGAATGTTAAATAATGATATAGAATGAAATTCTATATTCATTCAAAATCTAATGTAGGCTTCTCGAAATCGATCGTACAAAATTGAAAATATAGGAGAATTGAATTGAATGATCAAAAAATTGACGTTGAGCGTATTCTATCTGTTAAACGAGATACGAACCAAACAAATTTTTAATGAAAAGTGTTAAAAAAGTTCATATTCAGTTACTAGATTGCCTCTTTTGAAATGATGTATAATATTGTGATGTGAATGGAAACTGCAGAAAGTACCTAGGTTAAAAGTTAATTAAGAAATTTATGGAAACGGGATCTATTTTCTTCCAAAGTCAAAGCACCACAAATTCAATCTATATATAATACTATTGGGACAACAATAAAACGAAGTTGATGACGACCACCAGATTGAATTCTCGCGATTTTTACAGATTTAATACAATCCCCTATACAATCAATATACGAGTACAAGTTTGGGGTATTAAAGAAAACTAATTCACATACATAAGTTAAAAATCCAACTTAGTAGCATTAAAAATAAATTTTTTGGGCTGTTATTTTAGAGCCGTTCTTCATTGCTGGTAGAGATGACAATTACTTACATCCATGAAAAAATTATATAGAATATTATAATATTATTTAGAATGATTATTCGAATTTTGTAACGTGAATAATTTTCTATTCAACGCGATAGTGAATTACTACATTTCGTTCTACCAGTACGACAATTTTTGAATAATAACTTTCCTAGTCGATGAATCGAAAAAGGACTGACTATCCGATTACCTGATTTAATTCACTGTAATTTCTTTCTTCGGTTCTTCGGGGTCATTTAGAGTGGAAAAAATGCTTGAATCATTACAATCATTTATTTACTCAAGATAAGTTTAGAAATGTCCTCGACGCATTTGAAAGTACATAAATTATACCCTCATATGAAATTCAACAGATATATGTTGAAAATACAATAATTTCATGGTTTGATATAAAGAGAATTAAAAAATCTAAAATATGTACTAAACTTGATCTCTTTAGCAATGTTTAAAGAGTTACATGTTACATCATGTTACATGTATTATTATGAGTCGATATTTTCCATTTAGGATGGAAATAATCAATATCATGCAGATAAAATCATAGGCATCAACCCATGAATAATATTCTTCATATAACGAAATAATAAAATTCTGCCTATCTCAAATTTGTTTCTGAATATGTATAAAGGTTATCCTCTATATTCGATATTATCAATATATTCTTTAATATAAGCAGATCAACTTTCATTTTTGATAAACGTGTATGAGTTTTACATAGAAGGTTAACTAACCAAAAATTCGACACATGATTTGGGTGTAAAACAAAAATAGATTAAAATACTCCAATTCGTATTTCCGTTATACGATAACAGACGCTATAGAGAACAGACGTAGACTGTTTGTTGATTTTTCAAGACAGTTAATGAATTTATTAGTTTATTTTCTAATTAGAAAACTACCTTGAGATATAAATTATGTTATTTAATTTGCCATTTTTTATAATTGATTACACATATATCTAGTTAAGTTGATACATCGACTTTATCCAATTTATCTTCAAACAATTTCCTCGTCATTTAACCATCTCGGATAACTACGACACCCAATTAATGGACCTTCTATTGAAACTTATTAAAATATAGTTAATCTATATTGAAACTTAACGAGAATGATGATAGTAGTTATTATTCTCAAAAAAAAATGAATTTCAAATATCCTTATAATTGTATATTAACAATAAACCTCAAACACCCATGTCTGATGAAAAGTTATAATTTCTATTCATCTTCTCTTTACTAGTAGCCTCCTATGTCTGCATCTCCCCCTATTGCACTTTTTCTTTCTAAAAATAACTCGTTTCTTTACTGCAATTATGTTTACATGCCCCAGTCATATTATATTTTAGTTCTTTCCCTCCAAATATTTCTCTTTTATGTAAGTATCCAGAATGCCTACCCATAAATTGAGAGTTTCTACTATTTCACTTCGTTATGAAAACATTTTATCTGTTTCATCTGTTTCGTTATATTCATCGTTAATTTTTACCCTTAGGTAACCAAAACTGTTTATAGGAGTAACATTTTCCAACAAGTCGATTGTTCTCTATTTATGCTGTATTAATGATATCGGTATATTCCAAAATTTATTAGTATTACTTCCAGTTCTCCTTATATTCCATGATTATAGTAACATAACCGGCATATACGTAATTATCTGTTTACGATAGTTGAGCTTCCCATATAATGTCTTCCCCTATCAAATTAAATTAAACCTCTTTATTCCAGTTCTTGTCTTAGAAAAACATCTCTTTTTACCAAGTGTATATTTAGATGTAAGTCGAGACACATTGGTGGTTCTCTTATAAACCCGATACAGTACGTTGTAACTTTTTTGTTTCATTCTGAGCTGTCTTTCTTTTACCGCTTTGGGATATTATCTTATAACAGCTGGAGCAAAAATGTCTTATTATATGACTTGATCTGGATTTTCAAATGTTTCAAATTTGGTGTAGTTGATGGAATAATTTAAAGTCGATCACTACTAGAGTTGTATCACTAATTTAAAAGCTAATTTTCGGTGCCATTTTAATGATTTACGTAAAGGATTGTTGTGGACACCTATCAGAAATACCAACAGCTCCTTCACCTTATTAAAATCTAAAATCATTTTGGGTTTTAGCTTAGTTCTTCCTCTATATGGTATTTGAATCGTACCCGGTCCACGTTGGGTCAACTGACCCGTCATCAAATACATCGAAATCTCTTCGGTAAATTGAAGAATTTTGAAAAATCTTTTAAATTGCACTTACACGTTATCAATATCTAAAAAAATGGACTCGGTTCGTTTACGAAATTTTATAAATTGGGCATGGCGCTTAACGTGTTAAGGGTTAATTTTATCAACTCAACTCGTTATTGTGGAGCTCGTTGATTGTTCAATAATTCCGATAATTTCGATTTTATATTCGTTATTTCATAATAAATTTGCAATGGCTTAGCAATATTACATATTTTAAGGCATATAAGTTTGAACCACTTGAGTAGAACAGGTTGTATTAAGCAGATTAAGAGAAAGACATTCATCTCTCACAGACACCAGCATCTGTTCAAATAGAAACCACACATAATTATTCAAGTATTACCAATTCTAAACAAGGCGAGCAAATAGAAGAAACGAGTAGCTAATTGCAACTATTCTATTGGAAAAGAGAGCAATTATAGATCAATGCATTTTCTTCTTTGATTGATACGAGATTGTTTTCCAAATGATATTAAAAAATGATTTGAATTTATCTTATAGAAATCATAGAATATGTTTAGATTAGAGAGATTGGTCAACAACCACATAATGACAACGATTAGGTTTGTAATAGAAAATTCAATTGAAAATTAATAATTTCAAATTAGTTTAAAAACATAAATAGAGAACAAAATTCATTTAAAATTTGAGTCATTTTTAATAACATTATATATAAAAATTGTTTTCACTGAGTGCTAAGATGTTTTGGAAGGTATATGGTTGTATTTATTTCTTCCAATTTCTTTTTGGATCTTTGTACTTTATCTCTCATTTCGATGAAAATAATATATTTATCTTCAATTAGAGCTGATAAAAATTGCTTTCTCTTGTTGGGAATAGTGTGAACGACTATCTTTTATCATTTTTTGTATCATTTGTGTCTTTGAATGTGTCAACAAATGGATTAAATCTACGAGCATACTGTTCATCGTATTATTATTATTATTTTAAAGTTGATACTCTTACCAAAGATGTTGATTATAGACGAAACAGTAAGTACTACTTTTTTTATTGAAAAACTTTGTTTTGAAGGGTATATTATATTATTGGTTAATATATAATTTATTATTTATCAAGTGTTTTCAATGATTTCGAATCACGCTATGGACAACAAATTAA
This sequence comes from Diorhabda elongata, assembly GCA_026230145.1. Lineage (NCBI taxonomy): Eukaryota > Metazoa > Arthropoda > Insecta > Coleoptera > Chrysomelidae > Diorhabda > Diorhabda elongata. Next base: position 26,864,533 of record CM047929.1, on the reverse strand, counting down.
AATTCCACAAACCATAATGAAGTCAAAAAGTACCCAAGTTGTTTTTATTGATATACCTAGTGGTTTGAAAACTGAATGTATCGCATTATATACGGCAAATTGTGAACTATTATAGAGTAGTAATATTTTAGTTTTTTTAACAAATACATGTAAATTAAACCAAAAATAATCTCAGTATAAACAATAACTAGAAGATATCGCGGAGATATTTTTCTCAAAATCAGCATCATGTTATATTTTCGAATTTTTTTCACAGATATCAAACCTTTGCAGTTAAGTTAAAGAAACAGTATAAGTATTTTAGTTTGCAAATTTTTCCGTTTTTGGACATTTTTGACACGTAATTATCATCAAAGTGTATAATCATATCCATAAAAATGGAAGTTTCATTCATCTTAGAGATGTGTGATTGGGTAAATAATTTCAATTTATTTAGCACTTTGTACATGAAACCTATGAATTGGCGCACAGAATCAATTGGAACAAACTTCGTTAGTTTTGTGTAAAGTGTCAAATTTGAAAACAATTAAAAACTATTTTTTTATTTGTTGCCGTGTCTAAAATATAAGGTACTTGATTAACTGAATATAAAATACGAATAGGTACTATGGAAGCATTTCTTTGAAACTACACTTTTTAAAATATACCTACTTAGGTCCTTTTACAGACTTCTTCATTAAGTAATAAAGCATATTCCCAATTTGTCTCCGAATCCAATAATATAAGAAAATTATGATCTAAGTAAACACAAATGTAAATCGAAATGAAATTGATCTTAACACCCATATTTCGTCAATTCTAGAGCTTGTGTTTAAACCACAATTTAGAAGCTCACAGAGCCCAAATATTTATCTGGTGTTTGAGGTGCAAGGTGAAAACGCAATTGTGTTCGACGCACAGATCTTAAAAACGATCATTTGGAACATGGGTGCTCAAATTGTGTAAAGGAAAAGCGACTAATGGAGACAAAAGTTGTTTTTGTTTAAAATTATTTGTTAATTTAGTGTCTTGTAGTTTAATAAATCCATTCAATTTCAACTTTCTGCACTGGAGTTATGATATATTAGGTGTATTATGAAAATATTGTTTATTTTTAATTATACACTCCAACCGAAGATAAATCGAATACAAACAAATAACTAGAAGAAACAAACTTATTGAAATGAATCATCACATAGATATAGATAATGCTTAAGAAACTTATATTACACAGATATTATTATTATTTAAATCTGAATCATTTTAAATTCCTTAGATTTTTTCAGATATCTTCAGAAGTTTTTTAATAGGCAAAAAGGACTCAAATGGTTTTTGTTCGAGGATATTTGATAATTTAGTCAGTTGCACTGCATTGAATTCCAACTTTTCAGTACAAATTTGCGGCAGAATTATTAGTAAGTTATGAACTACTTTATTGTAAGTACATTTTTGGTACAAGAAGATATTCAGAATATAAATGAATAACTAGAAGATGAAGATGGAAAAACACTTGATGTGAATTGTGAATTTTGGTTCATAAATCCTTCCACATTTTTCTGTAATTGAACATTTTTTACAAATAATGATCGTAATACTGTATTATCTTATCCCAAGACGTACGACGCACTTCCAGCTCCCGAATAAAGTTTGAATTTCTTTTGTTATTTCATACATACTTCCATATAATTGAATTCATCAATTTTATTCATCATCCTTAGTATTACATATAATAATTAGCGTAAAGTAATAAATTCATGTTATGTATATCTAATAAACTGTGGAAAGTAAAGCAAAACGAATATTGTATACCTAACAACGATCCATTTAGATGAATTAACACATCACACAATCATGTAATGAGTCTTGAACGCAAACAGTGGTTTACAGTTTGAATTTAACTTTCTATAAATTCGCTAATCTAAATATTCTAATGAAATCAGTCATTCTGAGTCAGTTAATAAGACAATATAATACCAAAAAACAAATATTTTTCCCGTCTACTTAAACACAAACACTGTTCGTATTAAATTAACACGTCATTTACTGATATTTCTGTAGTCTTCCGTAAGATCTGAACCTAACGAAATCATGAACATAAACTATTTAGTTCCAAAAGTCTCCGTAAAATGTAAAAGTGTCGCCAGCAGACAGAGCCGACCTGTATAACCATCTGCTTATTACGTTATCATTCCCACGTCAGCCAATCACGATCAGCACAGTCTTCCAGAGGCGGCGCTAGCCGCTATTGACAAATCGTTGGGCCGTGCGTATTTGACATGTGTTTGACAGGTACTAAGTAGTTTAGGAGGAGTTAAGTTAGTTCGGCCTTAATCAGCATGGCCCCTGAACGCGGTAAATTCAAAATTGTTTTATCAATTTGTTTTTAGAGGGTTTGTGGATAGAATTTTGTAGGCTGTTTGAAATAATGGGAATATAATTGCACGAAGTAGTGTTTGATCGGGCAGGTACTATGTATACGTACATAACGTTTTGTTGAATGTAGGCATGAGATCGATAATGTTGGATGACATTAATGCTCTGGACTTGGATTATTTAGTAATCAAAGCTTACACGTTTATGCGACCACAACATTGAACAAGTTAATTAATGAATCCAATGATGTGAATGGTATAGCTAATACGTGGTTGAACTAATAATTGTTGGTTTCGTAAATACAGATACAGGAAATTCACCGAGGCAATTGAATCTAAACGACAACATTCACTTTCGTATTTTCACAGAAATGGATATGTCAGTAAATATACCAGAGCAGAATAAATGTTATATTTTAAATTGTGTCGATTTAAGTCTTTCCTGATTCAGACTTAGTTTTTAAAATATGCAAAAAATTAATGTTTTGACCTATTTTAAAAACTAATTCTCAATCAGAAGAGACTTAAAATCATTTAGCGATAGAAATGGTCTAATAAATAAGAAACTAAAGAAATTCCAATGTATGTATATAGATACATATATGTATTATTCAGTTCTAGAAGCTAGAAGCTTAAATTTTCTCCACCATTCTACAAGCTATTTCTCTCCACTCAAACGTTCCTATCTTCCACTTGAATTCTAGTAGCCATTTTTCTTTTGGCGTCCTCTTTCTCACCTTTTTCTCATTTCAGTTTCCATTCTCACAATTCTTTGCTGCGGTATTCTGTCAATGAGCTCTAACCTTCTTCTTTGTAACTTAGTTGTGTTATTTTCCACATCTTGTATATTATCATTAGTTCCCCATTGGTACATCTCTTACATATTTCTTTAGCCATTTTGACACCGCCATATTTTTCAGTTTCATATTTCCAGTTTATTCCCAATTTTTCGTCACTGTTCATGTAGTTACTCTCTATTTTCAGTGAACAAGACTTTAAATATAAAATCTTGTCAAAATTAACTCAATTTTTGCTTCAATAATTGCGTCTATAATTAAAAGTTTTAAACAGACAAACTGATTATAGAAACGCACATCTGACAGTGTAATTGTGATTAATGATGTAGTGGTAGTACGTTCAATACGAATATTACCAAAGGCTCCAGAAGTTCCCAATCACCACTCATATATAACATTTCAATGTTTCATCCACATTCAATACAATTGTTATTGTTCTTTGAACAGTAAATATTGTTGAATATGTATTTTTGGTATATCACGTCACTATGAATCGTATACTATATATATGAAGTTTAACTATTTTATATATGTAATTTCTAAGGAACATCTTATTGCGTGCAATCGTGGGAAACCCTGTACCAACAGCAATTGAAAAACAATGAAACTATAGAGTGCTTGCCTAATTATATTTACGGTTGATATAATTATAAAGTGATGATTAAATATTATAATTCTAAAAATTGGAAACTTCACCTTTGGGCTCAAAAACATGTCATAGATTACCTGAGAAACTCTTGATATCCTAAATATAGTAAAGAAAAACTCATTAGTTTTGGATATTTATAAGAGAACATAATCTCAAATCCAGAACGGATTCTCCATATAGTCGCATAAATAAAATATTAACAAAATACCATATGGAATATTGAATATGGAATCTCATATATCAGGTTATCGTTGACATCCAAAATCAAAATACTACTACATTAAAACAATATGAAGGAATTGGGGATTACCATACTAAGAACAAACCTCAAAAAAGTCTTATAGTTGTCGAGTATTATGAAAAATTACACAAAAAATATTGTGTTTTTGCTAGATAAATTCGATGTTGTAACTTCTACATTTTTTCAGTGCTTCCTGTTGTGTTTGAATTTTTTTTACAAAGAATGGGTTTGCTGGAAGAATACTTGTAAAAATAATCGCTGACATAATGTTTATTCCAATAGCCATTATTTTCTACAGATATGGCACCATCTTGTTTCAGTTAGAACAAAGCGAACAAATTTTCACCAATTTTCTTATATCTATTCCCAAAGTGGTTTTCCACATTTCTAAATTTTTGAATAAAAATAAATTATAATGGGATTTCGAAAAGGAAGCTTCAGAATTATGAAAATTTGTTTGCAAATATCATACCAAAATTAGTGTTTGTTATTGGAATACTGAAGTCGATTTTTGGAAATGCTATAAATTTGTTCAAATATTTTATAATTGGTTAAAGTTATTATATCACAACCTTCGTTGTGATATAATAACTTTCGCATTATGGTACCCTCATATGAATTTCTAGTTTATCAATGGATTTCAAATAGTTTTATTAAAGCCATAAGAGAGTTGTACATTGCTAAAGTAGAATTCTGAAATATTTAAAGACTAATATTTTATTATTTATTTTCAGACAGCAGTTATTAATGGTTGCGGTAGGGACCAGACCACTCATTCAAACACGCTTCTTATTCTGCATAAAGCAAACATCTTTGCGGACATGAACACTTATCTTTCGATGATCGATAAGTTGCCATCGTGCGTTTTTCAAAAGAAACAAGCCAAAAGTTAAAGTCTCGTTGATCGAAAATGTCAGTTCTTAGCTGCATCCGCAAAATTTGTCAAGATCATATTTCCTGAACGGCGGCGGACATCTGGAAATGAAGTTTGCATTTTGTTAGTAGCAATATTCTCGATATTAATAAATGTTTCAATAAAGAAAAATAATTTGTGCATTAACGACATAATCAAATTATTTTCATGCTTCTGTGATATTTTTATTTCGATTAATTCACGTCAGTAAATAAAATACTTATTGTAAATAAAAAATCAAACATAGTTTAGCATGGAGCTTTGTCGCATTTTCAAATTTGACAGTTTTTAATAGAAGATGATAACAAATTTTTCCCACCCTCTACAATAAATAAAGATGTCCAGTATTTTTAAAACTGAAACTGAAATATTATTACAAAACTGTATAAATAGCATGTATTATTTTTATAATTCAAAATATATTAGTTATTTGAAAGTGATAAAATATAATTATTTAGAATAAAATTTCAAAAAATGGTAGTAGTTCAAGATAGGAAGGTTTTAAGTGCCTAATATTTCCATGATATTCCAATTATGGTGAAAAATGAGACTTCAAAGGAGGTACTTTGAGATGAATGTTTTCAGGGCCATCGTTTATGAAAATGCTAAATAATTGGGACAAAAACTATGTTTTTAAGTTTTTTTTAATATCTCGTTAACGAGGCAAAATATAAAAAAAATTACTTAATAGAACAATTATGGCGAGATAATTTTACAAAAAAAAATGTTACCACACTTTTTTTTAGGGAAATGATGTTAAAAAAGTGAGACTTTCTCATACGCAAGTACTGTAGGTATATCATTTACTTTACTATTGAAATTTCCGACAAGAAAACGATATAATAGTCTGCATTAAGAAAAAAAATAATGGAAAAATATTTTTTATCCTTTTGGCTAGACGGCAAGAAACGCAATTTTATGTTTTTTCTGTCTAAAGTTAAAGGGTTTTCGACTAAAAATTATTATCAGATCATTATTGGCATTCGTTGCAGGCCTTATTTAAAAAAATCAAATATGTAACCTAAATGATGCAAGGCTTATTTGTTACTAATGTTATCTACTTTTAATTGGATATAAATAAATTTCTTACTTTTTCGGTTATTAGCCATTAATTGAGCAAGGATAGCAGTGCTGTCTTGAGTTTGGTTTTTTAAAGAGGTAATTTATTATTCGTCATGGTATTAGCCAAGAAAGTTGCTTGTTGAATGTTTTTTCCTCTGAGAAATGGCAGACCATGTCGGAGAATTTTTAAAATTAGAAACAATATCGGAGGTGAAAAGTGACACCTAATTATATTTCAATATTTCAGATGCACCTCGTAGGGCTAGAAATAACGGTTTATGCAAACAAAAGTAGCCCAGTCCTTTCATATTATCTGATTAATATACTGAAAATGCTTTTTAATTGTGTGAGTTTTCTACGATAAATTCATGAATTTTTCATATCCAATCACGCCCCTCATTTTTATGAATAATATGCAAGTTTCCCTCGAGCCCTTTCTTGTCACAAAATGTACCTATATAAATTATTGAATGCGAATAATGTCTGTACGCGGAAAGTGGATAATGTATCTAGAACTAACTCAAATAAGAGAGCAAAGTAGAATAAAGGTGGGTTTATACAATGGTGCCTAGTTATTCGAAGACGGTATTAAAGTCAACAGAAGCTCTTTTTTTTTAATAATTCCATAATGTTAAGATTTATCTTTATGTATAATGTTCTCAAGAAACACCCAAGGGTTTGACTAACGACAAAAAATATACAAAACAATGTTAAATCCTTGATAAGAATATTGATGTTCAGCCCTGCAACGTTTGGGGTTAATAAAAAAGAAATGAGAAATGAGGAATGGTAAGAGCGCGAGAGAGACAGTAAATTTCTCGTTATTGATTTATGAGCGCCACCCCAGCATTTTCCATAAAGCTGTTTGCGGTCCTGATGACGACGATCCCTGAAATATATGGCGAAACAAGTGTTTAGTATGATCATCTGAGAAATGTTTTTTACTTTTTTATTGCACAACTTTTTCGATACAGAATTTTTTTTTTATTTTAAAGGTTCATGGTCTAGACACGACTCCATAAATATTGTATATTAGTTGAATACTTATTTAAAAATGGATTAGAAGCTTACGAAAAATGCTTATTAGTTTTTTTTTGTTAATGTTCAATAATTATTGAAACTATCATCAAAAATCAAATTACTAATAAAATATGAATCAGTAATTTAGAATAATGACAAAAATTCGAATATTTTGTATCCTAGAAAAGCTCGGATGTTCCGATTACTATTTTCAGCTCGATTTTTTATATATAATAATGTTTACAGATTTGCCCATAGAGAAGAGATAGGGTCAACGTATTATCTCTGAATGCGATGGAAATAGGAAATAGGAAAAAATTTTTTACAAGAATATAATTGTAATGGATTTATGAGGGTAATGTGGTGTGGACTGATATAAAAGGGTTATAGGAACTCTGACAATCGGCGTGGTGGAATTTAAAAGAGAGTTTCACCTATGGCGATGGAGGAATTGTTCAGAAAAGAAGGTAGATTTCAGAAAGGTCCTCGTAGGTCTTCACTCTTCCAAAGGGAGAAAAAGGAAGTTTTCTCTTGGATTTCTAAAAAGGGGGTGGCCTTGACAAGATAATTGTTTGAATCGATAGTGCGAATCAGGTTTGGGGCTTATAGATCACTGGGGTCATTGGGGCTGAATCGACACCTGTATTTGAAGCTCCTGAGAATGGACTTCTCTAGACAAGATACTTTTGAGGAGATAGTTGGTTAAGTTCAATATGCATTTCCTCTATATTCGATTATGGGCCGATGTAGATTTCAAACGTATGAAGAAGGGTTCGTCCAAGTCCCTTAAAGAGACTTGCTTCAGTACTCTGTCCAGAGAATCTTTCAGATTGGACGTCCAACTAAGAGTGTGAATGAATCTCATTCCTAAATATGGAACACCAGTAAGAGGGATAGATGGTTGACAATCATTTAGTTAATTGGCAACGCTGCTACTTTGATTTAGTCGACAAAGAACTCTTTTCTCTTTTCACAAGAATACAAATATCTGCCTATATCTACATATATAGTGTAGACTTCATAAATCCTATTGTTAAACTATAGTATCAACAATTTTTATATTATGACTATATTACCAAAATTCTAAAGAGTGGGTTTTGAACCACATTCGATAATATATGCCTTCATAATCATTAAAAAGATATTATAGTTTTTGTTTTTGTTTTCTAAAAAACACTCACCACAGTCATAATTTATTTCCAAGTTGTTAAATCCCTTCGATTTCTCCCAATCAATTCTCTGATTTGAGGTCTAATAAAAAATCATTTTAAACTACTTATATAGAAAGTTTTTTCCATTAATTAAATCCGTCATATTATCTATAATATTCACAAAATGTGCAGGCCCAAGAGATGTTTCAGTTTTTATAAAATGTGATTTTCTTGCACGGCTCTGCCACAAACATGAAAAGCAACAATATTTTGTAAACTTATCGTAAAAAATACTGATTGTATAATTTTTTTCCATCGAAGAAAATAGGTTAATGGTTTCTTGTTTCCATTATAGAGCACTACAGCTTTTAGAAGAATTTTTAAAAAGGTTCCTTGGCTCCTATCGGAGGTTCTGATAGTTTTTTCATCAACCCATATATACCAAAATGAACAAAATCTGAGTTTTCCTTTCTTAATAACTCACTATTATAATCTAGCAAATTTCAGCAAAGTTAGTTTCTGATGCGTCTTGAGTCCCTAAATACCTTGTGAATGTCAAAATCTCAACTTAACGGTATCTGCGACCCTTCGTCATGTCGAATAGCTCGTAGTACAGATGGTATATTATTATATTCAATTTCATTTATTTCTTCATTTGAATATTTTTATGTATTAGTTAGACAGAATTAACATTCACAGAATAATTGAAAGGTTCCTACCACCTATACGGCATCATAGAACTTCTTTTGCCTTTCATCAACTCAACAATTTACATATCACACGTCAGGGGCCTAACTTCTATCTTGATTACCAACTATATACTTGAGTTACAGTTAATAAGCTGTTTTTTAATTCTGTGATCTTAACACGCTTACATTATCTTCACCGTATGTGCGTTTGTTTGTGAGCTTGTTTGTTTGGAACTCTCGTTTGGATTAAGAGCAAATGGCTTATTCAATAACAATTTCGTTCGACAGAAGATTCGAACTTCCGGTCTCCGAGCTGGAAATTGAGCAATTCGTCAACTACACCGTTAGGACTCAATACAAGTTTCAATGAGATGTAGGTATGTGAGCAAAACAAAAGTAAAAAATAATTTTTAAAATAAGTTTAAGACAATAATGAATGGAAAATTCTAGTATTATTGTGAAAAAAGCTTTTGACGCTTTAAAATCGCGTTTTTTAGTTTCTTTTAAACTATATTTTTTAATATTAAACTTTCAAAAATGTATCCTTAGTTTTTCTTCAGCATCTATTCTGAGAACTTTCCTATTTTTGGAGGAAATTATGAAGAACACATTTTTTCTATACTAGGAAGCTGGAGATGGCTAGATATAAACAAGGGTCGACGCGAGCATTTAGTGCGATAATTTTTTTAAAAATAGACGGGTCCATTTTTTGTTCACAAGCAGTTATTAAAATAACAATGTGAATTGTTTTAAAAAATAAGAATTTGATTAATGTTAAAGACCCACTGTAAACCAGGTAAACAAGTTATACATAGCCTCCAAATAAATTTTGTTGCCCATACCAATAACAAGGAAAATCAAATTGTCATATCAAATAAAATGTCGAACTCTACAGTTTCGTGATGATATTTGACTCCAAGTAAAAAATGGATAGTCTTCCTACCCCCAAAACTATAATATTACGAATTAAATTTGAGTTATCTAACATTGCTTCATGTGTTGGCTACACTATTGATGTTACTTTATGAATAATAAATGAAACTAGCCTTGATTATTCTTCGACACTTATGAAAATGATTAGTGGTAACATGAAAAGATTTTAAAAAATGGTTACTTCCCATTTATCATTGCTAAAAAGTTTTTGAGTTTGTAAAAAAAAAATACTTCAATTCCGCAATAAATTGTTTCCTTCCCATATCACTAGTGGTGAAAGTCTTACATAAACGGATGCCGTGAAAATGCAAATGATTTTTAGTCCGTCAAATAAATATGTAGTACATCTGTCGAGGGGCAATTAGTAAGAAGGGAATGGAAGTTTTTGATATAATCGTTTCTGGATCCTAAAATGTATATACATTAGCCCACCGGGAGTTATTCGAATTTTTGTTCTTAATAATAATTTTATACTATTTGAATAATTTTCTTTTACATTTAGTTATTTGTTGCTGAATGTCAATGATAAAGTTCGATGATTATCGCAAAATCCTTTTCTTGTGCTTAATTTCATTTATAGCTATTTTCAATGAAATCCTACTACTAAACAGTTCAGCAGAGCTATTAAAACTGTTTTTATTGTGTTTTTTCCACTTTTGAACTGGTCAAGTTGATCTCCAAAAAATTATTTTGTGTGCTCGTCAATATTTTTAAAACAAGTCTCGATTGACATTAAAGACTGGAGTAGATTAACATAGATAATTGTATCTTTTCCGTCAGATTGGATCTATCTATATACTAAAAATACAAGGGTGGCCACTAAAATTTGGAGATTTGACAACACTGATGTTAATATGTCAAATCTGACATTGCCACTATGAAGTTTGATATTTTCAATAGTAAACGTAAAGAAAACTTCGACTTTTGATAATGAAGCACCATCTCGAGCAACCGTGCTTCGTTGGTTTTCCGAATTCAATCGTGGTCACACTACGCTACAGGATGAACTTCTTGAAGGTCGTCCAAAATCGGTTATTGAGTCAGAAAATATCGATGCTGTGCGTAAACTGATAGTGCAAGATTGTCATGTGACATAACATGGGATTGAGCGTAGTTCCATCCGCATACATTCAATATTACATTTGGCTGTCAAGATTTGTTCGCGTTGGATACTGCATAATTTGACAATCGTTCAAAAATCGTGTTGATTGCAAAAAAATGCTGAAAACATTCAATTGCGTTGCTTCAAAAACGTCTATAATATGAATCTATGCATATAAGCCCAAAACTTGACAACAATCGACTGTATGGATCAAGACGAGCTAAGCTCAACAAAATTTGTGCGTGCACGGAGCACTTCGAAGTAAATGATTGTCTATTTTTTCGGAATAACTGGACATATCGCGACCGTTCCATTAAATCAACGTAGAATGGTTATTTGTGAATAACACACCAGCATTTATATATCAGAATTGTTCAAAAAAGTCAGGGAATTCAATCGCAGAAGATTAATAATTCTTCATCACGACAAGATCTCACACATCAGTTCAAACAAAAAAGTTTTTTACACCTAATAATTTCTTCTTATATTTTGAAAAACAATAAATCCATATCCAATTATAAATATTTGTTTCTGTCTACCTCAAAACCTAAATTATAGCAACCGTCGAATGCAAAAAAGTGAAGGAAATAATAAAATATGTTAGTTGAGATTAGAAACATATAATGATGTTTATTTTAAAACTAGCAAGTTTTATTTCTACTTCTTGATATTTATCAATTTCCTCACCATTAATACTTGCAGTATTATACAGTAAGTCCACATATGTAGATAATAAAATACGGCACGTTCGGAAAATATTTTATTGTCGTCTATACAGGAAAACATAATCCCGAACTGTTGGCATTAAAAAACAAATTATTATCATGCTAATTACTTGTACGAAAGCTTGATCCCCATTTCTTTCGAAGTCATAAACACCTCATCAAATATTTAATGGCGGAAAAGACAACAGATTATTTTGAACTGCGATTTTATAGATGTGGTATTCATCGTCCTCTCTTTTGTGTGTCACCGCTGTGTGCATCTTTCTTTGTCTTACACGTTGAACGACCGCAGCTATTCAACTAAGATGAACGTGTGTAGCGTGTGCCCACAATGATTTAGTGGCAGATTACTTTAAGAGACCACTTGTTATTGCCCATAACTTCTGATTCAAGTGCTTAAGAAACACGTAACGCATGCAGAAAAGAGGTAGAATAATGATCGAGACAAAGATAGACGGTTAAACGATAGTTGTCGTTTACAGGGTCGTATTTAAAAGTTGAGTATTTCATGTTTGTTAAGAAATTCTAATATGATATTGCGTGTTTGTATAGTTGAAATAATCCATTGAACTGGTATCGATTACGGAGTATGAAAATTTGGAAAACTGTGGTTATTCTATATTGACAAGATGAGATACGTTGATGAACATTCATTTTCTCATGTGAGTATTGAAAAAAAAAAGCTTTGGAGGAAAAAAACCTGGTGTTTTCAAAGCCATAGATAGAAGTAATCATACAATAAAAGAAGAATTATTCAAGTTAGAACGAATAAAATTAGTTGTTTCAAACAATATCAATAGAGAAAAGGTACATCAAACATACAAGTTTCCACAACCCAAAGACATTTCGTTATTTGAAAAGTAGCAAATAAAGTTTTATATTTAGATTATCTAATAAAACAGAAAACTTGGTATCAATTTTGGCAAAATGTGAAATATATTCATGGAATTCTGATAATCACTCACAATTTATCAAAAGTATGGTAAAAGCTGTACAGTTCCAGTTTGTAAATAACGCATTATAATTTTTTCAATCCGGTAGTGAGGAATATATAAAATTTGTTTTTTTATGAGCACACACAAGAAATTATTATGACGTTTATATAGACGCTAACACAATTAATGTGACATTTAAACTTTTCATCTTTATCAACGAAAATGTTGAAAAGCTGTAATAGTTGAGAATTAAACTTGACGGACGTTATTTGAACCCTCATGGAAAACAAATAGAATAAGAAAAATCTATAGGCTGTTATTGCTAGCACTTGAACTTTATAATCAGTTGAGATATCTAAAAAAATATATGATATTGCATATTAGATGAGATAAGATTCTGCCACATACAGCCATTATCTAACAAAGCTGATTAGTAATTTATTTTTTGATATTATTGAACATACAACACTGATATTACATTATACTGTAAATTGTCATAATCATTCAGATGTGATTTAAAAAATGATATTTATTCTTGAAAAACATACATCTCACTTGAGAATTGTTGAAACATGTCCATGTATCCAATAGTATCGAATAGCACAATTCTTTCAGAAACTCGAATTTCTAGAGAAACGTCTCATCTGAATTTATTTTTGGTTGTTGCGAAAGTGGTTTGGTAATCAGCACTCTATATGAACTCATAAATTTTTGAAGTACTAACAACATTCCTCATAAGCCTCAATAGTATTTTTCTGAAAAGTTTTCATGAATATATGAATCGTAGTAGTTCCGTTTTAGTTAGAAACGAGCTTTCCTGAAATAACTTACTAACTTTTTCCCGTCCATCTTTATACGAAAAAAACACTTTTCCAATTCCTATGTCGTTCACATCAATGTCAACAATGACGTTTTGAAAATAAATTCCATAGTATCGGCGCCATTGTTAAACGCATTTGCCAGCCTTCGCCCCAATGGAAAGCTTTATTCCATCTATGACTATAATTAGTAGCTTGACTATAGTTTCAAAATTCCTTATAAATCTCAAATAGTATTCACAAAGTGAGCTGTATGACGTTGTTTGAATACATATTCCAAATTTTCCAGTAGTACAATATTATAGACCAGGCATGTCTTCCAAGATCCGTTTAGTAGGCCCATTGCCTCAATATCAGACTTCAGTTCCAGGGTAGAACGGGTTTGTCACCGGATAAGGTATCTAAGTTATCGTCAATTTGAAACAGAATATCTGTCTTTCATTTATTAGTTTGATTTGGCATTACGAGATTTTGTATTTACCATATGATTGCTTCCTTTTGGTATGTCTTTATATTACAAGAGCAGTTCATTTTCCTCGAAACAAGGATTGAACAACTACTGTTAATATCTTTTAGAATCAGACAGTGCCTCTATAAGCACCTGAACCATTATGATTATGATATCTGTACCACTACCACACCGTGCTGCATTCACATAATTTGAGAAATACATCTTCGAAACCCACTAATATGATTATATTTTTTTCTGTGAACGTAGGCATCATCAATTATGGAGGCATGTTGTAGCAGACTGCTAGAAGAAACCATGTTATATGTCGGTAGAAAATCATTCAGAGTCAGTAACGAATATAATTAAAATCACTTCTGATGAAATTTACTATTCTTATCCTATTCAATTCCTCTAAGAACTATGTGGATGGCTTTATAACGTGACACTAAAGGTTGATGAGGAAATTCGCAGACGGTCCTACCTATTTCTTCATACTTTCATCAAAATCCAAAGGAGATTCTTTGTGGAAACAGTTTGGAAAATGATGATGAGTTTGGAGAAACTCTTACCAACAGGTTTAATGATTAGGTTCTGGTGCCAATTGATAAATGTTTACATGTTAATAGAGGCTTATTCAAGAAGCGACCCTCATATATTCATCATTTAAGTCTACTTATGTAGACACATCGTTCTCATTCCAGCCCTGTTTTTTAAGTACTCTGTTACAATGACTCAATTTTCAGTTGACAGCTACATTACCATACAATTCCCACTGAAGACACAACAATTATTTATTTTGTATTTGATCGATGGGTTAGTTTATAAAGTGGGACATTTTTTAGGTAGAAATTTAGGACAAGAGCCCATGTTTAAATTCCTCGAATAAATTTTAAACATTTCTTGAAGGAAATTTAAGAAGAAAACATTGGTCCGCGACCTTGTTATTTTTTTGGAAACCAAGGAAACTAGTAATAATATATGAATATTAAAAACCACAGGAATCTTTATAACAACAAACTGGAACAATCACATATTTAGTCAAAATATCTATATGTAATTCCTAAAATTATCCAAACTGCTCGAAACTGGTCTTCAATATATCAAATAAGGTCTTTGTACTCTGACCTCTTCCTCCTGAAATATTCAACCATTAAATGTATTATCGTAAAAAAGAATTGCGAACCTGTAATTTCAATAAATCATAAAAGGATTCATAGATAAGATCTTACATGTTAGTGTGTTGTGCATCATGCTATTCGTGATTCAATTTTTCATAATTTCTATGACAAAAGGTAATAAATATTTCTCGTCTTACCTGTCAATCCTAATTTTTTCATCCGGTGTTAAGAAATTGGAAATTTGTCCTGGAGCTGGTCTTGATTGATTTGTTTGCGAACTTATCTAAATTGAGATAAAATAAAATATGATTAATAATCTATTCGGTAACATGAGAGCTATTATAAAATTCAGTATTTACTAACTACTAACTAAAGTAGCGTTTATTTATATCTCAAGGAATGGTGGTGGTGCGGTGAGGTATTATGCTGTATAGTGTGGTATGAGGTGGTGCCGAATTAAAATACTCAAACGCTTACAAACCCATACAATTAACCTCTCAATTATTGGAACACTCTTTCACTCACAAACTTAAATAATGAACAGTTAAACAAACATACACTGTAACGAACGACAAAATGAAAATCACACTCTTAACAAATAAAAATGAAGACATTCATAAAATTAGACTACCGATAAATTCTCAACATCCCAACGCATATACATTTGTACCTTGAAAAATGAAAGAGCTTAGAAACTTATGAACGAGCTAAATAATGAACAATTTCAAAACTATCTAGAAAACTTAACTTCGACCGAAGAAACCGATTACTTACCGTGGAAAGCCAAAAGATATTTAAAATGACCTGAACAAATGAAACATTCCATTAGAACAAAGATAGAGAGAGACTGAGCAAAAACCAATAAGGATAAAGCAATAGTATTCATGCAAAACTTGCAAAGTGTCTTTAAATCTTTCCCTTATAAAGAGTATCAAAAAATAATGTGAGAAATCAAAAATAGTCTTAATACTCCATATCAAATGAGCTCACGATAAAAAAAAGAATTAAAAAGATTAAAAAACTTAATAAATAACGAAATCAATCCCAACAAAGCACCAGGATTCAAACTGATAACGGGCACAAAAGTTACCATTGGTAGTCAGTCTGTTTCTGTACTACTAGTACTTTCTAAAGTTTTTGAGAAAACAAACCCAATCATAGTTTTCTAAAAGTCATTCATAAACCTCAACTCTTAAACAATAACCCGCTTAAACATGTAAACACTTGAACTTCTTTTAATTCAAACACACGCTCCAGTATCTATGTATGTACTCGTTTACGTTTAAGGTCAACTGAGCATTCCAGGGTTTGTCTTTTTTGGGTATTTAGATGTCTAATTGTCCTCCAAATGTTTGAATTGTTGGAATGTTCGATTTTTTCGATGTTGGACTGGTTGTGGATCTCAGTAAGTATTTAAGAGCCGGAGCAATAGATTCTTTGAGTAGTTGATTTTTCCAGTATTTTTTTTTTGTGTATGTGTATTCTAAATCATATATATGGTCAAATACTTTATTATCTGCATACAAATTCAACCGCGCTCAAACTCTCGAGCACTATAGCACTCAAACGCTAAAACTTCTCTCCAAAACAATAAAAATCGCTCAAAAACTGAAGGTATTTAAACGTTCAAACACTCTCAAACCTTATTAAATTAAAAAATTGAAAGCGTCACACCCACTTACACCCAAAAAAATGAAACTGAATGCTGAAGCGTGGGTATACATCGCACTTTCGCTGTTTCTTGTACAGGTTAGAAACTCTGGGGAATCCTCATGATAGTACTTGTGTTCTCTGAAGTATTCATGTTCAGAGAGCATCTAGGTCAAGTAGCAATTCACCTATCTGTCGAATTGGCCAAGCTAGGTGTCCACCCGTAGAATACGTCGGTAGAACCATTGTTCCTCAATGGAATAATCCTATAACTTAGGCTAACGACGATGCAAATTCTCTGCTCATCCTTCCTCAACTCTTCATCCCTTAGTACGGTAGATGTTTTCTGCCGGTGAGGGATCCCTGGTGATACTCTAATAGGCAGCATTCCGGCGGTTTCTGCGCTGGCAACTCCCAAGGCACTCAACTGGTAGACTGAACCAACCCTTCGTTCTAGTTCCTGCTTCTGAAATATGTGTGTGTATTGACATGTGGTTGTCAAAATTGGTCAAGATCTTATATTAGAAAATGAATATGACTTCCACTTTATATCTTAAGTCCTCCTTCTTACATTAAGATAATCCACCAAAATGAATAAAATTCTTCTGGTTCTCCTTTAATTTAGACTTTTCTAGAGATCAGATTGCAGAAGGTAATCTAGGTATCTAGGTAGTCTAATTTCTTTCCCTTTATGGTTTAAAATACTTCCAATCTGCTATACATTCTTTACTGGTATGGTGTTGATCATCAGTTCCTTTCATTTGCTTATGTTCTAATCGCCACAAATTCAGCTTTTCTATTGTAAATATCTAAACAATAATAAGTGCTGACGACTTATATCCTATTCATTAGTTTCTGTGAGCAGTTTATATATACTTTATCATCAGCGTCAACGAATATTGTTAGACCGTTCTTCATTCAATCCTATATTGATGCTGTTATGATTGTTTATTATAGTGAGTAAGAAAACCACAAAGATTTAGTTCCATGATAAGAAGTATAAATGTTTTAACCTTTATTTAACAATTTAAATGTTTATTTTACGAACGTTTTAATACTAGAAACTATAAATCGTTCAAGTACCAACACATTTTTTGTCATTGTAGGTCGGTATCGGAAGCACATTTTTCTTGATTATTAGAAATAAAGTTCAGTTTATATTTCTATCTCCAACTGGAGTTAGTTAACAGCGAGGGGTTCATACATGCCAAAGAAGAGTCATCAATCATTACGTCTAATGTGGATGGAAAGGCGGAGCGTTACTCACAAATATAACCAATAATAGTCTCTTGTAAATGTAGCCATCTTGTCATATTTTATACATACTGGAATAATTTTAGTGATTCATAAATACAACTTATCCAAATATTTGTATGAGCTGCATGGTAAATGTAGAATAAGCAAATAAACTGATCGTTGAATTTACCGTAGCTTTAGTTCCATCTGAAACACTTGAAACAAATCACATGTAATCACGAAAATAAAGATTTATTCTGAATAAAAACAGTTTTATATACAAATAAAATAACGAATGCTCTCATTTCAACTTACCTATTACACTATAAAAAAATTGTCACTAGGGAGACAATATTAAGAACCAGTGAACAATAAAATGAACAAGGAATACATTTTGCCAAACGTATAAAAATACCATTAAACGAGTATTCCTGGTAATAAATCTTCAAAGATCAATCATGCAGAAAATGAAAAATGATATGACGAAACAAGCAACCACAAATTCACAATTCCAATAATATGCCTTTGACCACCGACCTGTTTTCTGAAACTTATAACTATCTTTGCCGTTTTAATGAAGACCTGAAGACATTAAATTTAGCAGAGAATGAAACGTGCATTTTCTGCTAAGTAAGGGAAAGACTGCCTAACTACACAAAGATCTTTGGCAGCTAGAGTCTTTCCACATTCTGATTTTTCTCAAAATAATGGGATTACCTAACAGATTAGTTGTAAAAACTTCTCCAGTGTCGTAGTAAAAAAGATCCTTTGAGTTCTATTATTTGTACAAGCTTGTAGCTCATCGTTTGCAATGAGCTATAGTTCTACATTCTTAAATATAAGATTTTGATAATCTATCAGTATATTATTGCTTTTGTCACCATTATCATGACTTCTGTGGTTGAAATTTTCACTGATTTCGTTATATGTAATGGGTACGATGTCAGTTTTTTACATTAAGCTATCAGCTCTGAGTAATGTTTACTGAGTTTTCATCTTTTCCCACAATTTCTCTCATTGTTTTAAATTGATTTCCACATTACTTTCTTGTTTTCTCTTTGTATTTGATCAATCGCATAATGTTTCCTAATTCTAGTTATTATCACCTTGAACCAATTTCCAATTATTTAAAACGCACTACTTTGAATAGACTCTACAAAAGGCGAATGCGCGAATTATTGTCAGCTGATTTTACCATAAGTTATTGCTTCAATCAACAAATAACAAATGATGTTTGACCAAAAGTTTATTATAGCATTAAAAAGTTACTACTAGACGTCAATTTCAATAATAGTTTCAGTTTGTTTTCAACAATACATCAAGCAAATAAGTTCTGCATTAGTCTACGCAACATTTGTTGTGCAATACGGCTAACTTCGAGAGGAATTGCATGACAAGGATTTTAGGGTCCTAAATCGGTTGATCTTGAATTAGTCTCATTAGAAGTGATTGTACAAAGTGAAATATATCGCTGAGGCCACGGAATAAACAGAGATCTGTCGCCGAGGGTGGATTTTTCCGTCTTGCCGTATCGGCTGTAGCACCACTCTGAAGAAATCTCAGTAACTCCAATTTGTTATGATGAATCAATAGTTCGAGAAATACTTGGAGTGATTATTAACAATTGTATGAATGTGAAAGTTCACTGGTCACTAAACAAAACACGTACATCATAAAGCAAGTTCCTAATATAATTTTTGCAGGCCTACTCCTTTTTACCAAGTCGCTTGTGTTAAACAAAAACCATTTTGTATACTTCGATGGAAGTGAGGTTGCTCGTGAAGAATACGTGTACAAGTGCAGATGCATGATTGCAGACAGAATGCTTAGGGTCTGATGGCACAGTAAGGTCTTGATATACCATATAATCGAAACCGAAACAACATAGTTAACTATATTTAATGAATATAACCCTACAGCGGCCGGAATTTATTCACATTTTATTGTTTTTAAAAGCAATGTTCGAATTATACGTAGGGTCAGAAGGAGCAATTGTAAACAACTTGCATATCTCTTGAATTCGGCAGTTGAAATTGGTTCGACTAACTATAGTGGCACTCCGGACCTTGATGCATTCTGTCTTCTTCCTATAGACTGAACATTTTTATTGGCGAGCTGCTCAAAAACTTTTAAAACATTTTTGCCGTTCTTGAAATTTTATTTGAAATTTTTAATTTTTGAATGAGGTAAGTTCATTTGTATACATAAGCTTTGTGTTCGATATTGTATTTGCCTAATGCATAAACGTGTTCAAATTTGCCGCAAATTTACATATTTTGGGACAAATTTGAGTATTTTTGAAACCTTCATAATTTTATTTTCAGAAACTCGGTGATGAGAAATTATATAAAAACGACCTAATCTTCAGCAATATATGAAGAAGATCTTATCAATGATATATTTAATAAAAATAAAAGTTGTATGCAAGCTTATCAAACATAGAATGTTCCTTCAGTTGTTATATTCTACTGAACTAGCATAGCATAGCAGCAAACGGTTCACATCTCCCTCCATTCATTTTGTTCAAAGAGTGTGCTGTACATGCCTGTTGGGTATTGGTGAACAAGCTATATTCACCATATTTAAAACTACTGGCATTTTATTTCCACGTCAAACAAAATTTTCAAATTTACCCAAAAATATGATCAAGTTTGAATTTTGTGTGGGGCAAATGTAAAATTGATTTTATTGTGCACCATACAAATTTTCAGCTGTACCTTTAATCTTTACCCTTTAAAATTTTTCATGAATCATTGGTTTCAAAAATATACTTCTTTGGAATTATTTTTTTTTTTTTTGGAAATAGTTCACCACTACCCCAACTAATCCTATGTGCTGTTATTCACTTCCATGAACAAAAAAAAATAATTGAAAAACTTTTGAAAATATATGATATATTCTTAATTTCATATTCAACGCAAATTTCAAGAACAACAATTCAATTCAAATAACCTAAATTAAATCAAATTGGAATAAAATGATAGTAGGACTTAAATTAAATCAAATTGGAATAAAATGATAGTAGGACTCCATCTTTTATATGATTAAATTGAATCGAAATTGGCATGTGTGTATAGAAGCCTATTGATGAATAAGAGAATTTGTCGGTATGAAATTTTCTTCAATTTTATACAAAATATTTAGCATTACCAATTTCGGAGCTTTTGAAATAAAGCCATAGTTAAGATTCAAGCATAAAAAGAATCTTCATAGTCTCCAATTCTGTTTTTGAGTGGGTATAAAGGTCAAGAATAATAGAAAAACATAATTAAATTTACAGTAATATTTATTTTTACATATAATTTATATGTACGGTATATATAAGATGAAATCCACAAGACAGAAATCCAGGTAATAAAGTATTGAGACTCAAAATATAATTTATATATGACGGTTAAAAATAATGATTTATATTACAATAACTCCATTTACAAAATAATAAAAAAACTTGTCCCCCGAAACGGTAGAGGTCTCAAAAATTCAGTATATCTAAAATCTAAAATATTACACCACAGCACAAAGAACTATATCTCTATTTTTTATCCAGATAGGTACAAATATACAGCATGCCACTGCAAAATATAGATTACCCTGTAGATAACGGAAATTTACTTTTTATACGTTCCTATTTATTATTACCTAGGAACAAGTGAAGGATTAATTATAGATAAAATACAGAGACGAATATAAATAAGTAGTAGAATAGTACCAAATAAATTTTATTTCTCAGTAAGATTCAAAAATGAATTAATATTGGACTCCACATAATATGTTTTTTAATAGTGTCATTTTATTCTATTTAAAAATTGTCTTTATTATTATTTAAATAGTAGAAAATATATTGTGGCTACCCATATTTCATATGTTTAGATTGGAAAAATATTAATAAAGATTCTCATTCCTATTGGTCAAAATTAATTAAAAACAGAATGAAAAAACAATACCAACAGGACAAAAAATGATATATTTTATATTCCCACGTATATAAGTATATATAAAGTTTCGGATACTTTTATTGAACTCATATTATGTCAATTGACAACAAAGCTTTTTTCTTCTTCTTCTTCAATATTTTTTGTTTTGTTAAAATTGCTAGCGCAGTTAGGATTGAGGTAAATACAGTTTATGATACGTTCTGTTTTGGTTCTGTAACTGCTTCGACCATTATTATTACACATCGATGGTATACATCGTAAAACGATTCTTGTCTGAAATATAATTCATCTAATGCCAAGACATAACGAAGCATATAATTTTCTATCATTGGTAAGCTCACTATATGATTGTTCCCTTCAATTCAATAAAATATTCGTTCGTGGAGTTCTTAGAAACCTAGTTTTAAACTATTTAAAACTTCATTACCAAGCTAAAAGGCACTTCACACGTAATTAGTAAAACCTGACTTACATATACAACTGTGCAGGCTAGAGCTCACACACATTACTCATAAATGGAAGATTTTAGCTCGGATGAGAGATGGTTAGCAGCTTCATACTTCCAATGCATAGATATTTATTGAAGCTTAATATTGACATGTTTCTTCCTCTCTTTACGTATTTCTGTCTAGAACAGAGTTCTAACTACTCCACTTTAACTACTACTAGTCTATCATATGCTGCGTCTCTATATTCACAATTATGGTTCTCTTTATATCTATTATTCTGGCATTTGTCGTCTACGAAGTTACCAAAAAAACGGTTGCACACACGATCCGCTAAACCTTTCTAGTAAATGCTGAAAGCGTGTGATGGGCCTAAAGCATTCGATATTGCCAATAAATTGAAGGTAATTAATGCTAACCACTAGACTTTACATAATTTTTAATAGCTGGAAAAACGCCTGCATCCACAAATGTGGTACTGACATAGAAAATGAAATGCATTACTCTGATGAATATTTGCATTAGCACAAAACGAAATGTGTTAATTACTTCTAGCCTTTGAAGTTTTTTTACACTGTTACACTGTTGCTGTATTGAAGGAGGCAACTATTTTATTTAAAGAAGATTCGTTTTTATTATTATCAACTATTTGCTGGAATACGAATAAGTTTATCAACTAGAATTTCATAGTAATCATTCAATAGCCATTACATATCACGGAAATCTATTGATTTGGTGCCCCAGTCATATGAATTGACAATGTATACATGTTTGAAAAATAGAAAATTTTGCAAGTTGTAATAATGTGATAATCATCAAGCTTAACTAATTCAAGCAAATCGTATAATGGAATATTTCTGAAGAAAATGAATCAAAACAACCAAATGTAAAACTAAATAGGGTTCACAATTGTACAAGGAAAAGAGTGTTTGCATAAAATAATGGTACCGGAGCTCAAACAGAACTGTTATATATTCAGATGAAACTTGGCTTGATACCCATGATATCAAAGTACGGTTGGGCTTACGATATACTTTAGAAGATTGTGACAATTCTAGTTAGTTATTAAATTCATTCATTTCTAGTAAGTAATTGAATGAAAATGGAAAAATAATATCAAATTCAAAATAAAAAAGATAAAAGGAGCAGGTTTCAACAAAAATATGCGAAAAGACAGAAGCTTCAAAGCATGCCCAACTTAATCAGCTGAAACTTCCATGTCAGTATTAATATGGAAATTCAATTGCTCATATTATTTTGAAAAATTCGAATGCATTAGAGATATATGTCTCCAAAAATTAATATTAGGTACACCATACCACATAGACTACTATTTTTTAGTCAGATACCGAACTGTAAAAGTTTTATATGAAAATGAAACAAACCTTGCAACGTAGCTTTCTTCAATTACATGGAGACAAAACTTGAAAAAAGATCGGCAATTCTCATGACAAAGCAAGGAAAGGGCAAGTACTGAAACGTTCCCTTCTGGGGCAATCCGTTACTTATATATAAATATTCAAAAAATATTTTTTGACTTCAGAATTTTTATTTCATGAAAGTCACCACACTTTTACAATGCTAGGTGAAATCAACTTTTACTTAATAATACAAGCAAACAATTCTATGGTTAGCTTTTGTCCACGCCCATAAGCAAAATTGAGTTGAGAAATCGTTGGAATATAAATTATATCATAAAATTTGGATTTTGAGAAATCTCATGCAATTTTATCACATGACGGCTAGTACTTCAATCATCATTATTATAACTAATGAGATAGTTCCACACCATACATTTCTATATATTATTTATCCCTAGCATCAATATTCCTTCCACTGTGTATACTACACCTTAATATGAGTCACTGGAAATTAAATTTCAAAGACAATTCTAAAAATAAACTTAATAAATAAATCACACTCTAATAAATCCCAATTGAAGATGCAATATTCTAAGAATAATTCTAATTTATAAAACTATGTACACATTTTATTTCCAATAATCTACTGGGTGATCTACGTATCCCTAAAATTTAGAGTATAAATATTATAATTATATTATAAATGTTAACCAATTTAAATAGGAATTTTTTTAATTACAAAAATTTCAATTACGTATTAGTGAGTATCAATTGTTTGGAAACAATAAGGCCCTATTTAACTTGTCTAACGTTTCTTACATTTAATAATTTTTTCATATTAAAATAATTACGTATACTTTTTTGTAGCATCGTTTACGTATCTTCGTTACTATTATCACTAGCAATTCTGATGAAATATTTAAAATATCTGGAACTGCAGAATCCAAATTTAGATGTACAAAATAATTTTCGTATTCGAATTTTTTGAACAATAATATTCGACATATTCATATTTTACAAACAATTTGTATCAAAAAAGCCTCTTTACACAAAAATATTTCATCAAGTGCTTAAAATTCAAGAATTTGTAGTTACATAATTCGGGTATTCCTTATTAAATATAATAATTAGATATAGAAATTTATTGTTTGTTTCTAAATGAACTGCAGAAAATTTTATTTATTCACCCCCATAGCATAAAAACGTAGAGGTTATAATTTCATCATAGTCATATGTGAATGCATGTAAAAAATCACTACAGCCATATAATTTGGGAAAATTATTACCTAGTTGATACATAAAATTCTACATTTATGAAAAAGTAGACTTGATTTTAAGAAATACTCGAAACGAGTGAAAATAGTGAAACAATTTAGAAGCACACAATACTAGAGCAAAGTTGACTTCAATTGTCTCAGTTGATACGAAATAAAAAGTTATATTAGTAGTCTAGAACGAAATTGTGTATCGAACCTTTAAAATGTGAGTGACGCCTAAAACTGTGTTGGAATTTAATTAAAGAAAGCATCGTGAACGAATAATATTTGTTTTTAATAAATTTTTTTTGTCAACAGCCGTGAACTTTTATTTGAGCGATCCGAGACGTCGATTATATAAATCATTTTTAATAGTATTTCTGCAAATACATGTGGTTTTGCGAGTCGTGTAAAGAACTGATGAAGCTGAATACATCTAGAATTCACAGGGGTATCTCAAAGATAGTAGTTATACTTCATTTGATAAAAAAATTAATATAAAGTTCATTATTTGAAAACTGATTTGAATAGAAAGATTATCCAGGAGAGAAGAGGAGGGTTGTTTAGTATACCTTATTTTAATTTTAAAATTCTGTTATATGAAACTGAATAAAACATATATTTATACAGTTGAACAACTGTCAATCTTTAACTTCACCTTTATATAATGAAGCAAAAGTTCTTAAAAAATAAATAATATGATCTTTAATTCAATTGAATTAAATTCACTATAATCCATATTCCTACTTTTGTGTACGTTACTGGTCGGCTTGTAATGTGTAACAAAGGATTCTTTGGTTTTTTTTCTCTAGTTTCTTCAAAAAATTTTGAACAAACTTTAACATAGAAGATAGAACTATATCCAGATATTTGGGATAGACAGTTTCTGGTCAACTTTCGACCTATCCACGGTGTTAAAGTGATCGGTGATATCCATTTTTGAAATTGATGATCGATGCTGTATCTTTGTAATGATTTTTTAATAACCGTAGTCATAACCCTTTTTAGGGACAGCGTGGAAACTGTCCCGTGACCGTAAGTATGTTCACATAAACTTTTTTAAATTAAGTTTTTTTATTGTTTCTTCTGAACTTGAATTGGTATCTGGTTATTATAGGTCTAAGGTCTAAGTACTCAGATAATTAGGTTCATCTTACAATACACTTAAAATAGAATGATTATTTGAGAATACCATGACGACGTATGGTTTGCCCGGCGTTTTTGCGTGAAACTGGTATGTTTTGTTTAAATCGCAATTGTTTAAACAAATTACGAATACATGGTTTTTTCGTTCAGCCAATGCTATTTATGCAAATATGGCTCATTTTAAGGAGATAAGGTCTCTTGTCATTTTCCCGCATAATATGAATTATGCGGGAATATTTAAATGGATCTGCTGCAACGTTAAGAAAGGGCTTAATTGTCAATCGCGACAAGTGCCAAACGCCGGACCTGCACTAATATCGAAGTATACCAATTTGTAGAGTAAGGTTCAAAGGACAAGTAGGATTTATCAATTTTAAAAAATATTCAGTTGGTCAAAAGATATTAACATCGAAAGTTAGTAAAAATCGTCGAAATTTGTAAATATGCATTATACGGAAGAGAAGTTATTTTCTTAGATTGGGTCATATTTGCATAAAAAAATTGACCAAACTGAAAAAACCATTTGTTCTTAATTTGTTTACACAATTGGGATTTAAACAAAATGTACCAGTTTCATTCTTGGCCCTTTTACACAAGGCAGCATTGACCGCTCTAGACTATAATTTAGTTTATCTATTAAAAATTTTCAAGATTCTAAGTATCGTTGATTGTTCTAAAACTAAACCTTCTTTCGACGCTTTTTTATTGTTTTATAATTTTTATTTTTATAATTTCTTATGAATTCACCCCTCTTCGACTCGAAGCATCTTACTGTAAGGCAAATCCTAACTTACTTTTCAATATATCGACATGAAGAATTACTTATTTCAGGCAAAGGAGTCTGTCAAACTAACTATAAAAGAAGAAATTGAACTAAAACAGGCTGGAAAATATGTAGACTGGTTAGACTGAATAACAAGATATTAATGAGGGCCTCCCAAATTTTTCTCAGATTCTGTTACCCATTCATCAAACATGTCAGCTTATTTGTTTTAAAAAACGAAACTACTCCAATGTTTTCTATATTGACTTCTGCAAATTGGAACTTCTATCAGTTCTAGAGGAGCGTTAAAAACACTTTTCTGCGGCTTCATTACATATAATGTTAGCGAAGAGAATACACCATAGTAGCGTCATAAGATAATCTTTCTAATTCTTGAAAAATCAATATCAATATCAATAATTAACAAAAGTCTTCACAAAATGTCACCATTAGAAAAGGATATGAGGAATGAAAAACAGAAGTTAAGGCAAAAACGTACAACCACAAATAACGACGCCATTAATCAATTGTGAAGATAAATTTATGATCAATTTTTGTGTACATATAATCTGATGATGTTTGATTTGATATTCGATGCTTCAATGATTTGGTGAGGCAATCAATAATATTTTTGACATATATTGTAGGATATTAAGGTTTAATTCTACTTTAAAAACGACACAACAAAACCAGCAGAGTTTGCTGGAATTTTGAATTAAACTAAATTCCAACAAGTAGAAATATAATTGTGTAATACTTAAAAATATGGGAAACAAGATATCAAATTGTTTGTAATGAAACATTTTCATGTTCGTGAATATTGTAGAGATTCTCTTAAATGCTATATAATGGTGTTATAACATAATTACTATATTGAGTATTGAAATTATCATCCTACATGGATAACTTTACTCTAACTTTGGCATGAAAGTGCGTAATATATATAATATCGTATATTTCATATCCTTTTTCTTTCCGGATTTATTTACATCTTTCGCGTATAAATTATTTGTTTTTTCAACCAAATATACAGATAGGAAATATCTACAAGGTAATAAACAACACTACAGGTTAGGTTATTTCTCAGAATTTCATATACAGTTCTGAAACTGCTGATTACATAAAATATTTTCGTATTTCAATCAAATAATTAAATACAGAAAAATCCGTTTTCATATATAATTGATATTTAATCATAAAGAAATTGTTTTAAGCATTGCACTCTATCTAACAGGTACTCGAAAGCAATAGACTATTGTTATTTATGCCTATCACTATAAATCATGTTAAAAATTTGACGTCTGC
Source organism: Diorhabda elongata (assembly GCA_026230145.1). Classification (NCBI taxonomy): domain Eukaryota; kingdom Metazoa; phylum Arthropoda; class Insecta; order Coleoptera; family Chrysomelidae; genus Diorhabda; species Diorhabda elongata. The sequence goes on along the minus strand of CM047929.1, from coordinate 26,836,480 downwards.
ACCAACTATTTTCCCTTCCTTTAATAGTTTGAGGAAATAAATAAAAACATCTATAGAGCCATTGAAATTAGCAGCATCAATTAATATCAATATATTTAAGACAAACTGAAGCAGTTTGTAGAGCCTGAACCAATTTCATTCTGTCAATGCCGTTAAACTGCAGATACTTCACATATTTTCAAAGTAGAAATTGATCATTTTTTGAGTATAAATATATCACCCTATTGTTACTTAAGCTCTAACAACACGTAAGTTAAAAATGACAATACATATATAAAAACTGAGCGATTTTTGTATCAGTTGTCTAGAGATGCCTCTTTCGATACTCTATCGAATGACAAAAATCAAAAAGCCATTTTTTGGACTTAAGTGACGCTATGCTATATTCCTCTATATGAAAATACTAAGTCTTTCTGGTGATTTAGCATTGAAGGTTTAGCTGAAACATCATTTTGAGTTCTTTTCTCTAAAGCCGCCACAATATTTTTTTCTGTTAGACGATGTCGGATTTAGATATGAATCAGAGTATAAGCTGTAATTGGATAAACTATATTGAACACTTTGTCCATTTTACTTTTTTAATAGTTTTTCAAGGACATCTTTAAGCAAGTCATATCCGGTATGCTTGGACATCGGTATTGAAACCAATAATTCAAAAAATTATTTTTAATATTCTTCAGAAATAAACTTCAAAGCTACCACAGTAATAAAAATAAAATTATGAATTACAATCACAATTAAAAACTTTTCTATAAATATTATCAAAATAAATTTTTACCATAAGGAAAATGGGATAATACAACTTCTTGTCTTTGTGTTTTCAAATCTAAGAAACTTTTTGAAACAAGCTCAACGTCATGCGAAATAGTTCCATGTATATATATATTAAGTTATGATAGAATTTCACGAAGGCGTATAACTACTATTATGTTACGCACATAAGATTTCAGCTTATAAGACAGAGAGCTTCCGTTCATTTGAGTCCCTATTGATGCTTGGGTCTGTGGACTTGTGAAGACCTATCATTATTTGTGAAATTTCAATGCTACACATTGTCGGCATCAGTTAATTTCCTTATTCATATCCACATTTATGGAGCAGGTTATTCAAAATTATTAAAGGCTTCTTAAATGACCTAAAACGTTAATTATTTCAAGAGATTATTTATTTATCTTGGCAATCTTATTTATAATAAATTGAATTTTCCTCACATTAAAGTCATTTATTGTCATAATGTTATTATTTTTAAGCTCCTCAACCTATAATCCACAATTGATTTTGTCAAAATACAATATTTATAACGTTTTAGGATTTGTGGAAGTATAATTTTTAAACACAAATAATGAAATGAGGGATGGTTCTACATTCCTTTATTAATAAACACTAAACAATAATACTATCAAAGGCTAAGTAACTTTCATTAATAGTACAACCAAACAAGGATGATATTTCCCAATATTTCGTCGCGTCGGGTATAGCTGTAGCAATTTATACCAAGTGCATAAAAAAGTTCATATGACTGTGTGTCTCATAGCGAAGAGAAAATTTTACAAAAACAGTTATTCGGTGACTGGAGGAATGAGAAGATTCAGCAGAGCCCGCTGTTTTTGTTACTCAAATAATCCACCCAACGTTCTTCTCATTCGTTAATGTTTCAAAAAATTGGAAACTGTAAACTAGCCTGGGGGCGAGAACTAAAATCTGTCAATGAAAAAACACGAAATTACGTCATATGAGTTGAGACCATCTATCAAATATACTGAATCCTTTCAATATTCAATTGCACAAGAATGAAACTGCAAGATGCTAATTATATGCTTGGGTTTGTTAACCAAAAAATTGGGCGCTTTTTGACCTTAAAAAGCATCTTGTTTACGTATAAAACTTATTTTCATCTTAATTAACACATAAGTAAAATAGCTGCTACTGGGGTGCGATAAATCCAAAATAAAAACACAATGGACACTACATTCACGAATTTATCGACACTTACTTATTTGAGGATTGAAAAGGACTTACGGATATAGTAAATTTGTAGCGTTATATTATTTGTTTGATGCCAGATTTCCAAAACGTTCCACCAATACATATTTGACAAGGGTACGTGAAATTTTTCCTGGCAAACAGATCTGTAGAAAAGGTAACATAAAATGGCTTCAATGTAGTTGTAATTCAACTCCCATGAGCTTTTATCTGTAGGATTATATCAAATCTAAGGTTTATGATAATAAACCGACTTCAGCAACACTTTTGAAAAAATATTCCCAAGCGAAATCGTAGCAATCAAAGAGTCGGCCTAACGAGACGTGAGGATGACAGAATTATTTTTAAGAAATTTATTCTCAAATACTGCACTTCGATAATTAAATATTTTGAGTATATTATTGACAGCAAGTATACTATAGAATTAAACAATCGCAGGACCCCAGACAATCTAATGATACGAGTTCGGCTAAAAATAATGGAAAAGTTCATGTTATGATTCCAATCGCACCAACCGTAGATTGTAGATTGGACTAACGAAAATTTATGAAATTTGGAAATTGAATATAGGATGAGAAACTCCCTACTAGTGATAATATATAACGTCAAAACATTCAAATATTATTATTTTAAATATAGACATTATTGATAACAATAAAACCTGCCACAGAAGAGAAGAACATTATCACAACACACCAGTTTGGTTTCAGAGAAAGTCATTCCATAATAGATCAAGTTCACCGAATAACGAGTATAATCAAGAAAACTCTTGAAGATGAAAAAGTTTTTCCCACCATCTTCCTGGATGTAACGCATGCAGTTGACAGAGTGTGAAATGCCGGACTTAAGTATAAATTAAGAAACCTTTTGCCTAGACAATACTCTCAGCTACTAGAGTCATATATCACACACAGAGCTTTTAGAATAAAATAAGATGACGCTTACACTGAATTAAAAGAAATTCATGCGGGGGTACCACAAGGAAGTGTACTCGGACCTGTCCTATACCTACTTTACACTAATGATATCCCTGACCTAGAGAATGACATCATAGCCACTTTCGCGGATGACACTGCAATTTTGGAAGTAGGTAATGACCATAATGAAGCGGCAAAAAACCTGCAAGCCTCTATTTACAAAATTAAAAAATATATAAGACAGTCGAGAGTAAAACCGAATGAAGCAAAATCTGCCCATGTGAACTTAACCAATATAAGGAATCAACACATTCTCATTAGCTTAAATAATACCCAAATACCACATACCAACACAGCAATATATCTGGGTATACTTTGGATGCCAAGCTACGGTGGAGGGCTCACGTCAAGAAGAAAAGGAAAGAACTGGATATAAAATTTAAAAAAATGTATTGGCTACTCGGACGTAACTCTGCTCTGACCATATATATAATAAAGTGCTCTTGTACAAACAAATACTTAAGAACAATTTGGACATATGGCTTACAACTTTGGGGATGTGTCAAAAAGAACAACTTAGACATAATACAGAGATTCCAGAATAAAGTGCTGAGAAGCATGGTCAATGCCCCTTGGTACTACAGAAACAGTGATATCCACAGGCACTTAGACTTAGAAACTGTTAGTGAAACTATCAAAAGATTCGCAGGAAACCACGAACAACGACTTCTACACCACACTAACGTTGAGCTCCTGGTTAATGTGAATTTGAACAGAAGACATAAGAGAAACATACTTTTTGAGCTAGTGCAAAATATCAGTGAAAAAGTGTAGCATATTTCGGTTAGTGTGCACGATAACATTAGTGTAAGTAATTGTTGGAGCCTAAGGATTGCTAAAGAGACAGACCTTATTTAAGTTTCCAAGTAGTAGATTAAGTTGGAATTAAAATACTTATTGATCTATTCTGATTAGATCGTAACTGTAATAAAATAACCCCGGAAGGGATAATTTTATATATAATAAAAAAAATTTAAATGAAGGCAAGCGACAATCATCTATTCAATTCAATTCCTATTCAATGGTACTAATATTTGTTGATTTTTCTACAGTTTTAGTTTTTGGCACAGAAGTTAGCAGTATGATAAATAAAATCAATTAATACGTGTTCTCATCAATCTTAAGCTCAAGGTTTTCTCATGGATAGTTGTCAACTATCGTAAGTTTTTCTAGTTAGACTGGAAAACGATGAACTGTTTTTAGTAGCTTTCGCTGATTTTAATATTTTTGTACATTATATATATATAATTACAATGTGAATGTTCAAAGTGATGTTTGATTTTGTGATTAAAATAGTTTGTGATTTGAACAATTTCTCGAACAAAATGAATACACATTTAACACAAATGTCATACAATATTTTTGTATAACTGCTCTATTTTGATTATAAAATTTGGAATGACATTAAACTTTTAAATGCATTTCAATATTAAAATAATCACAATGTCTTTGTGAATATTTTTAACACACTTCCACGCAAACAATCACTTTTAACACAGTTGGTTGTCATTAAAAGCGTCACTTCTGGTGACAGTTATACAAAAATTTTTTAAACTGTTGTGAGCAGAACTTTCAAGTATAAATGATTCAGCAACACTCAGGAGACGATGACCGAAAACTGAAATTTTGTGAATATAGACACGAAAATCAACAGCCAGACTTTGTCAAAACAATTTATTTTAGAGCGTAAGTCCTTTTTATCTAAATGGAGAAGTGCTGTATGAGTATACTCATTTAATTGGTGAGATTTATATGAAAATAAATTCTATACAATCATTAATGCTTTAAGTACTTCTTGACGCGATGTATTAGGACGGTTTTTGGATAAGGAATATCGTGGTGGATGAATTGTATGACGAGTTTGATTGAACCGGCCAGCTTAATCACCGGGCCCAACGCGGCTGAACAGGACAACATGATTTGAGTTTTAGCGAACGGCGGTGACAGGAGTGCTGGTCATCCATACTCTCAATTTATTCTATATTCACGCCGTCACGTCCTTGGATTCACGCCCGAAAAACCGACACGAAGAGGAGCGGCAGTGAGGCGATGCGAGTGTAGGTCTACAGAGACTGAAGGTAAAAACATTAAAACAGTTTTACCTTCAGTCTCTGAAGACGTCAACTTCAATGAATACTAAATATTATAATTCTAATTTCATTCAGTATGAATAGCCACAAACACGATTACTCAATAGATTTTTTGAATACATGTGGAAAGAGATGTCATCAGTAGTAGGAAATATTCAATTTCTGAATATAAATCGTTTAAATATAAGAGACAGAGAGGCAACTTTAGAATAGTATGGATTTCGTCTAGGTTTGCTGTGGCTGCTTCTTTGGTATAACAAGCAAGGAAGAAAAACGCAATCTCTACCAAATTACGTGGGGGTTAATAAAATTGCAATTGTGTTAATAAAAATTGGATTCAAAAATTGTGTTGTATTTGTTTCACAAAACTGTCAGAGAATCAAAAGTTTCAACAAAGCTTCAATAAAAATATTTTAGTAATCATTTTGAACTTTCTTGGAAATAACCTGTTTTATATTAATACACATACGTGTAATTTATTCACCGTTTTTAAAACTTGCAGATGCACGTTATATTTCGTTGTCAAATGATCTACAGATTGCCAAATTTCTTCATTTTTCTAGAAGTATCAGTTTCAATAAACACACTTTCGATCAACAATCAAAAATGGAACATTTTAATAGTGAGGTTTGTTATTTATAAAACGAAAGAGTTTTTGTGATATTTTTGAAAGGGAATAGGTCTTCCTATTTACTGTTCTTATCACAAAAGCACATAAAGTCATGCAATAAGTACTGTCAGTCTTCGTATTTTTATTAAATGACGTTTTTTGGAACTGACACTACCATTACTAGTACGTTTTCATTTTCCCTAATAAATATCTGCATGCTTTTTTCAGTAACACAAAAATCTAAATACATTAAATCTCGAACAAACTAACTTGAACCTTCTAAAACTTTTTTTTTCAAATTAGCTTGTGCAGTAAAATAGTTCTTCAAGCATTGCAATTTTTGAAAAAGGGGGATTTTATCTACATTCGTAGTGCCTGGAATACTATAAATTATAAAATTTGATCTAAACAAATATAACATTTCAATGTAATGATAATAACACAATATAATTAAAATTTATTACTTTCTGAACAAGATCTTGTTAATATTATTGATGCTAATAGAAACTCAAATGGTTATTACTATGTTATGAATTTCATTCAATAGTAATTATATTTACTCATTATTCAAACAAAAATGATTATTATGCGTTATTGATTTAGATTAGAATTACTTAAATGCTTCATTCTAATTAAATTTTTTAAAAATTTTCCCGAGTAATTTTCAAATACAATAATTTCAAAGTACACAAAGCTTAAAGAACGATTTTGTTAATTTTTCAATAATTTTACACACATGTCTTAGAACAAAAATTCTTTCACTGACCTTCTCAATTTTCCAGATGAGAAGCCGATACCAAAAACATTCTCAGCCATATTTTTTTTAAAAATATATAAAATATTTATACAAAAAATTTAAATCCGGGTTTACATAAGTTTTCAATCTCTTTCACTAAGGAAGTCCTTTAGCTTCCATACAATTGCACGTTTTGCACTGGCCTCATAAAGTTTTTCTACCGGAGTCCAAAAAATTAATATTCGCGCAAATCAATAAAAATATTATATTATCTACAATATAAATAAATAAACTATAAAAAATGAATCTATTTCTCGCGTATCGAAACTTACATATTCGAATTTCATTATACACAAAAAACGACTTATTCAGAGGTCATTACGGTTGTGTAAGGTAATGGGCTTCTTACAAAATATATCAACAATTGAGTTAATAATTTATTCAAAATATATTGAACCAATTAAAAATTATTAGATCAGATTGTACAATTTATTTTTGTTCGTATAATTATAATAAACAGATCCTTTCTACTTTCTTTAGGGTTAAAATGATATATCAATAAAACTTTTTCCTATAAATCTTTACTCATATTTTAAATTATTTTTAAGAATTAAACTGTTTAAAAATGATAATTGTACTGAATATTATCAATTAAAGGAATCTATTTCTCTTAAAAAAAATCAATGAAATCAAGTTAAACATTATAATTATCCTGAAATATCCTCAAATGTGGTCTATTAGATTCTTACTAGAAAACCAGTTATGTCTGACGACAAAAAATTATATGTGAAGTTGACAGAAACGGATGTTAAAACGGAATCTTTAATTTTTAAGAAAACTTATACAAGGATTTGGTGCAGCATCAAGTAGAATATTGTATTATGAGACGGTAGATAAAAAACGACAGCTGAATCAATTTTCAGTGAAGGTTTGCAGGTAAATGAGAAAATATTGATTTCTAATATTTAGGACAGGACATTCAATAATATGTTCTTCTTCTAAAAACTCTAGTATTCAATAATTTAATTCATCTTATAAATTGTAAAGATACTCTCCATTAAAGTCTAACAAACTAAAAATGAAATTAGATAGCTATATTATCAGTCGATAAAAACATTCCAACTCACCAGCGGCAGAGGGATCACAACTAAAAATGTGTTGAAACTACAAAAGATAAATACTACTTTAATCGCGGCTTACTGATTATTTATATTCGCTTTTATTTTCGTAGCGAAATATAATACAAATATTTCGTAAGACCAATCAAAAGAGAACCATAAGCCAATACAAGCAATGAGAATCAATCTAAACATTTAGCGTATAAGTCGTTTTGAGACGATATATGAAGTGTGATCGTAAACCATTATAGAAATAGCACGTCGAAAAGATCGTTTTGATAATGTACAGGTACCAATACATCTACGATGAGAAAAATTGAATATAATTATATTAGAAGTTAAAAAAAGAGCTATAATACGAATTGCTAAGCATAAAGAGAAATTAGCATTGTCGAAAAATAGGAAATAATCATCTTGAGATGTATTTACTATTTACTCAAGAGATCGGTAACATATGTCTGAAAAACTATGGATTGATTAAAAGCATTGGCAAGCTTCACTAACAGGCGGCTTGCAAAGCTCTAACAAGGAAATTATAGCGACTTATTGTAACTTATACAGTGAAATTTATGAAGAAAAGTTGTATGATCTTTGTATATAAAAATATTGTAGTTTGAGTACGCCGTAAAACTTTTGGCAATTCCCTTAATTATTAGATTGGATAACACTTCGTATCATGATGGCCGAACCGATCTTAGTTTACTTCAATTCAAAAAAAAGTTACGTGGGAAGGAAACAGAATGAGATTATACTGTAATTTTAATCTAGTTAATAGCACCCATCACACTACATCGAGCCAATTACATTCAATACGTTGTCGATGAAATTAATCTTGATCTTGGTACAGTGGCAGTAGTTAAAGCTAGAACTGATTGGACACAGATTTTCTGATGAATTTATATTAATTGTAACACCGATAATACTAGCAATAATAGTAATGGTCCTATATGAAAAGAAGCGGATTGAATCGTTTCAATGAGGTATTTTACCATAAAAATCTCTTTATGAATAAAACACAAAAATTTTATATTATAAAACAACCAAAACTTTGTATTATAATTAAATTAAAATATTACATTCATCAAATAATTAAAAGATCTCCGACACTGGCCCATGAATTCGAATATTTTCTGACTAATTTCACCTTTAGCTTGCTTCATTTTAGTGTTGAATTATAATTTTTAATGATTCTATTAAGACCAAAATTTTATTATAAGAAATATTATCATTGTACATCAAATACATATTATTTCATCAATGATGAATACAGTACAACTTTAACAGAATATTAATATTAAGAAAAATATTACAAAAAAACAAAGCAGAGAGATAAATTAATGAATTATAAAAACTGAGGTCAAATTTTTTAAAAATGAATAGGATCTAAATAGAAATTGGTGTGTATATATTCTAAAGAAAGCAAATAAAAAACGAACAAAAGCATATTGTGTATCTCAGCTGCTTTTACATTTCAACAAAATTTACATGTGACCAATTATTTGTAACTTTTCGTCTAAGAATTTAATACTGACAGTGGATGAAGTGAGGTATTTAACTTAATCAACAGTGATCTAACTTAATATATTTAATATGAGGTACGTAAAAGAACTAGAGCCAGATAGTGTACTTATAGCGTTTGATCCACAAAATTAAGAAAACCATCATTGTTTCCTTCTATCTATCAATTAAATATATATTAATCATAGTAATAACTGAACTGGAAATATATTGTGTAAGAAGCCCGACTGAAGAGGTTCCAAAAAGGCCTTTGGCTGGTAGCAAAAGGCAAATGCAATGACTAACATATGTATTAAGGTACATGGTTTGTTTAATACGTCGTGGTTCACTGCGGCGACCCTTGTGGACTAATATCATCACCACCACCTTCCGATCCACCTTCTCCTTTGGTTTTGTTTTCTTTTTTCCACTTCATTCTTCTATTTTGGAACCAGATTTTGATTTGCCTTTCAGTCAGACAAAGGGCGTGTGCAATTTCTATTCTCCGTCGCCTTGTCAGGTACCTGTTGAAATGGAACTCTTTCTCTAATTCCAAAGTTTGGTACCTGGTGTACGTTTGGCGACCTCTTTTCCTTTCTGCAAAAGAAGATATGTTATTAATCAAATATAATTCAAATAGAAAAATACAACGTAAAAATCATTAAAAAAATTGGAATCTCAATAATCTGTCTATATCATTTTGAAAACTTCCATATGATCGCAATATGCTGATGTTTTTATTCAAGAAATAATTCAATTCATCTAAAATGTTTTTTTCTAAGTTCCGACCAAATTCGATACAAACCAATCTAGTTACAATAATTGCTATTATTAAAAATCAAAAATCTTTGTCAAATTTTTGTATCCCCCATTTTATTTTAAAAGCTTTCATTATAAAAATTATTACCTGAACCACATCGGCGACTGCAAGGAAGAAAGCAACAGAGAAAAAAATATACAAGGAACATAATTATATACATTGGTTTGAAGGGAGGTAAAATCGGCCTTGTGACGCCAATCAAAGTGGCCTTTAGGCGGTTTCAGCCTGTATCCCATATAATGAGTTTATAAATGATGCATAAATCATTTTTCCTTCTTGTCTCTTCTTGCGTCTTGACGTTCTTGCGAAATTTCGAAATATGTACACATAATAATTAGTATTAGTTAACTCACTGATATTAACAGTGGTGCACGAGGAGATTGACTTTTTAATTAAATTTCCGTTCAATTAACTGATCGAATAGTAACTAAAATATATAGAAACAAGATGTTAAAAGAGAATACTAAGTCCAACATTATTCACAATTGTAATGGTGATTTACTGAAAGAAGTAAAAATTGAAATAAATACAAATTGGGTATAAAAATTTGTTAGTTGACTATAAATATAAAAAACCAAAAACTGTGGTAGAGGGGTAAGAAAAAAGTATCTTTAAAATTGAAATAAGTCATAAGTGAAGAATTTTAAATAGTTAGATACAGAAATAAATGGAAATAGAAACCAAGAATCACATATAAAAGAAAGAGTCATGATCCAAGAGATAATTAACCAGTTATTATGCACGGTCGTAAAAGCTAGGTTCTTATAAACACATTCAAGTGTGAAATTCAAGCAACGGAAATGAAGTACTTACGTAGAGTCAAAGATGTCACCCGAAAGAATTGAATATGGAATAAACCAAAGAAGATGAACTTGAATATAGAACATGTATTGAAAACGGACGAGATCCAACAATGAGATGATTTAAACATGTCTGCTGGGCAACAATAAGCGAATAACAGGTACAATGAAACATAGGAGTCCAAAGAGAAAATAAATTCTAAAATTTTTTTAAAAAAAGAGACAAAAACAAAAAAAGCTAGAAAAGACGAAAATAAAGGTTTATGAGTGGTAACGGACTTACATTGGTCGTTTCTTGCATGAGTTTGGAAGTAGTTTATACAATAACAGCTAAAATTTACGATTAGGTTAACAAAATAATGGGACGATGATAGCAATCGAGAAAAGATTATTATTAAACATGTTTTATATTTAGAAATACAAAGAGTGCAAGTGGAGACCTGACGGGAAAAAGTTTTGGAAACAAACGAATAAACGATGGTTGTCCCAAAAATATCGAGCCTAAATCAAATCCCCGCATTCTTCATTATCCGTGAGTATAGCCTTCAGAGTACTCCTAATGATTCCACTTCCTGGATATCCGGTCTCCCAACTATATTTGTATGAGTTTCAAAGACTTCTCTGTAAGAGAACCACTGTCGTATAAACATCATACGAAATATTTCCAATATTTCAACGTAGTTTTCTTCAATGATGGTTTGATCTTTTGGATCATATTCTTCATAATCTAAGTAAATATTGTATTTGCTTTGACGTTGATGTATTTTTTGGTCTCAGCGGCTCCAAATATTTCCACTGTGAATACTATCCCTTTGTTTCTGAATCTTTACAACAGTATTTTTCACTAAACACTAAATGAAGATCCCTTTGGATACGAACCTTAAGAAAGATCACTATTTGAATTAAAAAAAGGCTTTTGAATAGTCACATACTGCCAGACTACAACAAAAGACATTCAATGAATTCAGAAACTATTTAAACAATATTGTCGTTTTTTATTCCACGAGAGTTTTTAGTTAGGAGATTCATCTGAGTTGGATTTTATTTCAACGCCGAGAGAAGTATGAACTGAGAGATTTCATATTTAATTTTATGTATAACTCCTTCATTATTATTGAGCAAGTTTTAGAAACATCTCAATTTAATCTGAAGTTTCTGATGTAATTTTGCAATAAGAATTTACAGATTCCTATTTCAGCAATCGGAAACGTACTCATTTTATGAACTTGATTTAATATACTTGATATACTGGATTCAAACGTAAAATTCTACCTATGGGTCATTTAAACTGGTTAAACTCCGCTTTAAAGAACTCGCTTGTTTTTAATTTACAGATTCTCAACTGGAAATAACTTCTCATACGCCTATGATAGTTATTAACATTTTAAAATATAATTCTTTAATAAATTTATAAATTATCAATATTCTACGCCAATGCCTATATGATTAACCTTAATTATGTAGATAATCTCAGGTATAATAATATTCTTGTCAGAAGTATAGAATGTCGGAGTTGATGATGACGAATGGCCTGAAAAAAAAAGATAACCAATAGCACCGTTTCCAATTCGGAATGGAGCATTGGAAATCGACTTAAAAAATATTCTGGGAATAATTAAATGCTGGATTTGATATGGCGGCATGTCAACAAATGATTAATGACTTGCTGGAAAATTTCACAAGAAGTTCATAATTGTAAGTAAATGAGAAATGGCGGAAGTGAAATTACAGCTACTACTCGCACCTATCAAATGAGAGTACAAAAAAATTTGATTACAAATTATTTATTTTTTTTATTATCATACTAGAATACTATAATTGCTTTTACCTATGTTCGCCTTTATGTTACATAGTAATATTGTAAGATTTCTGGACTTCTTTCTTTTATATAGTGATCTCAGCTTCTGCTTCTGCTTCAGCTTCTGAAATTATCATCTCACTAGAAGGTAAACTAGTGAAGATAAAACTAGAGGAAACAATCTTATTTATTATATGAAAAGCAAGCACAAGAAGGTAAACTCTATTACATTTGAGTAGTTCTAGTGATGTCTGCCGTATGGAGATTAATGTAGATATTGATCTTGAACTTCTGTAAGTTGGACGAATCTGGGCCGTGTAGAAAATTAGAAGCTGTTGCAGAACATATAGTTTTTGTGAAGCTAATTCCACCACGCCAGGACATATTGCTCCTAACCTCAACACCCAACAAGCTAATTTGTGGTGTTGGTGATACTTTATGTCAAGACAAGACAAATACTGTGCTAGTTGATCGTTGATATACAAAAGAAAGAGAGCAGATGATAAAATGCATCCATGGGAAATAGCGCCCATCAATAGCAACCTGGATGGATCGGTCTTTGAGAAAACTACTAAGCCAGTCGATAAGTGAGGACGATAAACCGTACGATCTTAATTTATTTAGATTGTTGGCATGCCACACTTTGTCAAAAGCCTTCGATATGACCGGTGCGATTGCTCTGGATTCCCCATATTTCTCTATAGCTTCAGTCCATACGTTGGTGACATAGGCCAGGAGATCCTGGTTCATCTAGATACAAATAAAAAGGGATAGTAATGTGCAATACCAAATGCTATAGTTTCTTTAGAGCACAATTTTAATTACGACTCATGAGGTGAAGGTCAATATTACAAGAAAAATCAGTGACACATAATCTGTAATAAATAATAGACTTTCAGAAACGCTTCCAGAAATGGATTCAACGTAGGTATAATTGCATTACTAGTCAAGCAGAATTTTGAATAACATTAGTACGAAATGTATGTTACCTTTTTACTTATAACAAATAAAATTAATCATCTCGCATATAACAGCAGTAAAGTTTTAGAAGTGATCTCGAAGTCATCACTCAGTATTTTTTAGGTAGACTTAGAAAGTTTCTGACCTAACGAAAAAACATGACATTTTTTCCATAGTTATAGTTTCATTTCAAGTTTTCACAGTACGAGTTCAGGAGCAGCTCTAGCCTTTTTCACCCTTACAAATAATAGTTACCGTCTTTTCCCCTCAAAATAGGAGTTTACGTAATGTTCTCGTCGGCTAACAATCTGCTGCAAGGGTCAATTACGGTTAGAAAACAGGAAAAAGTAGCTGGACGCCAGGTCGGTTGAATATAGTGGGTGGTCAACCAATTCGAAGTGCAATTCATGAATGTTTTGCAATTTCACCTTATGAAGAAATGATGCATAATACACATGGGCTCAATCCCATAACTATACCAAAAAAATGTCGTCATCACTTATCCAGCCGATTAAACCGTTTTTGCCATTTTTGAAGATGATTTGTCTTTTCCAATCCACTATCTTGACTATTTTCTTGTTTTATAAGTGGTGGATTCAGGTTTCATCTATAGTAATGAATCGATGCCAAAAGTACAACTTATTATGCTTAAAATACGTCAATAAGATCTGAGAAATGTTCATTCGAATATGCATTTTAACCAAAACGAGAAAATGATGTACCCAACGCGCGGATAGCTTACTCATGCATAATTCTTCAATCATTATGTGGCAAATGCATTCTTTTTATACGATAACCTCTTCTATCTCTATAACTTTAATTCCATGGTCAACAAATATCATTTTGTGAAAATTTTCGTTGATATCCCATTGTAGCAGTTTTTGGTCATTCTGTCCGCTCTTCTTCGGTCAAGCCAATACGATCATTTATGAATTTTTCCCAAAATTTGACAATCATAAATGAGTGTACGTACACAAAGTCTCATTTTCGTGGGCGTATTTCCTTTCAAAAATAACTATTTAATGAAAGGCCAGAGAGAAAAATCTCACTTTACGATTATTAAACACACTAAGCGTTCAAAATATATTTTCCTAATATTTCTATATATTGCTGACATCTTCAGGTTGAGGTCGGAAATTTCCAGACTACATTCGTATTTGTTTTCTTTTCATTATGGCCACCGTTATTGCAATGTCAATTATTGCACATTTTTCAATAGTCATCGTAAAAAGTACAGTTTGTTGTTAGATCCCCACCTCATAATGACATATTGGTTTAATTTTGAGACAACGACTCTTGGAAGAATTCTAGCTGAAAATATTACACATCGGAATATTAAAACATACACTAATAACTAATTTCAAACAACATTCGCAAATGAATTCATTATTAATGAGCATTACAATTTGGTTATTTTACTAAAAATTGAGAAGATAAATCATGTAAAATTATATTTAATACGTATATAAAGAAAAATGTGTCAATCATTAAAGGTATATTAGGTAGACAATTTGATAAATAGTGCTCATTCTCTGAGTTTAACAATAACACGGTTTCCTAATTTATATTGGATACGAGTGTCATTATGACTATATTAGTGACTAGTGTAACTAATGATGTTGGTTTTATGATATTACTCTTATTATTCCTGCAATACAACGTGTCAATGAAATTATCTTGCGTCATTTGAAGTCGTTTCGAACGTTTTTTACCATATTTTTTTGACAGAGAAAAATGTTAAGTGTCATCAAAAAAGAAGTGACTTAAACAAATTATCACACTAGTGCTTGGCTTTGAAATAATTGAAAGGTTTTTATTTCATGAAAGTTTTGGTTTTCAGTCTGTGTGACGCTACTGTGTGAGTAGAAGATTGTCTATGAAAATGAAAATAGGTGAGCATATTACCAGGTATGACATCTGATAAATCGGTTTATCTGAAATAAAAATTCCACCGCAAATCAGAAAGCATCACAGTGTAGAGCTGAGCAAAAGTATTCACTAAAAATAAAAAGCCGAAGCTAACGTTAATTAAAGAAGCATCGAACTAATCAGAGTTCATGTCTGTGTTGAAATAAATCAAACTCAGAACAGACTGGGTTAAAATAATTACACGTCTTGTTCGGGGTAGAGCAGCGTTCATCACGGAGTGCGCTGCATCCAAATCTAATATCGTTAATTAGATAACGGAAACCTTTTGGGAATCGACAGAATTTAAAAAGTTTACTTTTAACTTTTATTAATGGCCGCTGCAGAGAGGACTTTAATCACTTCACTAGATTTCAAAACAATCCACCATAGTTTTACAGAAAAAAAATTCCACTTTGGTTTATATTTAACTCATTTACTGACAAATATTTTCAATAAAGTTTGATAAGCGTTTATAGAAATAATTTAATGACTATCACATATATATATACGTACAAATATAATGATCAATAATTTATTAGAAAATTAGAATTTTTGTACAATGGAAAACCTTGATGAAAGTATATAGGGATTACAATGAGAATAGTAAAACAATTTAAAAGTCTTAACACGAGAAAAGTCGAAAAAGTGCATCAACTTCAAATAACATCACCAAAATACAAAAAGTTAGTTACGGTAATATGTAAGCAAAATGGGTAACGCATAACACCCATATTCGTTTGCGAACATTTGAGAAGTATTACAAAGGAAAATATAATTTTCAAAACCATCAAAATAAAATGTTGAGGAGTAATGAGAGCTTTAAATTTCGGCACTGAGACCATCTTTGGTCTTGGAATCAGATGAGACTGTGTATCAACGTATCAATAAACGAATAGTTATATTTTAATATTTAATATTAACTCGGTATGTTAAATTGTCAAAAACAAACTGTGGTTTACTCTAAAAACAAAAACTTTTTTATCATTCTCATATTTCTCATATTACAAAAAATTTAAGCATGTTAACGTATTTCCTCAGATTATATCTTTAGAAATAGAAAATATCAATAAATAAAATCTTTTGTTTCTAATCAAATGACAAGAAAACCTGTAATTTTCGTCATTTAGTTTAGAAAAAAAATTATCTAAACTTCTTCATACTTCTTAATATACTGGATGTTTCTAAATTCATGCGACAAAATTCAAAAGGTGATTACTCGTATGAAATTGAAATGGGTCTTTCCTATAAGAAAATTTTCTCACCCCACCTCTTGAAGGGTGATTCTGGAAACTTGAATTTTTTTTAATTTTTGTACACTCGCAAAGAGCTAACTATATTATACATGAGTAAAATTGGCAGCCTTTACTATATTTCATATCCATACTTTTTTTCTAATTTCATGAAATAAAATTCAACTTAAAATATAAAATTTTAGAAAAAAAAATATAAATACTCAATTTGATTCAATATCTTATCTCAGAAAAGGGGTGGGCTGAGGAAATTTTGTTATAGAAAAGATCTTAATTCCATATGAGCAATCACCTCCTAAATTTTGTCGCATGAATTTAGAACCACAATTTCTAAAATGAAGAAAAAGCTTATTTATTGATGAAGCTAAATTTACAAATATTCTCAGGAACATTTCAAAGTGCCTTTACTGTGCCTGTGGACGATTCTTCTAAGAAATCTGTTGATAAAAAGGGAACAAAAAGTAATAAAACGAGAATAGGAAAGAAAAACCAGAGAACAAAAAATAAATGACGAAGAAACTGAGACAATAATCCTAATTTAACGTGTCAGCGACATGATATCTCAAAGGAATTTGATACTGTTGGCAGTAAAAAAGGGGACAAATAGGAGACAAATTTCGAATATGTGGTATTTTCTTTAATAACTTCTAACTACAAACAAATTCTATATAGAATTGGGAGATACAAAAGTCAATCCACGTTTTGTGAAAGCCTTATTTCAGTAAACTTACAAAAAAGAAGAGAAATTTTAGAATAAGTGGATTGATGCTACGTAACTACAGACCATGTTCATCAAAAAAGGGAAAATACTTGTCTTGACTATCTTCGGAAATGACAATTCACAACAAAAAGTTATCTTCACGTGACTACTCCATAGTTTATTTAGCAACAATTCAATTTTATCTAAAAACAAAAGAAGCTTAATTAACCTTGTGGTTTTTAAATTGTCTCAGCTAAATCCTCAGTTAACTGCCACTACTGTTTCTGCAGACATTTTTCCATAGAAATATGGTAAAAAATTGAAAACTGTGGAAAAAATTGAATGTACTCTCGAAGATATAGGGTTTAAGTTAGAAAATTTGATATTTTTGACAAAAAGAATCTGCTAAAATACATGAGTCCCAAGCAAATTTGTAACATAAATATGCGTAGTCGGAGAGTCCAATTTTCATATTTTGTTTCAGAAAAATCACAAAATAATCGGGAGGTTTATAAATTAAAAGTTGCTAATGCTGTTACTAATAAACCACAGGAAAAACGAGAAGGAAACTGATAGAAATATCTTTGGAAATATCAATTGATATCATGAGAAATTATATTTATATGACTGCTTCATCTTTCAGTTAACAATTTTTAAATATACAGTGCCAATAATCCTTAGAGATTATCTAATATTGTGGTCAAGAAAATAAATAATACAATTTGACATCTATTGTATACATTTTAATTTCAAAATTATACCTTGAGATGAGTAAAAAGATCACGTAATAAGATGTCAAAGTTCAAACATAAAGATATATGTTTTTTAAAACTTATATTTCAAATTCAAAATATCTTATCCAACCATTTGTATATTGCATTTTGTTAGAACTTTTTAAAATATTTCTCATGATAACCAACATATTCTTCTTAATAAAAAAGTGAAACAATTACCAAGCTATAGTTATAGTTAAACAATTCCATAATAATCGAACAGAAAATTATTTTATACAAAAACGCATTTTTCATAACATATCCGCTACATATTTATCGAGATATTAATTTTCATATTGCTACGACACAGATAAATTTTTCTGTCTAACCTTAGGTCTATTTTCTTAATAAGAAACGTAAGGGTGAGGCTTCGGAAAGGGGCAGAGGGGAAAAGGAGGTTAGAATGACGAAGATAAATGTTAGTTTCCGTCGTAAACATAGAGATGGAGAAAAAAACCGACATGTGTGTTCGGATAACGCTTGAAAGCACACCGAAATGAAACCCTTAGATGATTCGATTTCCACTCCCTTTTCATAGTATCAAGTCGTTTTCCTACCAATCGCTTTTTCTGTCAAATAGAAAAAACTACAATGAGGAGAGCGAATCGCCGGAAGAACATAAATTAGTTAAAATAGAAGATTTTGTTAAATGGTCCAGTAAATTAATTCTTCTTGGAAGAAAAATTTCCCATGTGCAGTTTCACATATAGGTGTAGTGAACATCATAATTGATCAGAGATTCATGAAGGATGATTAGTTCTCAGGATATCAAAAAGTACTAATGAATCAATGACAAAAGTTGGACATGCATAATTTTCATATATTAATGAATATTTTGCGCAAAACGTTTCAAACTATCATCAACGGTTAGCTATCACGAATCAACTTTCAAATCTTGGGCCGAAGAACACAATTTCAATTCTAAGTACCACCTACTACCTTCTTATAAAAACAAGGTTGTGTGTTGCGTAGATAGGTACATGAGAAACATTTTAAAACTAAAGATATGAAATAAATCTTAATAATAATAATACATATACTAATTCGATAAAATTTATGATCGAAGAATAGATCAGGAAAATGTAGTAAGAGCTATGGGTAACGTGAAAATATGATAAGAAGCATAAAGTAGCATAAAAAAGTCTTCATCCACATAATTCTCGTTTAAACAAGAAATTAGACAGGTCGTTACTCAATGGATAGCCGTGTTCTAATATGCTATTAGAGAAAATAACATAAAGTGACAGGAGGAAATATTTTCAATGATTTCAATGATAATCACCAATGTTTAGTGTTCGCACACGACTTAACTCTGTACAAGAAGAAGAAGGCTAAGGTTTTCATAGGAGGTTACACAAATATTGTGTTCAAAATACAGAGCTTCATGGAGCATTCAGAAAAAGCTTTCCGGTACAGGAAGATGAAGAAACACAACCAGAAAAGAAGAATTCAATTGTTAGACCTACTTTTCCAAGAGAAGTTTCTACGGAAATTAGGACGAATGAAAGTACCCCTGGATTTAACTTCATCACTTCAAATGCGTAATTCAGATGAGAAACAGAGGTAATAATGATATCTGAGCCAAGTTACATCCTACCAGCCTAACTCTTTGTTGCCTGTTAATTCGAAACTATACAAAAAATTACTCCTTAGGAGACTGAAACATATACAAAAAAAACAAGAAGAAGTATACTATCATCTAACAGAAATTGAGGCAGTAAATCTAAGCCCTGTATATATATAGAGATATATCAAATCTTGTTAAGTTGAAGAAAAGCAAATCTGCTCATGTTAACTTTATGAACAAACGAAACCCAAATATACTAGATGGAATAAACGATTTGGGAATAACACTTGAAGCCTAGACTTCGCTGGAGATCTCAAGTTAAAATGAATCGTGAAGAACCTGATATAAAATAGAAAGATGTACTGGCTTAACAGTGATTTCCAGAAGGATCTCGATGTAGAAACTGTTGACCAGACGAAAGGCAAATTCGTCAGTAGTTATGACCAACGTATACTACAACATGGGAACATTAAGGTAATCCAGCTTCTAGACAAAGCCAATTTAGTGAGAAGACTCAATAGGATCGTTCGAGTTAGAGAGCTAATTTAAATGGTGGTGTTAGTTAAAAGCATAGTATAGTGCAAATATTGATTAACACGTTAACGGAAATGCTGCTAAAATTATTTGACACAAGAGATAATTATGAATAGGATCTTAGCATTCAAGTTAGTTAACTTAGGGTTAAAAAATGCTTATATATTGCAATATCCGCTTTAATAACAGAGAAATACCATAATTTGGTATTTCCTGTGCACAAAAAATGCTT
This sequence comes from Diorhabda elongata, assembly GCA_026230145.1. Lineage (NCBI taxonomy): Eukaryota > Metazoa > Arthropoda > Insecta > Coleoptera > Chrysomelidae > Diorhabda > Diorhabda elongata. The sequence continues at coordinate 26,816,127 of CM047929.1, read as the reverse complement.
AAATGCGCAAATTTTGCACAACAATATGAGAATTGAATTTAACTTTCGAAATTGTTACTCTATAACATAAAAATAAACCAATCTTGCCGATATAAATATAAAATTAGTATAATGAACTTTGATTCAAAACTTAATATAGTTTCTTATCTTATTGAACACAAATAAATGAATTTATCTACATGTAGCGATAGCTCTATCAAGATAAATGTGCTTGCCTTCATATTAATAATTAATGACCCCTCTCATTACTTCGTTTACTTATATTAGTAAAGCTAACTTAGATAAACTGATCATTCTTTATACCTAAAGCCGATGGGATATCAACTTTGTAAGATATTTGTTGAAATAATTAGTAATTACAATAACTCAATTAGATAATGAGCATCAGCTCATATTTTATGTTAATGGTACAGTGAAAATTTTTTTCTATTGAAAATACGTAATAGTATTGATAAGCCAGAATAAATAAAATGATAAATCAACAGGAGAAATTCATGCAAATAAAAATATTGTATTGTTATTGTTGAAACAGAAAAATTGGTAATAATGTATAGAACTTATTGATAAATAACTGTTTTATTTAATAATGGCGCTATATGAGCTTTCGGTATATTACATTGCTTCTTCAGTTTGGGAACTTTTGACTTTCATAACCGTATTGTTTATAATATTATCTATTCTCACACAGATTATTATGATTCTTCCATTTTATGTTCCAGTAGCATTCTTACTTCGGATAATTGTTTGTTTGAAAATGCTTCACCAACATTAACTGAAGATATACTCCCTTCAAAAGAAAAAAGCTCATTATTTGTTCCAATATCAATTGATTTATTCGAGTACACAGGTCTTTTTAAGAGTTTAAAAAATCTATAGTGGATCCAAAAACAAAAAAAAACATTTATCATCAACGGGTTGAACTCGGCCTCTGCAGTAGCCATGTTGTCCAATTTGAAATGGAAATATGAATAATTTGTGTCAAAAAAATTATAAACAAGTCACAACGTTGTGACTCCATGCAAATATAATATGCAGATGTCCCTTGTTTAATTAAATTTAATTAAGTTCATTTGCATATTTTGTAAATAGCATACCATGTAGCGTACGAAGCAAAAAGCAAAATGAAGGAAAACATGTATGCTATTAATCGTTCAATTTTGAAAAAGTGACAATATTGATATAAATGTAACAATATAAACACTAAAATACGAAAATGGGAAAAATGTTTCGCGAAACAAAATCTGTGTAATTCATAAATTTTTTAAAATATACAATTAGTTTTTAACCCTATGATTTTTGGCACATATTAACCTTCTTTCTGTCTATTATACTATTTCTACTGTGGCTCTTTTTTGATATATCTTCATGTACTGGTCCCACTACACTTAAATCATAATTTGTCGGTTATTTTTGATCTTTAGTACAACTTTTCAATTGACTTCTTATAATACTTATTCCTCAATTATATTCCAATTTTGGTTCACTTTCCCAAAATGTATTATTGTATCTATTACAAAATCGTTTTACTAAATTGCTGATTTGGGATTCTGAATGCATGTTTCTTATTGCTCCCAGCATGCTTATTGTCCCAATTTTCAACTCCTAGCTTCGTGCTTACTCTCATTGTTTATTCTGATCCTAATATTAATACTTCATATCACTCACATATCTTGTTGTATCTATTAATCGTTCTGTTATTCTTTCATTATTTTTTTCTTCATAAATACATTGACCTGCTATTGGAACCTGCTATTTTTCATAATGTTCTTTTGAATCTAACTGCCTAACAGTACTATTTATGCAGAGTTACTTTTATGTTATTAATAGTTTCGTCCTATTTGTTGTATACTTCTAATTAAAGTATTTCATATCAATATTTGTATGTCAGCTGTTTTTTAAACACTATATTTCATCATATGTTAACTTAGACTATAAACATTAGACTATTTTTTATTTTCACAGAAGCTGTATTTCTACTTGTTATGGTTTCAGATTTTTCAAAGTTATTCATTCAAAATATACTTCCATACAACCTCTTACTTTTATGTAATTCTATTCGATATAAAATTTGTTGGTTAATTTTAAATCTATTGTATGAAAAAATTATTTGCATTTAAGTGATACTTTTTTTTCCGTTGTATGACTTGGACAAATTTGGATAACAATACTGAGGAAATTATATTTCAAATGGAAAATACGTATCCAACTTAACAAATTGAACTATATTGTTTCATTGTGTAAATTGTTTCAAAAAGTGGTATTAGAGCAGTTTATATTCAAATAATTTTCAACATTTCTTGTTTTTCGTTAACATCAGCAGTACTTAAGAGAGATATCACATAACCACAATAGGGAGTGACAAAGAAATATGGGTTTTTATTGTGCGTCGACATACAATTGCATAATCTGCGGAATAATAGCTCCGCTTTCCCATTTTACATTTCAGGATTTATTTATTCTGTTCTGTGTTCTATGGAGGCCCCCTACTAACAATAAAAATGGGGAAAAGAATGCGGCGGGCTTTAGAACGTAGTCTATAGGCCAGAAAAATATAACAACTACTATATTAATGTAATCTACTTTTTCAATTTTGATTAAAGTCATTAGATGCTTCTAAATTATGCCCTAAAAAAAGAACCGATAGAATATAATCTTTTTGTCGGGAATATTTGTTTATCTACATCTCATATCATTTCGTCCTATGGAATATTTCTAGCATTCTAAAAAAGCAATATTCGAAGTAATTTATTGTTGATTTTATAGGGGCAAAACAAACTCTACAATCATGGACTCTTGAAGTCTTCCTTTAAGATTATTAGTATTATGTTAGTTTTTTATGTCTTGATGGGAGTTCGAGGGACAATATTCCTAAGCACATTGTTTAGGAAACTACTCAAAACAAATAGAACAATAGAAATTTCTCATAAGTAGTACCTAAGTAATTGCATAAATTAATTATCTCAAAAAAAGCGAACTAAAATATTCGTGTTGTAAAGTTCCTTATGTACGCCCACTGTTATATTTCGAAAATAAGAAAATTAATGAGTCCCTTACCTAATATGATTAATTATTATTTTCTAATTTCTACTTGTAGCTCACAGACTATTGGATACGAGGTAAAATATTTAAAGAACATGGCGGTTCCATTCTCATGTTTTTTGACGGGTTGTTCGTAGGTATACATTTGACATGGGTCTGACGTAACTAGAATGGAAACAAAAATTGGGTTGCATTCATCAGATAAGTCACAGTCTGTGGGTCGAATGGGGTGACCGACAAAACCATCAGTCATGCGAGTCGACAGCATTTCTAATTAGGAACGAACACTTGCTTGAATCGTTGTAATGGTGGACGTTCTTTTTTTAGTTGTTGTTCTATTTTTAACGAATATTGTATTAAAAAACAATATAGTGTTGTTTGGAAAAAATTTTGAACGAAGTCGAAGGCACACAATACACCATACTTAATTTCGTCTAGTGTCAAAAAGGCAATTAGTAAAACAAAAACGGATTAGAGAACATAGGTAAAAAATAGATTTAAAAAATGGGCCATAGAAGTCGAACTTTGAAACAGTTGTAAATTATACTGGAAATTTTAATGAAGGTATAGAAGAAGAAATAATTATTTCATTAATTAAGAGGCTTAATTGAATCAAGCCAACACCTAAAAAATTAAGTTAGGAGACCACCCAAACATAAAAATAGGACTACTTAAGAATGTGTAAGGTACTGTGATTACAAGAGTTTTCAAAGCATCTCAAGACAATGAATATCGATGGGTTGAAACTTCAGAATAATATAAACATACGAGATGTGAATGAATTTTTTATAGCATTACTCACATTGATTTTCAAAGAATAAATTTAGAAGATAAAAGTGCTAAAACAGCTCACGAAATATTGAAATATTCGTGAGAAATAATGAATAAGCTTTAATGACTGTTTACAAATGGGATGAGCGAGAAGTAGAAATGAGTCAGATAAACACGTGAAAAGGCTGTTACTTTAACTTTTTGATTACCTCTTCATTTTGTTGTTAATGGTTAGAAACGACAGTATCTATAGTTTCTTATCCAAAAAAGTAAGAAACATTTTTCTCATTTGTCAACGGAATTTATAATTTTCATCAAAATGTTATTAGAAGCATCTACAAACTGAGTTTCCAATTTTGTCAAACCACACAAAAAGTTTCACAAAAAACGTATTATCTTCTTCCTACAATATTTCTTTTGTCTGACATCGTTTGCCACCTAACCATTTTTACAAGCTTTGGTACAGAAAATAATCTGAAAAAGACGTTTCTCCTGAGTTTCAAGTATAAGAGAATAAATTGCAACAAAGATCGGCCAATTCTTCTACAATAACGAATGTATATGACCAGTTCTCGTTTACCTTTTTTATAAATAATTAATGAAGATGACACCTCTTGTGTCTGATGTGGAGTTGACTACCCAAAGTGAATTTACTACGGCATATGGACAGAAGAATTAATTCATAATAGCATCACAAGTGGTATAACGGAACTTAGAAGAATAGGCTGTAACGTGAATATCACCAAGTCCACTTTATAATGTCACGTTTGAAAACATTCAAGTAGAAATTAAAGTTATCAAAACGTATTTTGACTCAGTTCAAAAACTTTCAAGTCTAGTAACTTCTAGTTTACGTCACTTGTTGATAGCAGATACTGACGGCTCTTACGTTTTTACCATTCAAAAGCAGTGATTTTCAAAACTGATATAACATTAAATTCACTATTCATTTTGAATGGATAATCAGTGATTATTTCACATTAACAGTATTAGTGTTAATAAATGAAAATAATAAAGATAGAGAGAGCGATGTATGAGATCTTATTCAAGTGGGACCGAGCGGCTAGCAGAGAGAGAAAGAGCATCGGTTTATTTCTCTCTACTCTATTCTGAGTGGATCGAAATGACGTCACCTTTCAAGTGATAGGAATAGCAAAAGAGAAACAACAAAGTTTTGAATTTATTGGCGAGAAGAGGAAAATAGAGTGATAGACCGATGTTCTTTCTCTTAAACCCGATAGTAAAATTTCATCAGAAACTCAAAAAACTAATTCAATATATGACGCCCATGACATATATGATATGATCCTTAGAGAATTCTTAATCGTTCTTTTTGTTGGGATATAAAAACATTAGTTCAAATTTTAAATGCAAGCCAAGCTTTTCATCAACATTTAAGCAATCGCGCCACCCATCTTTCTGACGGCTTTTTCGTGTGTAACCTTATACACAAAATATTGCATAACAGTTTCGTCGCAATTTTCACTTCATTAGCATCTCATGTACTTCTATTTGAGCATCCCTAAGTACAAAGGTACGAGTTTTATCAAACATTTTTGGATAGTTACAGTGAATGACGGTCCGTTTCCAGTTTCATCCCTGTTCATACACCCACATGTGAAAGCAGATCACCACTCCTTTATGGGACGTAGCACATTCAGTATTTTCCTAACGCTTCTCGGTTTCTTTAATTGCTTTTACCCCGTGAAAAACTCGAAATAGTGTTGTCTCTATATTTTCCCATCAAGAAAAGAGTTTTCTTGATATGAGGATTAAAACTTATCTACCTATTAGATTAATCATGATGAAAACTAACAATAGTGGTGTTTTCAGCCTCCAAAAACTCACTCTTCTAATTGCAATAAAAATAATATGTGAACATTTTTCTTCTTTAGGATTGTTTTTTGCTCCCATTCGATCACTTTTTTCTACCTTGAATTTTTTGAAATTTGTTGAGATGAACAACTTTTATCCATTCTTTGTATTCAGCTCTTGGAAACACTTTTTTTTGATTCCTTTGCTCAATGATTTCTGAATATTTAAACAAATGTATACAATTTGAAGAAATATACTTGCTTTAAATTCATTTATACTAAAATGTAATATAACTTAATAGTATTCTTACTTTATTATCAATTTTTTGTGTTCCAATATTTTTGAAATATTTGATTTTTCCTTGGTTATAATTCGATTTTTTATTGATCCATTACCCTTATATTTTTTTGTAGATTTGAATAAATCTTCTAAATTATTTCAGCTTTATATTTTCTTTTATGTAATTTTAGAAATACTCCTATTTTTGGTAAACGCTAAATTATATTAGAATAAACCACTAAAACTTTCGAAATAATAGAATAGAATTTTCTTATTTCCATGTTTCAAAAATTATGTGCACAAACTTTCACATAATATTTATAATTTTGTCTAAGGTTGCATCCATTGAAATTTATTTACAAGCTTCCTCGCAAGTTTTAACGTGAAATAAATTTCAAATTTCACAATAAACTCAACTTTATGAAACAATTGGATTAATCACTAACTTAAAAATATGAACTATTGTAAATTTTCATTGTAATAACAAAAAATCAATTGCATATCTTAACATTAATGCTAGATATTCAATATTTCTACATTAGTATAGGTAGGAATAATGAATTACACTTAAATCCTATTCAAGTTCGAAACTTAACTAAAGAATAATGTGGAAAATCATGATAACAAACATTCTATTAATATAATAAATTGTAGCTCCTATCAAAATTATGTAAGTAACGGTCTAAAATACCAAACGAACTATTAGTCACTTTGAGGTGGATGTTTTGTATTATATATATAAAATATCGAAATTATTTTTAGCTCAATTTATTATTACAGATATCAGAATTCACGTTATAGAAATACAAACTAGTCAGTTATGTTTTTCAAATGTTCTCTCTGATCGTTTGTAACAAATGACGCATCAATACTTTTGCAAGTTAGAAATAAATTAGATGCAAATTCGATGTCTATTTATATTACTGACAAACGAGTTTATAAAAATACAGGGTATAGATTGTAACAACAAGTTTTTGTTGTTACGAAATAGTCATTGTATCCATGTTTACACTGGTAAACATACAACAACACCAACATTGTTGCTTTTCTTAGTTGACTAACATAATTTTTTGGAAACACTCTTTTTTTATATCATTCGTTGGTTTATAAAACTTTTTTGGTGGTTGTGTTTTATCCTGCATTCTTTTCGGGATTGACTCTTTCTGAGACAAATTCATATGTACGAGTATACTAACTTTATTTGTTGCTATGACTTATTTTAATACTGGAAACTACGACTCGCGTGATAGTTTCTAAAATTCAGAGCAGGTATCCAATTTCATCTTTGATGTTTGTCTTGTATTACAGAAACCCATGACAATATTCATAAGTTGTAATTGACATATCAATGAATCAGCACTAATTTTTATTATTTCATAAATAAGTAGAGGCGTGCCTAGGTTATAAGGTGAATGATTATCATCGGCAGCAGCGTCATTCATCATAAATGGCTTAAACAATAAGTCAATATATAGTTTCAGTTTGGGAGAAAAAATATTGGAACACTGATTTCAGTTCAATTCAACTGTATAAGTGTCTAGAATTCGAAAGATGCGGTAGACTCCACTCTTCATAAGATATAGCACCTTTCCCTTGGTTATTTTTAGGATTTGAACAGTGAATACTTTCAATATTAATCAATAAAACCACATTAAGGTTGGTAGCTCTATATTTCTATAAACAATAATTGGAAATTCTAGCGTGTAGATTCGAGCAAAAATAGCCTAACCAAGAACAATTTTTCTAAAACTTAACACAATCCTTCGCAGTCATGATCTGAACCTTGAGCTGCATATAAGAATTAGGGACATAACTTCACTCATAAAAACATCGATGTTAGAACATCAATATTTTGTGAAAAATCGATAGTCAATAAAGAATAATCTATATTTTATTTCAATAGAAAATAAGTATATATTTAATTTTTGGAAACATAATTCAAAAACAATAATTTTTAGTCTAGTGCCCAGTAAGCGGTTTATCTCCTGGGTGATAGTAGCACCAGCTTTAGAGAAAACCACTCACTGGATTCCTAAATTGCCGCAATAGGAGAATAGGTCTTAGCTGGGAAATAACCCCTTTATGTCATACCATATCCTCAATGCATTTTCGTTTATAGGAGCAACAGTAGATAACAGCTGAATGTACAATGGTTCGGGAAATCAACAACCAAACTATTTCAAGTTGTAGAAAATAAAGCAATAATAGTTAATAGGATAGCCAATATAGAAGCTAACGATCGATAAGGGTCTCGCAAGAAATACAAATACACTTGCTTCTAGTCTTTCAAATGTAAAGAAATTTGTTTTGTTTGAAGCCCGGACATTTGAACATGTGATTCAGTCGAGACATTTACCACAAGGTTAAAATATCTCAGCACTATACATCCTCAGTGGTCCCTGTTACTTTATATTGAAATATTTTTATTTTACCTAAGTTCCCAGGTCTCTAAATGAAAATGATCAATCAAATTGTTTAAGAAACCATTATAGTGGTAGATATTAATTTAGAAACGATTGATAATCTAATAATGATAAGTCCCTACGAGAAGGAAAATGATTAAATAATTTACAGCACTATCAAATCTCATCGCGTCACAATTTATCACCGGAATGCTTATTTAATAGCGAAGTCGAGCATAGTCGGATTCGTACGATGCCGATACGAGTGCATCCTTGCTACATAAATTTTGCTCAACAAGTTGGCTATATACACCGTGCCACGGCGGTTATATTGTTATTACCCGTGCTTATGGTTGCCAACAGATGTAAATTCCAACTCTATTAGTTTAATCGTTCCTCTTTACAACCGTACCAAACATAATATTTACGCCTTTTGAATTTTGCACATCATTGAGTTTAACAGAATGGCGAATAAGTTTTTAATTCTTATGTCATGATGTTTCCGTTGATCAAGACTCTATGTTATTAATTTCAGAATTTGTTACACGGTTGGATGTTGTCAGGTGAATTTATTACTCTATGAATATCAACTAACAAATTATAATAATAGAAAACGTGACCTAACTTACGGTTAGAAGGAAAAGTTTTTACAAAAGCAAATCAGTGTGTTGGACGATGATGTCGAAGTAAGCTAACAAAATTGCTAATAAAAACTTCATATATTTAGAAAAATGAAAATCTTGAGCAAATACGAATTTTAACTTTCTAGATATACTATATTGTTTAGACTAGTCCGTACGAGTTTATTCTAGAGTTTGCGTATTTATATTAGGTTCAACTAATTTGTACTGGGCTAAATGTACTAGTTAATTCTATCGCGTATAGGAAGAACTAGTTTATCCTAGGCAAAACTAGTTTGTCTTAAAATTGGGTTTGGCCGGTAACATAAGTTGATGGGCGACAAAATCATTTCGGTTTTCTAGCATAAATAATAGCAAATAAAAGTTTTTAATAAATTATATAATGTCCATTTTGTTCAATGACTTTTTGCCATCTTTCTTCCAGCTTCATGATATCGCGGTCATAAAATTTCTGGTCCTTATCAACAAAAAACTGAACCAGGTGCTATTGAAGGACATCATCATTTGTGAAAGTTTGACCATTCAAAGATGGTGCCAGATCAGGGCTGTATAGAAGATATGGCATCACTTCCCAGCCAAGGTCCAATAGTTTGCTACCAGCTGCAAAAGATGTGTGAGGCCATGTATTATCATGGTGGAACACTAAACCTTTATAATTAGACTTTCTTCAATTATTGATAGTAAACATCAGAATTGATCGTTTTGTTCCTTGGGAGCAACTCAAAAACACAACCCTTTGTAATCTCAGCAAACTGACGGCATGAGCATTTTTGTTGTTTTAATCTTTCGATGTTTATTCCATGATCGATTTCAAACTATATTACTGTACTTGACCCATTTTACATCACATCATGATTCTATTCAAAAAAGGGTTGGTTCAATTTGTTTAAGGTACATATCACAAATGTTGATTCTTTGTGTTAAATGAATTTCTTTCAATTTGCGAGAGACCCAAATATCAATCTTCTCAATTATCCGAATACATTTTAAGTGTTTTTCAATTGTTGTGTGCGATACATGTAGCCTCTTCGCAACTTCTCGAACAGATATATGACGATCCTCTTCAATTATGATTTTGATTTGGTCATCATCAACTTCACTAGGCCGACAAGCACGTTGCTGATCTCTAAGAGAAAAATCTCCAGAACGGAATTTCTTATTGTGAGCCACTACAGCTTTTCTCTTTTAACGGAAATAAAAAAGTAAAATATGCCGAAAATGTTCGTTTCTGCACTCCATTTAAAATTAACCCACAACTAATAGCTTTAATAAAAATCACGCACAACTTGCTGCTAAAGTTACGTCAATGAGACCAGTATTACGTGACAAACGGCAAAGTACAACACTAGCATATATAAGTGCGAGGCTCTCTATCATTAAAAAGCGAAAGTACTTAGGTGCCAGCTATATACTAGTTAATAATTATGGCGAATGCGCCGGTTATAAGTGGTATAATCATTTTGAAAGTTATAATATAAATAAGGAGTGAATGAATACACTATTTTTCGTATACACCCCATTCCATGAATAAATACATCTTTTTTGTAAATGTGCGAATAGCTAGTAATTCAAGAATTTCGTGATTATGAAAAGATCAGAGCCAAGAGAACAAAGACATTTTTAAATGTGACGTTTCATAACTTAAGTACCCAATAGCGAGAATATTTAAAGGCTAGAAAAACTCAAACAGAAAATTGAATTTATAATTAATAAGTAAATAGTGGAAACGTTAATAATGATTGGTAAAAAAAGACAGTATTTCAGGTGACATTGTTGGTATATTGAGAAAAACATGAGCAACTATTCAGATAAGAATTAACAACATAAATGAAATGAATTCACATTGATATAGCGGTATGGTTATATAGAATAATTCTAGTCAAAGTACAAACATCATTACTATGGAAAGAATTAATCTTCTATACATACTTAAATATCGATGCAACTCCATACATCTTAATTAGGCATTCTATTTAAAAGTCCAGTACCCTCAACATTGGTTATATAAGCGCTCCACACTTTCACTTTCAATATAAAAAAAGATTTTGATTGTTGTTTACTAGGAAATTAATTTAAATTCAATAATAACGGACAGAGAATACTTGAATAATTTCATTGCATGCTATTATTGTTGAAATTTTTCATAGTCAAAAGAAAATTATATGAATTTAATGGAAAATTATAGTGCTTATTTCAATTAATCATTGTGGCTAGATGAACTTTTCCAATCAAAGTAGAATATGAGAAAAAATATTTCAAGTAATTGTTTTGATTTCCAAAGAAATTTTGTCAAAGTTATTCATATGAGACTACATACTCGATCATTGAGACTGAATATATTCTCGATTGAGAATTTTCTTTTCTATTCTATATAATGACAAATTGAAGGGGCAAAATATGATCTCATAGAAATTCTAAATGAAATTATTGAATACCAGTGTTATTTCTTATTAATCAATTAAATATGTTTAAAGTTTGTTATAAGGAAAATAAATTCCATTCACATATAAAATAGTATGTACTACCAAACTTAGGAAATTCACTTCTCCGATACTTACACTACAACTACTTACACAGTACTGATACCAAAAAGTTGTAGTAAAATAACTCAGAGAATCTAACAAGGTAATAAAAGGTACCTTAATAAAACAGCAAGAGATCTATTGTGCGTATTTCTAACTAAATTATCATCATCTTTATTCGAAAAATATTCTCGTTTCCCACAAATATTAATATAATCTCAGTTCCTGACATCCATAATTTTTCCAACTAGAGATATATTAAATTACAACGATGAAAGTAACAGTAATAAATGAGTATAATAAGTTTTTGCCCTAAAAACAGTGTTAATGGTAAAAATAGCATTATGTTAGCTTTACCGGACCCCCCGGTGGAAAGGACAGTTTTATGTTAAATTGAGACATTCAAAGACGACGAACGGTTATGCAAAATTCAACCAGAAGTTCGAAGGAATGTCATAAATTTACTGAAATAATAAATGTCAACCTCCTGACTTTACAAGGTCGGTGACTGAATAACTAGATCACCTTTCGCAAAATGTTTTATAACGATGCAAGTTTTCTCGGTAGTTTTAGCTGAATCCTATTGAACCTGTCACTCTCTGTGGCATGGATAATAAAGAAACTTTCTAAGGGATTTTCAAGAGTTACCGCATAACGAATTTCATGAAATTTATAACGTAATGATATTTCCTAATCAGTGGCAAGTATATCATGGAATTTGATTATAAATTTATGAGTAATGAAGAAAACATTTAAATCATACCGAGGTTTTCTAGGTATTTTAGAATCAAATAAAGTACTGTCAACATCTGCACTACAATAAAATTGCAATCAATAGATCAATTGAACACTGTATGGAAAAACTTTTTCTCCAAATAAATTCTAAATAATAAAAGTGATAAGTAACCATTTTACGATTATTTATGAAGTGAATGTATAGCACAAGAGTATAACATTTTATATCAAATCTATGAGAAACTAACTGGTGGTGAAACATATTAATTAAAAAGTTCATCGAACGCTGTTACTATTATTTTACATAATTCAATATTAACTTACCAAACTGACTCCTCATCCAAGGATAAAGAGGACTAGGTAGCGCAGAAGCCGTGTTGTTTGGTGGCTGCTGTCCAGGCTGAGGTTGTTGTTGAAGAGGAGGTTGATGTGGAGAGGGTTGATGCATATTTGCATTTTGTGGTGCTCCATACATCATATGTTGCTGCTGATGATGCGCCTGCGGATGATGTTGCGCATGCTGCTCCTGCATATGATGTCCCATGTGTTGAGTATTCATACTTTGTGCACTGTCTAGAGGTGGACTACCAGTGGGGCCTAGCACCCCATTTTGGGTCACCGATGCCGCTTGCAATTTACAACTAGCATACACAATTGGTGTTTGATGTCCATTTGGAGGTCCTGTTGTCGCTGACATATGCATATTAGTGGGACTATCCGGCCTGTATTGACCATCCATTTGCTGTTGTTGTGCGTTGTAATAACCGGCGTTTCTGATATCCATTCTATCGTACGGTGGAAACCTAGGATATGGCATTCCCTGAGGAGGCTGACCCGCTGTAGGAGGACCGCCATAATGGTGAGGAGGTATTCCTTGTCGTAAGCCGACAACCGAAGGATCACCCGAGCACGAGTTCGGATCGCCTTGGACTGGTCCACCACTTTGAGCCACTTGTACTGCGGCAGCGTAATGCTGATGTTGATGTTCAGCAGATACAACACCACCATTTCTCATGTCTGGCATATAATTATTAAAGTAAGAACTCATGCTAATTTTTATTAATCACAGCAAGTATTCGACACCGAGTTGGGTTTCACTACAATAACATTAATCACTAGAGATGCATTTTTTCATCGCCACCACCGTTTTACGCACCTAAATTTAACACTGTTTATACACTTTTCTGCCTTGTTTACTTCATCCGATGTATAAGAAAAGCTTCGTGTACTCCTGTAACAAAACAAACTACGTTAGGGTACACTCAATGTATCGTATTTAGAGACAATATACAAATAAATTGTTTATTTATTTCAATCGAGACCCAATACGAGTTCATATTCATGTTTGGTGATGGTAAACAATGTTATTCGGGGCTGAGATTGTGAATGAATAAATTTCTGGAAGTTTTAGGCTAACAAAATGAGTGACACATGTAAACCCAGACATTTCATCATTAAGTTTCACGCATCATGTACACATGTGGTCGCGGAATGCAATGATTGCTCCCAGTTAGCCATGCTTCTTTCCGATTCTGACAAAGTTTATAGATCCGGATTTTTCTAAAATACTACACAATTATATGATCTATTCAATACAACGTATATATCAAACAGACTACGATTTAATTTGATAAATATAACAATTTGATTCAATTTCAGACCGAATTAAACAACTGTACGTTATGATAAAAATTGAGTATGTTAACATATGTCAAGTTGAGATGATTAAAACATATACCAATTTACAGAGTGATCCACTAGAAATTTTTAAGTCTAATAGTTTCAATAAGGATTACACTCTACACTACGACATTCTACTTGTTGTGGTTTTCATTTTTAATATGATATTATATTAATTTTCAATACAAATATAAAAAAAGCAGTACAAATATTTTAAACCTGGCAACAATATATTGTGTTTGTTAGGTTAAGAATAAAGTGTTACACTAAAATTTTGGATCCTTAGCTTTTGTTTGGCAATCGTATAAATGATTCGTTAAGATTTAAAGTTAAATTCGAAAGTGGCCATATCAGTTGGACGACGAAATGTGTTTGGGATGGCTGAAAATTTTGGCACATAGCCGATATTATCCATACAGTTTACCAAATGATGCTAGACGACCTCATTTGCCATATACTGTCTGAAGAATTATGCATGCGTATGCTAACCTCATATTGACTGCTGCGTTTGCTCTCTTTGGATGAAAAGCACATTAAAATGAAAATGTTAAAGAGGTAAAATAATAACAGGAGTATGACGCATCGTTACTTAGTGAAAATATTGCAAAAAAGCAACCGTATTTTAAAACAAAAATAAAGAGTTTTTCCATCAGGACACACTGCGTAAGTATATTAATCAATAGATCAACTTCATCATGAATATCGAAATAGAAATAAAATCAAAATAGAAAGCTGTTTTAACAATAAAAATTAATTTTTCCTCAGTTTTTACTTCTTAAAAATATATAGTTGTCATCAATTAAATTAATAAAATATATAAAATAGATAAAATAGAACTATAAATTTTTTTATATATAGAATCATTTGTCATTCCTATGTATGTGAACCATTTCTTAAAATTCTCTGTTTGGTGTAATTGACACCGTTTCAAGAATGTATGTTTTTTTAATTTTTTATGGTTCGTTAATGCAAATTTAGTCTATTTTCTAAATACTGAGATGTTTGCCCTAGGTTTGTTTTTAGTTGTTCTAGATTTTAGTTTAGTGGAGTATTTGGATAATATATTATATCCTTTATAACTCATACTAATATCATATTAATGAAATAATTTGATGGTTGCTAGGATTCTATAAGGGCTATTCTGGCTCAGAGATAATCGTAAATAGATTTGTGTTTAAAATGCGTACTATAAAATAGATTATATTGAGTTATCTTCAAAAAAGGAATATATGTTATTGAGTTGGTTTCAGAATATTTTTAAAATAAGAAGCGATGACGCATGGTGCCACGGTTGGCAACTCTTTCCCGGGTTCTTACTGCTCCACTATTATGTTTCAAGTCTTTGATGGTGTTGGATGTTTGGTTGAACTGCTTAGATTAGTTTAGGCTCAATACAAATGTCGACGAGATGTAGGTATATAAGCAGCGAAGCCATTTTACGAGGAAGTAATCAATTTGATAAATATATTTGAAAATAAACGAAAAAACGCTTCCATACCATATGAAAAATGAATGAAAAATACTTATATTATTGTTGTTTCATATTTCTCGTACATACAGCCTTTTTTCACAATATTAGTAGTATTTTTCATTCATTATTATTTTAAGCTAATTTTGAACGTTATTTTGAACTTTTCACTTGGATATGCTTCAAAACCGCGTTTTTCATTATTTTTAAAGATATATTCATTTGCTTGGTATTTAATCACGAAAGTGTGAAGAACATCAAATTTATATAATAATAATCCTCGTCGGCTCTTTACAAGGGGTTGAAATTCATCATTTTAACAGGTAGTGTGTGAATGTCGACTTTGTTTCTATTTAATTTCGTGGAATTGTCAACTAATTCGATCTTTTCCAAATATTATCGTTCCTGCTAGTTTTATTTCCAAGTTTGGAATATTTTAAATTAAAACTTAAATTTTAATTTGATATTTAAATTTTAAATTTAAATTCAAAAAACTTGCTTGAATTTGGTATATTATAATTTTAAAATTATATATGATCCATATAACTAATTTTATCGAACTAAGTTTGCCATGTAATGGATTGTAAAGTTGGTCAATATATATTTCTTACAACTTCCTGAAAAATTTCTATAAAAAACAACTATTTTTTAAAATAGATGCACTGAAATATTTCCAAGGAATTGGCTTTTGCTTATGAAAAACGAAAAAATTTCGATAGGAAAAAAGTCATTGCAATCACCCACCCAAGAGAGTTTCGGGCTTCAGTCTCCGACACTCGATTTGTCAAACTAAAAGGTTCCGCACTCACACACATGTAATTCGTTAACCACAACCAGCCAACGTGACGCCGCCATCATGCCATCAAGCTTTTGCTTTTTGCTAAACCTATATTTTTTACCACGGACATGTTTTGATGTACTCTCTGTCTTTGTTTTTTAATGTCACAGATTTATGAGTCATTGCAGCATCGGACTTGTAAATGATTCTATACCGACATAGCATTTTCACAAACATTTTTTCCATTCCTTCCTTACTAAACATTTCCTATTTCGCGAATACTTTTTTATATGATTTATTGGTAACCTGCCGATAGTGCTATGAGATGGTTCCTAATTTTAATTTCAACAGCAGTGAGGATTTTCCGGTGTTAACTATACTTTATTGAACATAATCCCAACTACAAAATTTTCTCATTTAAGTTCGATTAGGGTTACCAACAATTAACAAACGAACGAAATCTGCGGAGTACCTGATAATGTCTGTACTTGTGCCTGAAAACATGGATACTGTAATTAATATAATTAAACAAACTTTGATCTCGCATAAACCAATGCACAACGAAGGCTTCCTTTAACTGATGCATAGAAATGTTGAAAAAGTGGAAGCTGAATTGAAACAGCAATCTTTTAAGCTAAATCAAAAAAATTTGTTCGCGCATTGCCAGTTATGTCATGAAAAGAGCGTTAGAACAACAAAATATGACCAACTCCAATAGTACACTATCATTGTTTGCTAGAAGACATTCGGAAAACGTTACAGAAGAGGCGATTTATTCTCTATTATTAAAATGCAAATTTTGGCACCGCTGTCAAAACAATCGAATCGAATGTCAACGACAATAGAAAAGCAAAAGTACTACAAATATTGGTTAGAACAAATGGAAACTATTATTACTCTCAATGGAGAATGTTTTGAAAAACTATAAAATTACCTTCGACCATAAATAATATAACCCTCGCAATTGCTTATAACTAACCTACTTTATCTACGATTATAATTAATTTACAAGAACTGAGAATATAATAATGTAATGAAAACACTTGTTTTGATTAAGAAAAAAAGGTATTTCTGATTCTGATAGGTAAGTAAAACATGTATAGATGGAATAGACTTCTAAATAAATTGAGATCGTACGGTTTGTCTCGAGGGCTGCATCACCTACACTCTTTTTCATGTACATGTGCACACTGGTGTGGTCGTTCGAATCGACCACCGCAATAAACCTCCATCAATACAGATCTGGAAAACGTTCTGAAAAGAACGGAAACAATCTGATTGAGTTGATTGTAGGAAAGACCCAGACTGCAGCTTATAACTTGGTCCTATTTGGACATAAAATATTACCAGCCCCGCAAACGCGCCTGTCAAGTGTTGAGTTTAGGAGCAATATGTCCTGGTATAACCACGTGGCTAAATTACCTAAGGTAGCTTCACAAAAATTTACCTTGTTGAAACCAAAAAGCTATACACCTCACAAGAGCTTCTAATCTTCTACAAGGCCCAGATTCGTCCATTTTTGCTTGCATATTTGGAGCTCGGTTCCCAAGCTTACCCTAAGAATGCTCGCCTGCCTGATTATGTTCTTCCGATCTGTTCAATATAATGCCACCTAAAGCAGTATTTACAAGACCTACTCGATGGCAGACGTGGCTCATGTGAACGTAGTTCGCCTGCAGACACCCCGAAGGTCAATTTATCGGGCCTCCTTTTTTTGGAGAAGTGGAAGCCTGTGGATTCAGCTACCAAAGCACGTCTTTCCAGATAACGTACAGAAGTTTAAGATCATATACCCAGGCATCTCCACATGGCACCCGAAATACAGGAGTGTAATAGGGTTTATTCTCTTGTGCTTGCTTTTCCCATAAAAAACTTTATACGGTTAATTATTCATATTCCTATTAGTTTATTACACTGTTCATTCTCACAGTTACTGTGGTATTACAAAACGAGTTTTGTTCCAGAGACTAGCTCAAGGTTTAAATTCGGTATATACGAAAAAGTACTAATTGATACTAGAAAGAAAGAAAAAATTGGATTCCGAAAAGGTAACTTTTATGAAACAAAATATTCGATAGTGTTCAATAGAATTGTAACTAAAAACGAAATAAACATAGACAAAAACAAAATATGAATAAAAAAATGTCTGCAGAATTATTGATCATAGAAAGTGATAAAGTTGATTTTCTACCATCTAAATTGATATTTTCTATGAAATTACCAATCAATGTATACCGCAATGTATATACATTTTCAAATTTTGGAATCATGATATTTTTAAGTCAGAATTCATAATTCGAGTGAGATCGATCACTAAAGTTCCTATTGATTAAATTGAACGTTTATCTTATTATAAAGCCAATATATACAGTTAAATAGAAGTATTTATAATGAAATTATTTTCAAGTATGTAATGATATTGGGCTGATCCATTCCTGAAACAGAAAACAGAAAGAAATGGAAGACACATGAGCGAGGATGTGCAAATGAGATTTGAAACCACGATTTTCGTTGTTTTATTATTACTGTCATGTTATAATTTCAAATACACACATGAAAACTGAACTGTCATAGTAACGAAAAACGAAAAATTTGGGATGAAACGAAATAGTCATGACTTGGCTTGTAACTGCAGCTACTGCAAAGTTTAAACGATAAAAATAGATGATAAAATTGTAGATGTAAATAAAAATGCAAGAAAAAAATTACATAAAATAGTTATGGATACAATTATATTCAAAAATGATGGGTAAGTGAATATATTGGGGAAATCATGGTGAATGTTTTCAGATATATTTTTTTTAAAGAATGTGGGAAGTTATAGGAAATAAAAAAGTGAAGAAGTGAAAATCTGTCATATATTTTAATAAAACATATTGTTATAAGCAAGATAGATTAGAAGATTCGCCTAAAGAAATTAAAGCATAATTGAACAGAGGAGAGCGCATTACAAGATTTAGAGCTGAATTAAGAAAATGTTTTTGTTGCTGTAAGTTTGGACTATCATCCGCACTTTAGACAAACTTTGTTAAAATTAATCTCGAAATTATTTGCTTCCAAATATATCAGAAAACAATGTTATTGTGATAGCCAACCTACATTATCATATCCGACAGGTAAACGTAGCACAAATAAAATGAAATAATAAAAACAACGATATAAATTCACTGCAATAGTTTTCATAATCTCACAATTTCATATTGATGTATGATCCTGTCCATTTTATTATTTGCACTTTACTTTCGATTTGCAGATAAAGAAATATCCTTCAAACTTATAAAATTAAAATTAATAGATATTTTATTGAATTTGTTATATGAGTTCATAACTTCCTATGTACTATCTACTATGAGAATATCAAATTTTGCATCTTAGTTTGTGTAGTGCAGCATCAATGTAACGGCTGTTTTCAAAAATGTTATCAAACAACTTTATTTATTTTCAATGAAATTGGTTTATTTATCTTTATTGACACAAAGATTATTTATGATATTATGAGCAAACCTCTTTATCCTTCTACTATAGTGGTATATTTTTTCTAGTTACCGAAAGTTAATTAACGCAGGTGCCGGTATAAGTTCCTACGTACTTTAATATACGAGGTGAAGCACAGTGACACGGCGCCGCGCAGACCGGCATTGCACGCGTCCGCTACTTCTGTTTCGTATTCTTAGAGATCAGAGCAGAAATTACCGGCTTGCGAATATGTATTATATTAGTGACAGAAGTTTCAAAAGTTCTTGACACAAATCGTGAATTAAATAATGAAACTTTTTTTTTCTCTGTTTAAAGTGGACCAAATATATCCTTCTAGGTAGAAATTTTTGCCTTCTCGGAAATAACTATATTTGTTTTCCAATATTTTGTCTTTTGGTAATATTTCATCATTTTTAATTCTGAACAAGGTTATCATACAAATGCCTAGTAAACTGAATCAATGGCGGCAACATCTGGTTTGTAATCAATACTGTAATGTAATGTAAACTGTTCTGATTCAGTAGAATTCTATTTTCAGCAGAATTCTACTGAAATATAATATGGAGCATTCAGGTTTTGCTTAGTCATGTCAAAATGGAGTATTGCTTCCTATAACACTTTTCCTTTTACTTGGGAAATGTTTTTGTGTAAGTTTAACATTCACACGACTAGTGAGAACAGTTAATTATAAATATTAGATACAAGACAGAACATCAAAATAAAAAACAAAGAAATAACTAAAGAAAGAACATACCATAACAGTAATGTAAAATGTTTCTATATCCGGTTAGGTTCTACCAAGAAAACATTTACCTTTTGACATCAAAATAAGGTAACAGTAGAAATTTCTGAGAAAAAAGAACATATAAAATGTATTCTAACTTGACATTAAGATTTTATCAGATAAAGTAGATTTCCAAGAATTTCACGCATGACACACCAAAGATTGTTGTAACTACAGAATGAAAGTTCATGAACTGCAACATAATGTGCATTCCAAAATAGATGTATGTGATAGATTTTTTTATTTAAAACCTTCGAACCTTCCAGTAAAGTATACGTAGACAAAAATAATCACAATTACATGTAAACTTACAGAGAATATTATAAACAAAAGTGAAATTCAACTTTTTCTAATTAAGTAGACAAGAAAAATCGTCGAAAAAAACAAGTAAAGAAATTTAACAAAAATGTATCGAGATACTGTGTCATCAAGAAATTATTTCTTCTGCGTATCTTTCTTCTGATATACGCTAACATGTTGTATGTAGATTATAACATCTCTTCCAATGTTCCGATAAATAACTCGCACATTAAAAGAATCCAGAATGAATGTTGAAGCAAAGATATATTATAAATTTATATACACAAATATCTAAACAATAGAAAAATAAATGTAGAAATATCTCCAAAATTTATGTCACTATATATCTTTAATACAACAATTCACCCGATAACTTATAAAATAAAATTTTAACATCAGAATTTAAGTCATAAACATTGCTCTGAAATGATCATTACCCAAACTAATGTTACAGAATATATTACATAATTGATTTATTGTACTTCATACTCAATCACATGTACCAGACTAGTATAAAAAATTTACAATTGTCTAGTCTAGAATAATTGAATTAGTTGGCTTTTTACATCAGGATAATTTAGTTTTCTTGGTGTAAACGTGTAGGTATGGTAAACTTGATTTTCAACTTGATTATTGATTGTTGTACAAACGAGACGAGCTTTAATAAATGCGTAGAGGAGGATAGAAACATTAGAAGACAGAGATACTTTGAAGGCTCTCTGAATATTAATTGGCCCAGAGCGGATCCCGTTGCACCCGCTAAAACCGACACATTTACACCTCATACTTCTCTCACCCTTGCTTTGTGCCCTTTGCATAACCATTCCATCCAAAAACACCCTGGAGTGTCAAGTTCTTTGATTAAATTAAAAGTTTCACCCCTGCTGAGCCTTTGTCACTATTTACATGCAAATCTCATTTCGTCCAATTACCATCAACGTTTTCCTTGAATGTTTTTAATAAGCAGAGTTATTCAAATGAGAAAAGGGCAAGTATTCATATGTTGTCACTACCTCCAAAATGTAGAATTTTCCTAGTGATCTATATGAAATAAACAATAATCTCCATCCATCGCTAGTATAATTAAGTTTAAGTTAATTCATATTTCTAATATACATCGATAATGAGATACACAATAATTTATTTTTGAGAAGAAACCAACATTGAAACTCATCAAAATAACGATATCTTGAAATTAATTCACTAGACTGTTGAATTACCTTCAACCATACGCAATTTGGTCAAAAATCACTTTTAACGATTATTTTGGACTGTTATCAGAATACTTGATTTTCTTGTAATGGCTTTTGTTTCTGCAAAATACGAAGTTTTCTTTTCATATTGTCTTCTTCATCGTTAAACTATTCTTAAAGTAAAGTAAAGAAATCGATGGACTGCCCTATTTAGGGGTTGGTAATTTTTTGTTAAAACTAACCGTACAAATCGATAGGATAAAGTATTCTAAGCACACATTATTTTATGGAGTTTTTTCAAAAAATCAATACTTTTTGACGACTTACTCTTGATTGAAATTTTAAATTTTTGCTATAAAGAAAGTATATTTTCAATGTAATGTAGCTTTTTAAAAAATTAAAAAAAAATTCTTTTTTTTATTTATAGACCTAAATAAAACCGAGTGATGATTTATTAAAGGTGGAACTTATTTAGTGAAACGATGATTTTGAAAAATTGAATTAGTGTAAAAGGCCAATTTTACGAAAAAAATGTATTAAATCATTTTTAAAGAACTGAAACCATCTAAATAAGACTTTAGTCTGTAATACATGAAATAAAGGAGTTATGACGAAAATAACATAATGTTATAAATTTGAAAAACATTTTAATTTTAAGGAGTTTGAATGTTTGAGAGAGCTAGATTCTAAAAAAATTTGGTTACAATGGAGAAAGCATCTTTTAATTTTACAAAAAAATTGTCTTTTATAAAAAAATATGGAAGATACGTTGAAACTGCTAGATAACATGAACTTCAACAAAATTTTAACAGAATTAATCGAGCGATAACCCTCCAAAATTCACAGAAACGTGTAACTGGTTCGTTTTGGAGCCCTTTGAAGGTCTTCCTATTAAAAATAAAGGGTTCAATTCATTCCAAAACTATTTAGCCTAATAGATTATAAACTTTCCTACGAAAAAGTTTTTCAAGGCTCAAATCAAGCTCTACAAAAAATATCAATTTAACATAATGTTACGAACAAGTTCGCGAATTGAGCCGGCCCTGTCCAACTGCAATAGAATTTTTAAATTCAGCGAATTCGCACAGTACCTTTCATCTGCTTTTTATACATGGCGGATACGCCTTTGATGCTTTTTTTCCAACTTTCTATTATAGCAGGCGAGTTATTTACAGTATTTCTTCTAAATAATTTCTAGGAAAGACTATTTATTTATTTCGTTTATTTTTTGTTTGTTGGTATTTAGGTATATAAATTATTTGTGTAAACGCATTTAGTTAGTTTTAAATAAATAGTCGTAGTGTAAAAAACGAATTGGTAAATGTAATCGCAGAAATTGCTTAAACGATATTTATAGGCAAATTATTATAAGTTAAATGTATCGTATGGTGTGTAAATAAATTGAGAGCTAAAAGACATTGTTTATTAATTCACCCCACGAATAGAAATAAATAAATAAATAAATACAAAAACATTCTTTTTTCAACTTTTAGTAATAAGGAATGATTTTTAAGGGTGGAAAGATAGAGATAAAGAAACATTTGAGATCAATACAATAAAAAGATCACTTTTAATATAAATTGAGTAAGATAAAGTACTATAATTTTTTTTTCAAATTATCATAAGGGAGTATGGTTTTGAGGGTTGAAATACATTGATTAAGGGTTGAAAAACATAAATATTATCCTTAAAAATCAGGCGATGTTTATGTCAATACTACAAATGTTATTTTAGCTTCGAAATGCTTTAACTTCCGTTTTATTGAATTTTAAAAATAAGGGGTAGTTTCCACCCCTTACAATAATTTGATCATAGAGGCACAGGGTAGATTTTGAAGTGAAGGATAAAGACATATTAATTTCAAAATAAAAAATACCATATTTTTACCGTGGTTCACTGGACTAGAAATCGTAAGTTTGGACAAAACCAGAGCTTTCCAAAACAAATCCTAAAAAAATTATTCTGCTCATCGCATCAATAAATGTAAATCTTACAAAATTTATTAATTATACTAATGATGAAGGTATTTTTGGAAAATAAAAACAGAGTTTTACAATTATCGCCCAAAATTTGGATTCAATAAAAAGGTAAGTATCAAGTCACTTGACATTGATTTAAAAATTTTCTCATAAATCATATTAAATATATTCAATTAAATTGCAGATAACATTATCAACCAATTAATTCATCCAATACAATTTAAATGTTTAAATTAAACGTCAACTTTCTTTTAATTTATAGTTGATCAAACCGCTAAAATGGAATCACTTTTTCAGACGTACTGTTAATAACATTAATTAACATACCAGTTATATTTATAATAAATTAATAAAAAAACATATAGTAATCAATTTAAGAAATCTCTGTTAATATGATAGCTACTATCTGAACCCTGTAGCTTCTTGAACTCTGTATAAACTACCATTTCATGTTTTTAGTGCCATATATTTTCTAATCAAAATCAATAATTTTAAAAAACTATTTAAATGTGCCGCTAAATATAAATTCCGAATGCCTCATCTATCGGTTAATAGCCAAACTTTTTTAAACCTACTACCGATTCGTCGACGCATTGGTAAGCCGGTAAAACAGTTCACTTGTCAACGAGTTGCCGTTGGTAAATTATCACAGCCTCGAACCTGTGAGAAAGTTTCTTTCAAATAGATTTCTTTATTCACTCACATAGATTGGTGGTCGTGTCAAGGGAAAACAGAAACCCACTTGATTTGTTTAGCGTGAAATATATACTTTATCGATTAGAAGCGCTGTTGTCTGTTTTTATACTTACGAAAATTTAAATGATATATGGTTTTGAGTTCCCATTAAGTTTTTCCACAATTAACAGGATATAACGTAATACATGGGAAAGATGGTGGCACAACAAAATAAACTAATTAAAAATAATATTCAAAAAACGGTTTACTATTGCAGGACGCAATCTAAATAAACCGGTTAGAACAAAAATAGATGTAATAATTATTTAAATTATTTATATTGTTAACGCAACGTAGGGCATATCGTTAATAGAAATATTCTAGTTTTAATTTGTGTTTTAACATCTTATTTCGTAGACCCTTTTATATACCTATACTTGTTTCTAAGCCGTTGTGAGTTTAGGTCTCTTCTGATTGAAAATTAATTTTTAAAAATAGTAAAAAATTTACGGTGTGACCTATTTCTCCATTTATTAAATAGTATATTAGCTGAGATAACAAACTCTTTTCAAACTACAAGTTACCAAATCTAACAAATTATCTATACTCGTGATGCATTAATCTCTTCCTTCTGGCTTTTAATACTGGTAATGAAACTACATGAAGATTATGATATCGAAGAAGCTTTCTACAATAATATTTTAGTCCAGTAAGTATAGATTCAAAAACTATATCCAAGAATCTTTTATCATTTCATATGTCTCTAAACTTGAAGCTACGTTTATCAGAATTGTCACACCACAATTGAACAAATATATCTTTCAGGAAGTCCTCCCGTTTGTAATGTTGCTATAACCGTTATAACACATACTGCAAACAAAATGCCACTAGATACCAACAATTTGATCTGAAGTCTAGCCTTAAAATAACGCTCCACTGCCTCACTATGATCCAAAAACACTTAAAAGCTACCGCACATCATAATTTTTCAATAGTGATGATTGTACAAAGGTCATGTGAAAATATGTAATTACGGGTATCCTCATACGCACCTAGTCACATTTCCACCATTGTAATAGGCGCAATATCTTGGGCAAACTTCAAGTTAGTTGGGCAACCGCGGTGCTCTCCAGATTTGAACACCAGCAAATCCCAAGTCAAATTACTTCGAATAATAAAATCATATTTGTGGTTTGCAGGGGTCGAAAAGTGTTTCTTTCGAAACGCTCAAAAATATTAGTACATTAATAATTTATTGTAAGCGGCTCAGGGAATTAGCCTTTGTAAAGTCGTAGATAAATGTAATGGATCGTTCAATCTCTGAGTCCAATTCGTAGCTATAATGTATTTAATGTAACTGGAGAGTGATCATTACGATAATATTCATGTCATGCTTGTTACGTCCACTTCGGATGCTTATTAGTATTGATAAATAGTATATTTTTTACAAAAAAATGCGCTGTTCCTAGTTGTAGATGTGCCGAAACGAAAGAAATTTTATATATTATAAGAAGACTTGTTGCGGTTTCTATCAAAAATATTACTTGATAAAATATATAAAAAATATCTAAAAATTATCGAATATTTGAAATCACTTTGATATTCATAATGATAAATATATCACCTGTGTTTTTAACTGTCTCTATTTATTTCATTAACCAAGTTATTATGGGAATTGTCAAGAAATAATGAGGAAAAAATTATTAAATAACTGAAATTATTGTTTTATTTTCATAGAAACTTCCTATAATACATTTAAGCTTGGTTTATGTAGGTTTAAATTGAAATTAATATTAAACCAAATTTTCCTTGTGGTAATTATTTGGTTTATGCTGTAAGTTAAGGATAATTATGAATTACTGGTGAACAAATAGAAATTCCCTATATGGGTCCTTTTCGTCATACGAATGTGGAAAGCTCCTGACACTATTTATCAGTATTCCATCTTCTAAAGGACATTGCTGACTTTCAGACATTGCTTTTTCCTATTTTCCCACAGCGAAAATTGTCGCAATAACGCGAATAATATTTTCATAGCCAAAGAACAATACAGACGGAACTGAAGTATTTTGTGCTCATAACCCCACCAAATTAAAGAACTAAACTTAGAAGTTGACAGTTGGCGAACTGTTTTTGTTAATATTTAGTGATTGCTAGCGGTAAATGCGCTATAATCGCTCGCGCCGAGAGTGTGACGACTTCTTCACTTGTTATTTGTTTAATGCTAAAATGATATTAGATATATGCAGAGTGAATGCGTGCATCGAGCGCACGTGAGTCGAGCGCACGGTGGTTCGAGCGCACTGATTATATAGGAGGTTGCAGGTATAAAGACGGTATCTTCAATCCTAGTATTTAGCTTGAAATGTTTATTACCGTAAATGAAAGAAGAAAAATCATAAAAGAGTTAACAACAGAGTAACAAAGAGTTAATACTTTCTCATCAATGCGATTATAGTCATAGTCTCCTAGCCTAACCTAACCATTTTTAAAGACTTTTTCGTGGAAAATTCAAAACACGAAATTTTTCAATTATTTTGAAGCTAATACCAAAAATGCACCCATTTTTATAAAATATTTTCTATCAATTTTTGTTCAATATTTTATATAATATTAAACATTTGCTCATTTTGGAAAATCTTAGATGTTGCTGATGGTTTTTCGTTTTGTCTTAATGATAATAATTATTCAAAAGTTCGCTCTCTAGGACTCATTACGGCAGATCAAATTTTCTTGTACGCTCTTCGCGATCTTTCGGATTTGACACAGGTAGTGTGCGCTAGATGCACGCAAGTGTTTTCTAAATGTGCCTGTGCGCTCGACTTACTTGCTCTTCTCGCACCCCACCATGCAAAGTATATCTCGAGCCCATTCTAATATTATATCAACTCCAGCTTCAACATTAGCATTTTATTATCTCATTTGTATGTTTAAATCAAATTATTATTACTTCAGTTTCAATATGTTACAGATCGCATGACTACTCGAAACATATTTTCTGCATGCAACAAATACCTTAACTCCTAAGCAATTGAGTTTTCAACAAATATTTATCTAATTCTTGTGAATCAATGTGTGTCAATTTTTGAAATGATCATATCCGGAATTGTAGTTTAGTATTAGAACAAATTTAAAATAATCATTATAGAAATTGCTTGTCCCCATTATTTAACGCATATTTTTTCACTCTTTATGTTCTTTTGAATTCCACAGTTAGGCCTAAACGGAGGATTTTGTAAATAAAACAGTAGTTGGTGAGAGAGTGGTTCCGATAAAACGGCGAGATCGATCTTTTTATTGTATGAATAAAGGCCATATTTCACAGTTTCTGCCAACGCTTTTGTGTAGTTGTGTTTAATCGGAATTGTGATCCGAGTAAACGGAAGTACTGGGAGAAGTGCGCCGAAATAGGATTTATCTGGTTCCGGTCGCCGCCGTCCGCCAAGGGGAGCGGTCCGAAGGGGGTGGCGACGGCTTCCAACGCAGATTGTTTTAGGTCGATTAAAATTCCAAGCGCGGAACATGGTATCGACGATCGCTCTTGCTTTTGTCCCTCGTGCTCTTTTGTTGATTGCGCAGTGGTGTACGTCAAAAACAACAAATTCGTCTCAAAGAATTTGGTTATGCATATTACTCATTGGTTAAGATCGTAATTATTACTCTCATGTTGGTATTGTCTTTAAAAGTTTGCCACAATCTGTGGAGTATAACCGTACTTATAGACGTGTTTTCAAAACAAAGTTCCTATTCCTCCACTTATTATAGATAGACTTTAATTTATGCTGGGTAAATAAATTTTCTAAAATTTTATTTATTAATTTTGGTGTTATTTCATGACGCCCTTTAGAGGAAGACATACATTGATTGGTTAATGCTGATCCAAAGCTATATCGCATGAAAATTGGAATGAATAATTAGATATATAAAAACGTATTTCAAATGAATTTTTCCATTAAAATGTTACAGTAGATGTGACTATTACCTTTCCCCGAGGGACATTCTCCCAAAGTATAACCATTTATTATATAGAGAAAAAGAAAACAATAACTTGTCAATGTTATGCTTATTTACTGTCACGTCTTACTGCCACACTTAAGATAAAAGAACCAAATTATTTGAAGAGAAAAGTTCTGTTCCATCACGGCAAAATTCATGTCTTTTCGTCTGGTATTCTGCGTTACAACTTATTGCCTCATCAACATATTCATCTAGTGTGGTTCTTTCCAAGTAATTTCTGTTTGCTGGGTGAAAAGGAATATCAGACGAAACAAGAGATATTTTCAAAATTATCATTATTTATTTTATAAAGAATATATTAATTCACGACAAAACTTTATAACTGGGATAGTTTTTTTCTGCTAATCAATATAGCTGCCAATAAAGTGAACATTTCGGAATTATCGAGTGTAATGACACAAAAGAAAACGATAGACGAAGTGCTGCGTCCAGAAAGAGCAATAATAGGAATGTATTTGTTTGATGAAGTTTTAAGTTAATTTGACTTTATTTTGATATAATAATTATTTACATACATAGGTTTTAGGCGTTTTTTTACGAATAAGAAAATTAGACATGAGTTCAAAAAGAGTCGAAAAATTACTTTTTCTAGTAACATAGTAGAAAAAATTCTGATGGTGAGTGAATATTCGGAGACAATGATGCAGGAAAATAGGAATGTAGATTAAATATACGTACACATTAAAAATTATATCTCACGTTCAGTTCTACGCCTATATTTAGGAATATAGGTAAATATAGGAATATAGGTAAATTTAAGCAACTGTAAAAAAGTTGTAAAAGCAGTCGCAACCAACTTTTCACATTGTGATTTAGTTATCTGGAATTCTAGCTTGTTTTTTTTTAACTAGAGTTGTATATATAAATTCAAGGTAACGGAAAATTAGTACAATTCTGCAACAAAACAATCACACAAAATACTTGATAGAGCCTCAAATACCACAGAATGTTAATTTTGTTTGTCCATAGACTCCATAGTGTAAGACGCAGTACGAAACTCGATTTCAGATTTAAATCGCCATGTTTCATTCATAATAATACAATATAATAGAAATTAATTAGTAAAAAATTGATGATTATTCTTTTTGTTCTATAAATTTGTTGTACCCGCCTATGTTATTAGTCTTTTGCCGATGACATTGGTAAACCCTCGAACCGTTCGCATTTTCATGAAGTTACTACACAGTCAGAGGGTTTTCCATCGATTGAACCAGAATTGATGAATTGTTTTCATCATGTGCGATTACGCTGCCCGATTTCAATTGCCTTTTCAATGGTCTCTTGATATGCAGACCAGTAAATCACTGGGCACTATCAACTGGTCCAGTAGCAGCGATAGGTGCAATAGGGTGTCCATTTCATGTCAGATTATACAACGAACCTATTGTTCTAACTTAATGCAACTATCTAGTGGATTGGGGTTAGCTGACTATTTCTCCGGATCTATCTGCTAATTAATTCGTCATTGTGGAGAACGCGATATTACGTTTAGTTGGAATTATATTCAGACAATTTAGTTATGTGAATCAGCGAACACTTACTAATGCATATATTTGATACAGTTTCAGACAAAAAAATACCTGGTATTTTAGATCTATATAATTCTACATGGGGTGTATAGAAACTTATAATTTAAAAAGGCAATCTTCGGAAGAAAAGGTACAACTATAAAAAGTATGGAAAATAGGAATATTGTTGGATGAAAGCGAACAATCTTCTGCAAAAGTTAGTGTTTTCTTTCTTATTTAGGTTTGGAAAACCACGAGGGTATAGGGTATAAGAGTGTATATATATATATATATATATATATATATATATATATATATATACAAAGAACTATGCTACATCCAATTGACCAACTTGACAATATTAGTAAATTACAATTATCCTATTGTTGTTGTCAACAATTAATATTCATTCAACATATTTCTAAGTAAAATTGAAAGACTACAAAAGGTCGAAAATCAGGAAAATAATACTGATCTACTGCTTTACCGTTTGATGAAACTATGTCTATTAAATATGAAGCAATCAAGTTCTTCTATTTGTATATCAATTAAGAAATATTATATATATATATATACACGGCCAGTGTTAGTACGTAAGTTTGTCAAGCAGCAGCATCAGCTGAATCGTAAAGCCCTGCAACGTTCCGTGTCTAAGTTGACCATTTTCAAACAGTAAATATTTCAGTTACATTAACGCTTTGATCCGGCAGTAAATGTTTACGAAGTTACTGATTAATTTACGGAAAAAAATAATTAAACCTCATAATTCTGAGGAGTAAAATGAGATATAATTATTACATTAGTATATTGTTATAAGTTATTGATAACCGCTCAACATTATGAATTTATTAGTTGTTCACTCTACAGTGGTTAAAAAATGAAGTTCAAAGATATTAAATTGGAAAAATTTTGGCATATTCAAAAGATAAAGACTATGTGACCGGTTGGATAGCGATGAACTGTCACGGTATATAAACTTCTAGCCATCACTAAGCAGCTGTTAAAAAAAAACGATAAAAATATCACTTTATTTATTAATACGATTTTATTATTGTTGACAGTAAGAAGCGTCAAAGAAAAATCATTCAAAAATTTTGCTACCTAATTATATTTTCAATGTAATATAGAATTTTTTAAAATTACTACACCATAATAGCTTTGTACGCAGATCTAATTCCGAACTAATTTAGAGACCGGGTTCACTATGTTCTGACTTTTTAGTAACAGTTCCACTTTCCGAATACGTTGATTCGTAATCAAGCATGCGCATTATAAGCACAATACGCCGATTCGCATGTTACTAGTTATTCACTTCAAATTCAAACTCTTGGTGATTTATTAGGTGGGTTCATCGAACTATATCGGTATAACTTATTCTAATAAGCAACATACAATATTTTTGTTTTAATTTCGAAGATTTCCATGTAAAATTGACAATAGATATAATAGAAAATTGAATAGAAAATTGAATATTGTTATTTATCGAAAAAAATTTAAAAAAGACAGTTTAAATTTTTGCATGGAAACGGATCTATGGTTCCCAGAATTGACTTTCTGACCCAAAAAAACTAAGTAAAAAGTAGTTTCGAGCCGAGAAGAGAATTAAAAGGATTCTCTAAATACCATTATTCAATGCTTTGACATGAATCTGCGAATCTTCTAAATTATCTGGTGGGTTAACAGAGACCCGACTATTTAATTGCCCTCACAGAAAAAAGTTGGGTAATGTCAAGTGACCTGGGAAGCCATTGCATCAATCACATCTTTCAATTCACCTTCCTACAAACTTGATGCAAGTTTGTCCTATTATTTGAATTTCGAAATGCCGAAATTATGTTCGGAAGTAATACCCTACGAAGATGTTCCAAATATTGTTCAGCTGTTAAATTCTCGCGAAAGAAATAATGACAAATAAATCTTTCCTTAACGATTCATACATTCAAACATTAATTTTTTTGGGAGCACTGGGTGTGTTTGATCTGAAATCAGTGGGAGTTTTCCTTAGACCAATAGTAATCATTATGTTGATTTAGTGTAATACTAAAACAGAAAGTTGCCTCGTTTGAGAATACTACCCTTTTAAGAAAATATGGACTTTCATAACAATGCCTCATGGAAATATCTCAAAGCTCCAAACATCTTGATAATCTCTTGAGAATTCGTTAATAAGGTGAATTTTGGATTGGTGCAGTTTTTGTTTCTTTAAAAACTTTGATTTTGTATTTTCGTAATGGTGGTCTTTCAATGATAGCAAAATAGATTCTAGATTTACTGGCATCCCCACGATTACTGTTCCATAAAGCAACTATTTGCCGAATTCTACCACCATTAGAATTTCTACCCTTTCTCTTTCAGTTAAAGAAATCATAATAAAATTGGTACAACACTAATTGGAAGACTGACACCGACAAACGGTTATTTCACTGAAGCAATTGGAAAAATTGATGGAATCAGATGGGTAAATTTGAGTTTCAATTTCATTTTTTTCCTTATGTGACGTGTTTTTATATTTTTTCAAGATTGTATGTTTATTAATTTTGGGCATACAACTCTGTATAGAAAATTATGACTTTCTCGGCAGTTCATTAAAACCTAAAGATGAGAATTATAACCTCAAAATTGTATCAAGATGTTCTTCTTCAAATCTTCTGGTTAATAAAAAGAGTTTTTTTTAAATGTTAAAAATAAACCAATATTTCAATTAAATTTAAAGTTAAAATTAACTAACCAAAGCAATTATGTGAAAAATGATTATTTTTAAGAAATTAAAAAAAATAATTGGTTTCATATCTACAGTTGAAACTTTTTTTAAATAAAAAAAATTATAAGAACACAAACACACTATATCCTAAAATTTCCATATTTTTATTATTCAATTATTTGAATTTTATAAAAAAATAAAACAATTCTCAATGAATTTAATATTTTAATCATATAAGACATTATTATATTATTTTGTTAGATCTGTTTTAAATAGATATGAAGCAAAGACAGATATGTGTTATAATATTCAATGTTATTATACTATTATTATAAATTTTTATACCATAATATTATTGTAGAACAAAAATACTTAAAATTCAATTGTTGTTATAACGGATTCTTGATTGGTTTTTTAAAAAAATATGTTTCAAGTCATTGTTAATTCATAATTAATAATAGAAATAATCATCATTTAAAATAAAAACGTTGCAGTCTTTATATTTATTGAACATTTCATTCATAAAATTTATTATATTGGCATCTTCCCTATTACTTTCGAAATTTTAGCACTAAATTCTTAGATCTCTATAATATAATTACGAATTCCAGGAACATTTGAAAGAACAAAATGGCCGAATAGCTGTTGAAAGATTTAAAAAGTTACTTAATTTTTAAGTGAATATTAAAATCCAAATATTTACTGTGACTACTAGAATTATTATTCAAATAAAAATTTCTCATGAATGTTTTTAGTTTTTGATTACATTAATATGTATGATCTACTTCTAAGCAGGTCCCCTTGAGTGACCACATTTAATAGGTATACATATATTTTTTTATGATATTTATTTTAGTAAAATTTGATAAACACCTTATAGCGTTCACCTAATTAATTAAAATGAATTCAATTATAAAGTAAAAACTGTTGTATTTAGTAAAGTAAATAGGAATTTTTAAGAGTTATATAATTCCGAAATAATTAATTAGCAAATAATAACATTACCAAATTTTTAGGTAAATTAATGAGATCCTTGAACAGATACGTTGTTTGCAGCAGTAATTAGTCGGCGAAATCACAGGTGGTACATTAATTTCGTTCGCTCTCATTTCAAATAATTAACAGCTTTGGAACTGGTTTATTTTAAGACAGATAAGATTGTCTCATCGCATTTTATTGTTGCTGAACTGTGACTTATGCAACTCTCTCTTTGTTGAACTTGTGCTCGGAATTTAATTTCGTAATATCTAACTAAAACTGAAATTGATACATTGGGGTTTTTTACTACAAGATTAGATCTATTTTTAATTATCTCATCACACAATATCATCAGATATTATATTGGAAATATCAGCAACTTGTTCAATGAGTAAACAATGATCTTGAAACTCAATAACTCGTTCTTCTGATAATGAAATAGTGAACAGGGCTGCAGGAGACTATAATCGTCGCCGAAGGTCCGTTTCTCATTATCAAGTTCAATAGCAACTCAATGGTTTACACAACATGGTAGGAGTATAGGAATATGAAGTTTTCATAGACAGTTAAGGAAGTTTGGATTTTTTTCTTACGTTTTGGATCTTTTGTAGATTTCACTCTAGTTTATCGAAGTCATATACTTCAATGGTACCAAGAGTAACGTGGAATTAAAACTAGATGTATCCAGTTCTGCCAGGACATGTATGATGGGGCAGCGAAGATGAGATACAAGGCAAGCTCTCAATTTTTCATTGAGCAGCATGATAGTACTTTTAGAATTATGATGAGGGCTGCTAAATATCTGCAATCAACAACAGGTGCAATATGATATGATATAATTAATATATACAACTTTTCAGCAGCTAGACGATTCTTAGATTACTTCCACCTAAACTCATCTCCTACCTTGCTTTTCCAATATTTCCGGATTCTTCTCCAATTAAACATCTTCTTCTTCTTCTTACGCTAGGACTAGGTTCTGTATTTTCATCAAGGGTGCGCCAGGAGTAGTTGGGATGCTGAGGACCAGCTTTCATACCACCTTATAGGTGGTCGTCCAGGAGGTCGAGTTGTGTCTGGTTTCTTTTCCTTTGCAATTTGCATTCTGTCAACATGGTCTCTCCATTCTCTTCTGCGGCTCCTTGCCCATCTTACTACATCCTGAATATCGCACATGTCCCTTATTTCTTCATTTCTCATCCGATCGAGTAACGACGTTATTGATCTCAGAATTCGCATTTCTGTTGTTCTTAGGAGCCGTTTAGTGGTTGTGTTCTCTCAATTAAACATAATATGACATAATCAAAAGAAGGTGGAGAAATTTACAGTGTCTTCGACTTCAATAGATCGTTAATATGATAAAGAAGTAGCCACGATTGAGATACATTAGGAAGGTATTCATCATTTGATTATGAGTAATAGGTAAGAAGCCGTGGAATTTCAACTCGTTGTTTTATTTAGTTAGCATATTATGCTGGAGTGAAATTTTATTATTTACCTATGCCGAAAATATCTTTATTAGTAGTTTCGGTGTCCACTTCTTTGAGTATATTATTCACTTAAAAACATTGGGCTCTATTAAAGGCTTTAGTTTAAATTATTTAAATCTATTCAGATGTGACAGTTGCTGGTGGATTATCTAGAGTATCACCAATCAGAGATATTATCTTGGTTATGACTTGAAAGCAAATTACTACTTAATTGATTCGTATTAAGAAACTTCTTCAAGTTACATTATATCTTAGCTCTTTTATTTCTCATTGAAAGATTGAACTGGTTAATCATAACCTTTCACAATTTAATTAACGACACTTGTAGCATTCTTGTTATAAATACTCATTTTTTTAGAACTTTTTCATGTAACAACGCTCATAAATTCAATCTTGTCAACATTTTGTAGGAAAACTTCGGTGACCTCGCTTTGTATAAAAATCTTGGAAACCATTCAAAGTTCACTCGTGGTCGTCGTGGCTGCTATACCTTGATCTTAGAGATTAACATGACTTGTTTTATTTTTTCTAGTTTGTAAAACCGTTCTACATTTTATTCGGGTTGCTGGGCAATCTTTGTAAAAGTAATAATATGAAACTTTCAAAACTGACCGAAAAAAAATGTTAGTGTTATTTTGCCCCGGGCTAGATTCAAATCAGTAAAAGTTTCAGAACCTGAATATAAATATATTTTTTCCTATAACAGCGATAATGCCAGCTTACTTTTCATCATAAAATAGCAGCAAACATAAATTCTCTATCTGGAAATAAAACAAGGTGTGTATATTGTGAACTGATTCAACTTAAGAAATATTTTCAAAGTACTGTTAAGATTCTTGAAAGTTTCTGAAACCAAACAATTAAAAATTTATCTTTAATACGAGGTTGGTGTCAGAAGTACATAAAAGAAAAATATATTTATTTGTCAATATAATATGTATACAATTTTCCAATGATGTTCAATAATTATAACAACTTTTCTAGAACTTTCTATCACCCCTCCAAGTTTGTGAACCGAAAATAATGCAATAGAATTATATTTGGCGAATAGGATGCATGATGTGGCAATTGAAGACTTTGGTGGAAAAACCGGAAAGGCTGTAGAAATTAGAGTTACAGATTTTCTGTTCATAAAAACGGACAATCAGGCAAATATATTTTGGTAATTTGAATTTGTCCAATTTTTGCACCAAATGATAAATTTCTTATTAAAAAATACTTTTTCTTCTTCTTAATCTATTGAATAATACAAAAAAATATTCCATAAATAAGTTATCAGAATCGTAGACTTTTGTCATTTTGGCCATTGTCTCGTTTTTAACATCTTTGATACTTTTTTCATTGATCGGCAATGAAATTGTTCGCTGCATTGGACAATATACAACAAACACAACAATATTATTTAGTATTTGAAAAGTCGTTAGTTTATATAAGAATGTACTTACTCATTTGTTTCTTATATTCAAATAGGCACATGAAGACGTTTTTTACCTTTTTTTTTCTCAATATTATCGATTATCGATATTGGTGAATAACATTTTAAATATGTTACTTATCTTTCTTTGTTTGGAGCTAGTTTTCCCTCTTCAACTCATTATTCTTATTGTCGTTTTGTCTCAGATACGAAGTGATGTTCCATCTACGATTTTGAAACCTATTCGGAACACAGCTTTCTAATGTTTTCATCAATGTGAATTTTTTGAAATTCCCACTAGCTTTGCTATCGATCATCCACCACCGCTTTGACAATGATGCTTGTCAAACATAATAAAGAACATGGCGTTGTCATGAGAAAAAAAACAAAATTTTTCCCGAGCGTAGAAGTTTGTTCGCTCGGGCCGAAATCAAGTGCCACAAATCAAATCAGGGAGACATGTCATGTTCTTACTGTCATCACGGTAATTTTTTTATGTGTTCAAAACCAGGTTCAGAATTAAAATGCATAAGACGTTAACTCATTTTTAAGTTATATGTGAAATTGTATTTAATAGTTTGAATTCAATTAAATTCATTTTATTAATCATATAGTTTTGGATATGGACAACGTTATTTAGAATTATAAGATCTGCTTCTGCGAAATCCAAAATAGTTTTAAGTGACCTTTGGAAAATAGAAATTACTCTATAATTTTATTGGAAAGAGAAAATGGAAATCATACATGCTGTAGTAAAAATGATTCAATAGGTCACTGTTTTAGTGAAGACGCAGAATTTAATACTTCCATTTAAACTATAATATGTAATGAATGAACTCATACGATTTAAGTTATATTTTTTCACTCTTAATATGCGAAACTTGTAATTGAACGAAGTATTAAATGTTTGAAACCATATAAAATCAATCTCAAACTTCAAGTAATTTGTTTCAACTCTGGCTCTTATAAAGTCATAAATCCCTACAGTAACCACAACAATACAACCTAAGTAGCTATGTTAAAGGAACAAATTAACTGTATCAACATTAAATCAATTTCAATTTATTGCCAGTTTGGCCGTAGCAATAAAAACCGATAGCTGTTCCCTCTGTCAGTTAGGCGATAAACTATCCAATGCGAGCATATAAAGACGTAAACGATCCTAAGGGTCAAGAAAGCTACTAAATTACCAGTAGATGGCAGTGAAAGGTACTGTTACAACTATAAAATATTCGCGTTGATGCCACTTTTAGTGAAAATTTCATAGATTACACATATATTTATTTACATTCCAAGAATTCAATATCAATATAATATTTAAAGCTTTGTCTTTTATTCATTAAAATATTCAGAGTTTTGTACAAATTAGTAGATAATTGAATTTATTCTAAATTAAATTTGATTGCTACACTATTTTAATAAAATGTATTTATTTTTTTTATTGATTTGATATATTTTTTTTGAATATAAATAACTAAATAGAAATAATAAATATGAAATCACTTTTATTGTTCACTTTGATTGTTTTAGAATAAATTAATTTTTATATAAACTAGGGTATACCGATTATAGATCAAAAAAGAACTATTGTTTTTATATTTAGAAATAATTATAAATAAAAAAGTGAAATGAATCATTTGAAATTCTCTCGATATATCATCGAAATATGCTCATTTAAATTAATTAGTGGTTATCTCGAAGAAGACTGTTTATTTAATATTCGAATACTATACTAGAAAAACAATTCACACAATGGAATTTCATATTCTCAAATATGTAGATGCACACACAATTAGGATAAAATCTGAAATTTGAAATTCCAGGAAGTTTATTATGAAGTAGCGGCAACATTGATTTAGTGATGGGTAGGGCCGTGGGGGGTGGTTAACACCAAAAGTGATTGAAAGAAGGGTGGAGTTTAACCCCGAAGGGGAACGGAAATAATTCTAAACAATCATGGCTGCTATCCATCAACATGGCTGATATTAAGGCGAATAATGGCCTCAGAATAAATTAGGTGTTGTCCACAGAATGTTAGCATTAACATGTGTTTTAGTGATGAAAAGATGCAAATAATAGTTATTTGATTTGATAGAAATGTAGCAAGGAATTTTCTGTAAATAGACATCAAATTTATATAATCATTAGGAGAAATAGGGAAAAAATTAATAACAATGTGATTTGAAATATTTGTATTCACCAAATTGCTATATAATTTTTTATCGTATTGATCATACGTAAGTAGAAATTATAATAATTATGTTTTTTTAATCAGAATTCAAGTCATATTAAATTTTACAATTTCTATTCTTATTGTCACAGTTATTTGCTACAATAAAAAACTCATTGACGAATACATTAACAAAATATTCTTCACAATTAGTTAAGAGGTTACAATGATCCTAGATAAAGTAGTTTTTAAAGAACGATGCTACTCTTTCAACCTATTCTTAATGGAAAAGATGTTTTTTTTAAATAAGGTCTTCATATAATGAAACGAAGAAATTCTTTTAATGAACTGTTTCTTACATATGTCAACATGTCAAATAATTTTTCGAAGAATTCTCATGTAAAATGTGAACACATGATATACAATGTTGTCACAGTCAATCTCATTCTAAAGCTTATTATAATTATGTATATAATTGTATTTATCTCACATGATATACAATGTTGTCACAGTCAATCTCATTCTAAAGCTTATTATAATTATGTATATAATTGTATTTATCTCTAATAACAAATGAAACAAACAGCTCAGTTCCTTCCTTAACTTTTCATTCTATTTATAGAAGAAAGATAATGTAATAGGAAAACTATAAGCTCAGTTGAAACCTTTAAAGAATCTGTTGAAATCTGTTTCAGATTTTGAATCTGCAAAAAATGTCCAATATAAACTGTTGACTGTGTCAAACAATTTTCGGCTCAACGACCAATGGTTCTCCAAGAATACTAATAGCAAAAGCTTCTAACGAACTAATAAATTAAAATTTCAGTTTTTTAAAACCAAACGTAAAGTTTTCTTTGTGTTGATTAAAATGTAATATTCGGCTCATATTTTGGCTGTTGGGGTTCACTAACTTGAAGGTTATGTTCCAGAAAACAAAATTGGTTACAACAGAATCTTAAAATCGCATTTAATTATAGACATATTGTAGTAGGGCGATGCATATGAAAGTTGAGTTATTGAGAGATAATTATATTTGAAAAAATATGTCCAATTTGATGACTGAATACTGTTATGAGTGTATAACTTCTTAAGGTGGTAAATAAGCAACTAAGTTTGCTAGTACATGAGAAAACTTTTTTCAATTTACTGTGATAACTTTATTTTAAATGTTTTGTTTGGAAACTTTGTGGGCGCTAAATACAAACTTCAAAGATGGTACATAATATAAGCCTGCAATGATATAAACAGGAGTTTTTCTTGTTACAAGCGTTCAACGTGAGAGTAACAACAGGTACATTTGGTTACATTTCTTACATATATTTTTGATCAAAAAATTGGTCTGCCCTTGTTTTATTAATTCATCACTATCCATTTTTTCGGAAAAGAAGTTAATTCTCAATGTTATTGGTAATAAATTTTTTTGTCTACTAAACGAAGAAATATATACATAACAGTGTCATCTTCATAGGGTAATAACATATTCAGGATGTAGTTTCCCTTTGATATAAGAGTCTATATTGTCTATATTTTGGAATAATAACAAATTGGAAAAGTATAAAGTATTGTTAAAAAAAATATGCTGCCTCTGTTTGGGAGATGATTAGAAACTGACTTAACAGCGTCACGTCAAAGGGTATACTTCGTTAGGAGGAATTTTTCACTGAAGATATATAAGGTTAAACTAAAATCATAAGTGGGATAGAGTAACAAAACTTAGTGAGCTTTGCAACACTAATACAGGGTAAAACATCCAAGTAATATCATCAGATATCAGACCTGTATCCAGACAAATTTATGCCATTAACTATCTTAGTGAGTGACGAAATAGGCTGAATTTTAATTTTAATATAAAAATTTGAATTGCTAGTATATAACTAATACTGTTATAAGGCATAGATATAACAAAAAAATCACAATAAAAATCTATTTTTGAGTTCAAAATAACTACGCTTTTCGAGTGACACTAACAGATTGAGATATTATTCCGTCGGATGTATGAATAAAATATAAATTGGATCTGTTTTCTCATATTATAACAAATTGTAACTGTTTAATGCTGCATTTTTATTAATTATAAAAAAAGAAATGTTGTATTAACCAAAACCAAAATTAACATAAAAAAGAAACTTTTGAGTATGACAATAGTTCGAACTTAGAGTATGTAGAAGAAAACAGATCATAAAATATGATAGTGTCTAGCCAAATTATGAGAAAGTGGAATACAAACTTATTAGTTACTATATATTTAGTAAATAACATGACCAAAGTGAAAATGACTATCACATGCAAACATGCTACATAACCACACGAAAAGATTGAAAAGTTTTATGTAATTTTAAGAGAAGAAGTGGAAACTAATAAAAAGTTGAAAATTATCCATATATGGATACAATATATATACATATATATTATAAAGTACAAAAAGTCTGATCTGATTATGACATTATAAATTTTTCGTTCAAGTCCACAATTCTACAGCTGTATAGCGTTGACGACATAATTAGTGAATTTTTTAACTCGCTTATATTAGCTATATACGGTTTTGTTTGTTTTTAATTCTTTTGGACTAAGCAAGTGGATTATTTAAAAAAAATTTCGTTCGATTGAGGTTTTTAACCTCCGATCTTCGTGTTGGAAATCAAGCACATTGTCAAATTTATTAACTACACAGCTCGATACATGTATATAAGCAGCGAAACCATACGAGAGTGATATCGATTAAGAAACTAAAAAGTGAAAAATAACACACTTTTGAAGTACATGAAACTAAGCAGTTGAAAAGATGTTTTTTTTTAAATAAGATTGAAACAATAATGAATGATGTATAAGAAATATGGAAACAAAGCGGACCACGTTACTAGTATTTTACATCATTCATTATTGTTTTAATCTTGTTTAAAAAAAAAAATTTTTTAGTTTGATGTGCTTTAAAAGCGTGTTTTTTAGTTTTTTGAACTTTATTTATTTTTCAAATAAATCAAATGATGTATGATTAGAACTAACAGCAGTAGTGACAAAAATGTAATAATTAAGCTGGAGCTTATATAGAGTTAATACAGCATCCAGTTTAATTTGAATTATAGAAGTCAAAAGAAAGTATAAACAACTGAAGTTCAGTTATCCCTCAACCTTATTAAGTTTACATCAATGCTTTTATTTTATATAATATCTGAGACCATCAGTTGAATACAAACTTTGACGATTATTTTTATCAAATAATTCGGCACTTAATGCGCTTACATCACCACGACAATTGACAAATACAACAATTCGGGTTACTTCCCACGTCATTTATTACATTTGCAACACTATAATCCTTCTTTAAAAACTATTTTGATCTGTCATGAGTTGATTTATGACTGATTAAGTATAATTAACCAAACGCAGATCATAGAAAATATTGGGGAATGAAATTTATCCCGCGGCTATCAAAGATGTTGATCGGAATCCACATTCTATTCTCTCGTGTTTTTTCTTATTACCAATCAAGAACGATCAAGTAGTAATTATAATGAATTATTTGAAATTATAAAGAGTATGTGGGGTAATATGCAGAGCGTCAGTACGCCCACTTCAAAAGATGTTTAAAATCGAGGATATTGATTGAATTCTATTTTAAAAGCTATAACAAAAATGTCGTTATGCAAAATGCAAAAAGTTAATCATTAAAAGTGTTTTCTTTTTTAAAAAAACTATAAATTAAATAAACTTCTAATGTAGAATAATATAACAAAAGAATTTGTAAATGAAATAGAAATGTTTAAACAATAGCTAATTTTCTGTGTGACCTCTATTTGAACGTATAAAAGAAACACATCTACTTCGCATTCAATAAGTTGTCCAATACATTTTGTGCGATTCCTGCTCAAAGTTGTGGATTGTGGTCTTCGCTAACTTTTTGTTACTGATCCGGTCGAAGTGATCTGGATGGAAACGGTCGGTGAAAAAGACCTTGATTATATATTTCTTCCAACTCAATTTGGTCTCACATTAATAAACATCAATAAAAATGGGTTTTATAGCGATTAGAAAATATAGTAGTATGTAGACCACCACTTGATC
This sequence comes from Diorhabda elongata, assembly GCA_026230145.1. Taxonomy (NCBI): domain Eukaryota; kingdom Metazoa; phylum Arthropoda; class Insecta; order Coleoptera; family Chrysomelidae; genus Diorhabda; species Diorhabda elongata. The sequence continues at coordinate 26,773,249 of CM047929.1, read as the reverse complement.
CCTATATAAATGTCCTGTCATGTTTTCATCCAAAACCATTGATTTACCATTAAAACAAATGCCTGTACAGAAAAAAATGTGTCTTTTTGAAAGAGGTGAATTTTGCGAACAGGCCTTTAATACGAGTGCGTCAAAGGGCTTATCAATATTCGTTCACGTCTACTGTCTGAAAACAATCCATAACGAGATTTATCTGTGGACAATGGTACTTTTGTCAAAAGTCAGTTAATCAATGGTGGTTATTATTCTGGGTCTTCCATTATCTGTCCTTCCGCAACAGTTCCAGTTTACTGTATCCTATGAAACATCCTCGAAATCGTACTTGGACACATTTAGTCAATTTGCAACATCCTGTGTTAAGACCTCTTCAAGTAACCCAATTGCTTTCGATAGTTAATGTTCTTCATATCATTATTAAAATTCTGAATTCTGTACAACCTGTCAATATTTTTATACGAATAAAAATAAGCAATTCTGAATATGACGGATTTTAAAATAATCAAATAAATAAACCCAATAATTTTTTTACTAATAAAATAATACAGTTCTAGTTTTTATAGATGTGTATTTCACTGAATATTTCCCAAGTTTCAATTACCTGTAAGGGGACTGCATTTATAGCACATTTGCACTATTGGATAATGTCATACCCCGTCAACTAACTTAATGTGAATTAGTGATAACAGAAAAAAATTCACTATAGGTAAACAAGTCTTGTTTTTGCGAATAATATATCTTTGAAATTGAGCAGAAATAACAGAACCTCTTCCAAAGAATACTGCATCAAATCAGGAGTATGTTTGGTTGTTTGGCCGGAAGATCATACATTTTTCAAGAAAAGGTAATCCAAAAAACAGTACAGATGATTAAGAAAGCAATGGGTTGATCAGATAAACCAAAAATGAAAAGCTCCGAAGATATGAACGTAGATGCCAGTGATTCTAGAACACAAAGTCCGTACAACCCGATGTCTGAAAAAGTATAAGAATCATATTTCGAATTCTTCTATTTAATATAGAATTTTATTGATATATACCCATTCTAGAGCTTTAGGTAACTTACATTTATATTAGGAAATACGGTTACTAAAAGATATACCCTATATTACCGACAAAAGCACACCTAGTATACCTAATTACCATGACTTCATTTAGATGAGAATATAATTTGCAGCTGAATCTACGTAATCTTAACCAATACTTCTAAAAACATCCATCGGTACAAGCTCTCTTAAATAAATATTTGAAATTACACAAGACTTACTATTCAAAAAGCAAATTTTGAAAAACTTGGAGTACTTAGAATATCATGAGATTTGAATTAATTTTTTATGATCAAATTGAATTGAAAGTTACAGCCTTTCTCTAAATATTAATTCACATCCTCTTTAATGAATGGTAATAAACTGTCATTGGCAAACGTTCCCCCATAGTGCTTATCTCATTCATGGTGTGTAAAAATCAGCATACTTCATATTGACTTGATGTTAAATAAAATAAAGAATGAAAATTACCGAAACCTACCCCTTTATTATCTACAACACAATAAAGGAACATTGTTCAAAAGACATCATTATTTTCGTCTTTTTTTAGAATATACTTCAAAACCATTTAATTCACATGATTAGATTCACACTATCTTTTCCAATTCAGTGTTCAATCATAAACCTCCCAAATACAAATAAAATTCCAGTAAATGCCGATGAAAAATGAAAGTCATTGATGAATTCATAAATAGTCATAAACATCTATTGATTAACGATTGTTCTTTCATTGTTGTTTCGAGTAATGGTCAGAAGTGATAGAGTTAAATCTGCAGACAAGACTGCAAGACCAAGTCCATCCGGCGTGATTATCACCGAAGAGCACACACATGAGTGGAGAGTTGCAGAATCAGCATCAACGCGGGCTTTATACGATAAAGTGCCAGCTATAATTCATTCGGCGACAACTCGCACCTTCAAATATCTAACTTGTTATATATACCGCGTTCCGCAAATGGTTTTTGTTGTAATTCAAACATTGCTGGAAAATAAATAATGCGTAGGTGAGTACGGGTATGTACGTTATTTTTTTCGTGCCGACGGCATAAAATAGAAAAAAAGGAAAAAGGGAACAGTACAAAAAAGATATCTTTCAAAAAGTTTCAGCTTGTTCAATAAAAAAACACGATTTCAAAAAGATTTTACTATTCAATATATTCTTCCTGAACTTCAATGCGTAAGTTTCAGTAATCTTATAATTTATAGATTCCATCTCTAAAGTGAGAATCTGTAGGACTGTCAAAATATGGAAATTATTTTCCGCCCATGAATCTATGGTAGAAATATTCAGAAATTGGACGAAACCAAGTCTGGCGAATAGAGTCGATGCTGAAGTTAGTACATTAATTCACTGAAATTCGCCATGTGTTTTCGAGATATGAAAGATAGTGCTTTATCTCGATTCAAAATGAGGTTTTTGTCTAAACTACGGATATCTGTAGCCAGTCGATTCAATAATACCCAGCATTGTCTGTATTCCATAAAAACTTTTATCCGATTTCTGGATTTCACTTCGGAGCCGAAGTACCATATTTACTCCACTCCTTGACCTCATGATAATATTCCGGATTAAGGTGGTACATTTAAATCTTTATACAATGCTACAAATATTATTATAAAACTCGTATACGATTGTATCTATCTGTTACCCTAAACTTTAGCCAAACTATTACGTACACTGCCTGTTGAGTTGTCTAGTGTGTCTAATACATCTTTTTTGGTTATTCGTCGATCTTGCATAATCATATCTTGTAATATGTAAGTATGTTGCTCAACTTTTGGAAGTCCTCATGAATATTCTTTGCGACATTCGTAAATGTATTTTGGCGCTACACCATCTAAAGCTAACGATTCCATTAATTCACGATAGTCAAGTTTCTTCATCGTACAAAAATACTTTGAACAACTGAGAATATACGAATGAGTTGAGCGATCTATTGAGAAAACTAAATCGACGAATCTAACAACGCCATTTCTTATAGAACGAAAGAACTTATCATAGGTTAAATTATCAGATGATCCTTATTGCTTCGTCATGTAAATCGCCTTGATTGGTAAAAAAATAAACATATAATCAGTAAAATTGGTGATTTTCATACTGAACAAACTATTTACATTACCATTACACCAACGCTCACAATTACACTGTCTGACGGGCGTTTCGATAACCAAGTTATCATCTTCAGAGACTGAAGGTAAACTAGAACCTAATAACTTAACTTAATTGTTTTATATTGAACTAATACAATCAGGAACACCTCCTTGGCAGTGGAATAAATGTGAAGATTGAAGATGTGAAGGAGGTTTTCCTGTTGGAATTAATTTTCGCGGAAGATGTTTTATTGGTGGAAAAATACAGTATAAATCAGGTAAGTCAAGTTATTAGGTTTTTTACCACCTTTAGTTTCTGAAGACGATAACTTGGTTATTGAAACGAGCGTCAAACAGTGTTATTGTGAGTGTTGGTGTAGTGGTGTAGTGTAAAAGTGTTTTCAGTAAAATTATCAAAAAATATTTCTGATATCTATGATTTTCTTCCTTATTCACGAGTTATTCCCTTCACATTTAATTTGATCGAGAGTTTAATTAGTTTTTCAAACCAATGTTGGGACATTCTCTGTTTTGTCGATTTGATAAAATATATACAGTAGGCAGTTTAAATAATAAAATTTGAAATAGAATTGGATCACCTTTTAAAATAAATCTTTTTTGGCATGTTTATCGTTTCCGACAAAATTTAAAATGATTTCATGCTTCCACTCAACTATCAAATATGTTTTTTGGTTCGATATAAATATCTGATCGTTCACGGCTATTTCTCTTTATCTGCACTTTCATTCGGTGAACTGCGAGAAATGCAAAATGTTTTCATGTAAAGGGCGAACTTTTAGTTTAGTTAAATTTTCAATTTGCAACTTCAACAATACAGTTATCAGAATTAATAGCAGCGAATGATTAATTTGAATAATTTTAATAACAGAAAATAAATAAATTTTCATTTATAATACGAATAGAAAATAATCTGTTATTCATGTGCATATAACAGCTACAGCTTTGAATATAAAACACCATATTTTTCAATTTTTTCGTAATATAAGCTGATATGGAAGAGATTTGATGTAATATTTCACTTAATAAAATAAAATATTATATCCAGTCATTTGAAATTCTAAACCCATTCAATAATGTATCTGTACAATTATTGACTTTTTCATACTGTAACGACAATTAAACGATATTAAAGAGAACGTGCTCTTTTAAATCATAAGTAATCTCAAAATCTCAACTTTTATTTTTATTAACATATAGCATTTAAGCAATATTTCAGATCGAATTCTCAAACCAGAATCAAAAATAACTTTCTAAAAATAATAAAAGGTAATGCAGATAACTGTTAGAATGCAATTTGTTTATTAAAATGAATAGATATCAAATTGAATTGAAAGGATACATAGTCCTTAGCAAATCACCCAAAATTACAGTTTTTTATTGCCAGTACTATTTATTGTTTATTAGAAGAACATGCAGGTGGAGCAGCTAAAACTGACACCGTGCTCACACATGGTCCATAATCTCGTGTTGTAAGGTAGACGTTGAAGCTGAAATTAACAGATGTACACAAGCAAACTAGTAACAATTCATGAGTCGTGGATCCACACTATAATGTAAAGACTAACTTACCAGATAAACTTGCATGAAACAGCCATAATGACAGTCAACTTAGTTCCAAAATTACGTAAGGCGATAAAAGGGGTTGTGAAATAGGTATTCTTTTGCCTAGTTTGGCATTTGGCTACTAGCGATTATCGACTGTTTTGAAAACTTTATGAACACTTGAGATTTTCTTTAGATATTCAAGCATGACATGTGAGCTAAATCAGTAGTTGGCAGACTGTGAAATTCAAGAATTAAGTGCTGTTATATTTACAGTACAGAAATAAATTATCTTCTATTTCTGGTTTCTGACTCGATGCATGTATAATTAATAAAATTAGGTACTGAAAAATTTCGTCACAATTTGCCGAAGAGCCTTAATACTTGTTCAACAATAAGAAATGGAATATTTCAAGGATATTTGCTTTTTTCATAAGTAAACTTCCTATTTATGACGTTCATAGAAGAACTATTTGTAGTGCAAACCTATTCAATAGGTCGATGTTGGAAAACATTTGGAGGGTTTTCTTTGTTCAGTACAAATCGTATGTCGTAAACCACTAACCAATTTCTGGTTATTCTGACGTAGTGACAAGAGGCTAGATCCGGCCAAATATCATTTAGCCATTGGAATGTGTATTGATAAAATCCTAAACAATTTTGGAAAACATTTCTCTGTATGTGCATCCTCACTCTCCAACTTTCCCGACATAAGGATGTGAAATGTCTGCTTCGGATATGGCTCACCAGACAAAAACTTCATCTTCAAATTTCTTTTTCGATTTTTATTTCTCGACATTGAGATAATTTTCTATATCATCCGTGTAAAATAATTGCCTTTAATTTCTGTGATAAGTTGAAATAGTTGCACAACAGCATATCGGGATTTTGAGCAACTCTTCTTCTCTTCTTTTTCCGATGTTCAACTCCCTTTTTTTTAGTTGTCGATTGATGGTCATGTGGGAAACTTGAAATCGGCGAGTCATCGCTCAAGTTGAGGCTCTTGATATGTCTTTTCCACATTCCACCAATCTATTTGACTGGGCATCAATTAGTGCTTCAGGCGGCTACTTTTTATAATGTTTAAATATGGTATTCTTTGTTCACATATACTTATTGTGTTATAAATGGTCGAAAGTGCAATATTATGCACTGTAAATATATTCACAATGTCAGTTTTTGACAACCGTCCATCTAACCTGTATGTACTTTTTCGGATACCTAACTTGTTTGCTATAACTAAGTTTAACTTTGACAAAAATTTAAATAACATGTGTGTATCATAAAATCTGTGTTTTCTATGGCATCTAGATAGATAGACATAAGTTAGTTTGATATTTCAAACTCTTCATTACCCTTAATAACCAATTTTGATGTGTTTCATATATATCTCATTGTATCAATTCGGATTTAATCAAGCTTATTCCTTATCTTTGATATGTCACATAATCAGTCCAAGTAGTCGTCATTTTATAAGAATTCATCAACTTAGTTCTCTATTGGCCTACCTAGACATGAGAGAAGGATGAAGTTGTGTAGAAAAGTTGTTTTTGAATATTCTCACTATTTTCTATATGGAAATGGCATTTGATTCGATTACCACCGACCAAGAAACTACAAAAACTAAGGCAAAATACATTTTTAAATTTCTGTGGTCTCTTCTATTGTTGTGCACATTTTCGACCCACAACAATCTCTGAATTGCTCAATACCTGTAATCTGTGAAGCTCGAAAGAATAGTTTCACTTTTTGAGAACTGACCCAATTTCTAATACATTTTACGTAATCCTGTCTCATCGTCAAATGACAGTTCTTAAGAATTAAATAAAAAGGTTACCAGACTCTAGAAGCGAAACCACGACAGGTATATACCATTTTGAGTAATTTATTACCTTTTGTAAATATGGAAAAGCAGCTGGAATTTGAAACAGATTTATAAAAAAAAATTACATTCACAGAATATTCAAGTCTATTAATAAAACTCATATTATTATATGTTACAAATTTTTATTAATGTGAAGATAACGAATAAATTAAACAAATTTGTTTAATCTCGATAATCCGTTTAAACTTCAACTACCTGTTCTTTCTTAATGTGTTCTTCACCTGGTTCCCGAAATTAAGCGATCAGATTATCATTATCTCAGAAACCGTTAAATTTTTGTAACTGGATATTTTAGTGAACAATTTCTACCATAATACAGGCTGTTAAAAAAGCACACAATTCATCAATGTCATCTATGTTCTCACAACCGTTGTTAGAATGTAATTTGTCTTTTTTTTTTCATAATTGAGTTGTTTCAAGATGGAGTATTTGTTAAACCTGTAGTTTTCTTTTTATAGGATCTTTGATTATATAGTTATTTTAAAACAAATTTGGCATCTAATGTTATTGAATTTTTAATTAAGCAGAATATTAATAATGTTCACCACCACAGCCTAATTTTATATGTTATTCATTTTGTAAACTAAATTTTATCTATAATTTTTTAATGTGATGTTAATTTTATGTCGAGTGAATAAATCTAGAATCGTAGTGTTTGCTGAAGTTTTTTTTTAGTTCAAATTAAAGCTGTTAACAAGTAGTATATTGAAAGAAAAAAACATGTTACAAAAACAAGCATTTTAAAACTTTGTGATACGCGATTTGATATGTTTTAAAATTTCGAGCTACGTGAAAACCTTTGATTTTTTGACATATATAAAATATGTAAGGATATATTCAGTTAATTGATTATGTCAATTTGTATTTGAAAAATAAACGTATTTTGACAATAGCCTTTTATCAGAAAGTGTAACAAGTCAAAGAAATCAAATATTGAAATAGTTTACAAATATTTTTCGAACCACTGTATGAGAATTTTTCTATGGACTACTTGTCAACTTCTATATATGAAATTATCGCTTTAGCGAAAGAAAATTCTGAATATCTATAACAATAATACGAAAGGGTGAAAACTATTGTTAAATTATTGACAAAACAGTTGTATAGTTATTATTCATAAGCTTACACATTATTTCTGTGTCAAAAACTCTTATCAATATTTAGCCACGGTATTTCCAGACACTATTCCAAAACATATAAAGAAAGTAATATCGTTTCTGCGCATATCGAGATATTATTGTCATTTGTCAGCTGATTGTATGCTTTGAAGTCATGTGAAATAGATAAATACTAGAAAAGCGTAATCGGCATTGTATACTTTCGCAAAGGAAGATAGTAAAGCAACAGTTGCGATTAAAAACATAGGGTGTTCATCCAACAACAAAGCAGAACAAAGCCACCAGGAAGTACTGTGAAGCCAGGTTTACATCCCTATATGTTTGGTGGAGTAAACAGTTAATTGTTAATTTGGAAGGAATGAACCTGGACTACCCGATCATGCAGATTTTTATTGTGAACAATTGGATCATGTGAAGCAATCTTTATTGAAAGAATATCTGGCGGTGGTTAACAGAAAAGGCATTGTTCTGCAAGACAACCAATAGAATTAATGATTGGGGTGGAAATATTGCAATCATTTTCCTATTTGCAATAATTTTCTACTATGTATGATGTTATGGGTTGCATTTAAAATTTGAAAAGTAAATGTTTAGATTAAAACTGAAAACGTTTGAATTTACATTACTTTCCAGACCTCTCTTCAAATGAACCTATGAAAGAGCAACAAAGCGCAAAGATGTCAGAATTACTTTTTATACGTTTTATTAACAAAAGAAATGGAACAAAAATGAATATATATATATATATATATATATATATATATATATATTTATAAATTAATGCATCTAAATGTTCTTGATTTTAGGTCTCTTCTGTTTTTAAAATTGGTTTTTTTGATAGTTTTTAAAAGAAAAATAAATTTTGACGTTTCGACTTTTCTTTAACTCTTTATCAAAATATGATATTGGCATTGACAATTTGCTTATTTATATTGATCTATAGATCACCTTCATCATGAATATCAAAATAAGGACAAAATCAACTTAGAACTTTGTTCCAATAAGACAAATTAATTTTTCCTTGGTTTCCACATCTCAAATATATTAAATTTATTAGAATTTACAAAATAGAGCTGTAAATTTTACTTAAATGATTTAGATCTTTTTATAGCTTTTTCGTTCTAATGAATCTGAATCATTTCTAAAAATGATCTTTTTCGTGTATTTTCGTTTTTTTGATATTTCATGGTTCTTTAATGCAGTTCTATTTCTTTTTTCATATTGATGACCTCTTAGTCTATTACCTAAAATCAACAACATTTAGATGCGTTAATATATCAAAAGGTCTAAGAAATAAGAAATTGAAGAAATTTATTGATATATATGCGTACTTACAGCTGATCGATAAATAGGTAGGTTACATTCTTACCTGGAAAAAAAGAAAAAGATATTATTTATTTCAAATATCAATTCTATCAAGTTTACAGAGTGACTTAACAAAAACACCCCTTTCTTTGGTTTATAGATCCAATGAGAAAGTAAAATGCCATACAATGGAAGCTAAATTATAATAATATTTGGAGGTAATTCGAAAAGATAATATATAAATTAAACAATCAATTAATTATTTTATCAATATAGTTTTCAAATTGATTTCGTGGAAACTCGCTTTTGTATGGAGTTGTCGGAAAGAAAACGTAACACAATATGTTAATTATCAATGTTTATATGGCCTTCAGTTTATCAACTGTTTATACTTTTATTTTCGTCGATAATATAATAAAATAGGTATCTTTGGAATTTAAATCAAAGCAGATAATTAAATAGCATCGTTTATAGTTTACCGATAACATTGGAAAGAATTTTCTGGAATGCAATGTTTATGCCAAATATTATTATTATTATGAACTCCCTTAATAGAATAGGTATTGTATCACTATCTTGGAATGCACAAATATATCATTTAATATTCATATTAATAGCGCGCTGGATAATAATGAGTTAAGAGTTAAAAAAGTTTTACAAAACTCTTATAATGGTACAAATAGATTGAATGAAAGAAGTATTCCTATTCTGTTTATATGAAATCTGTATATAACTGGGGAAAATAGGCACTTCATCAGAGGCAAATTAGTTAAGGGAATGTAATGAGGCGTTTTAATGAATAAATGTTGACAGAAAAAAATAAATACTAATGATATGCAATGAGTGTAGTACTAAACAAAAATATTTCATACATTGCATGTTATGGCGGGTCCATATAAAGACGATATTTGTAAAGAGAATCATCTCCGAATCAAAACTGATAAAAATGATATAGAAGAAGAAATATAATTCGGAATTTAGTTGTAGAGGTACGGGATATATTTAGAGCAATGCAACTCAAAAATGTCCCTTACGCAGAAACTGAGGGAAGAGAATCATTAAATTATCTGCCAGTAAAAAATATGGATTGAATAGTTTGAGTAGAATGAGTATTAGGAAGAAACTACCTAAATGCAAATATGTCTTAAAAAAGCAAAATACATTCAAGCCAATGTCAATGCCAATTTCATATAATTTAACAATATTTGTGATCATGATTGGATTACCTGAACATATATCAGTGGTTAAAAGAAATATGGGCAGCAAAATAACAATGGGTTTCGGTGATGGTTGATTTGAAATATTAAGTTAAAAATATTATATTGCTTTAAATTATCTACAAATATCGAAACAGACTTCAAATGACGTTTAATAGGTATAAGAATACCATCCAAATCTATAGTTTTGATATGAATAGATGAGCTAGTGCGTAGCGTCGTCATGAATCTACCATCGCCATTACTTTGACCTATTGTGTACCCCGGACTGTTCACAGTCAGGTAGCAGCGACTTTGCAAAGTGAGATACCTGCCTAGAGACTATGCGGCTCTATGGGTTTAGAAATCTTGAATGTAAGTACCGTACTTTTTGTTTATGTATTGCCTTTGTGAGTGCGATAGTTGATAGTTTACCGGACAGTGTCCAGTAACTCTCCTTAGCTCTTATTTGTTCCATGAAAAACTTTTATACCAATTGGTGGAATAGAAAAGAAATCTTTACAATTGTTTCAGACCTCGAGTCTTTACCAAATTTCTAATTTCTTCTCATTTTCCCACTTTTTCATGAACATGACTTGATAGCTTTTTGGGAACCCTGTGAAAGGTGGTGGTTCGAGGCAGTCTCGTACCAGCTTTAACACAATTTTATAAGAGTCAAGTGCTTGTAGGGCTCCTCTGCTATCTGATAAGTCTCCTCTGCTATCTGATAAGATATTTGCATTGTGGTAATTACGTTGTGCGCAACGAGGTGCGCGTGTAAACATAGCATATGTTTCCGCCTGGAAAATGGAAGATTCTGAGCTAATTGGGAAGGCGATATGGATTCCTGGGTCATATATTCCTGCCTTCACTTAGCCATTTTGCTTTTTTGAGCCATCAGGTTAGAATACTTTTGAGTCTGGCTATATCTGAATTTGTCAATTGCTGTCGACTTATTATTATTTTATAGCTTTTTTGCGAAGCATAGTTTGGAAGACATGGTATTTGTAATCATATCTATTGGCACCTTACATTCCTTTAGAATGATGAGATGCCGCCGGGCTTCATGTTCTGTTCCTTGTTTGCATTTATTGCCTAGTTTATTGCTTCACTTTCTGTGAAGGTCTTTAAAGGGGGTAAGTCTGAAATGACTTGTAGTGCTGCAGTGAGACATAACCGTATCGCAAGGCGGGCAGCCCTTTGCAACTTATTTAGAGTTCTTTCCCCAATTTTGGTTTTTGTTTTGGCCACTACATGAAAGCTGCAGGGCTAGGTCGCACAGTAGATTTGTACATCCTGTTCTTGGCTTACTACTTGAAGATATTGTTTCTATGTCAGTCTCTGATCGAGCGATACCCCGAGATATTTGATATCTTATTTGATAGGAAACTGCAACTAACGATGAGAATCTTATTGAAACGATATTCACTAATCAATGCAACAAAATGATGAGGTTATTAACAGAAGAAGCGGTATATATAGAATCGTAGACATAGTACTAATTAAAATATAAAAGATATACATTGTAAGCACGAGCAATTTCTATTATATTAAAATTTGTGTAGGGTAATAAAAAATGGTAATCGGTAACTCTTTTCACGAAACTAGAATATGGCGACTAAAGCGAAAACCCACAAGTATTCATTAATATACTTGCCTATCTATTCAGGAGAACTAAAAACTGAATGAGGACATTCCCAAAAAAAGTGTTGAAGTACTGAAAAAACAGATTATTAGAACAATTTAATGGAAGAGTGGTTTTGTTTATCACCAGGACGTACAAGGAATAAAGTCTTCTGTTTCCACTGGATTTTCGAAGTAAAAGTTTCGTCGGTTATGACATATCGACGAAAAAATTCATTTTGATTGCGTCATAGATATTCAAACAGTCTTTAAAAATTTTTATACAAGCGTGCTTTCAATCTGCATCAAGGCAATCGTGGCATTCGCTTTAGCTATTCTATACTCAAACTTTCAATTGAAATATTCCAAACCCGTTCTATTGAAATATTCAATTGTTATTTCTTGCATTTTAATTAGACGATACCTACCAAGGCAAGGATTTTATCAATAATTTCTATACTAGTTATATATGACGGTCCCGACCATTGAGCATTTTACATGTTCTTCTATTTTTGAAAACATAGAACCTCTTACAAGTTATTCCAAAAGTACCAACTTTTTTATGATATAGAGGGACATCAATCACAAACTTCTCCTTTATTGATTACGTAAACTTATAGCTTAACCTGCCGCATAAATCCACTATTAGTTGCTCAACTTCCATTTCACAAGGCATGAATTGGAAAAATGAACATTTCTACTTAGATTGTACAGCTGTTTGAAATTTTAATTTGACGCACCATTAATCGACTCCACCCTAGTTTCAAGTTTTAATATTTCTGTTAAACTACTTATCAAAATAATATGTTGGTGGGCGCTAATTTTTATGATGTTTGAACATAAACGGTTTTGCAATTTATCATTTAAATATAGATGTAGTGATCTACTTAATTATGATGAATTCGAATGGAACCATTAAGGCGCAGCTTTTTGGCCGAACGCATAAATAATATTTCTAAAATCAACCTCCGAAGTTATATTATAACCGTAAGCATCATTTAGCTTTCGTAACTTTCAACTGATTATTGGCTTGGAAAATAATTATAATGTTATTCGTGAAGGACTTATTCTTTAATTGCCCACTTTATTTCACACATAATAAAATTAACGCTGCCTTTTTTATTCGCTTTCTTTATTAATATGGTTCTGATTTACAACTACCTACTAAGTCCGGTTCAAACAAATTCATTTTCAAATCAGAAAAATATTATTTTTAGTCATTCAATGATTCGAAAACTTCTAGTCGATTCAATGAATTCTGTTCAAAGAAGCCGAGTTTCTGCACAGCCTTTCCTTGAAAAAATCAATAACATAAATGAAGTGAAGCTAAAGTATAATAAATCAAAGGATAATTAGAAAATATCCGACATGGCCCCTTCTTACACCACTTGAATCGGGGCATGAAACATACATATGCATGTCTCATTATACCGAGGAGTCTGCGTTATGTCTGATCGTGTTCGCATTCAAGCTGCCTCCCTTAAGGATAATAAATCATTTTCCGTTAACAGGGATCGTAATACAAATCTTGTGAATTTCAACCTTATTCGATGAGTTAACATATTTATTCAAGATTTGAAGTCTTGATCTTACTAATAAAATGGAATTAACTAGATACTATTGCGTTCTAATAGCTTAGATCTTTGGTTCACTATTTCCAGGAACGACAAGGACAGTTTTCAAGTTGATCTCTATAATATTCAGGTAAATATATTGACTTGTAGTAGGACGGTAACTCTTTCTCACCTACATTAACTACATCAATTGAAACAATATAACAAATAGTTTACAGAATTTAATTGATCCACTAGTTCTTAGACGTGTTACAATTGAAGTTGATTGGACGTAGACCGATCAATGGATCCAAGTATATCCAAGTATAAATACGAGTAAATTTTTTTATGGAAGGAATGGTAACAATTGAATCCAAAATTGGGAAAAGCATTAAAAAAATAAATTCTGAGAAAAAACAACAAAGAATAGAAACAGCACTGGACAATACGAGTAGGGAGAATAGGGAAACTAGAAAGAGAACTTAAAACTAACAATATAGTGAATCAACCAATGGGGGATAAATAAGAAGAAAATGCGGACAAATAAAAGCGAAATTTGGGAGAATCATACATAAAGTTGGGATACAAGAGGAGTTGAAGAACATAGTAATAGTAATAAAAATATATTAATATTAATCAATTTACTGAAATTTACGAAGAAAGAGGAAATGTTACAGTCGACAAGGAAGGCCAGTGATATCTGAATAGAATAGCCTATCATAGACAGATTATTAGTAACTGAGAGAAAACAAGAATATCATACACGAAAATGGTTAATAGAAACTAGATTAACTTGTATATAAGAAATGTTAATAGATGCATACATGTGCAATAGGAAACACAAAGCAAAAAAAAAATGATATTAAAAAAACTTAAGAAACAGGAACATTCTTCGCAACACTAATAAAAAAGACGTAGCAGATGACAAAAATGTAAATATAAGGAAAGTGGCTAAATTGAGATATCGTTAAGGTGAAAATAGGTTAACAAATATAGTATGGCTAGAAAGAAAGATAATTATATTTATCTTCAAGATCACTTATATACCAATAATGTAATGAACAATTAATTATAGTACAATTCAATTTATGGAAAAATATAGTTTAATTGTGGATTTTTTTAGAATTAATGAATCTTATTAACGTTTTATGATATATTGTGATATATTTATTTTATTTGAAGTAGGTATGTGCTTTATCATCTAGATCAGTGATTCCCAAAGCTGGTCGAGATGAACCCCAAGATGTCCATGGGAAACTAGACAGTGAATAAATTTTGAACAATACACTTCATATTTTCCATTAGAAACAGAGAATATATATTTTTAGCTCAAATGAAAATGGAATATAGGATAATAATTTTATGTAATAGATATTTCAATAAATCGAAACATTGGAACCACAAGAAAACTTTTTTAATAATCGGTCCAATTCTGGAATTTGTGGTAGAAGGATAGTACAGTGGAAAGGCATGCTGAATATTTCCATTATATTGGTTATCATACATAATAGTTTGAATAACAAATTGACATTCAACATCAAGACAATAAAATCCTCAGCATAAATCGTCTTCGAATGATAAGTACGACCCCCAATAAAAATATAGACAAGAATAGTATCATTGTATCATTAGGATGTTGTCAAGGCGTTTGACGGAGCATTTCGATTGTCACATAGTTTCCTTTATTTTCGCATAAACTTTAAAGCATTTTTGAATGGAGAATTGACGGACTTTTTGAACGATATATCCGGAACCAGTTTAAAAAAATTGGTATATGTACTTAAGATGTGTTGGGGTGATGACATTTGCACATTAAAAATGACAATTAATAACACTTTTCTGGATTTATTAATATACAGTAAGCGAAATGAATCAATCCGTTTGGTTTTACCACACTGTATAGTAGTTAGTTAAAAATAAAACACAAAATCATATAATGCGGTTTTTAATGACCCTTATCAAGTAAAGCTGAAATTGAAATAACTTGAATCATCAATTCTTAATTTGAAACAATCCGTTATTTTTTGGAAATTCTGCTAAGCGATAGGCCAATATATTTTCGAGTTTAATTTCAAGAATAAATTATAGTAATTTAAAATCTTACAAATACGTTAACAGCGAATGACTATGTGACCAGCAGCTACGATGGTGTGTAATATACGATGTAGCCGATATCATACAATTTCAGGGAAATTATAATAATCATCCTCAGTTGCCTTACAAGATAATAATTTGCTGGTATCCAACTATATTATTCTACTAACATATCTGTAATACATTGTAACTCATTTTTTCGCATTGTCAAGATTGAAGTATTCAAATGGGTTAGTTAATTGCATTATTATCCTCACGCCTTTTAGAAAAAAAAATATCCGTAGCAATTTCAAATCTTGAAAAACCAGTTTCAGTTCTCAATACTATAGGATCCAAAGCAGTGGACGTTTGTGATGAAAACTTGATTAGAGCTTTTAATCCTAATGCTTCAGTGTAGTGTATATTCAAAAAAACAATTTCTGCTCAAAACATCATATGTACTGAGTTTTAGACAGAAAGGCGTGGCATGCTGATTGCGGGTATCATTTTGCTGCATTATGGTGTTCGCCCCCACCAGGCCCATAAACCCTTATTACTTCTTTTAGCTGGTAACAATTGGACTATCGCCCATACAGTCCCGATCTAGCCGACTACCATGTTATTTGGAAATAATTTTATTGTTATGATTTTATTTCAACTGGTACTCACAACATGCATCGTACATCAATTTGGAAACAAACCATGAAAAATAAATTTGTTTGCAAATATATGAAAAAAGCGAAAAAAAGTTGAATAAAACATAAAATGTAGGTAATGTAATAACCAGAGTTTTCAAGTCCTAGTTACATTATGGAATTTGGAATACTCTGTGGAAAAATATATTGAAAAATGAAAAGAGATGAAATGAAGAAAAAGCTGTCCATTTTTCACAAATTGACTATCAATTAAGTTACTTAATGGTGACAATAAAATTTTTCTAATTAAAATAATGTTTGTCAGTGAATATAGATAAGTGAAATAATGTATATCAACTTTTCGACCATTTTCAAAACATCTGCCTCTCCTTTCATTTTGACCGGATGCAAACGTTTAAACACATCTGTGTATATAAGCGAAACGCTTCAGTAGCTATAAGAAGTTTATAAAAACATTGTTGTAAACATGTTAAGTTACTTTGAAAAATGTTAACAAATTTTTCGTTTTCATATTGTATCTAGCTAAAATATCAATAGTTCGGACGCTAAGGAACAAAATCCGAATCAACTTTGCACTACATGAGTCCATGGGACCTTAAGACACAATCTGAGGACTTTTCAAGTTATGTGCCTTCCTCATTGGCAATACGATGATTTAGGTGGATTTAAACATGAGAAGCATGAGTTTTTTAGAACCATATCACATTTAAACCAATAATTTGCCTCATGAAAAAGTATAATTTCACATTATTTGAAGCTTAAAAGATGATATCACTTTTCGTAATATTTCGAAAGTTTAACTGTTGAACATACCAGTGTAATACGTGAAATTGCCCATTGATTGCGATTTGTGAAAATAATGCAATCACGCCGCTACAAGCGGTGTGCTCTTGATGCATTGTTGTAATGGCATCACTGGATGAGTGCCGAAAAGGAAAACTACTGGAGACTCTCCCACCGTGTAGAATAGCATTGAAGCAACACAGCCATCTAGCAGGCTACCAAGGAGGGCAAGCTTGGGGCAGCGCTTCATCGCGATACAAGAAATTTTTAATCCATCCGCCGGGAGTTGGGAGCACTTCCATTCGTGCGGTAGTTCTGGGTTCTAGGAACTAATTTGGACAACGAGCCCAACTATTCAAGATTCACTTGCGATCTCAGTAAAATATGGATGTAAATAAAAGTGTAATGCTCGGTTGCCTTGTACTGAACTGTGCGCGAGTGGAGATTGCGATCCGGAAATCTTGAACTGAATACCAACCATTGTCATTCTTTTCTAACTGGCGTTGTATTGTTAGATTATGTTCAGTAAAAGAGTTTGCTAAACACAAAGTTGCTATTCAAGTTAGTCTTTTTTGTTTCTGCAGGCCACTTTTAACAAACAGGTTATCATTACATTATTAGATAGTGCACCAGCAAGGTAGGCAACCATGCATAACGGATGGACGTATGGGGTGGTGGCAACCCTTAAGGTCTCAGTGAACTCATGTACCAAGTGGCGTCTAATAATCATTAAGTGCAAGATTGCACCCCTTAACTTTCGAATTACAACTGGTGCTCTTATTAATTGAACGATAAACTTACAATTGAGATCTTCTGTATATATCTATAAGATGAAGATAAACATCTTCATCAATATTTGAGTCATTATGTACCATATATTTTTAGCTTTGATAGATCAAATAAAAGAGTCCTCAACCCGCAACATCATTCAAAATTACAATAAAACAATAAAAAAAGTTCTTTAATGAATTTACCTGTCCGTACATTATAAACCTAAAAACAAGTGAACGGATTCTAATGCGGTTTTTATCAATAGATAAATTGATTCATAATGGAGGTGTGGGTCTATAAATTCCCAATGTTTTGTATAAACTTGTTGAAGTATCAGGATAATGTCGTAGAAATGTCGTGAAAAGCCAAGCGGCTTAATCGAAAACACTAATCCCTATGAGATATATAACAAAATAATACATTCTGGAATATTTGCAGATCTACAAACAGTTGCGCAATGGCATGCATCTATCTTTTAAGGATAGCTTTTAAACTAATTCTATCTAAAAAATGGTCACGTATGATGAGGTAATGGGAAAGTTATCTATAAGGATACCGAATCAATCGTTGCCAACTTAAATACGTTAGTTACCTTAAATATACATACAGATTATTATAACATATTTAAATCGATATTTTAGATGGTTTTTCCCACCGATGACGGGACGCAGTTAATGACACGTGAACAAAATTTGTCAGTTTTATGTATAGTTAGGCTAAAGTAAAAAATATATTGATTTGATGTTAGTTCAATTCATAATATTCACTTTATATATGAATATTATACAGTATATTTAATAAGTATTGTAACTTGTTAATATTTTGATCTATATTAGGCTTAAAAAAATTACGCCATCCCCATAATTCTATTGGATTTATACAAGTTGCATATTCACTCTAAATCAATACTTTGTATTTTTTTCGTTTTTACAATTATTATAATTCACAAATACAACCTTCAAAATCACATAATTCTACATTTAATCATTTCAAAGTTATAGTTTTTTATGTCATCCATTAGATTTATGTTGTTATCGGTGAAAAGTATCTATTGTAATTAGGTGCCCTACGTTTACCGAATGGGATAGATTCTTATGGTGAGAGTTTATGGTTTACCGAAAACCATTTTATTGCAGGTCTTCTTTCAGCAACATGACGCATAATCACATATTGCTGTCGCACTATATGGAGTTTCTACACGAGGCTGAGGTTGATATTTATAAAAGGAATCAACTGTAATGAGCTTTCAAAAAAGTTCGAAGAACTAGAATAATAATGCCGAAATATACTGGACAAATTGAATTGTCTTCTCCTCGGCATGTTAGCATGAACTAAAAACTTTTATGTGGCTGATGAGAGGAAATAATAATATTATCCAACATTTAGAAATTGAAACACTATTATTGTAGATTCATAATTTAACGCGTATGTAACTTTTTTAATCAGTTTATTATTTTTAATCCAATATAGTACAAGACCAAGTAAGTTAATGGCACCCATCCATAGAGATTGGCATCAGCTGTATTAAACGTAGCTTTTCCATCATTTCTCCCCTCTTTATCATCACGTTCTCTTCGTACCGTATAAAACTTAGGTCAAGCCCACTTGATGTCGGTAACGGATTTTTAACATGCAAGCTCCATCGCCAACGTCATAGTATAGAACCAGGCCCACCGTAATCTTATTATCTTAATTTCGCTTGTTGTAAAGTGATTATATCAAATTAGACAACTTTAGTTTCTTTTTGAGTTATTTATCAGAGAAAAGTTCGGCAGCGGTAACGAAGATAGTCACGATGATTGAATAAGAAAAAAATTTGATAAAAAAACTGGGGAACAGAGTAATGTATAGAATTATAACACCCTTTTTATTATATAGCAAACAACCGGAATTATAAGCTATGATACACTGAAAAAAATAATTACGAATTGTTTTTAGAAATAGAAAATCTTTTAGCAAGTAATTCTAGATCAAGTGGGCAAGTTTTTGTGACAAAATTCGTTTGTACACGTTAAAAAACACGCTCACAGTATTCATGTTCCAATCAATTCACTAAATACTACGTCAATTTCCTTCACATGATCAAATTTCAGATAGTTTCATCGGTCGGAAAAGTGATGATCGTTATTTGAGAATGTGTCATAGACTGTCTTCAAAGTACTTCTCTATCAGGACAACGCACCTCGGAAAATTATAGACAAAAATGTCTTGTTTCTTCATTAGGCCAAAAATTACCAATCTTATGGAATAGTTTCAGGTACTTCCTCTTAATTGTTTTTCTGTCAGAACATCTTTTCAATTTCAGTTGTACTCATAATAAAAACCATATCAGAGACAAGAGAATAATTACTGTAGGAATAAGGAAACTTTTATCCAACAAGCAACTTGTTTGTTCCAGACAGGAATCCTTAGTATTTGTCATAAAGTACGTCCATATGAAGTCTGGTCGCTAGTGTTTTTTTATAACTAAATTATTATCAAATACACATGATTTTTTATCGTTTTCATGACACTGGAACATAAGAATGACCTGAATAGTTGTTATTGAAGCAAGTTTCTGATAACTCATCACGAAAATAAAATTTCTAACCTTCTAACCTGTATATAATATAAAGGCTTTTCGTGGAAGTCGAAGCATGCGGTTTAATACGCGGAGGCGTCTTCTGTAACAAAAACAATGCCTTATTCGGAAGAAGTTAAGACTAAAGGCCGAACTGCTCTATAATGGAAATAAATTTCTATCACTACCTTTAGCTTACTGATCCCATTTAAAAAAACATACCACATTATAAAGCTAGTGCTAGAAAAGATAGAATACAGCAAACACCAATGGTTAATCTGTGAATATTGGAGTTGTTGCTTCGGTTTTAGGACTCCAATCTGTTATACGGTATATTGTTCTTTTTTATGCGAGTGAAGTAGCCGAGAGAGAAATGAACATTATGTAAGGGCAATATATTTTTCAAGAACTTATTACGTTACGGTAAAAAATGAACCTTCAGTTCATCCCGAGAAGATAATATCACCACTTTTACACATCAAATTAGGCCTAATCAAAAATTTTGTAAAAGCCCTGGATAAAAATAGAAGTGGTTACAAATTTAACAAAATCATACTTCTTTGAGTGACGCGAAAATAAAGGAAGGCGATTTGTTGAACCCGAGGTCAAAAAATTAATCAAAGATCATTCCCGCCTAAAATAAAAAAGAAAGGGAAGCTTGGATAGCGTTTGTCAAAGTTACCGAAAACTTTTTGAGTAACTACAGACCTCATAAAAAAATGCTCAATGCAAATTATGAATGTAATATGAAAATACACTTTTTTTATTTTTACCTGGAGTTTTTTCCGGAAGATATGAGCGCATTGAGTGACGAGTATGGAGAGTGCAGTGCTTTCATCAAGATATCGCCACAATTGAAAAGCGTTACCAAGGAAAATGGAAACCAGCAATACTTTTGGTCTTTAATTAGCTCGACACTCCGAATATGTAAAACGGTCTGAGAAAACAGGTTTATTTAGTGCTGATAATAAAATTGTAGTTATAAAAACATATATATATATATATATATATATATATATATATATATATACTGACGCATCTCATAACCTAGTCCACTGAAAAAATTATAAGTTCTGTGATGCCTAGTCTAATTATATCGATTTTCCCACATTCACTGTAAACGTCCACTATTATTTGCTGTAAAACAAATATTAAACGTTGCGTTTTTAAACTTAAAACATATGCTCCATACTTTCTAAAACAGTTATATTTTTCTTCTACCGCTATTTCTCGGTCAGGCCAGGTAACTATGGGACCACCCAGTTATAATTTTGTTTCATTCTATGCTGTTACATAGTAGTAGAACATCAATGAAAAGCATAGTTATTTGAAATAATTTTCTAGCTAATAATGTACCAATCTAAAATAAATGTTAAAGAACACCCGGTAACGATGCAATGGCTGAAAGCAGCCAGCATCAAGCAGTTGGTTGGTTGTTTTACACATGGTTTGGCCTTTGTAATCATTTATTAGGTTCTGTTTTTATTCATACAACATTATTACACGCAGATTAAATCTGCAGGAATATCTTGATGTATAATTTCTTGATTATGGATATTATCAACAAAATCTGTATACTTTCTTATAATTGTATCCACTTATTTAGAAACAAACTAACAATATAAGGAGATAGAGCATACTTTGTAACAGAAAAAACATCCTATATGTACGAGATTATAACAATTAAACTCAATTAATGTTGAGTGCGGATATGTGGTTATTCTCAATAAAAAATTTTTAATCAATAACTATCTCAAATGATACCCTTTCTTTGTCATGGAAGTTAGTTACAATCATGAATATATTTTTAAAATATAACCAATACGTATATACAAGGGTTGCTACTTGAGTTTAGAGATGGACAAATAAAAACAGATATTTATAATTGGATATGACTTATTGTTTTGTTTTTCAAAATAATCTCCATTAAGATCAATATACTTTTGCATGCGTCTGAACTAATTTTCGAAGCATTTCTTCCATTTCATTGAAGCACCTCCAAAACATGTGATTTAAACGCATCAACCGCTCCTCAGGTATAGAAAAAAATGTTGACATTGGAATTAATTTTTTATCTGAGAGGATAAGAAGAAATTGAGTGCCAAACAAGGACTGTACGGCGGATGACCCATAAATTCGATGTGATGTGTCAGAACTCGCATTGTCGTTGTGGAGAATGATTCGCCTTTTGCGATTGATTTTCCTGATTTTCTCGAATACTTCTGGCAAAAAATCCTGGTGTACCATTCAGAATTAAATGTTCTATGTTGCTCCAATGGGTAGTAGCGACAACAGGCGACCATGTGCTTCGTGCGTTGGATTTGTTGGATTTGGCTCGTCTCGAAAGACCCATATAGTCTATTGTTGTTTAGTGTCGGATTCATATGCATAAATCCTTGATATATCGCCTGTCGCGATATTATAGACGTCTTTTGAGTAGTACGATGTAATTTTTTCAGCATTTCTTTGCACCAATACATTCATACAATGCTGAATGTATGCAAGTGGTAACGCCCAAGTATGCCTCGATCTCACTGTATGTCACATAACGATGTTTACGAAATTCATCCTGTAGTGAAATACAACGTCGATTGAATTCGGGAAACCAGCCAAACACAGTAGCCTTTTATGGCCTTATTACCAAATTCGACGATAGTTGATCGGCACACTGTTGTTGGTTTAATTTACGTTGAAAGTGATAGAGAGTTATCCCGATTCAATTCCATTTTTTCTCAAAGTTTCAAGTATTTATAAACAACTCAAATAGAACTCGTATGACATCTTGTTTTGAGTACGTTCACCATTAAAAGTGTCAATCTTTAATGTCAAATTTCACACATTCACTTCAGTGTTGCCATATCTCAAAACTCAAGTAGTAAACCTCGTATAAGTAGTTGTTTGCTTCTGACATTAATAATCTTGTGAGTTTGAAATGATAACACATACTTCTGTCCTCTCAAATCTTGATTAATAATCCAAGTTAATTATTTATCGTGTTTTTTTCTAGAAAAATCTTAAAATTATGCTTATAAACAAATAAAAAGGGTACGATAAGTGACCGTTATCCTCTAGAAGGTCACAAACGTTTGAGAATTATTATATCTCAATCATTTAAAGCGAATAGTGTAGTTTTATTGTGATGAATTAATATAGGAATAATAGGAAATAACTCATTTGAACGTTGTAATATTTTTGAATCAAGCTATATCAAGCAAAATAATCTAGTGTGGTTTATCATAAAAACCAAAATCGTTCGTAGCATTCAAAATTCGCAACTCTCAAATAAATTCACAAACCTCATTGATCATTTTTTCAGCCTGTTCCAGATTTTTTACTTGGGGACATGATTTTTGTTTTTCATCAATATTTTGCACCAAATAGAAAGCATTTTCAATAAATATCATTCGGCATACATTCATTCCAATCTGGATACGAAATAAAATGAAACTTCATAAGCTTATTAATTGTTTTAAAACTTTAAATAAATGAAAAAGCTGAAGTGAAAGCTTTAGGCACAAGGTCTCTGATCACATTAAATATAATTATAAAATATATATTTTATCAAAATAATCAAGTTACAATGATTATTTATAAACTAGACTTAATTGAAAACTATTTTGTATCAAGTGATT
Source organism: Diorhabda elongata (assembly GCA_026230145.1). Classification (NCBI taxonomy): domain Eukaryota; kingdom Metazoa; phylum Arthropoda; class Insecta; order Coleoptera; family Chrysomelidae; genus Diorhabda; species Diorhabda elongata. The sequence goes on along the minus strand of CM047929.1, from coordinate 26,749,398 downwards.
AATTTATTCTCATTATTTTATATTTCCTCAGTATCTGTACAGTTTTCACGATCTAGCAACGTTGTACTCGCTCTATGATGCATATCAATACCGTGAGACATTTAGATTATATTGTAACCTTAAGGTCTTGAGGTCTCCGGCAGGCTCTTCCAAAGAAAATGGTATTCGGTCTGAATATTAAAGAGATGACAAAAATAAGAAGTACTTATGAATTGAAACTCTCAAACTTATGGAAATGGAGCTTTTAATAGGAAAGGGATAGTTGTATGTGTGGAGATGCAGTCGTTGATGATATACAAAGGTGTTGAAGGCTTAAATTTTTCTTTAAATATCTTAATCTTGAAGCTGCAGAGCAGCGAATAGGAATGTATAATTTTATCACAAATTTACTGATATTCACTTGTTATTGCTTCAGATACTAGGTGTAAGAGGAAGGAATAATCTATTAAACTTTTCAAATAGAGGGCAGGTCAACTATAAATAAATTTATTCCAGAACTTCCAGAAATCGGCTATAAAACAGAAATTACTACTGTGTTACAATAATTAATTAACGATAATGGAAAAACATTTGATAAGACACGTAATCCACTGATTGGCATGCTACAACATCCACCACAACTACCTTTGGAAACTCACTGAAAATGTCTCATCCTACATGTACTTTATTGAAAACACAAGAATATATAACTGTTCCATGCGAATCTCCAATTGATTTAGTAGCTGCTTTCAAAGTATGCACTAATGACAAAAAAATTCTACCACAAAATTTCAATTTCTGCATTTGATCAAGTTTTGCCTTTCAAGTTGTAAGGCTGATCTCAAGCATCGTCGCTACCCGTAGATTATTTCATCTTTAATAGAAACCGTTTATAATACTCAGAAGCACGTCGACTTTACAATTCAAAATGACGCGAAAACTTACATGAAAAAAGAGTAAAGTAGATTATGAAATAATTCAGATTACGTACCAAAAAATTCCCATCGCACATTTACAAAAAAACAGTGTCACAACTACATACATTCTCGTTTTCAGTTAATATGTTGACATGATAATGCATCTGTTGTTTTCCCTGTCATACATCAGAATGTTTTGTTATGAAAATGGTCGTAAATCAAGTAATAATGTGGTTGGTATATATAAAATAAAAGAATACACACACACAATAGAGAAACTCTTCATATATTACATTTCTGCTAATGTTGCTGTACAAACTATAGCAAACATAAAAGTTCCATATAACACAAAAATGTCGCGGTAGCGAAAACTGAAATTGATAAATCGACCCCAACCTAGCTAGCCGTGAGCAAAGCGAAACGAAAAGCAGTTGAAAATCATTCGCAAACCGCCGCAAACCGCAATAACATAACAAACATCACCACAATAATAATTCAATTTTAATAATTCTATTAGATTAAATTTTTTTCTTGTTCACTATACGCACCACAAAAATATATATACAAGAATATTAGAAGCAGCGACGGCCGTAATTTCATTATATTTAACCTTTTCAGCCTTAAATATTAAAAAAGTTATGGATATTTCAGCTATGTCTACTTTGTAATTTGACATTAATTAACCAGAATTTATTATTAAAATTGATATTTTTCCAGAGAGGTGGTACATATACTACTATGGTTTTAATTTGGTATAAAATTGTATCACCAAGTATAAATTCACAAAACCAAACTTTTTCCAAAATAAGAAATTTGTCGGAAAACATGGATCTCCTGGGTTTGGTATGCCAAACTTCTAAATAAATTAAGATCGTACGGTTTGTTACCCTCGCTCACCGACTAGCTTAGTAGCTTCCTCAAAGACTCATCCACCCAAGTCCTTATCGATAGACACACCGCAGAAAGATTTGAGGTCAACGTTGGCGTTCCCCAGGAATGCATCTCATCATTGACTTTCTTCCTCCTGTACATCAACGATCCACTTGACAGAACTGCAGACCTGATATTTAGCTAACACTCATATCCCTAGGCAGCAAAACATCAACTCTACCAACCAACCTATTTTGAAATCATTCTGGTGTGAGGTGGAAATAATCTGATTAAGTTCAATGTGGCAAAGACCCAGGTTGCTGCTTTTACAAAGAAGTATGTCCTGTCTAGACATAAAACATCAACATCACCGCAATTCACGTGCTGGGTATTGAGGTTGACAGCAATATGTCTTGGCTTAGACAGGTGGGCGATTTTGCTAACGCGGCCTCACAAAAGCTTGGAGCCCTCTTTAAAATCAAAAAACTATATATTCCACTTCCAATTCTCTATACGTTTCACTGAAGATGAAATACTGTCAGCTTGGAAGCAATAAAATATCTGACTTTGTCTCTGATTTTATTTTCTAAAATATATTGTTATACTTGGTCTACCCTTAGCAACATTACTTAAGACTATACGTGATATGTGGAAATCGTATAAAGTCAGACATATCGGCCAATGTGAACTATCTCTGCTTTCTATGAAGTATTACGAAATTTTATTACACGATAAGAATCTATAACCATTTAAGCATATAATAATGATTTCGCACGATTTCTTAAAGGACCGTCCTACTATCACAAATTTGGCAAACTTATCTACGGAAAGCATAGATGGGTGTTCACAAACTGATGATATTTACCCTAGAGCATTTAACAAACTAGGTCACGATTTTTTGTGATGAAACTATTTCTGAATAAATTAGTAAGCTCCTATTTTTTCCATTTGAACGATTATTTTTTATTCTTCAAATATGTCCTCAAAATATCCAGGTATTATACTTTTCCACATTTCAACTTTAATATCAATAAAGTTGGATTTCTACATTAGTGTTTTCGCTTAAGTTCGATTTCCTTTTATTTATCTTTTTTTCATTCTTATGCTTAAATGTTACTCCAAGGCAATCAAAACTGTCGACCCTTTAAACTATTTTTCTGGCTGTCTCATCTCTATATATTCTGTTTTCTTTGTATAAATTTTAAGGCATTCTGTTTCGCTATACTTCCAAATTTATCATTACTCTTTATTATAATATTTAAGTTCGTACTTGATATATCTTTCGTATTTATCGTTCCTTTCTCATTCTCATAACATGGCCAAATATTCTGTCTTAATTTTGTTTTAAATTGATTTAGTCTCCTATTTTTTTAGAAATTTCATTACTGTATTTTGCCTTTTTGTTCCTGAGTGAGTATCCATGTCTCCAATCCGTATGTCAATATGGGTATGGTTACTCTTTTAAATACTTTTGTTGTTATTTTCTTTTATATTTTCTTTTTGGGTTGAAACTGTATCTTAATTGCGTTGAATAATATTTCAGCTACTCCAATTCTCTTGTTCCAGTCTTCAATCTTTTGTTAGTGTCATGCCAAGGTATTTGAAGCTTTTGACCTGCTCATCATCAACATCAAATTAACTAATTGGGGTGAAAATATCTCAGTATTCTGGAATTAAGTTATATACATTTAGTATATATCAATTAGGTAACAGTTGATTACTAGCATCGTTTCGAAAAACATATTTATTTCGTGGCCTATATGTTAAGTCATTAACAGCTCTAATCATGATAGTTAGCTCAATGGGAGGTCCTAGAACTGACATGAATTAATTTTATTATATTATGTTATAAATACACATTGTCTACTTTTATTATTTATTGTTGTTTAATATGGGATATTAAATGGGTGTACTATTAAAATGGTAACATTTGTTTGTATTTTACATGATATTGAACCAACCCATATTGTTAATATGACAGAAAAAAATTACCGAAAAGGATTTAATATTTTTCTGTACACGCCCCCATGATAGTAAACTAAAATCGCAGGAACATATTGAAATAAGCGGAGGATGTCTGCTATTAGGGAGAAGCTCATAACTTACTATTAAAAATAATGTGCAAGAAGACAAATAATCTGGTACGGTTAACAACAAAGTGTCTGTATTAGTTGAAGTGTAAAAAATCGTATATTAAGGAATATAGTCAACATCCCATGGTATGTTCGCAATAAAGATCTATACGGGATCCCCAAAATAGAAATCAAAGCTGTAATTAAAAAGATTTCTTAAGGTCACGATGAACAACTCAATAACCATATCAACAATGGAATGTTGGAATACCTAGATAATACCGACACAGTACACATGCTTAAATGCACCAACGCTTTTAAATTGTTGTGAAAAGTGATAGTTGCAACCCAGTTCAATAAATTGTTGCCACAAAAGTGCCCATGAACTTCAATTTCTTAGTTGGATCATAGGAAATACCTAAAACAGTAAAGGACTTGATCTGGCGAATATCCTCGGCATCTCCTCTTTGTGCGGATCTTCGTAATCTTCTGCCGCCTCTCTTATTCTACTTAAGTAAATATCATAAAAAGTTTCATTCTCTATGGAATGACACTTCTGTTTGAGTTTCTCCTTTTTCTATACATACTATACAACTATGACGAACGAAATTAGGATATCGTGTTTTGGAAGGTACGTCAAGTAACCCAACAGTTGTAAGAAACTCTTAGTAGACTACTCATAACATAATAATAATAACATTTACATTTTGTTTGATGGGAATCGGTTTGAAGCTTAAATGTATGAAAAATTCTTCAACGCATCGGATAAAATCACCTCCATCAGCGATGTTACCAAGGGAATTTCGCAAAATACATTTTTACATCATAATGTAACAACAGATTTGCAGCTAGGATGGATTTGAAATTGGAGTAACGTTCATCAGTTGTCATTTCCAGCTTCATTATTTTGTATATTTAATTGTCCTTATTTTATCATAAAAGATGGTTTTAGTAAAATACAAATATATTAATATTAATATAAAAGAGAATCTTTTAAAAATGTTATTAATTTGTTTCATGAAATATTTTAGTGGAAAATCTAAATGAAAAGAATTTCCATATAGGAAACCGACCTGTCAGCGTCCGTATAAATTTGTAGGGTGCCAGAGAAATTAATTAGATGCAATTTAGCATTACACATTATCAATTGCCATTATCATCATGTAAAGCATGGCGGTGTTGTTTGTGAATTCTCAAAGGACATTTACAATCAATTTGTTAGACCCCGTACTACCAGTGACAAAAACATGGGGCAGTGCTCGAGTGTATATTTATTGCACTACATGAGTGAATTCGGCGTGTATCGTTTTAACAGTTTTCAACTTTCATCTTATACGAATTCATTTTATACATAGGCAACGAAGGTTGTTGGAATTTGCGAATACAACGGAATTTGTATGTACTACTTCCGAATCGAATTTTCCTCACAGCGTTGATTGAATTCACAGCTTCTTTTCGAATAATATAAATTAGAAATATAATTTGAAACTATACAGGGTACGTCTCCGAAAACAAAACAAAATGATTATCTTGAAAACCAAGCAGATCTTCAATAATTAAGTGGATCTTATTATGCACATCTTTTAGTTGAATAAACATAATTTCTATATCTATAACGATTAGGCCTGCTTTTCAGTATTTCGTCATTCAAGTAGAAAGTGAACATGGCTCAGGAAAGTTAAAAAATATTATTCGAAAATCGGAAAGTATGCTAGTAATCTGTAATAAATAAAATCATACCACTGCAAATCCACTGGGAAATAAAGTGGAGGCGCATTAGAAATAGAACTGTCGCGATTAGAATAAAAATGCTAACAAAATTATTCGGAGTGAGTCAATACAATATTGGGCGAATTAATCTCATTCACGAACTTGATATAAGCTCAGTTCTACTTTTTACCATATAGTTTAACCGGGAGTAGGGATTTGATATCAATCGAGGATACAGTTGATCCAATGTTAACAGAAATAATCGAAATTGGTAACCAATCAGATCAGATTAGGTGAGTGTAAAGGCGGAGAATCGACTTTGTTGACTCTTTGACCTATAGATATATTGTGTGAGTGTTTAGCAATGACTTTATCTGTGTACCAAACCTCTTCTGGTTTTAGCAGTGAATGTAAGTACCGCAGCCTTTGACGATGGACAGTGGTAATTCATAGGTCCTTGCTTGAAGAAAGTACTTATTGGTTCCAATTAGTAACATGAGAAATGTATTCGATTATTTCTGAACTGCATTTTCCTAATCTATATTTCTGTTTTCGTCCTTTTCTCCCACTTGTTTATGATGGTGGCATATTTTGATGTTTTTTTGATGCGACTTTCGATACGCCGTTTAAAGGATCAGGTTCGATCACATAGATTTGGCAATCTACTAACCTCCAAGATTGCTACAGGAAGAAGAAATACCACTGGGAATATGCTATTAAATCAAACGAGAAAGATTTCGAAAAAATTTACTAATCGCATAACAAAGAATAACACCAATGTAAAGATTGCTACCTTCGTGGAACTAAGAATTGAATCATTCTCCAAATAGTTTTATCTCCAAGCTTTTCGGTGACCCTCAATGAATGAATAATTCAAATCTCCATATTTAAAGCTTTCTTCTAATGAAACAGTGACATTATTTTACGAAATCACTTCCGAACTTATTTCAAATACCTACATTGCTAGGTACCTCTATAGAGGTTTATTTATAATGATTAGCAAAATGTCTTTGTTACTCTATCGCTATTGGAAATTTCGTTATCAATTCCTAGATTTATTCCAAGTAATCTCCAGCACAAATTTCTTCTTTCACTAATGTGGTAAGTTTCTAAGATCATGTTTTCCATAACCTTTTTTTTTAAATAGTCTAAATTTCCAAATAATAGTTGCCGTTCTCAAAATACTCGTTTACCTATACAGAAACTTCTTCATCTCATGAAAATGTTTTTGTGCAAGTGGAACTTTGAGATTAAGAAACAGGGCAAAGTTGCAGATCTGGTGAATACTGAGAGCGGTGAACCAATTCGTGAATTGGTCGCAATCGCTTCTCCGACCAATTAAATTGTTTTTGGCTTTTTCGGAGCAAGTCCATTCTTTCCAATCGTCAATCTTGACGGTTTTTACGTTTCAGGAATGTCGTGGTGTATCCAGGTTTATTTATGAATTTATGAATTAATTATGAATCAAGGCGAAGAGACCGATCCGTTCGCTTAAGCCGCATCAATAAATATTTTCTCCAATCTTAAACAGTGGTCTAGTATCATTTGGTGAACTATTTCGATGACATCAATGGTTGTCACAGTTATTGGCCATCGCTCGTTGTCAAACAAGCTGATACGAACATGTATGAATTCAGCTGCACAAAATTTTACTGTCATGAATGATGGTGCAGGGTCTCTGTACATAGTGTCTAGCTCCTCTTCTATTTGCGTTGTGTATTGGCTTTCAGAAAGAAATATTTAATGATAGTTCGATAATTAATTTTTCTGATCTTTGAAAAATCTTCACAATAACTCACTTAAACAATTGTTAAATAGAAATTAAGCGTCCGTAACGGCTGAAATCAGAGTGAGATCTCTCAACAAGTGCAAGCGCAAATTTACTTATATTTATAATTTTGGACTTCTTCAGTTTGAGATCAGAAACTTTTTAGACAACCCTCGTAATTATTAAACAGAGTTTTTTATTTCTATAAAAAAACGAGCAAATCATTCTGGAGCATTGAAAAGTATATCGCAAAACAACAATAACCTATACCAAGTTCGAAACTTTGAAAAACATTTTAAGCACTAATATAAACAAAATATGTAAAAACCGTAAAATTTGCAAGACAATCCTCATCCAACGAATGGTTACGATAGGAATGAGTGAAATTCTTAGGGAAATATGGTGTTATTTCCAGTAAAAATTACGTTTTTCGTTATTAATAGATACTGTTTGTGCACTTTTAACTCGCCACGGTCCTAACATTGAAATATGATTTTTGTTGTTGTTCCAATAAGACAACCACTCTAGTCAAAGTTTGTATAATTAACAAGTAAAAATAATATTTCAACATCTGGAACGGCGCGAGATTAAAAGCGCACAAACATATCCGGCTCGAAGGACCAGATATGTTTTTATTAAACTTCACTATTTTCATTGTAAATAGGTAACCGATATCAGTTTTCATAAGCAGTTAAAAACGTTATTTTATTCTTATGCAGAGTTTGCACGTAACAAGAAAATAATGAATGAAATCAATAGAATCCACATTTGAAATTTTTAATTTATATTAAAACAACGAGTAGTTTAAACGAAAGTACGATTTTTGGCCTATAAATTATCTCTCAATAATTCTATCCATCAATTCATGTTGATTATTTTAATCAGAATTAAACATTAATTTGCAATTTAAATTATCAAACGTATTAGTTTTTTTACACAAAATTAATATGCCGATACTTCAACTTTGTCTACACTAATCTCTGAAATGTGTAGGTTCAGTTTATTCAATTAATCCCATCTAATTCAGATGAGCACTACACCAACTTTCGCACGAACATTCCTGCTGAACATTGCAGGATGTAGTGGTGCAAACACACGATGGATCTAACGTTTGCGCCAACATTCACCTTCCAACGTTGGCGGAGCATTGGAGGAAGCTGAACGCACGCAGCACTGAAGAATAAATAAGAAGATAATCATTTCTTAAAACGAATCGACCCATCCTATCTGAAGAATACAATACAATTGTATACATACATACATAGAAGAGTATGAAAAATCTATCTTAAATACTGCCGCAATTGTGTGCACTGTATAAACATATTTGAATAAAATTGAAGAATTAAATTTACCTAACGAAATAAAAACGTGGCAAAAAGTGATGATCATTATACAACAGATATTAATTATTTTAAAATAAACTGGATGATTCGGGCAACTTTTGTTTTTCTTACATATATACAAACGTATCGTTCACACGCAAGAGGAAAATAAGTGTGTGTAGTTGTACCACAAGTGTATGTTTCAACTTCATTCCAATGCTGGGTATTTCTTTCATGCGAATAAAAAAAACTAACTTTCCTTGACTAAAGTTCCAATGCCAACGCTGGAAGCAAAACTTTCGTCGAATGGCATGCGCACTAAGACCACTCCAAGAGCATCCATTCATGTCAGCGTCCAAGGTGACAAGCATTACACGTATCGTGTAGTACCGGCTTAATACGAATAATTCCAGTCCATTACAATAATTGCAGGAATAATTATTATATAATTTTCACATAAATACATACATTTGAACCTTCATATTGAAAATTCCACGTTAGACACATATATCATATATTTGAGATAACCTCTACTTAGATACCTTTATTCCCAAATAAAATTAATTAATCTCGTTTTGACTACGAAAACCATATTCATTTCTCAATTAACATTAACTAAAAGCATGCAATGGCGCTTTCTCATGTCTGAGTATCATTCGAAATATCCTCTACTCGTTATTAAATTTGGATTTAATTTTTAACAACCATCAACATTTTTTTAGGTATAGTAAACCAGTATGAAGATACAGATCCATTCAAAGAGTACTTAAGATGGATGATTCGGAAAGCGTTAATAACGAAACAGACTGATAATTGTTATGTAGAATGCGAATGCGAATAGGACCTATTCCTTGAACAGTAATCCTGTTCGTACTGTGGTCAGAATTATCCTGTTGATTAATACAGAATAATCCTTAAACTTTCTGTATGTGAAAGGCGAAATTATTCATTTCATTGACGTGAAAGAAGAGAATATGTACTTAAAAAACAAACAATTTAATCCTTCAATTGCTCATTAATTTTTTTCGTATTGCTTATATTAAAAGAATTAGGTTTTGTTGTTATTTATCTAATAACTTTTCAATAGCTGAAATTTGTGAGTGCGTACTAACAGTGATTATGGGAGTTCAGTAGACGATACTTAGAATTTAGAAAATTGCGAATGTTTTGGAAACAAATTCTCAAATATCAAATTATTTTTTCTTGCCAAAGAACTGAACATAAACAAAAAATAAGCAACAATTAGTATTAATTAGTTTAAAATAACAAATAATTCAGTGAGTAGAAAAAATAATAAGGATTTCTGCAACAATATTAATAAACTTACAAAGTAAGGAAAGCTAGGAAATGCGTCAGAGAGAGATGATAAAGCTAGTTAAATGATCAAATATATAGATAAAAAGGAAATGAATGAATCAATAGTATTACTAAACAAAAGAAATTATAAAAACTACCTCGCTATATCAATAACAAGCATACCAGCAAAAATAATGACTAGAATAATTGAGAAAAAAATAAGAAGTAAGATTGAACAGACTTTAGATGTGGAAGAAGCACAAAGAACTTCACAATTAGACCAACAAGTGAGAAATTGATAAATAAAAAAGAGGTGATTCATCATGTTTTATAGATTTTAAAAAAGCCGTTGATCAAATGAAAAGAGAATATACTTAAGATGATTATTATGACAATGAAATACAAGCAAACAATAATAATAGATAAAACAATGAAAAGAGCATGGAGTCAGATCTAGAAATTTTACAAAGAAGCTTGGAGTATGAAATCAACATATATATATATATATATATATATATATATATATATATATATATATATAACGGAATTCGCAGATGATATCGTATTGGTAGCTAGATCGATCGGAAGAAGATCTACGCACAATATGGAAATATTAAATACAGAAATGAATAAAATTAATCTAGAATTAAATTCGAACACAATTAAAAGCATGATAAAAACAAGAGAAGATAAAGTACATTGTAAAAGATATAGATATCTAGATGCAATAATAGAAAGGAATGATAAGCTAGAGTAGAAAATAAATGAAATAATAGTAAAAGTAGATACAATATTTAGAAGAATGCAAGAAAAAACGAAGAATCAAAAAAAACTTGCGGTACATGGACATGAAATCAAAATCATAAAGATAAAGGGAATGAAATGGGAGAAAATAAAAGAGCAAACAGAAAATATAAAGACATGGAGAAGAAAGTTTATGACATGACACCCAAAGAAATAGCCATACACTGCACGGTGAGATGGCTTAGGAATAAATAACAAATTCACATGTAATAATACAAGTAACTGGATTACAAACTATCTCACATATACAAGAGACCATAACTAAGAAGACTAAACATAACGCATTCATTTAGGAAAATTTCAATTTTCATAATTAATGGCTGTTAAAGAGGAGGGTTAAAGCTTCTTCATTTTTTAATCGTCCTTTGGCTAGGTATAAAGTTTGGGTAGTGTGATGAAAGTGTGGAAACTAATACTTCTAAGCAGGACATGAAAATAAAAAATTTTGGAAAATAAACATCAAAACGTGTTATATATAAAAATATTCAGCTGGCATTGTGGACCTCAACTCAACAGACAAAATGCACTTCATTTAGTTCTCTTATATAGTATTTGAAAAAATTTTCACGTCTTAACATTTGATGTCAATTTTTTCTCGAGTGATTAATACCCTGGAAATAATTTACGATCTGTTATTCCATTGCTTGCCAACAATGAGAAACTTTATTACTATGAGGCAACTAAACAAATATTATTCTGGAGGCTGAACTAATTTAATTTTGCATTTTAATCAAGATATTAGGTGAAAATAATCAAACTCTAAACGTTTCTCAGTAAGTTATTATCTACAGTAAATCGAATTGGCAAACCAGTTTGATAAAATATTATGCAGCGTATCCCTTGAAGTTCTTTCTCCATCACAATAGGGATACATTAAAGCGTAACCGATTAAAGCATACCTCTTCCGTTACACATTATACCTCGGTTTTAACGTGTCAATTAACCATCGTATTAAAATTCCTCTTAAAACTATCATTGGACCACACACAGTGCACAAAATTTGAGGAATTTCTTTTTCGGTTTACCTTGTAACGAAATCTTAAAAAGTCCGAGAGAATGTTAATTATCCACATCACTTAATATATTACACTCACTTGAAAAAAGGAGGTGACAATTTCCGCGCGAGTGTCGTACATTAATTCGCGATAATCGCGCTAAAATAAAACATAAAACAAACACTTACGCGATTCGAAACCGAACTGTCAAAAATTGAAAAGTGCGACTAGTAGGTTTCTATCGGTCTACAGACGGTTTGCACAGTGAACCTAAACGCGGATTGGTTGAATGGATTGTAATAGTACTGGCAGGCTGTCAGCGTTTCAGACATCACTATACGGAGCGCACGCACGGTCTTCATCCCTCCTTCTCTAACACTAACGTGATTGAATGTTTATCTTTATCTAGCGCTCACGCGGTCCAATGTTAGTTGTCATGCCGACTGTTATTCAAAGCCTCCTACCCTTATTTTCTAACACTGGCATCATAATTCCTAAAACATTTACCTACCTATACGGTCAGCGCGTAGGTACACTGATAGAAATCTTTTATTAAGCAACGTTGTGTGTGTTTCTCGTTATATCCTTACATTTCATTATGATGTATAGCCGCTCGTAAAGAATTTGGAACAAAAAAACTATTTTTGTTATGGCCTGCAATAAATTTAAAAAAATTGTAACCTTACCATAACGAATGCATAATTTGTATAGATCTACTGTTTTGGTATTATTCAACTATCATGCAAATTATATTGAGACAGGATAAATCTAAAATATAATGTGCGAAATGCAAAATCATTTATTGAACTATTGTATCCAAAATAAATTATGTACAACCAAGTTATTGTCTACTGAGACCGAATTTCATTGTGAAACCGTTAATTTAAATTTGTGTTTTTGTTTTATCAGTAAATATTTGAATGCATAATAGATATACTAACAATTTGAATATTATCGTTCCCTAATAAGCAGTTATTTTTTGCTAGTGTTGTAAAAATTTCATATTAGAATTCCCATTTACTTCCTTGAATATTTTAACGAAAGTAGATATATTTTATTTCATAGAAAAACTTGTGATTTTCTACTTATCGCTACATTCATAATTTTTCAATTGTTTGTTAATTATAGGGTTTATATTAGCTTCTCCCGTATTATATATTCTATATTTGTAACTGAGTTTGAACTCTATTTTCCTCCTTCTAAACATCGGATAATTTTGTAATAAAATAAAAAGTTACAGAGGATCGCTTTCAATACAATCATTTTATGAAGTCTCACCATTAGCATTGCAAGAAAACCTAGAATAAAATACGTATAACAAAATCTTTGAATTTTCACTATTGTCAACGATTAGATAATCCAAAATTCTGCACTTGACAGAGCCATATGACAATACAATAATGTTATAAATATCATTATTTTCGTGAGGTTCACCAAGTTAGTGTAGATTCTTTTTCTCATCACGATCATATCAATTTAAAATTATCAAGAGCCATTGACAAATCAATAATTTCATGCATCTGTACAATTATTGCAAGTCTTATGCCATTGCATCATGGTTGCCACTAATCAAAATTAAATGAGTAATAGTACCTAGCCTCACATTATATTAAATACTTATTTGTTTGCGGTTTAAAAATGAAAATAACGAAGGTAGGTAAAATAAACAAGAAAAAAGAGGTCAGTGCATCACTGGAAATAAATATATAGGCTGCTACCTTGCTTTTGGGATCTGATGGACAGACAAGAACATCCAGGCGATGGTGGACCAGGTCCTGGCTTTATTGAATAAAGGTAAACATGAGTTTACCCTTATTTTAAAAAACATACAAAAATTAGTCGAGAATGAAAGAAGAGACATTTGAGAAGCACCTAAGAAAAATAGAACGTAAGATAAATAAGAAATCTTTGGCGAGTAGATCAGAAAATCATGGCTCCCTAGAATTGCAACGTGAACGCAATAAAATTGTTACAAGTGCGGGATCTTGCACGTAACAATTAGATTCACTTTAACTTGATTTTATATGGTTGTTATATATTGTCTCTATTTTTGAGCAACGATATATTTCAACAAACACAAACAAGTATTATTGTTGTATCACTCAAGGAAGTACAAAGTACTTATATTAGAGAATGCATTAAAATTAACAAAGTGTCCAGTGTGTGAGTATTAAGTGTGGAAAGAGAGTTTATAAAGCGCAAAGTTTGCATCTTACATTCAAAAATTAAATTTTACTAGAAACCACTGTTTATTACCATTATATCAACAGTCATATTTACAACGTGCATTTCAATAAGCAAGTTATGGTCTTAAGTGATCGTAGGATTTAGTGGAGTGAAAGGTGGAGTGATAGGTTAGGGTGGATAAAGTACTAGAGGTTTGGATATTCCCTAGAAACATGAATCCTGTATTTAATTTTTTTGATAAGGATTCCTTAACTTGAAAATCCACGACTTCATCATCAATGCTACATAAATCTATTGTTGTTTTCATGTTTTCGAACCATATGTGTGACTTACTCTGTAATATTCGAATTAGGTACAATTATTGAATTATTTAATGAGGGATTGAGTACCTAAAATTGGATAACTTACATAGCTTATTCGTGCACTTCTCTCGCCTGCGAGGAGAAATTAATCTTAAACTACTTCTTGTAGTACCTCATTATCTGTGGTGGACAGCTTGCCAAGCAAAGGCTGGACTGGTCGTTGGGATGACAATATATACTAATAGCACAATGGGTCCTGGAATGTTGATGCAGCAACAAATGAGCGTCTAAACGCTCAATGAATGTCTACAATTTTGTTTTAGCTTGCTGTATAAACTCGAATGTCTAGATCGTGTTCATCTCAAAACATAGTTACCCTAACCTTGCATGTTGATCTGGTCTCCTCGACAATATATTGTGTGATGCCATTTCATCGACTAGCGTTTTGAATCTTGATACAAAGTGCACAACAATTTGCAAAATTTCAACTTTGCAGAAAGGATTTAACGCAGAAATGGTCTAAGCACATTTGGCAATTCCGATGCAAAAGCTGAAATTGTTAATTGTCGGTTTTCACGAATCTTCCGCCCAAGACGTTAACGACATCATCATCGTCACATACAGCCGTCATGAATGCCGTCGGTCCTGAGAAGATTTCACCTACTTACGTATTTTGCTGCTATTCATATCATTTGCGTGATATATTTTACTTAACACTGTCCTTGAATTTCTGTCGATGAAACATTTATACTGTCAAAAAACAAATCACGGACTTTTTTTGTGATGTGCGGCCTGACCCATTGTTTTAAACGTTTTTAAGTAAGTACTTAGCACACTACAATCATACAAATTTGACGATTAGGCGTAAGAAATAATGACTTTTTTATTAAAAGCAAAAGCAATTTTCATCAGCATATTGTCTTAAAAAACTTAGAAAAAGTATAACAAAAAGTTAAATATGAATAAAAGTCCTACGGCAAAACGTAATCGTTTACTTATAAAAAATAAAAAAAATTAGCAACGTTTTTCTAATTGAATTGAATATTGATATGTTTTTTATACATCGAGTTTTTTTATTTATTTCGTTTATCTTTAGAATGAACTAAGTTGATCTCCACCTTTTTCAATTATGGTTATCGTTCTTTTTAATAAGATACGCTTTTAATGATTTAAGCACGAATCTCTCTTCAGAAAGTCCTTAAATGCTCTGTGTTCAATTATTTATATGCGGGCTAAATAAAATATTTTAATTTTTAGTGGCGGTAATTGTAAATTACACCACTGTTCTATTTATTTATTTCTAAAATTTATATGAAGAACTAATGGGAAACAATTCCTATGGACTAGACTGGGCCTGAAAAAGCACCAAAGAAGTACGAAGACATTTTTGAGCGTTTAAAAGAATTATATATTGAGAACTATTAAAGTTTTTTTTTGACAAGAAGTTTCACTAATAGATTTCATGTACCTCAAAATTAAGCTTAAATGAAAATGAAAAAGGTAACTGTGACACCTGGGAAAAGTGTAGAAGTTTCAGAATGATTCTGAAAACGAGGACATAAATGCTCTTTTAGCTACAAAGAAGGCCGCAACACTTAAAGCGAAGAGAAAGAAAGGAAATCAACCAGCAAACAGTTAATCAAAAGACGAATCAGTTGTATATTCTTTACACGACAGTGATGCTGAGTTGGTGCTGTCACATACATATGAAGATGTTCGCAAATTATAATATTTTAATCGGTTATTTTTTACTTATTATTGTGTTTGGAAAAACCCAAGAAAATTTTTGTTTTATGTTTCTAAAGTTGTAGAACCTGATAACGAGGGATACATTTAGTTTTTTGTTTCACGAAAAAATCGAGGAAACTGATAGGTTTATCCCAAGTAAAGAAGATGCTTAATGAAGTTGTATTGAAGTTGGAAGAGCGAATTGGAGCATCTGAATCTGCTAGGTTCTTGGGATTTGTTACATTTATCAATTATTTACACCGTTTATTGAATCTTTTTCTTCTTACTAGATAAGCGTTATATTTTAGAATATATGTGATCTGATTTATCCTCGTGAAAGGTTTTTACATGGTCTACTGTAATTTCTGTTACTTATTATGTATTTCAAACCGATCCTATGCACACCCACATCTTTTAAATACACACATATTCACCCCTACTGTAAGTTAATGGAAAACAGTAACATTTTATTTTATTTTTCAGAATCCACAGCTTAAAACCAAACAACCAGTAAATATATAATAGAGGGGATGTACACTTAAATTGGTGTATTTTTCAATCAATTTTTAAACAAAATATATTACGTAAGACACAAAAAAGTGTTCCTATTCACCACATTTTGCGTTTTTAAAAAATATTCTAGTATATAATATATAGGTGGTTAATCAATGTACCTCTACACTTTCACGAAATTAATTTTTACGATCCCAAGATCAAAACATGATTGGTAATGATTTCCTTTTGCTTATATTTAATTGAATTACCATTTTACATTTGGGTTTGGTTAAAATGGTTCACATCCTCTTGGAGATTCGATTTTGGTAACGATTTCATTTATATTTTAATTGTGTTACAAATGTTATTATTATTGTTTCATACTGTAATACGTGGGAGCTTAAAACTTAATTTATTGGCAGGAATCAAAATTTACAATAGTCAATACCAATGTGAATTAACAAACTATCTAGTTAAAATAAATTATTATGCCTTTTTAAGAAATTCAAATATATTTCTACTTTTATTAGGGCTATTGTCTGCATCCAAATATATTTATGACACTTATTTAAAAAACCACACAATCAAAAGTAGTACTTCGAAAGAAATCAAATAAAATAATTGAAACAGTTGATATTAATGTAAATTATAATGAAGTAACTTGTTGACATTAACGGTAAAAATTACAATTGGAATTACTTGAAATAGAGGATATTTCTAAATTCATGCGATAAAAATTCAGGAGATGATTGCTCGTATGACATTAAGATAGGTCCTTTCTTTAACAAAATTTCCTCACCCTACCCCTTTCCGAGATATCACCCTTAAAAGGTGGTTACTTGAAATTCTGTTACTTCCATGCACTCGCAAAGGGCTAACTACATATCTTTACTGTTTTCCACTCAACTTATTAAAAACATTATAAATTATGATATCTATTTTTTTCTCTGCAGCTATTGGTTTTGGGATAACAATTTGAGAATAAAAAATATTTTTAAATGAAACAGAAGTTATAATTCTATTTCATAAAACTTCTTCTTGAAAATATTAATAAAATATCCGTAGATTGCGATTGCACGAAAATGACAGACCTTCAGTTCTTAGCTTTACTGAAATTTTAGAGAAAAAAAATATTAACTCAGTCTTAGTAACCCCAACAATCAACTCCTGAATTTTGTCGCATGAAATTCGAAGCTCCATGTATATACAGGACCAACAACAGATACATTTTTGAATGACAGAAATTAACACTCATTTTGACGATGAATCAATGTCGTACTTCATTCTCTGTTTTTCCAGCAATGTTATGCGCAATTGTGAAATTTACTCATATTTTTTTTTATTTTGCGAATGTCTACTATATGCTAAATTAATGAAGTCAAAAAAAAAAAAGTTGAAAAATCACCAACATTATTTATTTATTTCTGAATTACAGGGCTACTAAATTTAATAGAAGTATTTTTTCCTCTCTCATTGGATCTTTCTAGTTTTCTACACAAAATTCAAATATTTCAACTTTTCATTTGGTTAGGAAAAGTTATGAGCGATTCAAATGGTTTCTGACATTAACTCGTATAATTGTTTATACATTAATTTTGTAGTTTGGTCTAGAGATTCGAAGCAACTAATTTCCTAAAACTAGAATCAAATTAGAAATCAGTCTTAACCAAGCGCGACTCTCAAAAAATGTAAATAGAGAATTTACATATCTCATATCCGCAGACACAGTATATATGTAGATTTATTTTCAACTTGTTCTAAAATTTATAAAACTATTTGTATAGCTTTATTTTATCCCCATTTAAGTACTAGTATTCCCAGCAAAACTCACTGTTTTTATATGCTAATTATAATATACTAGACAGAAAAAAATCGTTTACCAAACAATTATCACTTTATCGTACTTTACAACCTTAATTCTCAGTAATAACTTCCAATAATTTTATTGTTCGGTGGCTATTGGACCATAAAATATAAACCTAAGCGGTGTTTTAGCCCGTGCGGATTAATGTGGACCACACAGACTTGAGTAATTTTACTTGTCCCAGCTCGCGATCACGACAAATTATAGTAAACTACTCTACACAACTCAAGTCGGTATTTACAATCCCACGATTTGCGTAATTGCGACCGATTCCGACAACTCAATTTATAGAGAAACTCGTCTCCAAATTTTTTATTTCCCTGGAATTAGATAGAAGAAACATTCGACAAAGATATCATAGAATCAATAGAATCAATTTGAAAAATTTTTTTCTTGTTCTTTTTTCCTATAATTTACTCTAAAGTGGTACCGGCATTTTCGATATAAAAAGCCGTTTGTTTATTAAATGAACATGTTTTACATTGTTGAAGGGAGATAACAAAAGGATCGCGCGCAGAATGAAAAACAAACATATTGATCAAAATGTTATTAACTTCAATTTTTTGCAATTAATTTAATACTTTCATTGAAGTGCAAAGGAGAATGACAAAAATTTATCTAACGCATATTGATTCTGGATTATTTGAGGGTTATGGAAAGAGTTCATCATAACCAATCTTAATATCAAATTAACCACAAAAACTGTTTTACCAATTACTTCAATTCTTCAACAGAAAACAAATGCTCAAAAAACTGAGTTACATCTAATAGTATCCCGGGTTTATATTTACTTAGATAAAAGTTATATTCCTTTCCAGAATTTCTATTTCTTTTGTTAAATGCTACTGCTCTGGTGAAAGATTATTGATTCATTCAAATTATGAAATTATATGAATTGGAGTTTTCCTGCTGTATTTGTACTATATTTCGAGGGAATTTCAAGCATTTTCGGTTTTGGTCTTCCATGATGAGATGCGTTGATATTTTTATCTCCTCTACAGGCTTTTGTTTCAATACTCTATGAATTAATGAACAACTCATCTTAAGATGTTCCCTTTTATTAAACATGTTCTATGAAGTTGTGCGGATTTAGTAGTTTAAAATAACGCTCCACCCTTAACATTGAATAATAGTAATAATACTTTTGTTTAGATAAAATTGGAATAGATCAGAGAAGTGACCAAAAAGTTTTATTGTGCTACCTCGCAGTGTTTACCATACTAGCTGTCTCAATCAACCTCACTCTCAATTACAAGAAGGTGTTCCAACGACTTCCTGGCAAAAGCTATAGATATCAACTGGAACTTTAGCCACGGTCTTCATTGTCTCCGTAATATGCCTGTAAGTTTCGCTCAACTAATTTATTGAGTTAGCCGAGTCGAGTAGGAGAGGAATAGCTTCCCTCTATGCGCCCTTCTAAACATTCCTTAATATTCTGAGTGACTCTCGCAATCTTCTAAATATTAAAAAATGTAGTTTTCCTTGAAGATAGAAAAGCTGGATACAACATCATATATTCATCACATATATCTTCTTGCAGCTTTCTTCTCTTCAACTTCCCTCGAAGTTGATAAATTTTTCCGTTCAATTATGTACTACAATCTCAGCATAGCATAAATGATATGTACAATTGAAAACATTGTGAACAGTAGATCAACTCTTCCATTATAGTCATGTTTTACCTAATTTATTATATTACCAGTCAACTGCCCGTCTCATTTATTGACTACTTTCATATTTTACTTAGATCTAATTGATTCGATTCACAAATTACTAACATACTGAAAAATGTTTTCTTTGAAACGTAATTTTCTGTCTACTTTAGTACAGCATTTTCCTTGTTTCCAAGCTTGCTTCGTACGACATTAAAATAAATACGCTAAAACATTCAAGGTTATATTTCATGTTACAATTTAACTGACAACATCGAATAGATAACAGCAAAGATTATTTTTGAATTATTAATTGATCAGCTTAGTGAATGAACCTAAAGATAGTATATTGTTCTGTTATCTATTCTTTACAGGATGTTCCGAGTACCGTGAATTAGAACGATAGCTGATAGATAATATATGAATTAATTATCTTTTTTCATAGTTTGTTATGGAAAGTGGAAAGAAATCAAATTTTATCACATAACTGAGTACGGAGTCGGTGCTAATTGCTTGTGTAATTTCGCCTTAGGGAGGTTATCCATAATTAGAAGATCCTTTGGGCGTAGTTGGCCTAACGGCAAAGCTTTGCCACTGGGTCGGTCTTTATTCCAAAAAGTGCACTCCGGATCAGCGGTCTTCCTTTATTCCTTAATCGTTCCTTAATCGACTTTCGCTGTAGTCTTTCATCGACATTGTTTATGTGGCCTCAGCTATATGACCGGTGCCAAGATACTTTCTTTTTTAGGTGTAATACGCCGCCAAAGAATTACCTCTGCAAGTTCCGAGACCATCATGGGTTGAGTGGCTCCAAGTTTGGCCAGGTTTTCATCAATTTTATGCCTCATTCAAGCTATACGAAAATTCTTATCCTCCCTATGTAACACACATAACAAATTTAATTTTTTACTAAAGAAACTTGATTAAAATAGGTTTTAGAAAGAAATCACTAGGAAATTGTTAACGAAACACAGTAAGCAAATTTTCAAAACATGTAATGAAAATTTATAAATTCGAAATTTTAATAAAGACATATTCTGTAATAATTTAATATTCTAAATTTAGGGAGGTCCCTGCCGCACAGAGATTTTATGTGAGGTTGCAATTTGGTGAGCCTCAATCCAAGCCTCTCCGTCATGTTATATCAACACAATTTCTTTTTTTTTACCAGTAAATCATTTACAGCACTAAATTCACATTCAGCTAAATATGAAAATGGAAACGTTTACGTGTACACTTGGTTAAATTTCGGTATTGGCTGTTTCTTCACAAAGCCATGCCATCGCTTTTGAAGTTTTAATTGACTCATCATTGTGCATTTCTGCGTCTTCCTTTTTATACATATTTGATATATCAGACAAATCCAATAATATTGGCTGCAACTTTTTTGCGAGTTGTCTTTTTTTGCTAGGCATTATTGGACCACAGATTCTTTCCAAGTCCACTTACATTCTTTATTAATTTAATTTCTTTGATTCAGATATGAACTGCGTGGCTTAGCCAAATTTTGAAGCGTCGAGGGGTCGCTCGGAAGCCGCATTGAAGTTGAATTGACGATGCCAAAAAATCCAGTTGATATTATGGTCTCGTTAAACGAATTCATAATATTTATTGATACAATCATTTGAGAACTTACTTTTTTCTTTCAATTCCAGAAAACTGGGCTGTGGTGAAATTGACCAACTCGGTTTACATAACAAACTTTCAACTAATACAAAGTAAGAAGAAGCAAAAATGAACTTATCATAGAATCTATTTACATGTAATATTTAACCACAGAAACAATCGACTAGCTTTAATAATTTTTTTATGTCGATTATATTTTTCATACCCTACATCAGATTGTATGCGAAAAATAGGAAAACTGTATTAGGAAATTGTTAAAGATAACTTTCAAGTATGTGACATCCTGTATAAACTATTTTTTTCATAACTTTGTAGCCACGTGGTAGCCGCAATAACAGCTATTACAATTGAATATAAATCATCTATAAGTAAATGTCTCTACATCTAAAGTTTAAAAAGTGTTATACCTCCATTTTTTTAAAGTATTGTATGAGAAATATCAATGGTGTACTAATACGAATCTTTTATAACATTCGGGCATAAATCAATCCCTAACTATCGAAGGTATTTATTCTAACCCCAACCAACCCTATATAAAAGGGTATAAATTTGTTTTGTATAGTAAAACCACCAGCTCTTTTGTTAACTAGCGAAAATAGAATTTGTAGTTATTCCCAACTAAAATGATTGGATAAAATAAAATTTCAAACGGAAATGTATGATATAACGAAAAATTAAATTACCAACAAATACACTTGATTTCTGGTGACGTAGCATTTTTATTATTGAAAAATGATCATAAATCTTTCAAAATATTTAAAAACACTTTCAAACTCCTCAACTGATAACTTTTGTTCTGAATTTAAAATTTAAAAATAATGTCGTTCTCTAACTCATTTCTCATTCTTCACAAACATTATAAAAACGAAGTATACGGTAATGTTTGATTACACTCTCTTTATGCTAATACATACTTCCCTTCTATGAATTATTCATCATTCAAAATTTATAATTGATATTTTCGTTGCAAAACCATATTTAATTTTTTTCAAAAAGTGTACATTACTTTGTACTGATTGAATTTACATATGTTTTAGTGTTATTTTTAGGGCATACAATGATGATGATAAGTATTTGGCAAAGTATAACATCTGAAGAGAACATTTTGATGGAATCCTAACACAACTACGAGAAGATTACAAATGATGAATTCCAAAAAGAAAAAGTACTGACAATATTTAAAGAAATCATCGAGCAGAGAAAGTATGTGGAGGCAATGAATAAAGAAAAAACGATTTCGAAAGATAACAATAGAAACTAGAATCTGAAAAGCGTGATTAGTATACAGAAAGCATACAGAATAAATAAGCTTTGTATCTCTTTTACAGTTAGAAGAAAGAAGTAGAAACAAGGAAATAGAAGCAATAAAAGACAATTTCAAATAGGAGTCGAATAAATAATACCCATATTAAATATACTAATAGGTAAATAACTGGATATACAAAATGAGAAGAAATACATAGAGAACCAAAATAGAATATAACAATAGAAGAAGTAGAGGAACTTAATAGAGCAGACGAAATACACTAGAAGTTATCAAGAGATGAAAATATAATTTAGGTGAAAAAGAAATATTAACAATACTACAGAAAATTAAAATATTTATAGGTTTAATATTGGCATAAATAAGATAGTGATGAGTAGAATACAAACTGCAGAAGAATTTATAATGGAGAAGGAAAGATATTATTTTAAATTCATAAATTTACTATCACAATTATGTTTTCTAAGACATTAGTTCGTAAGACACATCAATTTTTATTTTCTGAAGCAATAGGAGTCATTAACAAGATAATACAAAGAAATAAATGTAATTTATAAAAATACTTCATGCCTGTACGTCACGTTTGCTACAAAATATTGATTTGTTTCATTAGTAGATAAATTTCCAAACCAAACTGCCTGTCTGTGAAGCATAGATCTGTAGAGAACGCAAATTATAAAGCTTTGAATAGCTAGAAACAATCAATGTAAATGAATACTAGGTATATTTAACACTAAACAGAAGTTAGATAAAGACTGAAATACAACAACATATGAGATTATCATATTTTATTATTCAACAAAAATATATGCGAATATGATAACCTTGTCGTCTGTGTTAAATATAAAACCATTCAAATTTCGGAAATTATCTTCCAAATAATATCAGATTAGGTTAGTCTGAATAGTTCAACGGAAATATTTTTGGTTACGATTAGAAAAAAGAAATATAATACACATAACACCAAAAAAGTATTTTGAATACAAAGTTGAATAAAAAACGACTTTCTTAATTTGGAGAACATTTCTAACCAGCTGTAAAGACCTTGGGTAAATTAATGACATCATCAACAATTTTAATCAATGTTATTCTCAAGTGCCTGACTTGTATTGTTAATTTAACAATGTATCTATTTTATAGAAAACTATTTTTCCTATTCAAACGACATCGATGTTTAATGACAAAAAGTTTATTTTAAATCATGAGTAACTGAATGCGTTTACTTCTTCGATGTGCTCTGGTAGGTATTACAGGAATAATAAATAATACAAAAATTGTATACTATTATTTCAATAACAAGGGTTATATTCAAAATGTCTCAAGTATTTTAGGAATATAGATAAGCTTGGTAGTGTACATTGTATATTTTCATTTACAAATATCCATATAATATCAATTCACTTACATTTGATAAATAGCAGATTTTCTGATCAGAAAACTTATTTACAACACCGCAAGCTCTTACAACAGAAAAAAATATTAAAAACAAAAAAATGTAACATAATAATTTTAAATTTGTGAAAAGCTATCGGCCTTGTTGTCTAATCAACTAAAAATGGAATTGGTAACCTGGGTAACTGGTACATGAAAATATTTACGGTAGAGTAATGATTAATATGGATGTGTCACTATCATCGTTACTAGTAATGGTTCCAACATGAGTAATGACTGGTAAAATAACGGGTATACACTAAAAAATCTAGTTTCCTCTTTTTCATGCTAATGGAGTAACTTCACTTATTGCAGTACGCAACAATCGCTCCTCAGTCACAAATTCGTATCTAGATTAGAGTTAACAAAACAACTGAAATTATAAAAAAGCTAAAATAAAACTCTGGACCTGGGGATGATGAAGAAACTGTTATGGAAATAATTAAATTTAAGGACTTTATAGTAGACCCAATAGCACAACTAGTTAATATGGCATTAACCACGAGTGTTTTCCCAGCAGAGCTTGAAGTAAGTAAAGTCTGTCCTATTTATAAAACTGATGACAAAGAGTTAATAAGTACGTAACTACGTTCTAATTTTTGTTATAAATGTTTTATCGAAAATTCACTATATGATAAATTCCAGTATGGTTTCAAACAAAAACCTAGTACATTGTCTGCAACTTTTGACTAAATTTTGTAACCAAACCTTTGGATCAAAAAAAGATTTTAGTTACCGAAGTTAACGAAGATATACTTTTAAAGAGTTTGAGTAAAGAGTAAAGAGACTAAGCCAATATGTTAAATTGGGTAACATAAAGTTACATAATAACTACGAGGTTCAGTCCTTGGATCGCTGTTTTAATCTTTGTATTTTCTTAACTTACAATTTGCTAATCTTAAAGCACATTACACAGGTGAAAATGAAAAAGAAATGGAAGAACAAATTAACGAAGGCCTTCGCTGTTTCCTAACAAGTTAAAAATAAATATTTTTAAAACCAAGTCTATAATACTTGAACAAAAAAACTAGTGAACAATTGATTTAAGAATTAATAAGATTTACTTGGAAAAAGTTGCTACTCTTAAATATCTGGAACTGATAATAGATGAGTTTTTAAATTGGCCAAAGCATATAAATAAAATAATAATAAAAGTAAATCCGACAACTCCTGTCATTTATAGGTGTAGAAATTATCTTTCTCTTAAGAGTAAGAAGCCAATATACTCAGCTTTCCTTCTATTCCATCTTAGGTGTCCTTTACCCATTTAGTGAACCTGTGGGTGTAATAATTTCAACGAAAAGTGCAAATCATGGAAAACATAAGTTTAAATAATCCTGTTTAGCTCGCATCCAACCTAACCTAACAAAAATCTTTAATAGTTTAGTAGTTCTTATAAAATCTTTAATAGAAAATGTAAAAGTTTAAATACTTAGTGGATGCTATGAGAAAATATACATAAGTTATGTTATAAAATGCGTAGTGCGACAACTTAAGACTTTACTCTAAGTTATTTAAGACTCTTTGTTAGAAGCACTCATTTGAGATTCAAACATTTGTTAATATTTTTGTAAAGTGTTTATATAAATAAAGTTGTTTAAAAAATTGTAATGTTAGCTTGTGGTTTAGCTCGTATTAACAGTGGCAGTTGTGAACTTGTAATATACGTTACTAATTACAATGAAAGATCTTGCAAGACGAGGTTAGTTTATGTCCATTTCCTCGAAATAATTGCTAAATTCCTCTATAAAAAGATCAGATATATTCCTCCAAATCCAATGAAAGCACTACATATCACTCATAGTTTATAACACACACTAATTGTTGTGCCACTGGTTTTCGTCTTCGAATGTTTTAAATAGCGATAATGTAGCTTAATAATTACATTTATAATATGTTAGATTATTGTTAATTTTTATGAGAAGTGAGCTTGCCACATAAATATATTCGTCTATCTTAAAGTGATTGTCTTTTCTGCAACTTACAATATAGAGTCAATTCTCTCGACTACTTTCTACATAATCGATCAAATCATTTATTCATCATTCATTCGTGACTGTCAGTTCATCTGCAGTTCTATGTATGTATGTATATATAGATTTGTGGTCTCGTATACACTGCAACCCAAAGGATCTATTGTGTCTCTCTTTCTTGCTGCGATTCTGGAGAACCTACTGTTTACAGCTGATCCATTAATCTCACTCCTTTTAAAGAGTCTAAAAAATGGGATGGCTTTAATTACCAGACATCTTAGCATTATCTGCTAGTTTGGATTTTATGATATTGCAGGTTAGAGCTTTAATGGCTGCTTGACTATCAGATATGCTTGGTGCACTGCCCAGGCTTTCAGAGTATTTGGTTCTGAGCCCGTATACTCCAGTTGCGTCTGCTGTTTTCATCCGTCCGTTCTCTCAAAGCTAAACTTTTTCGATGCAACGTCCTGAGGCCTGTCCCGGAACGAGGAACGAGCTCTAATAATACTATTAATCATAATCGTTAGGACAAATCAAGTTACGACCAAATCTAAATGTTGAGAAGAAATAAAAATAAATACTTACGTCATCAGAATTAATTTATTTCGTGTGCAGAAAGATTATCAATTTTTGTACCATATAGATGGAAAGAAATTCATGTTAAGAAAAATCCAGTATGTCCTTGGAATTTCCCAAAAAATCCATGTTTATGTAGAGTAAAGTGTCTTTTCTGTGGAATATTAATTCAAAATCAAGATGTAGGTCCGTATACCAAGTTTCGAAACATATTATTAAGTCAATCAATGATCGTTTTTCAGTCGATAAACCTTTGCAAAGTTTATAGTTAAGCTGAATTAAAATTCTTTCAATATAAAGTGCTTAATGATTTCTTCCTCGGAACACCATTTGTTTAGTAAGTAGTAAGTAAGTAGGTAAGTTTAGTAAGTAATTTTATAAGAAGAAATCATCAATTTCTCTATTTTTAAAAATAGCGCCCCTGAAGAGAATGGCAGAGGGAGTAAAGATTGGTGGCGAATTTATACACAACGTAAGATACGACGATGATACTACCATTATCGCAGATAACAAGGAAGACTTGCAAATACTGCTGGGCAGGGCGCATGAGGTTGGTCGAAGATAGAGTGTTGATATTAACATCAAGAAAACGAAATGGATTACTACAGGTACCATAAACATAGAACCGATTATAACCGACGGACACAACATCGAACTGATATCCAATTAAAAATATGTGGGTAGCTGGCTGAACATAGCGTGTAATGAAGAGGTAAGAGCGAGTATTAAAATTCCACGTAGGATTTTCACCAAATGGAAGCCAAAACTCATTAATAGAAACCTAACTAAGACCAGAAGGAGATGTGGTGCTATCGGAGGGAGAATCATCAAGATTCTGTAGACTGCACATATCTGTAATGAAAGATAGAGAACTCCTAAGTAGCATAAAACAAGAAAAGTCATTTATTTCAGGAATATTATGCGAGGTACCAAATATCACATCCCTCGCCGGATTATTCAGGGAATAGTTGAGGGCAGAAGATGGGTAATTTGCAAAAAGCTATCGTGGCTATTCCGACAGAAAGAGATCAATTCAACCAAAATGGCTTGGAGACAGGCCCGGTATCGAAAGGAGATGACAAAAGGAACTGCAATCGCTTTGTTCAGTTACCTTCTTCTAAAGTATAATAAATTCTGACTCTGTACGGATAAATTCTGTTGGCTTCATAAAACCTCTGTAATGTTTTTTATTTGTAATGTCAGTGACATTTTAAGATCTGCACCTAATGATTACAAAACAACTTACGTGCCTGCATCAGTTTCTCCTTAAGCTTTTATAACTTACTTGTAATTATGAATGTCTCCTGTTGTGAGACATCTCTTGATTAAATGCCAATTAATACTTTTGTTCATTTAATATTTGGATACCAAAGCAATAACCATATGTAATATAATAATTTAATTACCTTTATAGGTTTTCAAAAATTTCCAATTACTGTTTTCTAAACTAAAATATGTTAGAAATTTTTCTTTAACCAAGCAGAGCTACATTCTAAAAAAATGGAATTTGAAAAGAGAATTTTCATCTTATACACTTCTCAAATTAGTTCAAAATGACTACCTTTCACTCACATAACATTCTTTATTGTTTCAAATACAATTTCCGGTATAGCCGGTCCTGGAAAGTAATTACATCACCAAGTTTCAGGAAGTGATGGGTACATCGTCCTAATATTTTATCTAGTCCATCCCGCAACCTTCCAGATTACTATCGCTCAATTTCGTATTACTTTTTATTCGTTTTAATTACTTTTAATGAGTCTATTATTCCAAATGGATAACTATACTACGAGGCAGCCTTCTTCACTAAATCATGTGTGCATGGTGGGCTTGTAGAATTTACTACAGAGGGCACAATTATTATCATATAGTTTACAGTGGCGGGCTCAAAATTATATTATTTGTTGTCTATGTCTATATCTGTTGAAATCAGTTTGTACAACAATATTACATTCTATCAATTTCGATTACCTGGTTTTGTTTCCCAATTTCACAAGGTTCAGTATATAGTTTTCTTGTCGTCATATTTTATACCTATTAATTTAACGTATCATATAAAAAATTCTATTCTCTACTTTCCGTTGACTTCGTATTGAAACTTTATTTGAGCTCACATTTCAGTCTGTCATAATTCATATTATTCATTGCCTTTTTGTAATTTCTTCGAGAAATAATTCCCGACCACAAATATTTTTATTTATTAAAAAAAATTTGAACTACACAACAAAACTGAAAATCACCAAAATTTTAACTGAAAATTATAGAAGAAAAAATACGAAAATAAGAGTTAAGTCTACTTTATATTTGTCACCAGAAAAATTAGCATAAAATTAGGTATGTGAAGAAATGACAAACTAATACGGTAGTTAAACAGTGAAGCTTATTGGAAAACTATTTTATGTTAAGTTCACACACATTTTCATATACCTCTCTGTCGGCATTTACCTAAGCAGCTTATACAACCCTAAATTAAAGCAACCGTCCAGAACAACATTTTCAAGCTGGGTAGCTAATTTATTTAGTATTCTCCCTACCTACAGTACCGTTTTGAATTTGAAGGACGCCCCTGTCACTCAACTAAAAGTCTCAATTAATAATAATAGTCTAGAGAGAAGACCCTTCTATGGCGGACTCAAGGGGGCGGACTGGACAACCGTTCAGAATTCGTATTGTTTGAACCGTTACAATAGGGAGTCCAAACGACGGCCATTATTGCAAGGATGGCACAGTACAGTGGTAAGAAAAGGGTGAAATTATCAACTGCATATATATTTATATAAGTTTGTTTCATCAAAAGCTTATGTTATAACCTTTAAGATATTTAGCAGCAGTTTTAGGCATTGTTGTATCCTTAGGAATCTAGCTCATGAGTATCAATCTTCATTAGGCCAAACAGATAATTTATAATGGTATTTCATACAGAAAAATTGCATTATTATTTCTATTTATAACAATGAAAATGTCAATTTTTTGCAAATTAACCTAAATAGAAATCAAGCTCTATATAGTTCAAACCTTGATGGGAAAATGTATACTACTAACTCATATCCGTTTCTTTCTTTTTAGTTGTTATTTGTAATTGAATAGGAAAATACGGTTAATTGTAAGATACTTAAAAGATATGTTTTAGTTAATTGTTTTTCAAATAAATGATGGAATGATTTTAATCATCCAGTTGTGGACTAATCAATTTCTAATTTAAAACTAATAAAATTTCTATCAATACGAGGGTTAAGATATTAAGATAGTGTGTACCTCAAGTTTTGGGCAGCTATATTTAAATGTAGCCGTATCAGTTTGACTCAATACCAGTTAGGGACGGCGAAAAATTGCGACGATTAATGTTAAACAGATAGAAGAGACTATCGGTTTGACAAAAAAATATTTATCCTATATTCTAACTGAAAAAAAATGCATTCCTAAGATATTATCGCTTGATCATTTTGGAATAACAGCGCAGTCGAAAGACATTTATTAGGGTATATTGACATGACTTAAGCAAAATAAGTCAAACTGTAGATGAACCCTTCAATACTCTCCTGTAAAGTAAAGGCAAATGCGGTTGCATCTTCCGGAAAACTGATGATGACCGTTTATTGGGATTGGCATTGTCTTGATCGTCTACCTTTAAAAAAGTTAACAATAACAGGAAAGTACTACGCATTATCGCTTGAAAAGGTGAAGGGAGAAATTGTAAGCAACCGACTACGTTTAAACAATCCATCAGGATAAGACATCATATTTCGGTGATCGGGATGGTTAAAATTCACGAATTGGACTTCGAATTGGTTGACCTTTCACCGTATTCACCTGATCTGTTTCCCGACGACCTTAATTCTGAATGAAAAAGGCTAGAGCATAGGTGGAAAAAGTTTGTAGACTTGAAAAAAAAAACTATGTACAATAATGAGAATTATTACGGTGGGGGAGTTTAGAGAACCCTCGTATATACATTTTCCATACCCCCTTAGTCCACCACTGTTAATAGATAAGGGTCGGTCATCCACCATTGCCATTACCCACATCCTGTGAGAGTGCGAAACACCAAAAAAAGGTCGGGGATGACTAATACTGGGTGTCAACATCGTTACGGCTACCATCTAAAACTCTAATGAATCTATTATGTACAGAATGAGCTTCACTACTCTTTGTCACTGGCAGCGGAAATTCTGAGAGAAAACCAATTTTAAACTACGTAAAATATTGTTTTTGGTTTATATCTGATATTTATTATTGAACAAATGAAAGACGATTAATAAGACATACGATTGTGACAATAGCTTTTTTCACTTTGAAACTAACGATTCAAAACTAGTATCAGGTTCATCATTCAGGCAATGCATAGTAATTAGATAGATATAGATAACCTGTCATAACAATTTTCACTTGTTTGCTATTTTTAGTTGTTCGGTTTGGATTTTGATAGGAAAGGTCATTGTAAGCAGGAAAGAAGGATTCTTGATAAACCAAGTACCTATAGTCATATGAAATATTTTGGTCACAAAAAGAAAAATATTTATTCAACTGAACAGTAGATAATTTTCAACTTTGACAACATTAGGATTGTCCTGACGGTATCTCATCAACATCCCCGAACAGGTCATCTACAGCTGTCGACCATTCACCGTACAATCAGCAAAAAGCAACCGATTACTATGTTTCTGTCAATTTATTCTTCCGTTGCTTTTGCAAGCATTACTCACAGCCATTAGTCCACCAAAATTGAGTCTGGGGCATGCCTAATATTCTCTTGCCGGACGGGATCTCCTCCGATATGTATTTGTTGAGGGGTTCGTTCTGGCATTCTGAACATTCAAATATACCTAAGTTGTTCAGCTTCTATTTCATTAATTCTGCTTGGCTGGTCATGCATGCTTTCTAATGGTTAATTTTTTCGAATTCGATATTGAATTACTATATATTTCTCTCAGTATTTTTCGCTGTGAACGTTCAAATAGGATATTATGTTATCTACCTATATGTTATGGTTTCAACAGTGCCTTTGAATTTAATAAATCAAAATATTGATATTCTTCTAGACAATTGAAATTATAAATGATCATAACTGACTTCCACAGAAGAAGTGAACATGCACCAAACGCCAGTAACTGACAGCTACAATAAACAAATCAGTATAGCCGTTTTTTAACATCCCACTATTAATTGTGAAATTTTACATAAAACTTGAAAAAATCGCAGCTTAAACCCATATTTTATGTAAAATACTGTAAGGTAGTAAATATTTATCGAATGTTTTAAGATGTTTCAGATAATCGAGAAGTTTTGAAGAAAAATATAGAAAAAATAGGTAATTCTATAGGACTTTACGATCAAGTATTCGTACATTGCTGAAACTGTTGAATTGATGAAATAACCATAAGAAAGGACATGGGTTCTTCATCAAGACAATATGCCGGTATGCCGGTTTATTACGCATTATTTGTTAAAAGGTTTCTAGCAAGTTCGAAAGATTCGATTTGTTTCCTAAGGTAAAATCTATATTAAAATTCGGTACGTTGAAGTTATGAAAGAGAAAGCTGTATGTGTCCTGAATTCACTGAAATAATAAAACTCCCAGTACTATTTAGAACACTGTTATTTTCGCATGGAGCGTTGTAGATAGTGAAGGTGGTAAGTGGTAAATAAAAAAGGTTAATTTAAGAATAGAATATTTTATTTTCGTAATCCACATCTGAAATACTCAATTTTCCATTCATTGAAGTCTTTTTTTGATTTTCTCTCGTGTTTCCAGTTTACTTTATATATTATTATTTTTTACCAAAATATTATACATGTTATCTCCCAATGTTTGAATAAAAATTTAGTAAGTGAATCAATCAGTAATTATATTGTTTCCATCGACCTAAAATAAAGAATTATTGGAATAAATATCACATCAATATATTGAAAACTTTAAAAATTACCATCTGGCAAAATATTTTGAAGATTCCAGTACAAACAGTGTAATCACTGTTTTATTTACCTCTAGCTGATAACCTTCAATGATTGAAGCATAATCTAATGAAAAAAAATATTATCGTGGTAATTAATTCAAATAATTTCTAACCTTTCATTTTCAATATTTTTGCGTTATCATTTAAGTTAACTACATAGTAAATAAAAGTAGAAGCTACTATATCTGAACTTGACTTTAAACAAATTTCAAAAAAAAGCGATGTAGAAGATTACTCAGATTATAATATTATTATGAATTATCAATGAGTCCCCGGTCTAAGTGCTAGAGAAAGATAATTTTCCTCTAAAGTACAATATTTAACAGTTTGACCTATTTCCTCCCAACAGTTTATGGTTTTCAAAATAAAAAGTGATAGAAAAGAAATGTATGTATTTATTGAGCACTAATATCAAACCAAAAACAATATCGGCGGGACACTAATATTTCTACCTAATGAACCTGCTTATAACTTTTAAACAGCTAAACATAAAAAAGTGCAATTGTTTCTACAATGTTTTGTTTTTCTACAAGGTATGGAGTAATTACATATCAAAATTAGAAATGGAATCAGAAGAGGAATTGTTACAACCTATATTTGCAACGAATGACTCCATCATTTTATCAGTAATATTGTCCAGCTCACACATTTTTCTTCTTCTTCTATCGTATGATATACCTACCTACTATCTTTTCGCAGCTTTCAGGCTTAATTAATTTAGAGCATCTAAAAGCCTATATTCAACATTAAAATTTTTGAAACTCCCTTTACCTGTGCCCATATCATTACAATAGTTTACAATTATATTGTGGTGGTCTGACCATCATTCCCCGATTTTTTACAATATTATCAATTCAATCTTTTTCCAATTTCTTTTTATGAGAGAACACAAAGATACTGCTCTTTTCTCACAGAACCGGGAAGTTTCTTTGAATCTAGTCGATTCTGTTAACCTTTCTTTAACCACTTGGTTATGGATAAAATTCTTGTTTATTTTTCCTTGCGATACCTAACCTAACCAATAGATAAATTATTGTAACAGTTTCATCTTGTCAAAATTTATTTGATCTACCTCCCTCTCTATGCTTAATCGAAATAATATATTTCTTCCTCGGTTTCTCATTTCTTTATAATCTTTAGCTAATTTTTCTATTGAAATGGGCGTTCTGGAATGCTTTTTACAGCGGAAACCTTTTTCTTTTAAAAGTTTTCATAGTTACTTCGACTTATTTCGGCATAATCCTTATCATCTCGAACCGTGTCAAGAAATCTGTCGGAAATTCTGTTCTAAATAAGAGCGCATGCACTTTTATCCGAAGTATTTCTTTCAAATGATTTTCTGTTTGAGATTTTGTTTTCTCTGGAGCTTTACGTGTTGTTTGAAACTCGTTACATTTCTCTTCGTTAATGATAAGACTAATACACAGGGCTGTTGGCCTATCCAAACCTTTTTCTATTTTTCTGTGCAACTTATGATTAGACAACTTAAGATTAAATATCGAGAACCTGGATTAGCTATATTTAAGAGAATATTAGTAAATATTTAGATTATCCTATAATATTTAAAATGACCGTCTCAAGTTTTGCATTAGAAATAAAATTCTATTACTCTCTTGTTCAAAAAACTAGACTATAAACACTGAGAAAGGAGTACACGGTTATTATTGGAAATTTTTGCTGCTTTTGAAATATTTATCCCGCATAATAAAAGATAGTATTTATTTCTGTTGATATGAAGAAGCTGCAAAAAGAGATACAATCGAAACATTATTATTACCGAACAATTCGGCAGTATGATATTGCCTATTCTTCAGTGAACTCGTATTTTTGACATATTTAAAAAAGAGAAATCAAAAGTAAGGAACTAGTGAGAATTTTCTATTATGAATCGAAAATGGGTTTGATGTGGGTGAATTTTTTATGGTACTAACGTTCTTTAGAGGAAACATTAGAGTCGCAAAGTATTAAAAATCGTTTGAAGAAGTACAGAGGTTTAGAAATTATGTGACTAGGAGGTAAAATTTGTTACTATTTTTGAAATATGTGGAATTTGTCGCTCTATAATTAGAAGATGATTTAATATAATAAGAACCTTACTTAAATGCTGAACCTACGGAACCCAAAGGAATACATGTACAGGTTACTGTTCTAGAAGGTACTCTAATTTTTTTCTGGTAGAAATAAAAAAGCACGGAGGATATTAGCTGAGGTGAATTGATCAATCTAATATTCATAAAATAGAAAGCTTCAAGAGAATTATCTTGACTACAAGCCACTACATCATGAATGTTAAAGCTAATAAAATTGGAAACACTGTTAGTTCAAAATCTTGCAAATCGAAAGGTATTAATATCAGCAATTTTTTCTAATTTTATTTTATTCATGTTATTGATGATAAATACAATTATTATAACATTGGTTCTATTAAAAAAGCAATAATTACTATGTACCATTCAAAGTTATGAGGTTGAAAAAATGTTCTTGACATTAGTGTTAAAAATATTTTCAACACTTTACTTCGACAACTTTTAATGCTATTGGCAGTCATTAAAGATGTCATTTCGTTATTCTTCATTGGTATATCCATCCGGCGAACATAAAATATAATTTTTGACAGATCTGTGTATTTAAACAGCAAAATCATGTAAGAAGAGAAACTCGTCTACAATTTGTATCAGGAAATAATCAAATACTTGTTTTGAAGTAACCTCCTATTAATCATCGAGTGGCCGTTAGATTTAAATGAAGCCTACTTTGATATAAGTAGCAAAGTTGTGTGTTCGGTTATGTACGTAGTAATAGGTAGTTATTTTTTAAGTACTACCTTGTACTCAATTACTTGTCGTGTTGATTTATAACCTCTCATTTTAAAAAAATTCGGAGCGTTTATTTTTTTACATAATTATATAGTTACAAGAAAAGTCGTTTTCATGTTAACCATTTCTGTAGTTTGGAAAGCAATGCAGGTGTGCTAAATTTCTCTGTAAACACAACTGCATAATTTCCCTTCTATTAGTTCATTGTCAAAAATGGATACAGTGGAGACTGATTATTTCATAAATTTGACACTTTTTTGCATTATATTTTAATCAATATTTAAATTATAGACAGAATTTATTTTATTTTCTAATATCAACAAAAGTTAAACGATTATCATCTTTGACATATCCGATATATTGTACAACAATACCAATATTTATAGATAGTGCAAATATTTTTTTCTTCTTTATATGTATCTTCCTTGTACATTACCCTATCAAATTAGACCTAGATTTTGGCGTTTAAACTGCGTGTATAAATCAAATCGAAAATATTTTCTCACTAAATTGGTACGACCTTTTTTGACCAAAAACGAAACGAGAGACATCTCTAAGCCACAATATTCGCCAGATTTGGTGTCTAGTGCCCCTTTCCTCTTTCCGATTATGAGACGAAATCGGTTTAACATCGCTGAAGTTTTCTATTCTAATATGGTTTTCGAATCTGAAGTTTGGTGGATGCACCGAGTATTTTTTATATTTTCCTTCCTATTTACATTATATTTTTTATACAGCGGTAATTTCTTTGTATTGTTCCTGTGACCTGTTTACATTAAGTTGTTTTCATAAGAACAATGTCTAAGAAGGCGTAAAATATTTCCTGGAAAGTTTATGGAAAGTGTATGGTAAATAAAATGAATCTCTTACAGCCGGGTAGCGTCCTTAACAATGTGATGTCACAGTGAACACATCGGAATAGTGAAACGTAAGCCAAACGGTGTATTTAAATAAATTCGTGTGTTGAGAATCACTGGATAGTGTAGTGATAAGTATTAGTGAATACTCTAGTGTAAGGGTTTGTGTGTATATAAGTTACGTAAGTAAAATACAATATTTGTATAAATTCGTTTCAAAATTTTGTAATTAAAAACTATTTAAATAAATAAAAAGAGCATTAGAATACACCTCACTCAATTTCTTTTTTGATTTATTGAAATATTAACCAGAAGTATTTAATCAATGTAATGTAATAAACCATTAGTAAAACTCTCTGAAAGTTACGGAAAATAAAAAAAAACAAATTTTTCATGGCGCCCAAAACTGATCGTTGAGATAAAAATAATCCATATTTGGATCACTTTCTATCAAACGGTGTGATTACGATCGATCTTGAAAAGAATTAAGCGATTAAAGAATGGATAATACCTAGACAAGAGGTTAAGATTAAGAGTTTTCTTGTACGTGGAATATTTCATCATCTTCCTTGAACTTATTGAACTGTATGAATCTGGTAAGAAACTTCTGATTTTGAAATACACAAATCGTTTAAATCCTTTCAGAATCGGTTACGATTCCATAATTTAATATCAACTAGTAATTAACTTTCTTCTCAAATATGCGGCTATAAGTTCTATGTTTGTTCGACGGTACATTTGGAACATATTTGAAAACAATTTAAAATATTCTTCATACAGGTGTTCATTCAAATTTACAACGTCTAAATATGTCATATATGAAGAATTTGTCTTAATGTATATTTGGATGGAATGTAAAATCTTATCAATGTTATTGTCATTTCCACCAATTATCAATGGAAGTGGAAATCATCTCTAGTATTTCTTGCCTTTATAACCAAAATACTTTCTTCCGACGTTTCCTCTCACTACATCTATCTGTTTTCTCAATACCCAGTCCCTTTCTCATACAACATAGCTCAATACTTGTACTATGATCTATTCAATCATTTAAAGTGTTTGCAAAAAATATCAAGTCACTAAAAGCATCCACAAATTTTAACTCCAGCTTAACGTAAAAATATCCCTTCCTTATATTGAAGCTGTGACACAGAAATATCGGAATTTGGTATTCGAAGTCAAGGATGAAATCGCCAATGGCATAGAGTATGTAGAATATCTTGTTTGAATTTCCCTCTTCTCTATTTAGGTTAAACGAGCCGACATACGTCCGCTGAGGCGAAAGAACATTTAATATATGTTATATATTCCTAGCCTAGTCCAACATCGTTTCAAACCGTTTTAGATAAAACCAAAATGACCGGCCAAAATCGCTTCGTTAAGTCCAGAATCATGCGAAAAGCCAGACTGTACTATCTACCAAGGAACACATTTTGCATTCACTCCTTTCCTCTGCCACCACACCCTCTTCCAATGTGCCCAATGTCAATTGTGGTATTTTTCCATAATTGATGATTGATGATACGCGATTAAGAAGATTGAGGACTTGAAAAGATTCACAAGAATTATTTCGTGGAGATTGAGATCATGGAGTCAGATTACTTCACAGATCAATGAACAAGTAACATGCCAGCCCCTCTAATCTTTTAAAAATATAGCAGTTGCAACGTCGAGAAATTTCAAATTCCCAAAGCTTTTGATCCTAATTACGTAAGAATTATAATAATCAACTAATAATTAATACATTTATGTAATTCACTGTTTACTACTTTAGGAGTAGAAAAATTTTCTTTGTACAAGACAACCCAAACTTCTATCTCCTTATTCAGATATTGGGCAGTACTGATACTATTCAGTCTCAGATTAAAAAAGAATGGAAATTATTGGAAAGAAAAAATTTATTAATCTGTAAGACCATTAATTTCACTAGACAATATTTGTCAGATAGTTGCTCCCTTAAGTTTTCAAGGAGTTGAATGTAATAAAACTAAAACTCTTCGAAACTATCATTGAAGACGAGTAATACTGTCCTAAAAAGTGCATCACAGACTGCACTATTGGGAATAAAAAGTCAGTTGTAAATAACTCTCATGTAAAGTAAAATCGCGTTAATTTTCTTAATTTATACAAGAAAAGTTTTCCTTTTTTAAGAAAAAAACACAAGAAAAGATTTGAGGGACTGAAGTGGTTTAATCGTTTTACATGGAAGGTTAGATCTGTCTACTGTCTAGACAGGCAAACGAATAGAGTTTGAATACGGTAATAGCCTCAAGCATACAATTGTCTACTATACTAGGTGTACATTGAGGGTGAAAGATACGGGGGTTAGAAGTAATTAGTACCTTGGGAACTTAATGAAACACTTTTCAGTAACTGTTTGGATCTTTCTTGAAAAATTCTGGGTTTTTATGGAAAGCCGAAATTATCTGTTAGAGCTTCTATAGCTTTTTAAAATTAAAATCGAATGGCTGTAAAATTGAAATTTTATTCTCCAATTTTCTCAAGTACTTGGGAAAATATAATATAATGTGATGAACATCATTTACTAAAATGTAATTTAATTATGAAATTTATTGTCGTCACAAAACATCAGTCAATCTAGTTTCACGATTATTGACCATCAATTGCTCGTTTTCAAAATCAATATTGATGGAAAATTCTATTGAATTTGAAAATATTCCATTAGCATCTTTTTCACTAGTTTCTTAACTCAAATATTAGAGCAATTATTTTTATTTGTTGTTGTAGTTTTTAGAGGTTGTGGGAACCATCACTCACACAACTTTGGAAGGTGGAAATTGTTTATTCAGTAAACTGCAAATTCAATTGCCTTTAGTTCATTTTGGAGAGTAAGCAATTTTGTGAAATTGAAAAATGGTTTATGAATAGTCGATAGTTTTGTCTATAACGTGTACTTTTTACAATATATTATTCATCCGATCAATTGTATCTTAAATTTTTGATCTAATAGCTGTTGCGCATCAGTTCACTAACAATCAAGTCTAACCGACCAAAGTTTTAATTCAATCATAAAATACTTATTCAAAAGGTTGGAAACTTGGAACTCAAAGACAACTTGATTATACTATAACTTTAGTAGTTGGCATACTTAGTTCATCTTTACCCTATGATGAAATAAATGGAATGCCATTAGACCTCCTTGTGCCTTCGCGTACCATATCTTTTTTGGTCTTCTGTTTTCTCGCGTTCCGCCATATTTATATCGGTCATTTTCTTTGCTATTCTAGATTCTTCCTAAGCTTCCCAGCCTCCCTAGTCTCCCGAGTCTTATGATTTTGCTAATTCCTTGTTTATCGTAAGGTTTCCTGGTTTTCTAAATAATTTCTTTCTTATATCTACCTGGTTCTCCTCCGCTTAATTCAGTACCCACGTTTTACGTGCATAAAGTACTGTTGGTTTCATGACTATCTGATGTAGATATAGATATAAGTTTTTTGGGAAATGTTCTTTTGGAGATTAGTATCTTGTTTATTCTTCCTACCTGTTTGCATCCTCAAATTACCTTGCTTCTATATTTTCTCCCTCATCGCCAAGTGTTCCAAAATAGATGTAACTGTAGACTCGAATCCAATTATCTTTTGTATGTGAAATCCTACTCTAAGATTTCTATGAAAACCCTGCACATACTCTTCAATTTTTTTCACATCATCTGCATATACTAGCAACTGTGTTTTTTTTATTTTTAATGTTCCCGTGGTGTTGATTCCGCTGCTTCATACTATCCATTCTAGTATTATGTTGAATAACGTAGTAGATAGGGGATCTCTCTGCTTTAGTCCTATATTTATGTTGAGCTAGCTGATGCTTCCTGTTTTATTTCAATTTTTATTTGAATATTATGGAGAGTCATTTTCGTGAACTTTATGGATTTCATTGGTACTTTCAGGTCTCTAATTATGTTATTAATACGTTTTCTTGTAACTGTGTCATGCCTTTTGGAAGTCGATGAAAATTGCAAATATCGGCAACGTGTATTTGTACCCCAGTTTTCTGTGTTTACTTAAGATTGAATACATGGTCTGTTACGGATATATCATTTCGAAGTCGTCACTAGTATTCTCCCAGCAGGGTTTCTTTTTTCCTTTCTTTTATTGCACTATTATTGCCTCTGACACCATCCCATTTTCCAATATACTCTTAATCAATAGGTGGATTTTGTTTGTTAGAGCGTCACCTCCATACTTTATAAGTTACGAAGAAATTTTGTTTTCTCCAAGGCATTTGCCGTTTTATGGTTTTGTATTACTACGGCTACTTTCTCCTTAGTTGGTGCTGGTATTCCTTATTATTTTTCTTATTTAACATTTCTTCGTCGGGATCTGTTATTATGTTGCCTTGTTTGCTTTTAATGAAAATTGTTTCTTGTTGGGTACTCCATTTCCCTCTCCTTTTTAAATTTTCAAGTTCTGATTTCTTTATCCAAAAATCTGTCTTTGATGCATTTTATCCTGTTTTCCATTTTCTGTCTCTTTTTCGTTATTCTTCTTTGCTTATCGTTCTGTCTCTTATCTTCAGCAGCACCCGTTATGTTTTTTCTGTTTTCTTTCTTTCTTACATTCTCTCTCGAACCATTCCTTCTTTTTCTTTTTTGCTCTCTGTTGGCTTAGGTTAGATTTTTTCCAATTTCTTTTGAATATCTTACTTTCATTGTTGTGTTTTCTATAAATTTCTCCAATTTAAAGTTTTTTAGTGACCGTTATTTTGTTTCCTTTTCCTTTGTGGGCTTTGTTTGATTTTCGCTATTAGTAAGAAATGGTCGCTGTCTGCATCTGTTCCTCGAAAATAACGTACATTTTTTAAATGATTCGTGAACTGGCCTTAAATCAGACAATGGTCTATTTTGTGCTAGCAACAAGATCCATTTCTGCTGCAAAGTTAATCAAATTTTGGTAATTTTCGCAATATATCTCATACAACTATTTCAATGTTTTGCTTTGCTTGCTATACACTCTTTCTATTTCTTCATGATACTTGTCCTCAATTTTTTTGAAGGTATTGCTCCTATTATCCTAAAAATGGAGTGAAAATTATAGGTAAGTGATCACATAAAATTAATAACAGATAATTTACCATTAAAGCTTAAACAGACATTGATGTATTAATCCTAAATGCTCCGATATAAAACAGCAATCTCTCTCAAAAAATTAACTCATTAAAAACTCAATTACATTCTTTCCGAAAAGAAAACTTAATCAAGTTGTCTGAGAAAGAAATCTTCAGTTTGAAACTTATGACATCTGACAAATGATCGCGCTCGGATATTCTACCTCAACCAACTGGATGCGTCTCAAAATAGGCGGGCTTCTAGAATTTGATTGGTGTCAAGAAATAACCTCGATCAGTCAATGTCACAGGATTTAAAAAGTTAACAAAAAGGATCGGTCTGCAATGGGCATTGTTATATCTTGGAATATAGATTGAGAAAAAAAGTTTATTCAAATCACTATTTCTGCAATTTATCTTTCATTAATAAATTTTTGAAGTTAAATAAATCACGAAGTATACTAAGCGTTATGATTTGTTTATTTTGCTATAACCTGATTCAATATTCAGAATTGTATGGAACGTACAAAGAAAACAAATAATTTTTCTACTATTACGATACATTTTCCAGTTGAAATATTTGATATTCAGCTTCTAATGTGATACATTATCAGAACTAATTTTTCCAAAACTTCAAGTACCAACAATATTAGCCACACCAAAGCGGTAAAGGAGGGAATCATGAGTAAAGTTGTACAACGTGTGGCTATTAAATAACGAGACTAGCACTGCTACAGAAAAAGTACACTTGCGCCAAAGGTTAGCGACTGTCAGCTGTATGGGCTGAAGCCAACTCTTTTGGATGCGATGGATACCGTGTCTGTAGACAAATCAGCGTAGCCGTCGTCTTCATTTGTATAGGGGATGTTTTTCTGATTTGCCCTAAAAATGATCGACGTAAAAATAGAACGGATTGTTGTAAAACTGTTCATCGTGTCGTGTTTCAAACGTTTACAAGGTGGCCGAGAAGACGTAGAAGATAATTCACATCCAGGTCACCTTTTCACTCTAAAAACGGATGAAAATATTGAAAAAGTCAGTCATCTTGTTCGATCTGAACACCGGTTAAGTATTCGTGCGATTGCTGTAGCTATATGACTTGACACAGAATGCGGTGAATTTTACATGAAAATTTTAACATGGCAACAGTTTTAGCAAAACTGGTCCCTACAATTCTCACATTTGAACAACAATGGGCTCGTAAGAATATTTGTATTGCTAGACCACCCACCTTATTCGCCAGATCTTGCACCTCGTTCCAAATGTCGAATTTGCATTAAAAGAAACAAGAGTTGAGTCTGTTTCGGCCGATTCCCTGCAGTGTTTTGAATAATGGAAGATTAACATGGAGCGATGAAGAGATAGCTATATTGAAAATAGATAAATATAAATAATAATAAAATATTTTATATCACCGGTATCAGTCTCAATATTTACTAGCCGCAGCAAGTAGAGTCAGTAAAAGTGTCAAATATTTAATTTATAAAAGTTCAGTGCCAATAAAAATCTTTGATTTTATTTAAAAATAACTTAGAATGAACGGGTCGAGCGGGCTTCATAGTTTGCAACATAAGTCGTCTCATATCAACTGAGGACAAAATAAAGAGATTGTCTAAAGGAAATATAAAAATATGAAGTTACCTTTCATATAGGATATTCTACAGGATGGTCTTCAAAAAAACAGCACTATATGGTTATCTATTCATTGAAAATGGAGATTTTGTACTTACCAACTCCAATTTCTATGAATTTGAAAGAATACCATTTTCCCTTCATAATTTGAAATGATCAGTTCTATGTCTAGTGCCCTGTAGCATGAAAATAATAACTCACCGAAAGCTAGTTTTTGACTCAGTCACTTAAATAGATTGATCGTAAAAAATAAATATTTTTTCTATTCTCTACATATATAGGTATACTAGAAATTGAAGGGTAACAAATACTAGATAGAAAATAATCAGATATTTTTAGATCAAAATTTTATTCAAAATCAATGTGTATTGTTGCTATTTATATTAATTTTCCACTTGAAACTCTAACAAGAAACGAATACAAGCAAATACACTGTTTTCTGTGCTTAAGGAAATAATGAAAAATGAAGAGGAAAGTGTGTGCTGAGTATAGAAAGACAATTTTGAAAAATATTCTCGAAATTTGAAATTCGAAAAATTCATTCTTTCTAAGAAGTTTTAAAATAAGTACCGATAAAATCAGCATCCTTGCATCCAATTTTCTGGATATAGTAAAAGCTTGTTTTCTACTTTGTACTATTCCGGTTACAAATGCAACCGCCGACAGAAGTTTTCCGATATTGAAACTAATAACAAAGTTCTCACAATTTCTGTGGAACAAGAATAGCTATAATACTTGTTTTTATAGTCTATAAAGGCAGACAATCAAGAAAATTTGAAATAGTCTTAAGCCGTGGATGATTTGATAGAAAGTTCATCATAAAAAGCGAGAAAATATCTGTAATTTGAATTGAACTTAACGTCTACTTTTTATAGATTAATTTTCTTTTCACCCGCAATGTATTTTGATCAAAGCAAGCTACAATACCGATATTTACTAAAAATATTATAATGATCTTAGATAGATTGAAATAGATTCATATATTGTAATTTTTCATAATTGAAGGCAAATAAAATTAAAATTCGTATTTCTTCTGCTCTTCAAAAAAAAAGGACATTTTGACTCTATATTAAATCGCAACTCTATTAATAGAAACGAAAATACCATCAATTGGAAGTTATACTAACAAACAACAAGTTTGTATAGAGATTATATCTAGTAGCTTCATGTTACATCTTAATTTTTTAATGCTGAAGTTCATTTTTCAATTTTTATTGCTAGGTGCATCTATCACACCAAATAAGATAGTATATTGTGTACAAACGTCGAATTATATTCACTATTGAATATTTAAAGCATATGATAAACCAATATAAATTTTTCACTGATACAGATCCAGAATTGAATATTCAGAAGAAATATTTACCTCTAACGTTAAATAATATTCGCTTTATTCCGTTCACTCTGCATAAAAATCCTTCGAGGCGTTATTCCAAACAGTTCACCAGACACTAGATTAATTC
This sequence comes from Diorhabda elongata, assembly GCA_026230145.1. Lineage (NCBI taxonomy): Eukaryota > Metazoa > Arthropoda > Insecta > Coleoptera > Chrysomelidae > Diorhabda > Diorhabda elongata. The sequence continues at coordinate 26,704,781 of CM047929.1, read as the reverse complement.
CTGCTATTTGTTAAATCGAACAGTCGATTAACATAGTTTTAGATGGCACAAAAATCTTTTATGTTTTACAATCGGCCAACCATGTCTGGCACATTTATCACAATATACCTGCTTATAATTAAGACGTCAGAAGGATTGTGAAGGTACCTCAAAATAAGATTGAGAGAAATTAGTTATTTTATTGTATCGTTTGAATATATTGTATGCTAGATCCAATTTGGAGGCATAAAAAACATCTTTTGTTTGATGACACTCATTGCAATACCGCCTTATGGAAGAGCGGTTTTTTTATCCCTTCCACTTTCTCGGTTGAAGTTTGAAGTGTGTTCATTCAACATATTACTTTTGACTTGGTTCTGTAAATGAATTAGTGTGTTATATAAATAAAACAATAGTGGACAATCAAGTATTGTGTTAAAGTGGGTGAATAGGCGAATATATGAAGAGGTAACTGATATAATTGCCTAGTTCAATTTTCTAACAGCTACACATCCTTCTTAGAAATCTATGAAATCAAAGAGTCGTTCAATTATGCGGATGATGAGTGATTTGACAACTATACAAAATCATCATCGAAAAAACCTGTATTTGGCTATTGATCATTCATTTAAATTTGAGTCCTATGACTTCTCTCGAAATTGTAATTTCTCTTAAAATTGCATAAATTTCAAAATATTGTGACTACTGCAGCTTCTCTACCAAGAATGAGAACTACTCGACCGAGATAAAATTTAAGAAATTTATTTTGAATAGGATAACATTATGTGGAAAATATAAAAAATTTGGACTGAATAATTTCAGGGTTACTTATTTTCGATATCTGAAGACACTGGGTTATCCAAACACGTGTCAGCCTGTGTTCGTGAATATTAGTGTAGAGGTGGAGACTAGTAAGAATATCGATAGTTTCATACATTCCAATTTATTTCGCTAGATGAAGTAGAAAGAATCAGCAAAGAATAGATGTAAATGTGAAGAGATAGTTCATGAAACATTGCTATAAAATGATAAATGAAATCATATAAACAATATTATATTCAATATGTTAATAAAAATTTTTAATGAACTGTAAAGTTAGAAAATAAAATCACGTAAAACAGTTTTCTGCTATACAAAAAACAGTTTTCCAATCATGGGAAGAGGAGTCATGGGAAAATTTTTAAATATTGTGAACCAAGCTTTCCAATGACTGCATCCATTTTCAAGGCTGTAATAAATATCAAAGAAACTGGCTAATAAAATAATAATTCACTAAAATATTATAACTTACTTGTACATTAATAATGTCGAAACCAATATCGCAAAATTTCACAGGGAAACAAATTTCAATTTTGGTGTGAGTTACATTATATTAATATAATTTTTTTTCGTTTATTTATTCTTTTTGAAAAATTTGGAAAAATATAATATTAGTTTTTCCTTTTTATAATGAACTGTAATGGAATTTACAGAACGTAGACATAAAATGTACTCCACAAAAAACAGTAAATTTCTTATTCATCTGAAATAAAAACAAATATCTTGTATGAATGAAGTTTAAATGATAAAAGAGAAGAATATTATTTTACATATCTTTAGTTGATTTGAAAAAAGACAGTCTAAAAGTGATAAAGTTTTGGTAGTATATTGTTATGAACCAATTTTGATAATTGTTTTTTCTATTTTATAATGTGAAATTCAATTCTGTATTATACAACTTCAAAGCACGTGTTTTTGTTAAAATATTTATACTAAGAGCTTCATAAAACATTTCCACCGTGTTGTCATGAACTTGAAATTGATCAAATTATTTGGAAATATATGAAATTCTCTAGAAATTTGATTCAAATATTATCATATACTTTTCTTCACATATATTCAAGTATTTTTTCATTGCAAATTCTGCAAATTTAACCCCAGGTCTAACAAACAGCTCTGAGATTAAATTGTAATTAAATTCTTTGTTGTTGTTTTACTGCATATATTTTCAATTTCTGTTTGACTTTCTATGTATGCTAATTACCTTGATCTCTACAATATCGTATGTAGGCCACTCCATATATCACAAGGGTGCCAGCCGCATTTATGTGGCAGCATTCCTGAATGACAACCATTGACATGCGGTATTCAAATTACTGAATATCTACATGAGACCAGGACCTCTACAATACAACGGTATGCCGCCAAATATGCAGCTTACGTATTATATACGCACACGCAATTATTATATATGCTAAAGGAATTTGGAATATTCTCAGGATTTAACTAAACGAAATATACGTATTTGGTCAAAATAATTTAATTATGAATGTGAATCTAGATTATCAAATATATTAAACTTCTTCTGACAGCTTTACCTAAAGTTCCTCATTCATTTATATTGTACCCAACGAATGAAAACAAGTGCTTGGACATCATACCAACTATAAAAACAGAAAAGTAGTAATGAAAGATGTCCAATTGCTGCTATCAATTGTTTGTACATAATAGGGAAGAAATTACATTTTTCGATATGAAAATGTATACAAAAGGCTATTTACATACTGATAAAATCAAAGCGTTGGTAATCAACAATTACAGAAAGTCATGAACGATTTGGGTTTAAGGTATAATTAACTAAAACTTATTCAAGCTATTATATGTTAAAATAGACAATTACATTATTTAAATCACACCTTCGGTTTCTGTAGACGATAACTTTGTAAACCTCACTCTCTATCAGTTCTGATGAAAAAAATCAGCTATTGTGGACTATATAGTTATTCTGTGGAAAAATTTCTTCATTTACATTATCAAAAAATGTTATTGTTTCAGCCTTTTGAAGATTTTGGATGAGCACAATTAGATAATGATCACAAAGAACGGTCGCCATAAGTTATTCAGGTAAGGAAACCGTCTTTGCCTTTTTTGGAGTAGATTTGTCGATTGCAATTCATTGTCAATATAGTAAATCCTCATATTAATTGAACCAGGGGCCAGGGAAATGGTCCTTAGAATGCTTTTGGTCCATATTGAGCAAACGCGGCACACAATGCGCGGTTAACATACACATGCTTAAGTAGTTCTTCAAGTAGTATACATCGCCAATATTAATCCAATTATACCCTACTAATATTTAATTTTAATAATTGGTATATAATTTTCTGCTATTATTTTCATTTATATACTTATGAATTGATGTAATAAAGGCTGCTTTTAATAATATAAAAAAAGAGTACACCTCTGGCGTGAATAAATTTTAAATCACTTTGAAGCCATTTTTCATGTATGAAACTTGCTTCGGCATCACATTATTCCGCATACATAGGTTTTAATTGAAAATCCACGATCGAGACCCACCCCCCAGCCCCACGACCCGCCTCTCCCTTGACGTATTTCATAGGTGTCATCAGCAGCGGCCATTTATCAAGCTGGTAAAAATTGCTCAGTCTACAGGAAACGTAAATTTCACTGAAGCAAAAACAACGTTGATTGAAACCGAATAGTATACGCAGGAACCCCTGTTTTCTCATCATATTATACTCACAAAAAAAGCGGATGAAGTTCAGATTTGATAGGTTACTCTAAGAATGAGACTTTCGGAACAACAAACAAGTATGCCTTAAATACGAGGTAGCTAAGAAGAACAATACTTAATACGTAATTCGTTTAATTGTTTTTATGAATAAGCTGAGAATTTATTTGGGACCTCAGAAACTTTTGTTAACTCATGTTTCTATTTTACGAGAAAATTGAGCCAAAATTATTAGTACTTGACTCCTAATGCATTTTTCTAGACTTTCAGTATCAAAGAAGAACACCCCTCGTTTAATACCTTTGTATTCAATATAAGAGAGATAATGGAAAATACTTCCGTAGTTCTCCGGTTTAGAATCATAATGAAAACATGCTTATTTACCCTTCTAGAGGATATTTATTGAGATCCTAGGTATCGGACAGTTATGCGAGGAACAATAAATATTTCATAAACTAAGAAATTAAAAATAATAATATTGACTCCCCGTATAAAATTCGATAAACATCTAATAAACCGTCAGTCGTCTCCACTGCTTACAAATAAATCATCGAAACATAAATCCATTTCTATTGACCGAAGCTGTCGGAAGGCGTATGTACACAATTTCTTTGAAATATTCCTGCTAGGCAGTCGGCGATAAGCAGTGGCGTTGCTTAGTGAGATTTATTTAAATCATAAATTTCTTCAATATATATATATATATATATATATATATATATATATATATATATATGGCGCTCTTTAGACCATGGGCGAATGAAGACAATGAAATTGCATAGTGTAGTGAGAATAAAAAAAAGGTATAATTTAATAATTAAGATTTAGATATACAAACTTCTTCTTCTTCTTCTTCTTCTTCTTATTTTAAGACTATATCTTGTGTTTTCAAAGAGGCAGCCTAAGTTGTGACTCTCATACCAGCGCTTTGGTGGTTTTCCAGGCGGTCTACTTGTATTGAGTCTCTCTTCCTTTGCGATTTTCGTCAGTCGATCGTCGTCCATTCTATTGACATGATCTCTCCATGCTCTTCTTCTAGTTCTGGCCCATCTCACTATATCCGGAACGTCACACATTCTTCTAATTTCATTGCTCCTTATTCTGTCTCTTAGTGTTTTCCCTGTGATTGAGCGTAATGTCTTCATCTCGGTGATTCTAAGAATCCGCTTAGTAGTTGCAGTCTCCGCTCTCGTTTCTATGGTGTATGTCATTACTGGTCTGACACAAGTTTTATATATCCGTGTTTTGCTTTCGATACTTAAAAATTTATTCCTCCATATCACGGTTCGAAGGAATCCTGATATCCTAGATGCTGCTGTTGTTTGCGTTTTGACTTATTGTTTCAAGTTCCTATTGCTCGTGATGTTAACTCCTAAATATTTAAAAGACATAACCTGCTCTATTATAAATTGCCAGTTTGCATCTTCTTGGTTCTCTCGTTATTGTCAAGGATTGTGTCTTTTGTGTCGATATGATCATATTGAATTTTCCTGCAACTGTTTCAAATCTGTGTAGCGATTTTTGTAGATTATCCTCATCTTCGGATATCGCAACCGCGTCATCAGCGTAGCAAACTATCTTAAACTCATGTTTTCCAATTCTGTATCCTCTGCCTGCCGTTTTGACTTCTTTTATGATTTCGTCCATTATAATGTTGAAGAGTATTGGGCTGAGACTATCTCCTTGCCTGATCCCTGTTGATACTGGTATTTTACTGGAGAGTTCGTTGTTTACTCTGCCAGTATGGCCATTGGGCGGATTGAGTAGCTCAGCAACCATGTTGCCGGTCCCAAGCCCGGATAAAAGAAGAGGGTTGTGAGGCAAGGCTAGCTACCTACCTCATGTAAAACAGCCATTTGCTCAGAGATCGAAGAAAGTAGCCTCGAATAGATATACAAACACAGCAAGTTATTTTAAATATATTCGAATGTTTAAAAAAGGAAAATATTCAGCAATCTGATGATGCAATCATAATAAAAATTTCTGAATTAACTAGGGTAATTAAATTTTTCTTTTATTGAGAAGACATGAGTTGCTGTGAATCATTCACAGAACCGAAAAACATGATAAACCGAGGTCAGTTAACAAAACTACTTTCTCGCATAAGATATATATATATATATATATATATATATATATATATATATCTATATATATATATATATATATATATATATATATATATATATATATATATATATTGAAAGTATTTTTAAAAATTAAAAATAATAAATTTATAAAATGTAAAATACTTAACAACATCAAGAGGCAGTTCCCAATTCGAAGGTAAATGAATGTTGAATAAATAAAAACGTGAACAACAATTATCTTCGACTTTTTTCTCACTGTACGTCTTTCCCTTCTACAGCCAAGCCCATTTCCTTAAAATAGGCCCCTCAAAAGAACGAGTTTTTATTATTATCCTAGACCAGGCAAATGCGGAAGTATAGCAGAGGAGTGTTTGACAACACGGTAATTATATTTTCTACTTCGTTTCTTATGTGTTCTGTATTACTGACAGATAAATTAGTTTTAATAAACATTTAAAGAAAATGTTGTGTAAACATTTGGAAAAGAAAGGATTTCGAATATAGGAACATTATTTTGTACGTAGAAAAACAATTGAATAAACCAATATAATTCTCATTTCCATAGAATTTAGTGATTTCTGCTTTTGAAAGCTGCTGAACGTCCACGTCTGTCATTTACTATAAAAACTATGTACTCGACGATGTTCTACTAATAAAGTGAAATTACATATGGAAAAGCTGTGTGTGAGGTGTATGTAATTGCTTGATGCTAATTAAAAGTTCGCTTTCATAAAAAATTCATACGATTATTCCGTTCATATATCAGCAAGAATTCTCAAAAAGCGAAAGCCATGTGTTGTCCAATAAGTTCATAACCACAGTGTTTTAAGATTCCAAAGGTGAAATCATTATTTAAAAAAACAATAACTGTCCAAGAAAAGAGTTTTTTCCATCTCGACAATGCTCCTATTCCTTATCCGATATTATTACTGAAAAATTATCGATTTGTGATACGATTTATTGCCTCATCGGCCGTATTCACCTGATTTAGCTCCTTCCGTTTACTTTCAGTTCCGAAAAATGGCGATATAAGACAAATGCGTAGTTTTCAGAAGATTATTTTTTCGATGTTTTGCAAGAAATGGAAACTCTCGAACTTCATTTGAAGCTGGCGAATATGGTTCAATTATAATTTGATTCGTAAATAGTAAGTTATAGTTATTCAAAACAACTAATATTTTAACGTTGTCACTTCATGTTTTGGTTTACTAATAACGTTATGTGGTGTTTAACAATATTTGACGTTTTAAAATATGAGATAATCCAACTTTAGATCTTGTTGGTACTAAACAGAGCAGGTGCTTTTTCCTCGTTTGCCAGATAGTCTAAGTAGATGCTAATTGTGTCGTGTAATTTATTACTAAGAGAAATCAAAACAAACAACTCATAGAAACTAAAGGCGCTATATTATTTCTAAGCTACTTACTAAGTTATATCTGACAAATTTATTTTCGAAAAAGTGATAAGAATTATTAACTGTTGGTTCAAAGCATTAATGAATATATGTTTATTGAATAGTAGTATATGAAATGTTAACACGGCAAATGAATTTTGTTGCGACAATTAGTTTTTTCAAATCTCATTTATCTACAATCTGGTTACAATAAGTAGATAAATTATCAAACATCAAAATTATTTTGATAATTATGAGTAGAAATTATTTTTTTGAATTACATCTATAAAATTAAAAACACCACGCCTTTTTTATATGCAGGTATCTGTATGCATTAAGAATAAACCAGGGGATCTTAGGTACATAACGTACCACTATGAATTGAAACCTCTGAAGAATATCTATGTTACAATTTGAAATTTTCTCCACAATTGTATAAGCACAGGTTGTAATATGGCTTTAATATACCAACGAAGTTCACAACCTGTTATATGGGGTTGATATAGGTTTTAAATTAAAAATTTTTAAGTTGAGACGGGACCGGGACATTATAAACAGACAAAAATATGCTTATAGTAGAAGATAATGGACACAACTCCCTTGTTGTTTATTAGAGACTTTTGTAAAGAATGTAAAATTTGGTGAGAGCATGGGACTTTTGGAATGATATACAAAAAGAAAATAATGTTTCTATTTCTCAAATATTGAAAGATTATCTCGAAGGAAATCCTAATTTCATTGCCCAAATTGTTACGAAAGTTGAAAGATGAAACTGTAGCTTTGACGCTCTTCGAATTTTATACGGGAATATTGGAAAGTTTACCAAAACATACTAGGAGATCTAAAAAATGGGACAACGGATCTGTTCTTTATCATGACAACGTGCTTGGTTTTGATTTGCGTGTATTGGCCAAAAAGGCTTATCTAATAGAATTAGAACAATTCGATTTCGGGAAAGTTTGTCAGAACATTCCTGACTTTAAGAAGAATATGACAACCATTTTGTTCAGTCTTTCATCATTATCTCTCCAATTCAAGCAGCATTCCAAAATGTAGCACAACACAATAATCAGACAATGTAGGGCTTACAAATTCATACAAATCATAGGAACTTAACATAATCAAAACTATGGCCTATAGGAGTTTTACATATGCCCAAATGTTTAAATCTCCCTACTATTTGCTGAAATTCTTAACTTTGTTTATAAAAACAAATTTAATGTGAAAAATGTTGAAGTTTTATTAAGAAATACAAATAAGAAAATTGTACCATAATAATCAAATTGGTCCTTGATATTGCACAATACATAAAGGTTTGATAAATGCTTTACGTTTTCAATGAACTACATTACCACATTAATAGCAGGCTACCTCGTTATATCATAAGTGGGAAAATATAAATTTCCTGGTCTCCTTAGACATCATATTTTACGGAACATTCATTATTCAAACCAAATAAGCTTGATAAATATTGTACAAATTCTGCACAATCAACTTCTAGGGGGAAAAGTATTTCGTTGGGATCACATGAGCTTAAATGATGCTAAACGTTCTAAACATTCTGGTAACATTTGAACATTCGAAACAATCGACAAAAATTTACCGTAAGATGTTGATAAATAAAATATTTGCCACATGGACCATAGATATTTCATATGTCTCACTATTATGTTGTTCACTGGCGTATAAGAAAGCTTTTCGCAAGTTTTGTGCAGCATTTACCACAAACACAATCTTGTGTAAACTTCGACTGTATATAGCGATCGACAAGTTTTCGCCGTTTTGTAATTATGGATCTATCAGAGTACACCAGAGATAAAACTGCAGTCGAAACAATAAGTTTCTTGGGCGTCAAAGATTGCTGAGGTGAGTTTGTCAACCAGTAAAGTAATGGCGGTCATAGATGGGGATGTATCCACATTCACAACCTTTGAAAGAGTGGAACAGTGAATGTGGCAAGTCATTGGGTGATAATTTCGATAATAAAAAATTCTTTTGTACAACGCAATAATCTACGAATCAAACCGCTCTAGTCGCTGGAATTAAATTCAAATTTCTGGCACAAATTTTTGAAAAGTTATAAAAAATTGAATAAAATTTTAACCAAGTGAGTTGTGTCATGAACTTTTTTCTGTGCCCTAGTAAGTGATGTTCATCCTAACGAAGAAATTGGAATTAAAAAAAATGTAATTGACAATTCAATCAAATATTTTCATCAAAATGATTAATTTTGAGAGTCCATTGGAAACGAATTCCTTGTAGTCATTTGATAAAATCGTTCAATAAAGAAATTAACTTACAATATCAAAAGCAAAAATCGATTCATCGTAAAATTGATAAACTAATTAACAATTTGATGTATTGGATGTGTGATTGGTTGTGTATGCTAGATAACTGTGACTGACCAGGGTCAATCCCCCAACTGCTGCACCCTTCCAAATAAAAAAATATTCGTTGTCTAAAAATAGGAAGGGTGGGCCGTTCGAAGACTTGATAGAATTCTAAGGGCGAGGAATCCTAATATCCGGAATATTCCCGATCTTAGCGCATTGTGTATGCCGCGCGGGGATTAGCCATTAATCACTCGGGTCATTGTATCAACTATCAAAGCGTGCAAGGTCTCGCAACAATAGTCCGCGCGCTTCGGTGCACACACCCCCAGCCAAATCGGCCCTTTAGGCCCTTATTTCTATCCTATTCGTACACCCCCGTTCTCCTGCGACACCATAACAACAGTGCCGCCCGACCAAGAGAAACAATTCCCGCGTTCGAATAACATTATGAATAACACGGAGCAAAACTCCGCCGCCACTTTTCTTTTCAAACTCCACAATTAATTAATTTTATTCATTAAGGAATGATGGACGACCCTTAGGGTAAAATCTCTCAGTATAACTGCTGTCGTGACAAAGATTACTCATTTTCAAAACTGACAGTCACTACACTGCTTTACAGGAATTAATAATTCTTATTAAAAGTAGCACGTTTTTATACCATTTTTACTGGTAAATGATAGTCATTAGATTCGTTAAGTATTTATGTTAACAAAAACACCAAATATACACTGATTTGAAAACATTATTATTGGATATTCACAACTCACGTATTTTTAATTACTAGAAGGGTCTTGACACCTCATTTTCTGATCACAACTTAATATCTTCCAATGAAAAAACTAAATTCTCGACTTTTCTCATAGAGACATTTGTTTATTCGATCTGCGAGCAAACTTAAGAACACGCCTCTTCAGCTCTTTCGTGAATATTTCTAAAAAACCTAATTTTCTTTGAACTGATGAAAGTATGTTTTTTTTTACTTATAGGAGTATCTCAATTCGACTATTGGAAACCAGAAAAGTTCAAACTTAAGTTCACTTAATAAATTAGCACTTACTGATCCAATGCTCACTGTTCCGTGCCCAAATGAATTGTTTTTAAGTGTGGGTATTGGGATATACAAGCATCAAAATATATCAAATTAATCCAGTGGATTTCAGACCTTACGGATTCATTTGATCTTTTTTTAAAATGTTCTTCAACCATATTGAAGTCTTTGAAACGTGATTTTAGAAGCTGGATCAAAATGAGGTTTCCGCAAATAAATAAAACATTTGAAATCACTTCCTAGAACAATCTTGGCAATTATTTGATGCGGAAAATGGAGCCACTAAAAATAAAATTATTGTATAATGGCGGTCATGGAATAGGGAAAATATATTGTATAATCATATTCAACTTACAAACGAAGATGAGGAGCCCCCAAGAGTTGTACAGAGTTGTACTCAATATAACAAGCGAATACTTATAAATTCAGTCCAATTAAATAGAAAAATGAATTAGTAGCTCCAAAGTTTTATTTGTAACTTAAAAACTAGAAAAAGAAGAATTTGTTAAGACTATTTTTTGTTTTTTCTTGTTTGTAATAGACTTGTCTTCCTTCATTCCGATACTCCCGAATTTTTGTTATATATTCGCTTCTTCACTTTATCAAACGACTACTTTCCATGAATGTTTTTCATTTATTCACTCTTTTATACCTAAAACCATGTTTTTTTTTTAAATCTTCTTAATATATCTCAAGGATTTGTTTCCGTTTCAGTTTTGTAAGAATACCTTGAAGATTTGGTATCATGTTTGAGGCGAATATACTGTAGATTGTTTCGCATATTGAAATTAGCCTAAGACATTCTTTTTTCGTTTCATTGTTACACCGTGCTTTGCAATTATTTATACTGTGGTCTGAGAAGTATTTGTCAAAAACATTTTCTCCTGTATGACATCTCTCCTGGACATTTCTTGACTACGAATACGGTTAAAAAAAATACTTTTTGCGCATCTGTTGATAGATGTTGCCGACTGTTTGGCCTCTCTCTAAGCTAGGCTCTAGTAGGACGTTTACCGAATCTGCAAATCGTCTTGTTGGTGGTTGATTTCGAAACCACGGTTACTACATACTTTAGTGTTCACAAAACTTATTTAGAAATAATTTGACATTTAATACACTGCACACTTGCAAAGCTCACAAATAATTACTGACTTTGAACCGGAAACCCTACTATAGGAAGCCACTTGATTATTATAGAAAACATATTTCGATTTCTGTATAAAATCCCATTTACTTTCATTATTTTCTCAGTATTTTTTGAGTTAGTAGACAATTTTTTTATGATTTATGATGATTATCTATACGTTTAAATAATTCTCTGATTCTCAAAATTAAAACTTGTAATGCGGACCTGGGCAAGTTTTTTACTGTTCAGTTCGCAATGGGGTATCTTTAGACTCTTTTTGTAAAGATATGATTTTAACTATGGACAATTCCAATTCAGTAACTGAATTAGAAAAAAGCAGCATAGAGTTTGCATCTCCTTTCGAAGAAGGAGAAGTTCTATGCAATACAAATTGAAAATGAGTGAATTGAACAGTAAATAAACTAGACAACAAACGTTTAAAAACACTGATGTAACTGATTGTAATTAATTCAAAGAAGAAATGAATGTTATACTCAAACTAGTCCTACGTGCGACAATAAATAACGGAAATATGTAAGCAATAAAAATTACTCACTCAGTCTATACGCATGCGCATATATATTTGGGTTGAAGTCGGAGACTCCTTAGACAACCCTCGTATTCGTGTCAAAGTGAGACAATAGTTGTATATGCCGGTACAACAACCCTGCGTGCCAGTTCTTCACAAACTCGGCGATTAATTAATTTTATTCATTAGACTAAAAATGATGAACGACGAAGGGCGAAACCCAGTGCTATGTATTCCAGAGAAAAAAGGAAAAGTTATGTTTTCACGATACCGTGTTTTTAGTAATAATTTCCTCTGCTGTTCTCCGACAAAAGCTTGGTTATGTCATCATTCTGGGAATGAATTTACGGTAGATTCATGAAATAATTACTGAGCTGCAATTAAGAGATTGTTGGATACAATGGAGGAGCAAAAAAACTGGTTGATTGAGTTTTTGGAAAATATCAAGTAAATTACTATAAAATGTCAATAATAAAAACATTAAATGTATGAACAATGCATCAAATGACTTGAGATAACATTTGATTACCTTCTCACAGCTAGTATCATTGTGATCTGGGCAATGTTTGCGTCATCGTTTCGTGTCATAAAAAATTGATCTTGATAACTTCTTTATATCATTATCAGTAAATTCCACTTGAGAATTGAGGAAAAGAAGTAGAATTGATTGAATTACATAAGCAGTTTCAACTCAAATTTATCGTTATTATGTATATCTAGTAAAATTATTATTCATCATGAATAGTCCAAATTAACGGTTCAATACCGAATTAGGAAAGAATGTTGGCGCCACAGAGAAGAGACCTAGCAAAAATAGGCGCCAAAGCAATATAAAAAACATCAAGGTCATAGCAATTTTTATTGTCGCTAATGATGAAAAAGGAAAATGTTTAATGTAATTCGAAATCTACAATTAGGAAGATTGACATTAAATTTTATGTCAGCTATCTTAATTCACCTTTCAATGATTAGTTGAAAAACTGAAGAAAGTTTTATACTATTATATATTTTTTTATTTCAAAATGCACAATTTGAGTCCTATTTCTACAATTACATATTATATTATGGTCCAAGTATATTTTTTTCACAAAAATATTCCAAATATTTAATGGGTTAATTTGAAAGAAGATAAAATATATTACAAAGTAACCTCATTTGATTCATATGAATATTGGAATGTCCATGAGGCCCCTTTTAAACCAGAGCAACACTATGCGGCATTGCGGCATGCCATAAATTGAGGTATGTGACTCCTGGTTTTATCCCATACAGGAAACCCCAGAGTTGACAAAGGGGCCAGTCCTGGGAAGCCTAGCTTCGGCGTACTTGTATTGACCCATGCGTGGGCCAGGCTACTTAACTCGCTTCGGCTATCTCAATGATTACCCAAGCTTGGGCCAATCCTGGATATTCCGGCCTTGACCATTCGATGACAACCCAGGTTTAGACCAAGATTGGGCCAATCCTGGTTAACCCAGCCTTGGCCATTCATTGGGGACCCAAGCTTCGGCTGTTTGGTCACATACGGCGTGGTTCGAGTATTTTCGTTCGTCGGCAGCCATACTTTTTTTTATTATGGGTCTATTCAATCCGATCTTAAGTTTATTTTTTGTGTGTGTTTCTTATAACATTTTTTATTATTTATTACTACTAAAAGTAACCATGTCTGATGCGTATCTTCGAGTTCAAAGATAGCGTGCATTGTGAACGCGTAAAGCTTAAATAATTTAAGTGTGAACATCAGCTCTGTGAGTGATGTTAACGATAGTGGTACAGACTTGTGCAATGTACAAGCGTTTAATATTTTTATTTAACTGATTAACTGATATTTTTATATTGTTAATTACAGTAAGCGTAAGATTAAATATAAAAATTTATGCTTGCTTATTTTTAAAATGAAAAAAATCATATTGAATGAAAAATAAATAAAGAAATGGAATAAAGATAAAGAAGAAAAAGTTATGTAATGAATAAGTCTTGGTATTTAATCTTGGTTCAGTCCTGGCATTTAACCTTGGCCCAGCACTGGCATTTAAGCATGACCCAGTCTTGGTGACTAAGCTTGGCCCAGTATTGGTGACCAAGCTTGGCCCATCGTTATCACTCCATACTTTTACCAAGACTGGGCCGAGCCTGGCTTACAAGCTTGTCCCAGAGTTCTACATGGATGGGCACAGCCTGTGCCAAACTTGTGCCCTTGAAACTTTCCTCAATGGGATGCTTCAAAAGCCAACATGTGGTATGTGGCAATATATGTTACGCCAAAAAAATATTATGTTTATGTCATTTTCAAAACATTGCGCTATTTTTAGAATGTTTTTGGTTTCTTACGCAAATTGCCATAAGCAAACCATTTTTAATTGTTTTTGGTAGATTAAGATCATTTTTTATTGGTGTGACGATTGTGCTTCCTGTGGATTGCGCTTCTGAGGTTCTTTATTTTTGTTTTTTCGATACTCTCTTCATCTAAATCATATTAGTATATAAGTTTGCGTAAAACATCTGGTTTAACTCTATTACTTTTATAATTTGAATTGCGGGCATCCCATAATATTTCACTCTTTCTATAATTTTCTATGAAATATAATTATCTTTCATTACTCTATACCGGATTATCTTCTTCTATTCAATTTTTTGGTGTGATTTCGTCAAATTCTTCACTTTTCACTGTTTCTCCGCACTAAAAAAGTATGGAATCCATCGTGTTCGGATACAAGCTATATCATTTTTAATTATTGTATAGATAGTAGGTAATTGCGTCATCGTTTCGTGTCATAAAAAATTGATCTTGATAACTTCTTTATATCATTATCAGTAAATTCCACTTGAGAATTGAGGAAAAGAAGTAGAATTGATTGAATTACATAAGCAGTTTCAACTCAAATTTATCGTTATTATGTATATCTAGTAAAATTATTATTCATCATGAATAGTCCAAATTAACGGTTCAATACCGAATTAGGAAAGAATGTTGGCGCCACAGAGAAGAGACCTAGCAAAAATAGGCGCCAAAGCAATATAAAAAACATCAAGGTCATAGCAATTTTTATTGTCGCTAATGATGAAAAAGGAAAATGTTTAATGTAATTCGAAATCTACAATTAGGAAGATTGACATTAAATTTTATGTCAGCTATCTTAATTCACCTTTCAATGATTAGTTGAAAAACTGAAGAAAGTTTTATACTATTATATATTTTTTTATTTCAAAATGCACAATTTGAGTCCTATTTCTACAATTACATATTATATTATGGTCCAAGTATATTTTTTTCACAAAAATATTCCAAATATTTAATGGGTTAATTTGAAAGAAGATAAAATATATTACAAAGTAACCTCATTTGATTCATATGAATATTGGAATGTCCATGAGGCCCCTTTTAAACCAGAGCAACACTATGCGGCATTGCGGCATGCCATAAATTGAGGTATGTGACTCCTGGTTTTATCCCATACAGGAAACCCCAGAGTTGACAAAGGGGCCAGTCCTGGGAAGCCTAGCTTCGGCGTACTTGTATTGACCCATGCGTGGGCCAGGCTACTTAACTCGCTTCGGCTATCTCAATGATTACCCAAGCTTGGGCCAATCCTGGATATTCCGGCCTTGACCATTCGATGACAACCCAGGTTTAGACCAAGATTGGGCCAATCCTGGTTAACCCAGCCTTGGCCATTCATTGGGGACCCAAGCTTCGGCTGTTTGGTCACATACGGCGTGGTTCGAGTATTTTCGTTCGTCGGCAGCCATACTTTTTTTTATTATGGGTCTATTCAATCCGATCTTAAGTTTATTTTTTGTGTGTGTTTCTTATAACATTTTTTATTATTTATTACTACTAAAAGTAACCATGTCTGATGCGTATCTTCGAGTTCAAAGATAGCGTGCATTGTGAACGCGTAAAGCTTAAATAATTTAAGTGTGAACATCAGCTCTGTGAGTGATGTTAACGATAGTGGTACAGACTTGTGCAATGTACAAGCGTTTAATATTTTTATTTAACTGATTAACTGATATTTTTATATTGTTAATTACAGTAAGCGTAAGATTAAATATAAAAATTTATGCTTGCTTATTTTTAAAATGAAAAAAATCATATTGAATGAAAAATAAATAAAGAAATGGAATAAAGATAAAGAAGAAAAAGTTATGTAATGAATAAGTCTTGGTATTTAATCTTGGTTCAGTCCTGGCATTTAACCTTGGCCCAGCACTGGCATTTAAGCATGACCCAGTCTTGGTGACTAAGCTTGGCCCAGTATTGGTGACCAAGCTTGGCCCATCGTTATCACTCCATACTTTTACCAAGACTGGGCCGAGCCTGGCTTACAAGCTTGTCCCAGAGTTCTACATGGATGGGCACAGCCTGTGCCAAACTTGTGCCCTTGAAACTTTCCTCAATGGGATGCTTCAAAAGCCAACATGTGGTATGTGGCAATATATGTTACGCCAAAAAAATATTATGTTTATGTCATTTTCAAAACATTGCGCTATTTTTAGAATGTTTTTGGTTTCTTACGCAAATTGCCATAAGCAAACCATTTTTAATTGTTTTTGGTAGATTAAGATCATTTTTTATTGGTGTGACGATTGTGCTTCCTGTGGATTGCGCTTCTGAGGTTCTTTATTTTTGTTTTTTCGATACTCTCTTCATCTAAATCATATTAGTATATAAGTTTGCGTAAAACATCTGGTTTAACTCTATTACTTTTATAATTTGAATTGCGGGCATCCCATAATATTTCACTCTTTCTATAATTTTCTATGAAATATAATTATCTTTCATTACTCTATACCGGATTATCTTCTTCTATTCAATTTTTTGGTGTGATTTCGTCAAATTCTTCACTTTTCACTGTTTCTCCGCACTAAAAAAGTATGGAATCCATCGTGTTCGGATACAAGCTATATCATTTTTAATTATTGTATAGATAGTAGGTAATTAACATAAAAGTATCAAGAACACAGAGAACAACTCATAATATTTCTCAAGTTCTCAGATAAGGAAGAATTAAATAACGAGCTGGCAATGAAAATTGCAGAGAGTTTGAAAAGCTCTTAAAAATAAATCACATGCTTCAAAGATTTGAGGTAGTTACAAAAATCAGAAATGGGAGAAGAAAGATGTTTGCAAAAATAGCTACTTTGAGAATGAGCAGGAAAATTGCCAGTTTATTCCAGATAATATTGATTCGGAAGTAAATTCTTAGCTTAGTTTCAATTAATTCGAAAATTGAAA
The DNA here is from genome assembly GCA_026230145.1 of Diorhabda elongata. Lineage (NCBI taxonomy): Eukaryota > Metazoa > Arthropoda > Insecta > Coleoptera > Chrysomelidae > Diorhabda > Diorhabda elongata. The sequence continues at coordinate 26,687,527 of CM047929.1, read as the reverse complement.
AGCACGATCCTACCAGTTATACATTTTAAAGACAAACAGTTGTTTCAAGTTTCTTAGAGGAAATGGAACAATCTATTGAATCAGAACGACGCGACGTAAAGTATAATTAGATATATACATTTGGATCAGATTTCTGGAAAAAGATCTGCAAATACAAAGAGAAACGAGCTGAATATTGACATTTAAAAAGAATTCTTGAAGTTAAACACCGAGATTCCAAAGAAAATGACAATTTTTCAATGAAATCATGGATTTTTATGGAGAATTCCTTACAAACTTCAAACTATGATCTCGTGGGCACTTAATCCAAAACCAAACGAAGAAATGTGAAGATAAATGTGATTATGAAGTTCAATGTGAGTGATTTAAATTCAAAATTCATTGTTACAGTCACTTTTTACTCTCACATCTTTTGATACGTCACTAAACAGAGAATATCATGAGGCTCCCGCATATAATTATTTCTTATTTGAAAAAGTAGCTGAGAAAATGTTTGAGGAAAGTCCAATACCGATCTAATTAGTTTGTTAATAGATTTATTTGAAGGAAATTTATAAATACCTTAATAGTATGACTCACTTTTCATAGCGATGTGGTATTTATAAACTATAATAATCAACCGTACCTGTAACAAAACAAATGGAGGTTATAATATATACAATAATTTTTAATACGAGATTTTTCTTATTATATTACATGCAGAGGAAACATTATCATCTGAAGAACTGCTAATATTTAGATTGTTCAGTCGCAGAAGACGATATTAATAAAGTTTTTTGTCGATACATTTTTAATAAAAACACAATTTCTCACGTTTTTAAAACTGTATATTCTAATTTTTCCAGCAATATAATATACAATCGACTGAACGATCTTCCATTTAATAAATCTACCAGTATAGTGTTTGCTTAGCAATATTGCAAAACAGTAGGATTATTTTTAATCCCCCCAAACTCTTATTAACTTTCCCCATCTCACAGACATCCCGACAGGATTAAAATCCCCGGTTCTGATCTGCCTCCATCTTCTTCTTTCGTATTATTCGTTTCGCTTGCTCCCGTACGAAACTGTCGGGATTCCACGATACCATAGCAACGGAGTGCTCTCCGCTAGCCTGTCTCCTGTCACTTGATTTATGGCGATGGAAAATGCGAGAAATGAAGAGAGGCACTGGTAGACAGCATCTCGTGTGCTCCAACGAACCATCATATTCGGCCAAAAACGAAAATCATCAACGCGTATCAGTGAGATTCTTGCATACATTTTTTTGTCACTTTCGCGGCTATTATGGAACAATATTTTAAAGTGGAGTAAAATATTTGAAATAAATTTTAGGGTATGAATTACCGGATATAAAACAACATGTGGCAATATGCATACTACTATGCTGTACTGATGAGAATATTTTGATTACTTGGCAATAAATTGTTATAAAATTATTTCGAAAAGTCCAAGAAACTAGAACTTCCGCAGATAATTCAAAAATACTGATATTAGTGAAAAATACCTGTCTACGTATTACAATTCCTGTCATCAAACATGAAATATTTCATATTCTATTGATATAGTTTGACCCATATACAGTATGATATTCTGATTGGAAACGCACATGTGAAATCTCCGATTGATCGATTTTAACCATTTGTTTTAAATATTGACAACTGGTTGGTAATTGAGAATATAGAATTATTAGTAGCGATTTGTTTATAAACAACTATGTGAATTTCTTGATTGTAAATTGTTGTCACCAAAAATTGGGAAAAATAATATTTATTATTATAAACGTTATGTGAATTTACAGTTGGACAACTTTCTTAGCTAACGGTTACAAAAGACTACAAGGAAAAATAGTTTCTTTTTGTACGGAACGTTTCTCTAAATTCTTCCAGTGTTTCGAAGTACATGGGTTGCAAGAAAAGTTTTTGATTTCAACCTGAATATGGCAGCAGAGATTCTCAGTAAAATTTCAGCCATTTTGCACCATTAGTTTCTGATTGACAATCATGGATCGTCGGGAATATTTTACTGAAAATAGAAAAAAACTGAGTATCGAGATATAATTAAATATTTGTTTTTGGAAACAATACGATACGTACATTAAAAAGTAATTAGACACAGTGTATGGGGACTCTGAGCCATTATTTACTACCGTAAAAGTTCACCAATTGGGTGAAAAACAGTCGAATCAGTTGATAGGAAAGTTTTACAGATACCATCAGAAACATGATAGAAACTAATAATACCTTCGAAAAGTCACTATTTCATCAAACCGGAGAAGAATTAGATTATCCCAAATTCAGTTTCAATTTAGTTAAATAATTAGTTAACTCTTGTTAGTATTTTGAACTATGTATGTTAGTCCGACATTAAGATCTATCAGAATGCACAGTTTATTAATATATTAATGAATTTTTTGCCAAATTATTAATATATAAATTGTTGCATATTTTTTCTTATTTCAAATAACCGCGATATTAAAAGAAAAACCAAATTAATTTCATTTCACAATGTTTATTCGGTAACATAAATTATGAACGCAAATATCACAACGTTGTGTTAATATATCAAAATCAGTTTGTTCAAAGTCGTATTCACACTATTTCGCGTCTAATTTTAGACTATTCACCAAAGTATTATTAATAGCTATATCCTTGTTTTGCTATCGATGAATATTTTAGTACAAGTGCATGAGTTATTGTGAATTGGCTGCACAATTGGTGCGTTGACAAAACTCAGTGTATACCACAAATAAAATGAAATAAACTATCAATATTGATCTTAAACTTCTGTAGGTTGTTGTGTTCGGGAAGGCCGTGCCTTGGTAGTTGATTCCACGGGTTGCACAAATTCTCAATAATTTGACGTTTCAGGTGTCTGTAGACGAACTCGATGTTCATGAGCTATGTCTGCCTGTTGAGTAGGTCTAGCAAATACTGCTTTAGGTGGTATTATCCTGGACATCTTCGGTGGTAGTATGGGAAAATAGAGTCAGCTCGGTGACCTTTTTTCTATGTTCTGAGCTGTCCAAGTTTCTGGTCAACTTTGGAACGCCTAGAGTCCAAATTGCTCTCTTTTATATTGAGTCTAACCTAACCAAATGTGCGAGCAATACTCCAAATATGGACAAATCTGTGCCTTGTAGTACTTTTTATATATAAGAATTTTATGACAAAGGAAATAAAATGAAGGCTAATAATTGAATGGTTTCTCAACTTGAATGCTAATACTACGAAATAATAAACTGATAGTGCAAGGACTAGATTTGAAAACTCCATTATCGTTCGAGCAAATTCAGAAATATGCAAAGCTACTTCACAGTAATTTGAAAACAGTTTGTGAGATGGCAAATACCTCCTCTAAAATTCTATCTATTTGCCTTCATTTTTTGTAGTAGTTTGTGAGAAATCTAGTAAAAACTATAAACAAAAACGAATGTGATTTTATTTTAATGAATGAAATTACTCCAAGGCAAATTTTTCAATTATGTTTATTCTTAGATTCCAACAAAAAAGTGGAGAATCCTAATACTCAGCTGAAACCTATTATTAGAGAGGATGAGTCTTTTTTGTTGTCTTTCTGATTATAAGTTAAAAGAAGAGCCCGTTTTTGTAATCCGTAGTCGTCACTGAGAGTAAAGATCATTTTAACTGCACTGTCAATATTATATTACCCCAATATTATTTTATTCACTAGTGTATGATGGTTATTAGCCACGATCGCTAGCGAATGGCATAAATCACCAAGTCATTAATAACTCATTATACGCGAGTAGACTATTAAATATTTTGTTGAAGTTTTTGTGTTGGAAAATTTTGTTACATTATTAGAAATACTATTATTTTATTCTAAAAAATATTTTATATGATATATTATTGTTCATTAAAATATAGTAGCAACTTTAGCAGCTTCTCTATTCTTTGATGGTGTTAAAGAAAAGTCACTTTCATTTTTTATATGATTTTTAGTGGATTTTTCAACATAATTTGACATAAAATATTGAAACACTGAGAAATCTAAACATACAATAATGTTGACAGGTTTCAGTTGAACTTATATTGGTTTAAAAAGTACATTGTTTCACAAGCTATAGTACGTTAAGAAACACATATACGACAAACATACAAATTGTCTTCAAAAGCTCACTGTTAACTTTCCGTGCAATAAAACTGCAGGTCACGAGTTCAAGTCTGAACTAGAAAAATTTACTTATAATTTTTTTTATGAATATGTACAGGAATAAATTGAAAATATTCAGTAGTGTTAGGTTAGTGTCATAAAATTAATAAAACCGATTTTTTGTATCAAAACAATATAATATAGGTAAATCAAGAAAGCATCTGATAGCAGTGATTAATGATTCATGGGTATTATTAAGGTCGACCATGCAGACATGGGTACATTCTACGACAGTCGTGGATAAAATATTGAATGCATGACATCAAAAATATCACTATGACGTAATATGGACAAATTATTCAGTAGGTATGTAATAGTATGTAATAATAATGTAATAATAAATAATAATAGGAGATGTAATTTAAGTATTTAAGAATATTCATTTATGTTGACGTTGAAGCGAAGATTAGACAACGAACGAAACGAGTATACGAGGTGGAAAATATTAAAAAAGAAAGTGATGACACGTACAATATATGAATATTGGATACAAACTGTTAGATCTCGGTTTTTTATCAGAAATTCAATTTCTCACATTCATAAAAGAGTATGCCAAGCGATAAATAACAAGTTTAAATTTAAATGACGCACAAATTAATTATATGCCTATGATTATTCCACGTATTCAGATAATTAGATCGTGAGAATGTACGTTTAATGGATACTGCTAAATTAATTAGAAATTTCAGGTGAATTTCCACATTATATTATATATTATATATAATATATGAAACCGTAACGTTCCAAAATAACATGGATATTTGATTTGAGCGTAAGGTAATAAATATTTATTTCACAATAGTTAATATTTATTGGTAATACTAGTTTTATAATTCTATACATTCTAAAATCTAGGAAAAACTAGTTTTTTTTATAATAATATTCAACATACCAAAGGCAAGAACTTGGTGATAAAATTTTGAGAAGAGGTCAAAATAATATGTATGAATAAATATAGTTTAGTTTGTCGATAACGGTCAAGGAGGAATTTGAATTTTTAGATTAAGGTGTTTATAGAGGGCGTTATTGACAAAATCTGTAAAATTGTTAAAACTGCCAAAATAGTGGATATCATAATACATTTTTTTCTGTCCTAAACCTAATCAACTAAAGAGGTTACGGCAATTTGAACTATTTCCACAAAAAGAAGTACCCTGGACTAGCAACGTTAAATCTATCAATGGAAAGCTTCTTTCATAATGAGCTTAATCTGCTATGTCATAGTAATGCGGATGTGAACAGACAGGACCACTTTTAATTGTTAGTAGCTCGCTCATCAAAAGCGATTTGTTTCAGATTCACAACCAGCCGATTTGCATGAGCCCTTACGAGTTATAAGTTCCTCATTAATTTGCAAATTTCCATGTTTATGAGATTGTAGATCGTCCCGACAGTGTATTGTCCTGAACTGAACAATTTCTACTTTTTGAATCCCTTATATGACTTGGAAGCATATTTGTAAAGTCATTAAATTGTTACCACAGTCAGATTTTAACATTCCGTGAGCTTCTATAGCACTTTTCTCAAATTTCAACGATGTTAATATTTCTAGTTCCACGTCTGCAAACACTACCTCACTAAGGCGGTTAAAGTAGCAGACTGGTGTTGTTTGCTCGTCTCAACATAGGGAGTGAGATATTTAAAGTGGAAATAGATGCATCGTAAGACACAAATTATTTATTTTCCATTAATCACACATAATGTTTTAACAACAATCAAGAGAATAACAATGGCCATGAGTAAACATTTGTGAAAGAGCAGTTTATTTGAGGAGTGATGTGTGCTAAATAATAATTCAACAAACAATTGCATAATCGGTCAACCCAACAATATTTTAAATTTCTTAATAAAAAATTAATGCAGTTTAATTGAGCGGGTTGGTGTCAAATTAACATCCAATTGAAAGTTTTATTTTCGTTTTTAGATCGTTGTAGATACAATAGAATATTTCAAAAGTTATTTTGTATTTTATAAGTTGTATAAGTTCCTGGACTAGATGGAAAAAATTCGGGAATGAGTAGATGACGTGAACATAATGCCGCAACATAAAAAAATTCTCATGCAACTCCTCGTTTCTGTGTAATAAGCCTTTAAAGTTGCGAAATCAAACCTTATATTCAAGTATATTTCTTAAATTATTCAAAAGCTTGTCAAAACTAGAAAACAAACAAAAATAACTAAATAAAATAAAATTTCAATATACAGAAGAAAACCACAACAAGTAACAAAATTATAGGTAATGTGATGAATAATAATCAGTATATAAGTCGTATATAAGTTTATAGACTAAATCAGTATAAGCCGTGCCCAAAATTAAATATTATTATTAGAATAGAAGTCGTTTACAGAGAAGAAAGCTCTTTCCAGTAAATATGCCCTCAAATTATTACGAAATGCGGCATAAGATGACATCGATTTGATTTCAATTGACAAGTGATTGTGCATTTTTTATGTTGTAAAATATTGAGCCCTCAACTAATTCTGAACGTAGAGTAGGAAGGTAAAGATCGTGCTCAGCGTTCCTAATGAATAGCCGACGATCTTTCTGAAATTAGAGAAGCGTGTTTACGAATTAGGCAAATGTTCAAAGATAAATAAGGAAGAAAGAGGAAGGAAGAAGGAAAAAGAATTTTTCATTTTTCAAAGAAGTTACTGCAGTGAGCCCTGCTGTTTAGTCCGAGTAAATGTCTAACAGCTCTCTTTTAAGTCGCACAACACGTACTCCAGAAGGAAAGGGCATATCAGAGATGCGCCTCAATAAGGGCATAATAGACTGTTAAGGAGATAGATAAGTTCAGTTAATGATGGTGTTGTTTAATAGAAAAGCCTGCGTATTTTTATATGATAAAACTTTGAGTTTTAGAAACGTTTAGGCAGAGAATATTAGAATCACACCATGATTTAAGGGTGATTAGGTATGGTCTGCAAATAGACATATTTTACCACTGATGTCTAAATAGGCGATGTGGTTTATAAATAGAAAAAACAAAATAGAGCCTAGTACTGTGCCTTGGGGCACTCCACATTCTATTTGCTTACGTTAAGATTCGCTTAAGATATCGTTGTCTCTACCCTTACAAGCTGACTTCTGTTGGTAAGGTATCATGCGAGAGGTGTTCCCCTGAAACCATAGTACTGTAATTTATGGATTAAAATATTATGATTAACTCCACCAAAAGCCAAAAAAATCACAAAAAGGGGGAATATAGCATCATTTGTGCATTTGTGACTTAAAACCCAAATTAATGAGTATTGATTATTTTATATTTAAAAAGAAATGATAAAAGCCTCTTTTTGACCTGTATTTCTATGATCTTAGATAACGTTGGAAGGTTTGCATGGTTAACAATGAATTTTTTAATCAATTTTTTGAACAAAAAGGTACTCTTTGTTTAACACTTTGTTTAAAAAAAAACAAAAAACTATTTTCTAGACAAATTAAACTCATTGTTCTCATTCGCTTCAATCACCGAATCTTGTACTGAACTATTTCTGCCTATTTCTTAAGATAAAATCAACATAAATGAAAGTGGTACGTGTCTCACAGTAAAAATTCATGTCCGTCTTGCCATTTACCATGCATACCTCGTACAGAATCAAAGAACTTGCTTTGGTTAAAATGTGTTGGAATTGTGTGTAGATGTATGTGTATGAGATGAACTTTCAATAGATGTATAAATATAATAATGATTGTTATCCTTAGCTTAGAGCAAAAATTGGAATCAAAATTGCTTAGTTTATGCAATCTTATAAATTATGTCGATTTTTCAAATTGGAAGATTTAGAGACAGAGAGTTTGTACGGAGTTATATGGGTCTAGTATTATTCCTATGAACACTATGATTCTATTTCAAAGTAGTCCTAAAACACAATTAAGTTTTTATAACATTTTGCAATTTCTGTTCTACACTTGATTCTACTTTGTTTTTGTTAAGAACTTCTACCTTAAAAGCAAACAACATGAATTATTCTCAAATACATCAATTTCCGTTATTCATTTAGATATTTAGTGGTGTACAAATTATCCAGCTTAAACCCCTTTTATGTTGATAAGATTGAAATATAGTGCTACTAGAGGGGTTAAGTGATCGATGTATTTTAAAGAAGCCAATATTGGGCGTTTTGCCTACCACTGCGGCGGTCTTGAATATATGCAAAGTACATTATTCTGCATAATTCATAGAACATATCAAACGGTGCAATCGTCGGTGCTAACATATAATGCAACAATGCTGTCGACCTGTCCAATAAATCATCCATCGACGGACGGCCGATACCAATAGTCGTTACAAATATTTTTACGGCTACTGTTCCGTTCCGATTGAGTATCTGTTCAACCAATCATACGTGCCGATATGAAATGCATCTGCAGTGTAAAATAAATGCTTGATTTATTAGCTTTCAATAATTTTATAAAGCGATTATTTTATTAAACAATCCATACCGTGATACCGAATGAACGTTATTTATGGCTGACACACGTCACGTGATGACAATGCCGTATACAACGTTGTCTGTTACCGTTTAAGTATAGTTATTCTCATTTTTTCATCTACTATATATAAAAAATGAACGGTTAATTTAATAAAAATGCAGTTTGTTTGAGTCTACAATTGTACAAAAATTATTGAAAACTAGAGGAAACTGGAGATGTAAAAATAAAGAAACGTAGCGTGAAGATAACACCGACTTGATATATAGTTCTTCCAATATCAATTGCAGAAGACAGTTATGCGAGGAACCAACTTCCCTTATAAAATTTGGTAAACATCTAACAAACCGTCAGTTCACGTGGACTCATCATCTCGACTGTCTGCCAATCGAATCGTAAACAAAAATGCATTTCTATTGGCCGCAGCCGTATGTATACAGTTTTTTCGTAATATTCCTACCAGAAACCTGCGATAAGCAGTGGCGTGGCTTGGTGAGATTTATTTTATTCATAAATTTTACAAATAAATAAAAATATGGCGTGTATGCACAGTGTAGTGAGAGTAAAGACTGGTATGAATTTAATAATAAAGATTTAGAGATATAAACACAATAAGCTATTTTAAATATATTCGAATGTTTCAAAAAGAAAAATATTCAGCAATCTGATAATGCAATCATAATAAGAACTGCTGAATTAACCAGAGTGATAAATTTTCCATTTATCGAGTAGAAGGTTGCTGTGGTTCATTCACAGAACCGAAAAACATGTAAAGAAAAACTGAAATCAGTTTACAAAGCTACTCAAGATTTGATACGTAGGACAATTTATAGTTTGTATAAGGAGAGCAGGGTTGCGCCATTAGAAGTAATACATCAAAAGGTAGCAGGTTTTCTAATTTACATTGCGTCAAGTTTTATTTTGTCGGCATGTGATTTTAAACACTAAAAACTGAGTGAAAGGATGACAATAACCTAATCGTCAAGGATAGTTCGATGACGACAAGATTATTTGCGTCAGATAAAAGATTACCGAAGTTCTAATAGACGAATGGGGTACAAAAAAGGCTCAGTTCACGTCTGGTAACCTGTTTAAACCAAAATTCCTTACAGGCAGGTACATTCTACTCATCTATGGACGTTTTATAATTTAATATTCAGTTGTCACAAGTTAACGAGATATCATAATGATGTTTTTACAAGAAGAACTAGAATTAACTGCATCTGTCTAAATAACGGCGAATGATGCCGTCCAATTTATAATGATTCTATTGCCTTTCTCACTTAAGATACACATATTTTTCAAAATATTTATAAAAATAATAAATTTATAAAATGAAGTATATACGCCTATGATAGTTCAAACAAAATTTTCGGCAAGGGTTTTTATAATCTGCAATTGATGTTGGAAGAATTATACCTCAGCTACGATACAAAGGATGATTGCGTAGCAAGTATCAAAATATTGCAGCTAATAGCTTAGATTCGGAATGGCATCTAAAACAAACTATCAAAATTCTAAGAGGGGCTTTAAAAAATGCAAGAGTTATAAACAATAAAGCGCAGAAACTTTTTGAAAAAAATTCCCACCCCTGTTAGTGGATTGAAAAAAAAATTGTTGAATTTTCTGAAGTCTGTACATAAGTGATACTGATGCAGTTTAGGAATAAATCAGAAACCATGAAACCATTGCCCTTTAAGTTAGTGGAGGTAAAATAACTGACTGAAATTAAATGTACAAAGTGTCAAAGACAAAAGATAAGTGTATAAATGAATGATTGGAAGATTTAGGCGTATGCAATTTTATGGGGAAATCAACAGGCAATGTTACGAGAATGAAGGGTTTCGGAAAATACATTTTTTTCAGATAAAAAAGTTTTATTCAAAATAATTGGATGGATTTTGAAACTGGCACAATCATTGTGTCAGGAGTCTTGAAACCTCTCATATACAGAGTCATCAGAAAGTATATGTATGGACAGTTATCATCAAAAACAGATGATTTTCATCTTCCATGTAATGAAAAAGGAATGTGACATTCATATTAAGTTTTCTCACAGTTTTCCATTACTACTTGTGCTATAGCATTTATAGACGCCTCCATAATGTTACCCTAATTAAAAACATGAAATAATTATGATGATGAGGTTACTAAACCACAGTGAATCAGCAGATATGAGTCTCGAAAAGATTGTTTACAAAAAACTACGTACTGGGCCTTGCATGTCAATTAGCACAATATCGCAATGAAATAAAATATTACATAAAGAAAATAGTTGAAAACGAATTATGAGGAAGGTAATACTCGTAAAGGATCGAAGAGATCATATCAATGCAACAAGAAACACGAGAAAAATGTCGCGATTAAGTATAATTTCCGAATTAGTTTATTGTCACACATTGACGCGTTAGACTTAATGGAAAAGCTACTACTTCGATAGCGAATTCAAGCGCTGGTAGCAGCGTACAAGGAAAGTTGGTATAATAAAAATACCGAATTGGGTCCTTTTTCAACTAATAAAATAACTAATGATATTCTTCATATTCCATATTTTCGTCATCATAATTTCTGTGTAGTTGAAATTATTCGATATGATTCGAAGACACAAAAACTGATGTAGTTCAATGCTAAAGCTACACAGAATTGAATTATCGTCATCGTAGCCAGTACCGATCATCGCATAAATACTCTTCGTAGTCAAACACTAAAGCGATTCTTTTTTGTGATTCCCTAGTCGATTTTATCGAAAACATGATGATGCTGATAGGTTTTATGCTCGTTCTGTGAAGCGAACAAACTAGCTTTAGTGTGGGAGCTCATAATACGTGATTTTTTACATCAAAAAGGCTTCTTACTATGCATGATATTTCTATTTTCTTTATTCCATATTTCTTATTGAGGGCTGCGTAAATATAAACTTCACATAATGTACTTGGTGTTACATAATAAGTTCCAAACTAAGTAAAGTATGTTACAACAATTAAAAAAATTCCCAAAAATAAAATCTTCAATTCTCAAAAGGAGATTTGTATGATAGTATATTATTCACTAGTGTAAAATGGAGGCTATTAATCACGAGGTGAATTTTACGAGAGTATAGTATTATACTTTATCCACGACTACTAAGTATTTTTGTTGAATATTTTGTTACATTATTAGAAACACTATTATTTTATTCCAACAAATATATCATATAATATATTGTTATTAATTCAAACATAGTACAGAGTTATCGAAAATTATAATAATCTTATGTCTCCATAATAATCAACACAAAAATCTATGTATTTAGTTAACAGATATTTGGTGTCTAGTGTTACAAGAGGATGGTATTTATTTATAGATAATCCCTGTTACCAGTTCAAAATCATATGCCATATTAAAAACTTTCCTCAACTTTTCCGGCATTAAATTTGATGAGGCAGCTTAAGCAGCTTCTCTAATTTCTGGTGATGTTAAAAAAAAGTTACTTACTTTAATACTTTCTATATCTATTTTTAGTAGATATTTCAACATAATGTAACACGATATATTAAAACATTGAGAAATCTAAACACACAATAATGTTTGAATCCTGTTGAGTTTTATGTTGCTGATAACTCAGTGTTAATGCTCTGTGTTTTACAACTGCAGGTCGCGGGTTCGACTATAGTCTATGAAGTTACTTTCTCATTTTTTTTTGTGTAACTAACTAAATTTATAATATTTAGTAGTGTTTTTTTTTATATGATAAAGTTATAAAAACCGATTATATTAAATGGGTACATTATACAACAGTCATGATTGAATTTATAAAACAGATATTATTTATGGAATTTGGGCTATATCCTGTATATAAATAAATTTTCTTAAACTACACATGGATTAATGTTTTGTGAGTAAATTAGTTTTATGAACATACGAGAAAAAAGAAACTAGTTAAACTTCTAAGAAACGTATCAATCTATCACATCGCAAAAAAACTGTTCATACAATTTTCAATTAAATGGCGCTTCTTTATCGACAAGCGACAACCATTTGATAAACAGCTTCGAATCTTTAGATTAATTCCGAAAACGTCTAAAATACATCTTCACACTTCAGCAAGTATCGGTAATGTATTATACGGGCCGAGCAGGGTGAACTAAGTGATAACGCTTATAGGCTTTTCCAGAGACCATAAAGTGCTTGGTGGATGGAGGAGAGGAAGGTAGAGTAGGGAAGAGTAGTGAATCCGTGCCGACTGGAACGAGAGAAACGCAGAACGATTTAAAGGCCAAGGCGACTCGTCAAACAAAATTTTTAAAAGAACTTTATTTTATTTGTTATTAATATACGGACTGGTGAATGCCTATATATCGATGTCTTCAAACAATTAGAGAGCATTTTAGCAATAAAAATGAAAAAGAAATATTGATTATAGACGACTAAACAAGTTTATTTGTAGATTTATTTTTTTTTTTTTTCATAAAATTTCATAAAAATTTGCTTAACCTTCTATAAGAGTTAAAGGTGTTGAAAGAGGAGAATCGAAGAAGACGAAAACTATCAGTAGAACTACTTCTATTAACCACACTGTGGAATTTCCATTTCATTAAAAACAAAGCTTGTACATCGATCTATTCTCAACATTTTGTCTTCCTTATTAAAAGCTTGTTCTGTATAATGAAGGCTGCATCAGTGAGATATATAATAAATTGCTTCGTATATATGTATATAGTTTACGAGGTCTGGCTATTAAATAAGAAGACTGCGCGCATAGAGGGCGCCAGGAGAGGGTGGGCAAAAAACGAGGAATCCGTTGGGTATCTAGATATCTTGTTTATGCACGTCCCAAAACACGTTTCCGTCACTATCATAGTATTTGTACAGTAGCGGATTGAAACGAACGTGTTTTTTCTCGTGCCGAAAACCATATGTGACGAAAACCAAGAGTAATCTCAAATTGAGTGACTGAGTGCTACAAATTTTTGTACGAGCTTTTGAGTGGTGTAAGCGCTTTAGCGAGGGCCGAGAGAGCACTGACGAAGACCAATGCCCAGATTGCCCTGTAACTGTTTTAACTCCGGAATCAGTGACCAAAATCAAAAAAATTTTGCGTACAGAACGTCAAATGAGCATCCGGATGATTGTCGGATTTGGAAACGCCGATAAAGAAACGGTTAGAGAAATTTTACATGAGAAATTACACATGACAAAAGTCTGTGCCAAAAAATCTGATTCCTGACCAAAAGCTCTTGCATCAACAGGTTATAAATGTTAGAAAAAGATCTGATTTGAAAGGATCCCGATTTGAGTCAATGGAAACGGTAAAGCAAAAGACAGCAAAGCTCCTAAAGGCAAAGAAGACTTCCAGCACGATCTATGGAAAAAACGTATGGAAAGGTGTGTGGCGAAGGGACGGGAGTATATTGAAGGGGAGCAGTCGAATGTAGAATAATTTTTATAATTGAACCCGTCTCGTTATTTAAAAGCCAGAACTCGTATAACCTCTTAGACGTGGTTCTGTAACTTTAGTTCAAACTGGATTTCTGTCATTTTTGTACTGGAATCAAACTAAACCTATTAATAAGATGTATACAAATGTAGAAAAAAACTCCAATAAACACGAATTTTCACGTCGGTGCGAAGATAAAATGTGTCATACTTATACATCTCATAATATTATAATGGATGTATTTTTTTCAAAACAAACCAGCTGGAGACGTCTATGGTGTGTCTAGAGATTTACAAAATACTGCGGCGTAAGTTTCATTATTCTAGTTGGGGAGAAAGTGAGATATTTCTCTTTTTAGAGACGAAATTCCTATCTTTGCTAAATGTACTCGCGTCTCTTTTCTAGGTGACAGTCATGAGCAAAGGGTTGTTAATTCGATTTAGTATGATTTAGGATGTTTTCCGTTTTGGAGAAGAGTGATTGCGGTGTTAAAACGAAAAGACATCTTGTAATATCCGCCATATAATTGAAAAGTTAACAAGAAAGCGTAGCCATGACCGACTAAATTGGAATAGATATGAGAAACAATAACTTTCAAGATGAACAACTATTTTGCTAATTTTCATCACAGTCATTGAATAGGTTTTTACATGGTCGGGATCAGTAAAATATGAAATTTGCAAAATATTTTAGAATAAAAAAACAAATGATAATATCTATACAGATTTTGAAAGAAAATACCAGGAATTGATATTTATTGTTGATAATTTTTTCATCTCAATTTTCAAGTGCCTCATGAAAATTAGAATTCTTATTTTTCCCACTGTTTTCTGCATATTTTCATTTTCCTTATTTCCCATTTAAACCCGATTCTTTTATTTAAGTTAACCGATTATGTCTTGACCAGGTCTTCATTTTAATTGATATTTTCGGTAACAATATTTTGTTTTAAAAATCTAGCATCACCCATCCATATCATGACACTTATTTTTCTCTGTTATTGAATCTCGTTCTATTCTTTTATAATATCTTTTTTGTCGTGTCTCTTTCAGTTACTCTCGCTAGTATTCTTCCATTTCTATTAAAATTAAATTTGTATAGATAAATATACTCGTATTTTTATTTTATCATGCATATCTAATTTTTGTAAAGTAGTATCAATTTAATTAATTTAGTGTGTATCATATTTCTATCAATTTCTTCGATCTATTAGCATCCCTGCTTATATTCTTATATTATCTGTCCACATAGAGGAGGCTTAAATTTGGACTAGAGCCCTTTCTTATACGAGAGTATTTCAAATATAAAAAAAAAGTCGCAGCGTTGAATTTGGACAAGTAATCGGATGCCTTTTTTGTAAAAATCTCTTGTCTTATCACTTATATTCTTATTGTTTTCGAATCGCCCTGCGCCATGTGCTTCTTCCAATGGACCAAAGATATAATAGTCGCATGACGACAAATCGAGACTATAAGAAGAGTATTCCAATGTTTCCCAACCCAATTCACTCAATTTTTCTAAGGTAAGCCGAAATATATGCGATCTGGCATTGTTTTGCAGCATTATCGTACTACAGATTGAACTATCGCATCGATTTAATCTGACGACAGGCTTCATCGTGTATTTTAGAAGGTTACTATAATATTCCGCCTTCACATTTCATTGTTTAGTTCAGTTCATGTCCCACACATGTTGCAATAACAAAGCCGAGTTCATGAATAATTTGATCAATACTACCTACGCTGTTACAGTACTGCGTCGAAGTTTTTCTACAGTGCTGGAACGCCGAGCATGTGGCAAGTTTGCCATCACTTGGCCTTTTGGAAAGCAGAACACCATTCATACACTCGAGTCTTGTAGAGGCACTCATCCGCGAATTTCTCGAATAATTTTCAATAAATTTCCACGGATTTAATATTATATTTGACCAAGAAACGAATAATGTTGCGTTGCGCAACAGACACACGTAACCTTCTGGCTCATGATTATAAGTACCTAAAAAAGGAGAGTTTTCGCGGTTCCGGCTCTTCTCTTAACATAGTTTTTGTTTCACCAATGATGATTCCGAAACAAATAATTGGAAAATACAACAAAGATATGTCTAAACATGAAGAGTTTCAACCACGCATTATGTGCTCAGTCTTCTGGAAACAGGTTTAGGTGAAAATAACTGTACATCAATACAGTAGCGATTATTTCTTCATTATCGTTTATTTAACCCTATGTTATATTGCTAGCACTCTCATTTGAATTAATTGTCAAAATATAAGTGTGGTTAGAGGTTGAAAAATGTGATATATAGAATAATGATGGCAAAATATTTATTCATATTCTATAAATTTCACACATGAGGAAAGGAGCGGTGTACTTTTATTATAGATTCTACCGCTGTGTTTACGTATCAAATGACACATTTTTCCATAACACAACAATGGATGAGGTAAACTGAAAAGTGAAGCTACAAATCACGTTACTGCAATTTTCGATTGCAAAGTTGATATATTTCCAAGAAAGGCTTTGTGTTTACGGATCACAACTTCATACATTCGCCAATTCGCGAAATAGGAGGGGAAGAACGCGAATGACTAATGTTTTAGAAACCGCCCTTAATCCCGCAGTATTTTATTTCTATTTTTCGATGTAGTATTAATAATGAAATAATAATAATGAAATATTAATAATACGAGTAAAATACCTAGACGGTAAAACTCAAAATGTTGTGCTGGGTATTATTCTAAACATTACATAAAAATACAGTAATGTAAATTCAAAAAGAATAAAGGCAAACTCACTTTTATTCATTTCAAAAAGTTTACACCGTAAATCAAAATTTGCAAAGAACACTTTTTGAACTTTCACTTTGGAGTGTATAAAAGATGAACAGGATGGATATTTTAATGTGCCCAACTTTTTAAACCCTCGTCTAAAATAGGGCATTGTAAACAGAACAACACTTAGCATACACAAATTCACACTGACGCTTAGTGGGTGACGGATGCCGTCTATTCTTATAAAAGTTTTCTTCTCTTAAAAACCGTGAAAATGAAAGTTTCTCTTCTTAGCTACATAAATACAATGTAAATTCACTTAGTTATATTCTAGATAGAGAATATGCTTTGAAATATTTATTAAATTTGTTACTATTTTAGAAATTCCGGTAGTTTAGAAGTTTATAATACGTAATCCTTGTATCCTTCCTTGTAATCTTTGTAATTTGTATGGGTATGTAACTTTGAAATTGAAGATGAACTGTAACATTTGTCAAAATCACAATTTTACCTGCGAAGAGTATGCTGCTGATATAAAATCGATAGTAGAAGATTGGAAGTACAAAAGACAAAATTTCATGTAATTTCTAGAACACTGATATTTCAAGAGAAGGGGAAATACTTCAAAAGATTGGCTCGGGGACGTTTTTTGCGCCATCAAGCGCTAAGACAAAGGTTAAGTTATTAACAAGAATTTTTTTAATAAGAAAATGATTTGAATGTATACTCATATAAGAAAACAAGAAAAAAAATTATATTTACAGTAATGGTTGAAATTTAAATTATATATTTTTTGCTTAATTCAATTGCCATACTGTTGAAGGGGAGTGTAATTCACTTTAAGTGTATAGATAATTTTCATTGAGAAAGTTTTCGTTTAATTGACCTACCAAATGTTGTTCATTCCATTGATGGTATGTTATCTACTATTTTTACTCAGCCCTGTACAACTCGAGACCTATAATAGGGAGAAATATTCATATAATTGTTTCAATATAAGTTACAGAGCCTATTACCTGATATCCGGTACAAATTGAATTCTGCAAATTTAATTATGCAGTAGCTGTAATGAAAAGCTAATTGAAAAGTCAGAAGGATAATGCTGGTGGTCAGCTTGAAATTATTATTAAACATGTTTGAAATTAATTGAAAACAGCGTCAGCCTCTAACAAAATACAAAATCACAACACACAACGCGTGATTCGCATTGCCAAATAGTTTAATAGGGAGGTGGTGACTAATGGTCCGAGTGGAGACTTTGAATAAATAACATCAGCAGCTCGATAGGGATTTATTTATTCAAATATTCAAAGGAGTTTCGGCTGAAGTTCCCAAAATCGATGATATTACAAGATTTATTGAATTTAATATAGAGCTATGTAACTTACTAACCCTTATCTATCAAGATGTCAATGTGTCGTTTCAATCAAGAAAAAATCCTTTATTAAAATAACGTTATTATTAATAAAAAATGAATCCTTTACTCAAATCTATTTAGTCCTTGTAGGTTAAGAATAGGTATTAATAAAAAAGACAACAGGCGCATTATGAAAAAGGTTCAATATTCCTAGTCAGAACAAATATTTTGTATATATCTTTACAACCGATCAAACCGTAAAGTATTTTCTATTTTATCCAATCTTATATTTATTAGGGGTCGTTCATAAGTTAAGTAACGCTTAACTTCACCACTGTTGACTTCATCCGTCTCCGTCGTTACACTTTTTGTGATCCCTCAATATTGAATAAATCATTTCTATTTGATAGATAAATAAATATTTATATTTTGGAATATCTATTTTTTCTATAATTAACTTACAATAAAGTAATAAATGCTTAAGTTTACAAGCAAACTATTAAGGTTTTGAAGTTCTCTAAATACTCATCAATCCACTCCGCATTTCCTATCTTTTGAGGTCTATGAGTTACGAATTGATCCATTTGTGCACTTCCAACTAATGATTGATTCTGTGTAGTAAAAATGAACAGAACCAATCGTAAAGACATCTATTTGATTCGTTTTGATTACTCGTATGAAGCAACCATATATGCATCAAAGCACTTAAATACCTACCTTCATACTTAATACCAGTCAGTCTAATATGAAGTGAAAGTGAAGTAAAAGTGATAAATTTTGAGAAAATTCAAGAAGAATTGTTAATGATCTACATCATCTCTTAGTCTGTTCACCTTTCACATCTTGTCACACTCGCTGTACGAGCATTTTGTTCTAGAATTTGAATAAATTCTAACTAATATTTTGTGATTATTCCAAAATTGGAGTCAAATACATTCAATTACAACAATTGATCATTTCCTAATTAGGAAAACTTGTCATGAATAGAGTCATGAAATGAGTATTGTTTGAATTAGTCACTACCTATCCAAAATTTGCAATAAACAGAGTCCTCTATCCACATCTAGGTGTGGATAAAACGTAATTAATGTTTTATATTTTGTCAGACAATACCGGCCATTTATCAATCTCGAATATTTAATTAAAACATGCGGACAATGGATTTCATAAAGATTTATGTGTTTCAGTAAGCGACGACGTTCTAGAATTGATTAAATTAAAATTTTGTCTCCCTAAACGTTGGATCTTCGCTTCGCAAAATATACCTTCTTTTTACACTTTTTCCGACAATTTTTTTTTAAATACTTTTTAATGTTTAAAATATAATTAATAATATTTATGGAATTACTATAGGAAACACAAAACAATTGGGAAAAAAACACTAAATTTCATTGCTTCAATATGTTTTCCATACTCTGCTAGAAAGAAAAATTTTCTGCTAATAATTAATAATGTTATAAGCGAAAAAATGAATATGATCAATTACCTAACTTCATGGAAAACAATAGTATACATTAGTGTGATGTAAGTCGAATTTGCAATGTGCTTATTGTTTCGTTATTTTACACATCTCCTCCAATATTTCTTCTACTATTGCCGTCCGGGATAATTATGTAGTGGATACCATAATACAAGTTTGCTTCTATTGGCATTAATAAGCTCAATAAAAAAATTTTCTGATCACTCAAGTACCATACTATTTAAAGAATAGAAAAACAAACGTACAAAACCAATAGTTCAAAAACATGGAAGGTGGTTCAAGGCAAACGGGATGCACGCACAGAGCTAGCACCTTGAACCTAGACGAAACGATGCGTTTGTCGCTAGCGCGCCAATGTAAATGTAATTACTAAAACTCAACCAAACTATTCACAGTATGCGATAGAAATAATTCAATTTGAAAATATCCAGCTAACACAAAAACAATGTGGCCAAATTGTCTTTTTGGAAAGAAAGGAATGGAAAGAAAAGTGTCAAATTTACAATTCTTCTCCAGTTGTTGTTCTCAATTAAATAGAATTTTATTACCAGTATTCTAGAAACCAAAATAATAACGTAAATATAGCAGAATAAGTCAAGGATCTTTGCTAAGAAATAGGTTGAATTCAGAATAGTTAAATTCAGATCAGATTACCCAAATTCCAAAACACAAAGAAGGATTTCAACAGACACAGAGAGAGAGAGAGGCAGAGAAATTTTTTATTGTCAAAAAATTGCTAACAATTTGTAGACAAAAGCAGAAAAACTAAGAAACAAACATACAAATAACTGCAAATAGATTAGTCAGGTTACGTATGCTATTTCCAACACAAATTTCTCACGAATGAATTTATTAGAAAAATAAGTTCAGAGAATTTGAATTAAGTAGAATCAATAATATACGATGAGTGTAAAAGTGTCCTAATCCAAACATTAAGGATCTCAAAATATAAACATTATGGACTTATTTTTATACACTTTATCATCTACAAATTGAAAAACTGGATAATTCGCACTTCGCAAGGTTCCAAGCTTTCTGCTTCTTTTATTTACTGTTCACACTTTTTCAGCACTAAAGTGAGCTATTGTTGGAAGTTTTCTTTCGATGTGTTCTAGTTAAAATCGTCATTTCAATTTAATGATATATCAAATAATTACAAAGAATATTATGAATAAATATATGCGACTGAATACCCATACTGCTGAAATATTAAAAAGCTTAAGCTATTGAAATTTGCTATTGATTTATATTTGTATATATAAAGAATGTGATCAAGTTTAACAGGAAAGCAATTCAATAACACCAAAAACTTTGTAATGAAAATAAAAACAAATTCACAAGAGCTTTAAACCGTCCAATAAAATAAAATAGACGAGTTGATTATCACCAGTTGAGAGTGCTATAGTGTGATAATACACAAAATAAGCTAATAAATTTATATCGCACAAGATGAAATTTTTTTTCTTGTTAAATACTAGGAAAAAAAAATTTGAACAGTGGAATCAAATACACTAGAGCAGGGATGGCAACCTGCGGCTCGCGAACCACATATGGCTCTTTGGATGTGAAGCTGCGGCTCTGAATCTTTTAACGAGGATCGATTCTAGCTAGAGATTTGTACTCGCTTTTTTGGCCTCCTTCCCCGTGACATACAACAAAGATCACTTCATACGTGCATCTGAAGAACTATTCCGTAATTTCAAAAACAAACCAAATATCTCGAAACAGATCAAAAATTTGTTGTTATCTGCGAAAACAGTACAAGATAGAATAGCTAAAATGTATTCAAATGTAACATATTTGCAGGTGGAAGATATTCAGCTTTCTACTGCCTTTTTACTTACTATCGATGAGTCATTCGACATAGAAGACACGACACTAGTTGCTCTTTTTGTCAGATATATGTCTTCCCGAGATCCAAAAGAAGAATTTCCAGGATTGCTACCGCTTTCAGGGAAAACTAGAGAGGAAGATATAGAGGTACAAAAAGGCTTTGAAGAGAATATGAAGCCATAAGGATGACAGGAAACGATAAAGGGGCATCAGCGATACTTCAGAACAAAATAACAAAATTAAATAAACCAAATCTACAATTCCACGGAAAGCGAAACCCATTCTATGATTTGAGAAATTAATTTTTTTGCAGAAGATATTCAGAGTGGTAAATCACTTTTTTCAATCTCTAAAGCACTATCGCGATAAAACCAGTACAACTGTTAAGAATTACTTCAGCATAAAAAAATAAAGATGAATTTGCTGACAGATTTGAATAATTGAAAATCAGCAAAACCACTCTAGCAATCATGGTAAATCCGCTCAGCAAAAATAGTAACGAATTTTATATTGATCTATTTGAAATTGAAGCTCGATCTCTAGAAATGCAATTGATCGATTTAAAAACAAAGCTTTGTGCAGTGGAAAATTTACAGAGTTGTAAATCATATTAGAAGATTTGAAGAATAAAAATGGACAGCTCTGAAAAAATCTCGCGAATTGAGGCTCTCATATTCAACGCATGGATTACTACAGTGAGCTGAAGAAGTTGACATTTGGAATGGTGATTATCTTCGGATTGACACATTCGTTGGAGCAAGCGGTTCTCTTGCATGGATATAATTTCAAGTGAATTGAAACAAGTTATAAGTCAAATATATCCAAATTTTCTAAAGCAATGCCCTATTGTTTATTATTGAAGTACGTAAGTTAGAGTGGTGAGTGAACGATTAATTGTTTTATTTATTTTTACTTAAAGGAAAGGTAATTATCTAATAATTTCAATAAATATTTATGTATATTATCTAATTTGTTGTGAAAAACACCGCACATATATGAATAAATAGATATTTTTTCTTATGAATAAAAGATTAGTTTTTTTATCAGAAAACTTTATATATGCTAGTACTATTTATTATTGGCAACAAAAAAGGTCTGAATTAATATAAATTAAAGAATAATTGTTACCTACTATGAAAGAAACTTAGAACTAGGATAAGGGTTTTATAGTAGTAGCAAAACCAAGCTGCGTGTTAAACTACAGAATCAGCATTGAAATGTTTTGAGACCTGACCTATCACCTATAGAGACTCTACGACCTAAATTGAAAAAGTAGGAACGCGCATCTCCTGCAAATTTAGTGAAAAGTGAAAACCCAAGAATGGGATTCACGGCACAAGATTGTCAAAAACATTTGTCATTGTCAAAATTTTAGGAGAATGAAACGGAACGGGGCTCATATATTTAAAGCATGTACTTTCCTCAATAGAAGACAACTAAAAATGATTATTTCTTCGTTGTTGGAGACTACTATGTTCATAGTTATCAAATATAACGGGAAGAAAACCCCGATGTAATCCATGTCATTAACTAAAATGGTAAATCTCATAGAATGTCCAAAATACAATACTCAAATGGAAAATTGTGAACCATTTAATATATTTGAAGCCCTATTTTTTAAATATGATTGAGGTATGCGACTTTTATGATCAAATAAAAAAAATGGCAACAATGCGCAATAATAATTTTTTTGGAATTAGTATATTAGCTCACCTTAAATTTTTTTCGAAAACACAAACTTCTTTCGCCGTCGACACATTTTCACAAATTTTTAGAAACGCAAAAAACAACCGATTCAATTTTAGAAGTCAGTTTACCGTACACATTGTCAAAAACAACGCGCCCGTTTTGAAACTATCACCGTAAATTGAGTGTCCGACACTGGCATAAATTCGTAGAGCCTCCACTCATAGCTGCGACCTATCGGAGAGCTCGATATTCATAACTAATTAATTTTAAAATGTCAACGAGCATGCATACTTCCCCTCCATATCTAACAAAGGTTAGTACACCGTGACGAAACAGAGTTGACGTCTTTATAAAATAATATGGACCAGTTTTTTGCCATATACATTGATTTTAGTACTTCGGTTCCCTATAAAATTAAAAGTTACATGATGTATTTCAGCTTTTATTGTTGTCAGTTGTTGAAAGATTTACATTATCATATAAATGGCGCTTTGTCTTTGATATTTTGTCGGCATACAACATAAAGATGTAACCAAAAGATTTATATTTTTAATAAATTTATCACATTAATTGATGTTAATTAAGTATATTCAAGTAATTGACAACAACATCTAGTGATTTACTTCGTTTCCGTGTGTAGCTAATTGTTCGATGAGGTTAAATTGAGCACCCCATTTTCTCAAACAAAAACCCATATTTTAAGGATTAAAACATTTATCCTTACATTAAATTTATTTTAACCTAATGCTATTGAGGTATATGGTTTTATTGATACTTCTTCACTAACCTATAAAAAATGCATATATTCCCTTTGTATATGAGTTGCATTGAAATCGAGTCATTATTTCAATATTGTTTCGTTTACATTTTCGTGAATTCTCTTTCCTCTCTTTCTCCAATTAGCTCCTGGTTATTCTTGTTAGTTTTGTTTCTATGGTAGCAGAAAACTTTTAAGTACGCTCTAATCGTGTTTTGTTCAATTCTCATAAAATCCTTGGTATTCTTTCCTTTTTGCATCCTATAATCTTAATGTTCGAATTCATTATTTTTCATATCATCTTCAAATGAATAAATTCGATTTGAAAAAACTTATAGACTACAAATCTAATAGTTCTGATAATTTTCAGATTTTAATATGTAGCTTTATCTCATTTAGTCTCATTTTACTTACACAGGTTAAATTGAAATAGCTATTATCTACGACCACTTTTCTCAAGCCCACGTATATATCTTCGTTTTTACGATCTCATTTATATTCCCTTTACATCTTGAATTGCTTTCCAAATCTAATATTTTTTTCATCGTGCTGGCAATACATTGGTGAAGATTGATCCAACTATCTTTTAACGTAGGTTTTCAGTAAAGACTTTTTAAGAATTTTTAAGAAGAATATTCTTTAGACGAATAAACAGATGCCGATTATTTGAACGTTAATATTTATCAAATTATAATCAATTTAACCAAAAAACAGAAAAGCATCACGTCGTTTCAATTATATCAGTGAATAGCACTTGATTCCATTGGATCTATTATAATCTAATAAGTTAAATAAATATTCATTTCATAAGAACATAAACGTGACGATATCTGTTGATTAATATGTGCCTAGTCACACTTGAGCGGTAAATCATTTTTAGAGATTCTATCATGAAACATTCCAATGAACATTAAGAAACTATCAAAATCCTTGAAACTGCCTTGTAATTTAAAAAATTTTCAAATGGCAAGTGGATGTTCAAAACGTAGATGATGTAATTTTTCAGAACACTAATATTACTACGTGTCTTTAGAACGAAACTAAGAGTAAAATCATAGATTGGACCATTATCAATTGATTTGATACACGTTTGAAACTGTACAGTTATCATAAATTGTAGGTAATGTGTGTGAGTAAAAAGAGAAAAGGTATTAATGAAAGTGAATACTAATAAAACTAAAATGATAATCAGCAAAATCAAAATAATTAACAAGACGCGAGTAAAAAGAAACTATATTGACAGATGATATGAATAAAACAAATAGAAAGAATAAACAAGATTGTACCAATTGCTGAAAATAAAATGGAAGATTGAAATGTTGATATGGAAGTCAAAAGGTGATTTGTGATCAAATGAAGTTAAAACATTTTCATATACAAGTTTTGAAAATTGGAAGTACTATTCTAGCATTCGCTGAATTTTTTGGAAAAACACAACAAAGATAAATTGTTTAGGGAACCTTATTGACAAGTTGTCCATTCACAAGAATGAAACAGTGTATTTAATAGGTATCTCATTTACTAACTTTTGTATATTTGTCTTGTTGATACATCAACCGACAACAAAAACAATTGAACTCATATATATTTCAATGTAAATCACTCAACACTGATTATAAAGCTGAAGATGAGGTTATTTTACCTTTACGATTATTATTATTACGTATCACGTTTTCCACGCACACGCGGCAATTCATAAGAAATCATGAACAAAACGTTGAGAAGCAATCGCGATTCGGTTAGATACTAGAATGAAGCTGCTGGACCGACGCTGGTAATCCCGCACTTGTGTTAAGCGTCGCGATGCTGGCGACGTGAAATGCTCATGCGTCCCCCGCCTTCGCCGTTTCCTCGTGCGAGAGGAGCTACAACAAAGGCATTAGGAATAGTCGAAGGCGTTTGTGTTTATTCCCCGAACGTATTTAGAAAGCTGTCGGACTGTGAATTTTGTTTTGTGTGAAACAAATGTACGTGATAATCTCAGCAAAGTTTACAATTTTTGTCATCCAATTATTTCTTGAATTAATATTATATTGTTGTGAAAAACTAAGTAACCAATACAAACATCTCGGGTATGAATAATCGTTCCTTGCGTATACTTGCCATGATGCGTGAATGGATTACTTAAACAATTATTTGTTAATCTTTAGTTTTTTGACACAAGTCAAAGGGATCACGATTATTCGTACAATTACCAAGTACATACTTCTATATCGAGGCGCTCTGACGAAATGCACAAATAATTGAATTCATTGCGACTATCCATAGTTTTCCACACCTAGCACAAGCGTACAGACAAATGACATTATGTCGGAATTTCCTGATATTACTGATTTTTCAATTTAATTAAATAAGCAGAGCTCATCATTACAAATGAGATTTTCTAGACAACCACATTGACTACTATATTGACTACGACACACTGATTCATTTGTCAATGTTTTAAGCCAAATGTTCACGCTCGCGTACTTATCAATTTTATACGTCGCATGAGCGCCCGGCTTGCCATAGCACTTAATAAAGTTCACGCACTTGCCAAGTATGGTGTAAAGACGGCAAGGTGTACTATAGCGCACCAGCTGGGAAGAAGCCAATGAGAATTCGTTCCCAAAACGACGCGCAAATTTGAAACATTTGAATTGAATCTATGATGTAAAGACTACAAGGTGTGCTATAGCGCACCAGCTGGGAAGCAACCAATGAGAATTCGCTCCCAAAGAAATGCGCAGAGCGAGTCGAAAATGAGCCCTCGAGAAGAACACACCTTGTAGTCTTTACATCATAGATTCAATTCAAATGTTTCAATGTTTGGAAGCGAATTCTCATTGGCTGCTTCCCAGCTGGTGCGCTATAGCACACCTTGTAGTCTCTACATCATGCTTGCCAAGTACATGAATAGTTTGAGTCCAACTTTAGATATTCATTTACTGAACAATTGAAAGCGTTAAATCAATTAGATTGATTAATTGAAATACGAAGAAATTTATTCGAAGTTTGATAGTTTTGAATCCGTATAGGTATAGTCTTATAAACTAAAAATGAAATTGGGGAGCTACATGAAAACATTCATGTTCAAGTGGTATTATAATCTAATAGAGACATGCTTTGTCAGTATTTGTTATGTTCTTTTGTTCAAGTTTTGTTTAATTATTAAGGAAATAATGATATTAATTAAACTTGATGGTGAGAAACATATTCTATTTTACACCAAAAAAGGAAAAGCTATCTATGGCAAATAACATTATCAAAATGTCTTGCTTTGACTTGCTTTATTTGCTCAAGAACGGGAAATTTGAGATATATTGTAAATTTTTTATCGAATTATTCGTCTCAAATAGTCCAAATTTGTTTAAGTTGTACTATATATTATTTTTTCAAGGTCTCTCCATAGAAAAAAGATCTATGACTTCCATCCAAAGGATCGCAGTATTTGAATTGAGACCATTTCTCAAGTATTTTCATCAATTCCAGCAAAATTATCGAGCTCTTGTCTTAGGAAATTGTTCAACCGCGAGCTTGGAAAAAATTAATCTATAATGTCAGTTTGGGAGAGTACAGTTGTCTTTAGTGTTCCTTAGAATGTTTCAGAAGACCAGTTAAGGTAGTTTTACTCATATACATGAACGGCTCGATGAAAGTGCTCTCTCTTTATAAATCTAAATTCAAATATTTAATCTAAATCTGAGAAAAACCGTTTTTGATAAATTCAATGGCACTGGTATACTCAAATAGTAAATGACATACGAGTGATATATGAAACAAAACCAATATTTAGACTTCTACGTAAGCCACTATCTCTTGATAATGAGATGAGTGTTGAAAGTCCTGCTTTTGAGTTATGGTTGGAAAGTATGGAATAATGATACGAAGATGATCCAAGATGCACCTATCAAGCAACTGATGTAATTCTTGATGGTGGATTCAATTGTGAATTCAATTTCACAAGAACATCTGATGTGAAAAAACATTGTTACTTGTTGTTAGCCACACTTTCATTTTCAAAAGTGAGAATTTCGTAGGAGTTTTAGAAAGGTGGGACAGCCGCGTGTGAATTAACCGACAAGGGAGAAAAGCAAAGGTTTGTGACGAAAGTTACAGACGCAGTATTCTTCAGTAACACGGGATAAGCGGAAGCAATTAAACTGACAGATCAACGTACATCAAATTGGTAAATCTCAAAATGATTATCTGCAGTTCTCGAATCGTTCAATAGGTGCTTGATTTGGCCATGTGTTATTTCTCGTTATTCTTTAATCTAATTGAACATTCATGTGATCGACGTTTCACGGCAGTGGATGAGGTAGATGCAGCAATCTATGAATTTTTGAGGGTATTCCAAAGTTTTTGCCAACTATTTATCATCGTGGAATGAGTTAATCGAGAATTTTGGCAGATTAACTTAATGAAATCTATAAAATTGCACACAATATTTAAGTATATTGTCATTTTGAGTCATAAGAATTTAAATTTTTTTATCAAATTTAAAATCTCATAATTCTCGGTTAATTAATTCCCTTTCAATGATTACATAATTATTCAGAAGCTAGAAATATGTATTTAAAAGAATATATTTTGGTATTTTATTGCCACAATCCCACAACATTTATTATTTTCTTATATATATATATATATATATATATATATATATATATATATCTTCAATTCATCCGCCACTGGCGCTTCAATCCGTTTATTTGTATGAGCTGATAATGTAGCTAATTAATTTCATTTGTTATGTTATAGTCAGGTATACCAGTAAACGAATCAATTATCAATCAACACATAAAACAAATTTTAATAAAGTTCTATTTACAACCACTATTGAGGAAAGCGCTCATATTATACTTAAGCTTCAGAATAATTTATGAATTCATATTACGTATACTCATTGAAAACTACATGAGAAATGTTAGTTGATATTTCTATATAGAAAAATCAAATCAAATCAAAAAAGTTTAGAAACGATTTGCATAACATTCCGCACGATATTTTAAAAAAAATTAGCTGGATTCACAGGACAATTGAAACAATATATTCAAAAGAATTATGCGAAATTAAAATAGCAGTCAAAATCGTAGTAGATAAAATCGGAAGATAACATACGTAGCGCGGAGTATGATAACTATTATCATCGTGAATTATTGAAGACATTTACAACTGGAAGTCGAATATTCAAAAAATTTTGAATAATACGGGTGTTATAGTGAGGATATGATACAATTGTTGGTAAAAAGCTAACTGTAAATGCAAATGTGGGTTGACACAAGTTAGGACATGCTGGTTTTGGAAGCCACAAGGGGTTGAAAGGCATTTTTAACATAGTGGATTTGAAATTGTTTTATAAATCAGTAGTACTTTAAAACAATTTTTGGGTTATCCCAAGGATAGAAAATCATTTTTGGAAAAGAGTGTTAATTATGAAATTAGATGGAATGAGGAGTAATAAGGAGGAGAATAATATATAATAATAAATAATTATAAATAATGTAGAATTGTTAAATTAATAAATTTGATACAGCATTTATGAAAACTACTACAAGCCGATCAACAACTTAGAGACAGATTCCACAGGACGAAAAACTGTCGTAGGATCTTGTAATATTTGCTATCAGGCCTATATAGGAATAGATAAAATCGCTCAAATTATATTAAGAATGTAATAAAACCAATTTGCTTTGAAACTTTCGAAGCAATTACAAAATGTGTTACATGCTTTCAAATATAAATTCAATATAGGAATATTTTATGTATAATTTATATTAAATGTTATATTAAACTTAATATAAGTTAATTAAAATGATTTTTTCATAAATTTGAATAGTTTTTATCATTCAAGTGTATCAATCAACAAATTGTTAGATGCATTCGAAATAATTGAGATTGTTAATTGTAAGCATAGGTCAAATGGGCACATAGGGCCTATTCCTTCCAGCACACTCTATTAGTTAACGAATAACAGATATTTCCAACCGATATGGTTTTATCCGTTATTATCTCTGAAGATGAAAACTTATCGAAACGAGCGTCAGTGTAATTGAGAGTTTGGTAGTGTAAACAGAATAAAAGTAACACTCTTGGTAGCCAAATTAGAATTATTGTATTCATATTATGCACATTCTGTGAATATTACAGTGAAAGCCACATCAAGATCTTTAGGAGGACTTTCTTGATAAACATATAAACACGAGAAGCAGCTTTGTAATAATTCTAATTCTTATACTAATTCTAATATATTTCAGAGCTTCCGAATACTTACATATTCATCGTATAGGACTGAATTGATTGATATTGCACCTGACCATAATTTTAGTCCCAGACGATGAATACATAAGTATTCGAAAGCTCGAAATATATATTGGAGTTATGACACTTTGGTGTTTGATTTTGTCATAATGCCACTGTAAAATCGCTTATATATAATTAGATATACAAACATATTGTCAAGCCAAGGTCGAAGAGGTCGGTGTATTACAAACCAAAAATATAAGTTCCCGTTATTTGTTTACTTAATACGAGCGCATGTTTATATTCTGGCAAATGCAACAAATAAAAACTTGTCCCTGATTTATTAATTATTCTGTGGCTCTGAATTATTTCTTTGGCTTATGATTGTAGTTTAGTCCCAGCTAGAGACATTAGAACATGCTCTGATTTATAGATTTTGGACCAAGACATATTTTTGTGAAGTTCGTACATGAATTGATTTTGTTGTCGCAAATTCCGACTTGTTAGTTTTAAAATGGGTAAAGACAAGGAACTACCGGCTGAAGGTCGCGCATTAATCGTAAGTTTTCATAGTCTAGACAAAAGTAACCACACTATTACTGCTGAATGGAAAATACCTCCACGTGCCGTGAAATACAACTTGAAAAAATATACATCCTTCAGAAGCTTTGGAGACGGAAATTGTTCAGGGCGGCTTCGAAAAATCACAACTGCTGAAGATAAATTGTATTGCTCAGTGAACGTAATCGACGATTCACGAGCCCAGAGATAGTAACTCAGATCAGTAAATGTAGAGATCAGCCTTTGAGTTATTCTATAGTGAAAAGTGAAAACCGGTCTTTTCAGAAGAGTGGCAGTGAAGACACCTCTTTTAAAACATCAAAATAGATTAAGAATAAAAAAAACAAATATATTATGGCTCCAGCAAATTTTGAACAATGAAAAATTCTTTATTAAACTCAAAATCCGAGCTTTCGAGAAGAGGAAAAGTATGTTAAAAAATCAAAAGTGTGTGGGTTAACATCCTCAAGTGCTCAGTTTGTATTCAGTTTGTGCCTAAAATAGGAGATAAAAAAATTAAACAGTAACTTTTACTTGTCAATTAAATTTGTCATATTGATATTGATCTGTATATATAATATTGTGATTTTATTAAAATAAACAATGTGTATAAATGAGAACAGATTGTGCCAACAGATAGATCGCAAGTAGGTTAAGTTTATAAAAACTCTTCATAGGCGTAACAGATTCCGATTTTTTCAAGTCATTATGTATGAATTTCTATTTGAAATTAAACAAGAGATAAGCTTTATTGTCACTAGAAAGTTTTCAGCCATAGAATAATAAGATCTCTCAAGTAGAAATGCCTTTGTAAAACCTCGAAATGTATCAAAAGTTTTTGCTATTTTTATTTCAGAAGGCAGCTGATTGAATAATTTTTTCGCAAGGTTTCTTTTTGCTTTTGATTGCCTTATCTACTTTATTTTCTAAAACATCAATCTTGCCCTTTAATAATTGTCATAACGGAAAAAGTCACTGAAATTGATAATAACAAATTCATAGTAGATCCAATTTCTATACAGAAGGAGGGATATGATTGTATTGTATTGTATTATAGGTAACAAATTCATACGCAAGAAGAGAAAAAAAATTGTGACAACAAACTCTCATATTTATTTTTCAGTTCATTAAGAAAACCTTATATACCAAAATTCTTCATTTCTAGTATTTTCCAACACGTAAATAATTAATAAATTGTTTTTTTATCTTGAATCAATTTCTATAGTTATGATAATTGTTTAATTGCTTTATTATAAATTATAATTATTCTGAAGAAGAGGATTCAAATGAGGAACAAAAGCAAGCACGTTGACCAAATATATTGTTGATGTAGTCAATCAATACATTAACTTTCTAACGATACTGCGTCTGAGCTTCATAAAGAGAGGTTTCCTGACTCCAGGAACTATCATTGTGTTAAATGTTCTATTCAAATAAAGAGTATATTCAATGGAAACCAATTATTCTTGCCACATCGACTCAGCTTCAAAAGATCTAGAACAAGATATGTTTTATACAGATGGTATGTTTTTGTTTGAAACAAATTGTTGACAAATGTGGATCTTTGTGCAGAGATAAGGCAATTTCCATTTTTTATCTTGTTTTAACATTTGGTCAGCCACTTATGGCAAATCCTTCAGCAACAACTTTTGCTTCCTTAGTACATTCCACTGAATATAATTGTTATCAAAGTAAATACAAAAAATGGTATTATGAACTAAAAGTAGCCTACTGATATTAGGTTTTATCATCACTTGTTAACATGTTAAGTAGACGGTACACATCTACTACGTTAATTCACCTTCCGGTTGCACCCAAAAGGTATTTAAGTTTTTTTCAAAGGAATTTTTCTAATTTCTTAATGAACCATAAATGAAACTAAGAAATTCAAATATTTAAGAAAAAATATGGTAGAGTTTCTACTAATGGGTAACAAATACGTTCTACGTAATATCAATTAACGATTTTCAGCTAATTGAGCAGTAATGATTTTATTCTGTATTATCCTTGTCCCCTGTGCAATAATCATTATTTAATGTTCTAAAATTCCATCTAGAAAATCTATATCGAATCAATTCTTGTTTCGGAAACTCTTTTCTAAGAAAATAGTGTAAAATGTTATTATCATTTTTGTTGAAAGCCTTCAGTCAATTCAACAAAGTATTAATTAACCAGAAATAAATTAAAAAAATTTAATGCTCTACAAATTTTGTATTTACATAAGAATATATTTGAATATATAAATAAAAAATATATTTATATCTTTTTTTGTAACACTTTCTGCCATTTATCAAATTTGGACGTAAATGTGGCTACTAATTAGATTATATTTATTGAGCAATCGAGGAAGTAGTATGATTTAATTTTCATTCATCTTTAATTTGGTAGTTGATTCATCTTGAAGAAACCTTGTTGATAAATAAAAGTTTCTACTTCTTTTATTGAAACGGATTTCGACAATTAGGTTAGACGCAACTCTTTACTACTACTTATGCTTTAAAAAGTATAGCGTAAAAACGCTAAAAAATCGCATCCTAATTATTTTAATCATTTGTAGAATCTTCAGTTATTTATTAAAATTGAAGGATTCCCGGAATCCGAGATAAACCCTTAACAACTCCCGCTTCCCCTTCCTGAACTCAGATCGCCCGTAAATTATTTATCTTCATTTTTTCTTATGTTCTCCCCCTTTTCCATCTACTTACATTACATTCTCCTTTTATTTTTTTAGAAATCTTCTACCCTAGTCTAACACAATATTCCCGTTAATTGAATTCTTGCACATAATGGATATGGGACACACAAATATCTTTATGTTTGTGTTAAAATAATAAGAGTCAGTAGTTGTTTTATAATATATACTTTCGATTTAGTTATCTTCTGTATCAGAATATTGTATTTTTGCTGAATAATTAGTATACAAGATGTGGCTATTGAATATAGAAACTAGCGCTGTTATACATAAAGTACAATTGCGCCAAAGTTAACGATTGTCAGCTGTTAACCATATTCTCTCGATTGCGATATTTACCGTGTCTGCAGACAAACCGGTGTAGCCGTACTTTCGTTTCAATAGGGGCTTTTTTACCATAAAAATGATCGACGTAAAACTAAAGCATCGGATTGTTGTGAAATTTCATACCAAATTTGGAAAACTGCAACTGGAACTTATAATTTTTGAAACAAGAATATGTAATGTATGTTTGACTCGACCACGCGTTTTTAAGTGGTTTAAGCGTTTTCAAGAATGACCAAGAAGACGTTCAAATCGCCATTCCACGACAAGAATGAATGAAAATATCGAAAAAGTCGGTGATATTGGTCAATTTGAATAAGTATTCGTGCGATTACTGAATCTATAGGAATAAACAAAGGTTTTGTGCAGCAAATTTTACATGGATATTTTAACACGGGAAAAGTTTTTGCAAAACTGATGCCTAAAATCCTCACATTTGAACAACAAGAAGATTAAAAAAATATTTGTAGTGACACTTTGAACACGATTGAATCTTAGATCTTGTGCTAGGCGACTTCTAACTCTTTCCTAATGTCAAATATGTATTAAAAGGAACAATATTTGAGTCGCGCATCTAAAAGAACTTACAGAAAAACTGTTTCCAGAAATGGAAGATTCGCATGAAGCAATGTAAGGATAGAAAAGTGGTATATATTGAAGGTGCAAATATATTAATATAGATAATATCAGAATAAAATGTTTTATATCTCTATCCTCATTATTTGATAGCCTCACCTGGTATTATATTTCATTGGTCAGTACATTTGTGAAAATCAATTTTGGTTAGGTGTTTTTAAAAAGAGGTTTTCATCATAAATAACATCATGAGGAAATAATTAGTCATTGGCATAAGTTAAAAGACAAATGAACGTATTGTAAGTATGGGTTTACTGTTTGTATTATTCTTTCAATTTTTTAACTTTCACCTGCCGCAATAACAATCGTCAATAAATACCATTTCATATAATAGTATTTTCAGGAATTGACTACAAGTACTTCAGCAAACTAAATATGTTGATATTTGGTCTTAGAATAATAAAAATGTTGATTCTATTAAAGTTGATAATAAGCAACTCCAATTTTTCAATTTCAATTATGTGTATTAGTTTATATTTCTAATAACGAGCATTTTTCTTTATTTTGAGAACTTCAATTTAAATATACAGTTTTCTGCAAAAACCGAATACATTGAAACTATAGAAACATTATCAAATTTATTTTGAAAGTATGGTTCAGTGTATTTTTGACGATGATTCGAAAGTGTCAATTCGTCATCGTCAACTTGTGACCTCCTATTTATCACGAAAAATTTTGCAGATTGTGTGCATATAACTTAATATATAACATTGCCATTGATCCACAGTTCTACTACAAAATTCAAGTAAGTGATAAAGCACGCTCCTATTTTAACACTTATGTGAACAAACAGAATTACGGAATTTTAAGCCACGAGAATCAACGAGCTATTACCTAAAATCACACCCAGAAAAACTTGGTACGCTTTACGGATCGGTACGCTTTACTAGAAAAATGAATTTTTAAAATTTGCAGAAGCCCGAGATTTGTATAATTCTATATAATATAATAATGCATTCTTGCAATTGGTCAGGGTGGGTTAGGTTAGGTTATTCAAATAAAATAAGAGACTGAACTTGTGGAACAGGTCTCTAATAGATACAAAATGTGAAAATTTTTATTGTTTTTCTATATGTTTCGAATGTAAAACATTTTTTACTGGAATATACTGTTAATATATATTTTATTTTTATTTTCATTTCATAATTAAAATACCGAGCTGCATAATCTTCCGTCACGAGTTGTCTAATCTTCACGACAACCACGATCTCGAGTTGGTACATTATAAATGTAAAAAAAGTTAAAATTTTGTAGCGGGTGTTAAAATCACGAGTTGGCGCATAGAAACTTTGTTAATATTAGAAAAATTGTTCCTAGAATCAATTTAAGGTATGGCATAAAACCTTCTTCACTGAATGAAACCGGTACATGGAATGAATTTCTCAAAATTAATAACATTACATAATTAATTAATTACATTATAAAATTGACATCTTTGCTTATCTGCATTTTTGCACTTATCTATATTCCAATTCAAATTAATAATATTTTGTTAAAGGTAATGTAAATATATCAAAGTTATTGGTGTTAAAAGAACAACCGAGCAAATGAAAAAATATGATTGTGATGATATCCACTTTTTTGTAATCGACACGATCTTAACAGTAGCTTTTGAAGAGGTAAAATAGAATCTAAAACTATCAACACCGATCGTAAATATTTCAAACTAGGCCCGCTTTTAGCTTCCCTAAATTTTATTTTGCCGTATTTTATTTGTAACATATTTATAGTGAGACATTTATGTCACGCAATAAGAAAAAGAATTCCTATCATAACTCGAAAATTCGAAGTGAATTATTGAAATTTGAACGTATTCAATGAATAGAAAATTATAATTTTTAATAATACAAAGCTGTATTTATTTTGGGAGGTAATTTCTACAGTACAGATAATTTCTGAATGAAATGTTTTTTTCATTATTTTTAGAGTTTGTCTATTGTCCTCCTACAGTTTTACAGTATAGTCTTTATAGGCCTTACTACAGGTTTAATAATTTTTAATTGTTTTAATTTTAGCAAATAGTACTAATATCGTTTATTTGTTGTTTCCACTTATTATAGTGGGCAAATTATGAAATTTTTCTGTATTCATTAACAGAAAGTTTCTTTCAAATATATTCATTGTTGGACATTTATAACGGAATACCTTAGATAACGGCATAAATTTGTAACACATAAAAATTAATTTTAATTATCTTTCGCCTATCTACTACGGATGTATAAATAGTAAAATAGTTGTGGCTAACAGAACACTCATTTAATTAATTTTTTTGTTACCGGAAGCCATAAAAACGTTTTTTCATTAATATTTGATGCTTGACAACTATTTCTAGTATTTTTCGAGGTATTTGTGTAAAATTTAGAAAATATAAGTTTGTATCAAATATGGTAAAATACTAGTTAAGTTTCTATGTCAAGGATCAATGGCTAACTCTCTAGTTTATCCAGTTTTATTGATAGTATTTCTCAACATCTTAGGTAATATTTAAATTTCGGTATTTCCTATCATAATTTCCGACAATTCAAAACCTCGAAACAAGAGTAGATATACGAGGTATCAGGAAAAAAGCAGTTCATTTCTTATGCTGCATTTATTTCACATCATGCATAATGGAGACCACAAAGTCTGATGCTTCAAAATTTGCCTCTAGTTTATTTATTTAAATGATTGTACCAAAAGTAACGGAAGATTTGAATTAAAAAGAAAACACAGTTGTTAATCTTTTGATTGTAATATTTTCATTCAATCATAAAGTACATAGGATAGGGTAATTTATGGAATAACACATCGGACACACGCCATACATATACATACGCACTCATTTGTCAAAATATTCCATGACCATTCTCCATAAATGTGATCGTTGATGCTCCGTTGAATCTCCTCTTTTAATGCACTCGTGGTTTTAGGCTTTTTGACGAGGATCACCAAAACGAGAAAGTAGACGACCTGGAAATATCTCATGAAGTAATTGAAGTGTTTCATGGGCATTCTGACATGTGACACCGTTGAAACAACATATTGGCAACATCAGTATCATCAATTTCGGTAAGAAGTCAGCAGTAACAGTCACAGCTTGACCAGCCTCATTTTCAAAATAGTATGGTCCAATTATATCTCCAGTCTAAAATAAACAGCAAACAGTGACACTTTTTGGATTCATTTGGTTTTCGAGAATCACGTATGAGTTCTCAGAACCCTGAAAGCAGCAATTGTGGCGATTAACAAACATATCAAGAAGAGAATGTGCTTCGTCCCTTAGGATGATTTTGCTCGAAAAATCAGCATCCTTTTGTTCATTGGGTCATTAGGCTTCAGTAGTGTTTGACTTTTGTAACCATGGGGACACAGATCTTTAGTGAGGAGTATACGCTGTAGAGAATTTCTTGAAATTTGCAATTTCTATCCACGACGCCGAATCGAGGTTCCTGAATTGTCATCAGCACTCTCACGCACTGCTTCGATATTGACATTGAACTTCTTTTTAGACGATCAGTGTATTTGACATCTACAATGGATCCTGTTTCCCGGATTTTTTAAATTAATCTCTTCACAGTTGCGAAGTTAAAATACTATTCCGACCATATTTGTATGAAATTTTCCAACTGTGGCGCTAAATTTTCATCATTTTAAAAATATTGTTCAATAACAAAGCCGCGTTGTTCTATCGTGTACAGCTCCATTTTCACTAACCCAAAACTGTCAGATGCCGATCTGTTTTTTAGGGATCTTGCGTTAATTTTGGGGCACCCTATATTTGTTGAGACGTCAAGCCAAGTATATAGATTGAAATTCCTCAAAAAAATCTGAACGTTCATGAACTCATAAAAGCCAATGAATCTGCAAGAACTTTTCAACGAAAAGTGTGTAATGATAATTGATGTGTGAATAGATACGATTAAAAAATTTCAACTTGGCTACTACTAAATTGGACAACGTTGTTCTGAAAGTCAAAATATAAAGACTGGCTCTTAGAACAAATGAAAGAATGTAACAAAACAGAAAATGAATTGTGAATAACGCACAAATTGATTTTCTCAATTTTACTGTAAAAAATATTTTTGTGAAAAACATTTATAATAATAAATTAGTTTCTACTCCGTAGTTTCATTACTAACATTATCAAGCAGAACATACAGATGGGCATCCGCATAAAACAACTTTATTAGAAAAATGTGTTTATGGAATAAACAATTAGTATTTACAAACTTTAAAAGAATAACTGCACGCTTTTGTCCTCATTTTATTCAGTACTTATTTTAATATCTGTTATTAATAGACCATGAAACTGCTTTGCTTTTAATTTCCGAGATGTTTATGTTATTTTATTTGTAACATATTTATAGTGAGACATTTATGTCACGCAATAAGAAAAAGAATTCCTATCATAACTCGAAAATTCGAAGTGAATTATTGAAATTTGAACGTATTCAATGAATAGAAAATTATAATTTTTAATAATACAAAGCTGTATTTATTTTGGGAGGTAATTTCTACAGTACAGATAATTTCTGAATGAAATGTTTTTTTCATTATTTTTAGAGTTTGTCTATTGTCCTCCTACAGTTTTACAGTATAGTCTTTATAGGCCTTACTACAGGTTTAATAATTTTTAATTGTTTTAATTTTAGCAAATAGTACTAATATCGTTTATTTGTTGTTTCCACTTATTATAGTGGGCAAATTATGAAATTTTTCTGTATTCATTAACAGAAAGTTTCTTTCAAATATATTCATTGTTGGACATTTATAACGGAATACCTTAGATAACGGCATAAATTTGTAACACATAAAAATTAATTTTAATTATCTTTCGCCTATCTACTACGGATGTATAAATAGTAAAATAGTTGTGGCTAACAGAACACTCATTTAATTAATTTTTTTGTTACCGGAAGCCATAAAAACGTTTTTTCATTAATATTTGATGCTTGACAACTATTTCTAGTATTTTTCGAGGTATTTGTGTAAAATTTAGAAAATATAAGTTTGTATCAAATATGGTAAAATACTAGTTAAGTTTCTATGTCAAGGATCAATGGCTAACTCTCTAGTTTATCCAGTTTTATTGATAGTATTTCTCAACATCTTAGGTAATATTTAAATTTCGGTATTTCCTATCATAATTTCCGACAATTCAAAACCTCGAAACAAGAGTAGATATACGAGGTATCAGGAAAAAAGCAGTTCATTTCTTATGCTGCATTTATTTCACATCATGCATAATGGAGACCACAAAGTCTGATGCTTCAAAATTTGCCTCTAGTTTATTTATTTAAATGATTGTACCAAAAGTAACGGAAGATTTGAATTAAAAAGAAAACACAGTTGTTAATCTTTTGATTGTAATATTTTCATTCAATCATAAAGTACATAGGATAGGGTAATTTATGGAATAACACATCGGACACACGCCATACATATACATACGCACTCATTTGTCAAAATATTCCATGACCATTCTCCATAAATGTGATCGTTGATGCTCCGTTGAATCTCCTCTTTTAATGCACTCGTGGTTTTAGGCTTTTTGACGAGGATCACCAAAACGAGAAAGTAGACGACCTGGAAATATCTCATGAAGTAATTGAAGTGTTTCATGGGCATTCTGACATGTGACACCGTTGAAACAACATATTGGCAACATCAGTATCATCAATTTCGGTAAGAAGTCAGCAGTAACAGTCACAGCTTGACCAGCCTCATTTTCAAAATAGTATGGTCCAATTATATCTCCAGTCTAAAATAAACAGCAAACAGTGACACTTTTTGGATTCATTTGGTTTTCGAGAATCACGTATGAGTTCTCAGAACCCTGAAAGCAGCAATTGTGGCGATTAACAAACATATCAAGAAGAGAATGTGCTTCGTCCCTTAGGATGATTTTGCTCGAAAAATCAGCATCCTTTTGTTCATTGGGTCATTAGGCTTCAGTAGTGTTTGACTTTTGTAACCATGGGGACACAGATCTTTAGTGAGGAGTATACGCTGTAGAGAATTTCTTGAAATTTGCAATTTCTATCCACGACGCCGAATCGAGGTTCCTGAATTGTCATCAGCACTCTCACGCACTGCTTCGATATTGACATTGAACTTCTTTTTAGACGATCAGTGTATTTGACATCTACAATGGATCCTGTTTCCCGGATTTTTTAAATTAATCTCTTCACAGTTGCGAAGTTAAAATACTATTCCGACCATATTTGTATGAAATTTTCCAACTGTGGCGCTAAATTTTCATCATTTTAAAAATATTGTTCAATAACAAAGCCGCGTTGTTCTATCGTGTACAGCTCCATTTTCACTAACCCAAAACTGTCAGATGCCGATCTGTTTTTTAGGGATCTTGCGTTAATTTTGGGGCACCCTATATTTGTTGAGACGTCAAGCCAAGTATATAGATTGAAATTCCTCAAAAAAATCTGAACGTTCATGAACTCATAAAAGCCAATGAATCTGCAAGAACTTTTCAACGAAAAGTGTGTAATGATAATTGATGTGTGAATAGATACGATTAAAAAATTTCAACTTGGCTACTACTAAATTGGACAACGTTGTTCTGAAAGTCAAAATATAAAGACTGGCTCTTAGAACAAATGAAAGAATGTAACAAAACAGAAAATGAATTGTGAATAACGCACAAATTGATTTTCTCAATTTTACTGTAAAAAATATTTTTGTGAAAAACATTTATAATAATAAATTAGTTTCTACTCCGTAGTTTCATTACCAACATTATCAAGCAGAACATACAGATGGGCATCCGCATAAAACAACTTTATTAGAAAAATGTGTTTATGGAATAAACAATTAGTATTTACAAACTTTAAAAGAATAACTGCACGCTTTTGTCCTCATTTTATTCAGTACTTATTTTAATATCTGTTATTAATAGACCATGAAACTGCTTTGCTTTTAATTTCCGAGATGTTTACAGTTATCTCTAAATACCGGCTTCTAGTGGACAAAATTTCTTCAGTAAATATTTCGTTATAAAAATTATTGGAAAACTTGGAGAAATTTTTCCTTTCAGTTTATCTACAACTTAAACTCAATTATGTTTTCTAAAAAGCAGCATAAAATAATTAATATAACCAAGGTTGAAATAACTATTATATAACGAACAACACATAGTTTATGCATATGTGGAAAGCAATATGCACCTAGGTAGTAGAGTTTAATTTTAAAACAAATCAGTAGACATAGAAGTTCATTCATATTTGACATCTACAATGGATCCTGTTTCCCGGATTTTTTAAATTAATCTCTTCACAGTTGCGAAGTTAAAATACTATTCCGACCATATTTGTATGAAATTTTCCAACTGTGGCGCTAAATTTTCATCATTTTAAAAATATTGTTCAATAACAAAGCCGCGTTGTTCTATCGTGTACAGCTCCATTTTCACTAACCCAAAACTGTCAGATGCCGATCTGTTTTTTAGGGATCTTGCGTTAATTTTGGGGCACCCTATATTTGTTGAGACGTCAAGCCAAGTATATAGATTGAAATTCCTCAAAAAAATCTGAACGTTCATGAACTCATAAAAGCCAATGAATCTGCAAGAACTTTTCAACGAAAAGTGTGTAATGATAATTGATGTGTGAATAGATACGATTAAAAAATTTCAACTTGGCTACTACTAAATTGGACAACGTTGTTCTGAAAGTCAAAATATAAAGACTGGCTCTTAGAACAAATGAAAGAATGTAACAAAACAGAAAATGAATTGTGAATAACGCACAAATTGATTTTCTCAATTTTACTGTAAAAAATATTTTTGTGAAAAACATTTATAATAATAAATTAGTTTCTACTCCGTAGTTTCATTACCAACATTATCAAGCAGAACATACAGATGGGCATCCGCATAAAACAACTTTATTAGAAAAATGTGTTTATGGAATAAACAATTAGTATTTACAAACTTTAAAAGAATAACTGCACGCTTTTGTCCTCATTTTATTCAGTACTTATTTTAATATCTGTTATTAATAGACCATGAAACTGCTTTGCTTTTAATTTCCGAGATGTTTACAGTTATCTCTAAATACCGGCTTCTAGTGGACAAAATTTCTTCAGTAAATATTTCGTTATAAAAATTATTGGAAAACTTGGAGAAATTTTTCCTTTCAGTTTATCTACAACTTAAACTCAATTATGTTTCCTAAAAAGCAGCATAAAATAATTAATATAACCAAGGTTGAAATAACTATTATATAACGAACAACACATAGTTTATGCATATATGGAAAGCAATATGCACCTAGGTAGTAGAGTTTAATTTTAAAACAAATCAGTAGACATAGAAGTTCATTCATATAACTAATAATGTGTTATATAATTGTAGTCCTTACGGCTTAATTAGTTTGATGACTGCAACTGCAACTGCAATGGTGGTTATTGAGTATAATGGAAGGCACAAAGTCTTGAAGCTTCAGTATGTCCATAATACCTATCATTCCACTTCTAGTCCTTGCTGCAAACTCTGAAGGTCATTATTATGAAATTTCAATTTATTAATAA
Source organism: Diorhabda elongata (assembly GCA_026230145.1). NCBI lineage: Eukaryota > Metazoa > Arthropoda > Insecta > Coleoptera > Chrysomelidae > Diorhabda > Diorhabda elongata. Next base: position 26,644,655 of record CM047929.1, on the reverse strand, counting down.
TATTTCTAGTAGACTAGATTTGGAATAATGAATAAAAATTAACCAATAAACAAATTGAACCAATAAACTCTTTCATTGATTTAAACAGTATGCACCTGATCATTTGCTGTCGAACCATTTCATCTCCCATCTTAAGGCAGAAGAGGAAAGGATTCGAAAACATTAATCTCAAGCACAGTTGTCTAATTTACACACACAGTAAACTCTCAACCACAGTGGCAGAGATCCTGAATTAATCTGATCAAATAGACAAAGTTATAAGATATTTGAATTAACCCTAAATTTAGATTTGTTTCTTATGTTTTTCGACTTGGATTAATGTAATTAGTAAGTGAATCTGTATACTACTATATCTACGTCAAAGGCGATAGATATGTCGAGATACATTAATTACAATAAAAAATCATGGTTGTGTTTATATTGGGTTTAGATAAAAATGTCTCCAAATGAAACGGATTTTTAATCCTTAAAATGTGGAGTTTTTTTAAAAAACATTCATTAGGCATTTTGTTACATTACAATTTGGTCAAAATCGACCAATAGGGGTGAATTAATAGACACTGTCTCTTACGTTCCCTAATTTATTTAAACACTATACACTACACTAACTATAATAATTCACTTATCACTCAACTAACCTAAATAATTTATTATAATTCTCCGCTTACTTTGCTAATTTCTTCTGTTCACTACGACTATTTATTATAAACTGAACTAACTAACTGCGGCTCAAAACTCCTTATATATGAAAAAAGAATATCCCAAAAGAATTATCCAGACGTCTAGAAAATAAAGAAACACAATAAATAAATAGACCTTGTAGAAATTATCCAAAAGAAACCATGTAAATAAACAACTAGCAGCTCGATTGCTTCAACATATACATGTTTATGCTCTTTTTGAGTCTATTGGCTGCGGTGAATATAGCTTATTATAATAGTAATAGTAATCACCCTTTAGGTTCCTATGAGGATCACTATTACAAATATACCACTAACAATCAACCACTAATGCTAATATACAAACCAAATTATGGTATTCAATTCAGGGGCACCGCATCCAACTCAAATTTCGCAATTCTATAAAGTTAAAAGTATTCAGACTTATTTTAAATGTTTTATAGTATGTTTTATAGTATATACCTAACAACGGAATTGCTTGTGAACTTCACATTTCGTCAGTTAAAGAAGAAATTTGTCATTTCTCCAAGAAATATTCTCACCGCATTGAAAGTCATCCTAACGCATTGGCTAAACCGAAACCTCCCACGCAGCGAAGGCTTGAAAGATTTTAGTGTCATATTGATGTATTTTGTAGTTATCCCCCAATCAAACTATATTTTTCAAGTGAAATGGAATTGCCAAAATAAGTTATTTATTGCTATTAACCATTTCCTTATTATAAATTCTACAGATTTTAAATAAAAAATTGATTGTCTGAAAATATATACCAGCGAACATGGGCAACGCTCCTTATTACTTTATTTTGTTATGCTTTTTCACGTTTCTGCCTACTGCTAATATAGCTCGTCAGAAAAAATATCAATAGTATTACTTTCTAATTTTGGTAATCTGTTATTCTGTAGACTTCATCTATCGAAGAATTTTTTTCTGAATCCAAATCGGTGGTTAGGGACTAACTCCTTCACTTCTATTACAGATTTTAATCTTTGTAGTAAGAGTTTTTCGAACAATTTTGATATTACAGGTAGCAGTGATTTCGGTCTCTACGACATTATATCATGAGGAGTTTTTCCTTGCTAGGGACTCCGACCATTTTCACAAATATATGAACATACCTTAATATAAAACCAGCATTGATTAGGTGTGCTAATTGAACTCTGATTTTCATTGAAGCTGTTCCAATATTTTCCCAATCATCAAGTCGAAACCTGTTGCGTTTTCAGTCAATCTTTTCTTTTTTGTTAGTATAAACTTCTTCAGAAGACGTAAGCTTCTTTATTTTTCTTTCTCGGATAATCTCTTTTCAGTCTGGCTCTTATTCTTGATACTCATTGACTTTAAATATATCTTAAAAAGGGTTCTACTTAGCTACTCTACGATTTTAATGTGCTATTGTTTAGAATGAAAAATGGAGAAATAATGGCATGGTAAATAAGGATCTATTTACTGTGATAATTTTGAGAAATAGCATTTTCTAAAATATAGTTCGCAAATATCACTTTTCATTCTAAAAGTTAGTTAATCCAATAGAAGATCGGATTCAATTTTGAATCCTCATTTTCCTGTACTTACCTAGCCGTAGATGACAAAATTATTTTCTTACCTACGACAAAAAAAACTGTTGTTAGAAAAAATATTTGGCATTCTGTATAAACTCTATAAACATCATATATATATATATATATATATATATATATATATATATATATATATATATACCATAGAATGAATGTTTTTTATATGAAAAATATCTGCATATTTTAAACATCTGTTACGTTTTATTCCACACTTTTTAATTATGAAGAGCGGCTCGGCTCGAATTAGAGAGTGGCAAATAAAAGAGACTACAATAAAAAAACGAGTGACCGGCATAGTTCAGAAGGGCAAAATTAGCATTCCGTTGGCAGATTGAAGTTCGAATGTAGCTTAAATCATGCTAAAGCTATAGGTAGTCACCAGTTTCACTGCGGGCACGAGTTGATATCTATGCCATTAGCGGCGTTGTCAGGTTAACTGAATATCTGTGAAAATATTGCAAATAAAAAACATTGCTCTCTTTACGCTCAAGTTAATCGATGTGATGTTCTCGTGTTAGCTTTTTTTGATTTTCTCGAGTAGTTGTTTTGTATTGTTTTCTTTTGTTTTGTGATATTAGGAGAACTTCACAGATATCGCTGAGATCTGTTTCAGTAAAACAATTATAGCTGAGAATTTTTGCAGTCTTTTTCAGTCAGGCGCAATTAAGCTCTCAAGTAATTCACAAAATATAGAACACTCAGTTCTTTCTAGAGATTGCAAAGTGATACCCAGTGGCATCTAAAAGGTAAAAGGACAAACTTGGAATTGACCCATTATCATTACATGAAAAACGATCATACTGGAAATTACTTCTTGAAATTTAAATTTACAATAAAGTAATAAAATTATAATAATAATAATTATGATCATTTTCCACAGATATTCAATACACTTTTCAACGTACACTAAACACATTGCAACAACAAAACCACGTTGCGGCTCTTTTTTAAATAGAATATAAATTGAATAGCAAAATTTAAAAGTCCTTTCGCAATAGAACTGGATAAGTTTGAAATCCAAGAAACAATTTTAGAAAACACACAGAAATTTACAGCAAAAGCACTTGTTCACACCACGCGACTATTTTTAAATGGGCATCAGATGATTTTGAAAATTCTTTAAATTGCTCAATTGATGATTCTGAACATGGAAATAACTATAAAGCAAAAAAATATATATTATAGTTGACTTATGAACCGTTTTATTCTTGCACAAAATCTCTAGGTACTACACAATATTAGTAGTTTTATTTGATGAAGGAATGTTGTTTATAATATTAAATCGATAAAAAAACAAAATAAATATTCTCAAACTTCAATAATAAAAAGAACATCTAACTAAACTGCAGACTCGTTTGTTCCATGAAAAATTTGTATAATATAAATTATGACGTGTTCTGTTGACATATTTTCGTTGAAGTGTTTGCCATTCGATAAATCTGATAGATATGGTAGGAGAAAAAATGATCCGGTGTGTAACATTTAAGAAATTTTTGATAAATTCATCTTTGTCAGACTGCTTCCGTTTTTGGTGCCATTACTTGTATTAAAGAAAGTTTAATATATTTTAAAAAATGATAAATGTTTAAAATGCACTTGTTAACGACATCATGTAAATATAGTTGAACAATGTGTTTGAGCATTACGAGAAATGTCTAATTTGATAATCGATACATTTATAATGACGTACCGAATTTATATAGCAGAATATCAAATAAATGTAACAATACTTCCTAATCAGTTCTGAAACTTTTACAACCTATTTAAAATATAAGCCGATACGAAAGTAGTAAATTGGTTTATATCGACAGTTTCATTTGAAAACTAATAGTTTAATCTGGGTTGGTATATTAAAGGAATATGAATCATCCTCCCGCAATAAGTTTTTTATTCGAGAATAGAGGTGCAATCATTAAAACAAAAAATGTATCCTAATACAACTCCAACAAAAATAGAGTAGACTTAATATAAAATGTTTTAAGCTACTTTCACCACATTCATCCACTCGTAGCAATTCATACATTCTACATAAATTACACATAACCTGTGTTAGGGGAAGCCGCTTTTATATAAAATTTCTGCAGGTCAATTGGTAGGACCTCATTTTTAGAAAAAAAGAATATTGGGAAATCGTTTCTTTTTTATTTGGACGCTAAACACACTGTTTACACTACCACTACAATAACACTCACAATCACACTGTCTGAGGTGCGTTTCGATAACAAAGTTATCGTCTTCAGAAACAGAAACGTAAATTAGTTTAGTGGTAGTATAAACAGTATGTTCAGTATAAATATCACCAACAGTTTCAGAAATTTCAACTTAGTTTCGTATACTATTCAAACATAAATTGTAAATTCTAATGCTAAGCAGTTTTTGTATTTTATTACTTTGTTGTAAATTTTTAAGAAGTTATTTCCCATTTTTTTAGTTTTTCATCAACATTACTTCATAATCTACCACATAAATATATGTCAAAAACAGACATATTTTATTAAATCAATAATACCTATTATTCAACGGTATATATTTATTTCTCTCAACTGTCCAGACATTTATTACACACATTTATTTTATAAAAACAAAAAAAAACTTATGACTGGCTAAATTTAGGTATGCTTTGAGTATTTGTGAATGACATTTAGAAGTCCAGGTATTCAAAAATTGTACTTCTTTTTGTTTCTGATTTATTTGATGTTTATTGCGATATCTGGATGTATTGAATCCTTCACAAAAACAGTCTTCGTTTATATAAAAACAATATACTTACTGTTTATTTTTATTATTGTCAATAACAATACGGATGCACAGAAAAAAAGTTTTCGTAAATTTATCTCCACTTTTAGAGGAAAATAAGTTAGCGCTTTCATTTCTCGTTTATTGAAAAAGTTTCTAGAGTAATTTTATTATGTATTTCTGTCAGGAAAACTCGTGTGGGTTCCTATTAACTAAATACGAAGTTATCAGAGTTCGACACATCCGAACGGACTTGTTGACATTTTCGACAAACCAAATAACAATAAGTTTCGGAGTACATGTACGGAAGAAACTTTCGAACGTTTCTCAACTTCCACATGCTCCTGGAGTAAACTTTTTAATTACAATAAAATGCCATCTAACTAATTACACCGTAGTTTCTGTGCCGACAGAGATTTTAAATTTAGATAAAACGCTGCCAAAATTTCGTTTCCTGTAGCTATAAATTAGAGTGTTTGGTCGACATGGAGTTCGGATTAATTCATCTCTCTTTCAGATTAACTATAGTGAACTGACGTTGGTTGGCGTGAGTGTTTTTCGTGAAAAGAAAGTATGGTTTCTGATTGGAATCACGTTGTTTCTCAACAAGGTTACGCACAATATATTCAGACCGAAACTAATAAATGAAAATATTTTTAAAATGTTCAAACTTAATTTCACGGAATATACGTAATTAATGGAAGAGAATTTTTTATTTTATGCTCAGGTATCTGAAAGCTCGGTGCTTCTAGTATGCCATTCGGCATGTTGAGTTTTTCTCGAATATTTTTCCTTTTTCGTTGATTAATTATTTCAACGCACTTATGCTGTATAGCTACTTAGAATATCTGATGGAAATTAATTTGTCGTCATCCGTCTATTTCCAAAACCATCTTTACCTCATCTCTTACCAACGACAACAATAATAAAGAAAATTCATACATTTATGGTGGTAGTTTCTATTACATATTTTCAAATTTTTTCATAAATACATTATTTGTTGCATTCCTACCATTTTTCGAAGCATATTTTCAGGTGATCTTCTTTCATATGTTGTGTCTACCTTGGTAGAATGGTAGGTAAATGGAATCAGCTGATAGGTCGTTTCATTTGTCGATAGTTTCTTGAACTAGAAAAGTTATTTATTCGCCTCTGTACAATTAATTGAGATGTAGCAGCGGCATTGATAGGTCACTGAAATTTGCAGTTTTGATACTTGTCGATATTTCAGCATACAAATAGCTTATTAGTTTCAACCTTTAATGCAAAATCCGTATGAGCGGATAAATCATTGATAACTGCTTAATCTACCATACAACTAAATAAATATCACGGAAATAATAACGCACAAGAAAGTAATAGAAATCAACATTTCTCGTAGATGATGTTTTAAATTTGAAATTTTCACCGAAAATTAAATGCAACGTTCGAAAACTGTGATCTAAATTTCGTTCTGGTTGTGTCACACTCACAAGTTTGCAATTGTCGATTTATTCGAGGATCAGTGATAGAGCTAAACATTTTATTTCATTAAAGTCGTAGAAAAACGTTTCAAAGCAAACTTATCTTAACTAGCTATGAAGTTATCACATTTTCTACATAGCTAGAAAATATACATATAATTGAACGTAGCCCAGCTCTAATCTCTCATTTTTATACAAGGTCGGACAAAATGGATGGAACAGCAAATTTGTTGCTAGTCTTATTGATACCAGGTTTAGATTATCGATTACGGTCAAATCAAATTCAATCAAATTCAACTATATTAGTTTTAGTACTTATATTAATATCCTAGAGTGCCAAACATTATTAATCTTTTTCCAATTTGTCTTATTAAAACGTACTTCTGATAAATGAAGACGCATGCACCTACATCTGGGTAAATTATAGCTCCCACCTAATATCACTGTCATTGTCAGTGACAGATGATAATTCAATAAAGTCGAGTTTCTTGAACTGGTATGAAGGTAATATTTATAACCTTCTTCAAAATCCACCCTGTGCCGAAGGATGCTTTTACCCTAATTTCATCAAAATAATCTCATAGGTCGATAGATTGACTAATTCTAAGCAACTTTTACTCTACAAAGTTAGACTAAGAGAGTTATTAACGATTGAAACTGCTCATTTTTCATTAAAAAAAGGCATATTTTTTACCTTTTTTCATAAACAACTTCTCATTCCAACATCAAAATTGTTAATGACAGAAATGTTTTTATAAGAACCTCTATAGATTTAATACTGAGTGATTGCTCATTGAAGGATGGCTATTTTTGGGGAACCCCGAAATTGAAAACACTCAACCTCAAATTAACTTGAAATTGATAAGATTTTTGGAAAAAAGTCAAGAGATCTTTTTTAAAGCATATAAAAAAACATTTACAATGAGCACAGTCAAAAGTCTTTCGCATAAGAATTGAATGATTTATAACAAAAATAAGATTATTTCTTTTTTGAAAAAATATAATAATTATACCCTCGTCAATTGAAATTAATCGTAATCCACTTGCACTTAACTTTATTTATATATTATTGATATGATCCATGTGATATGACCGGTTTTGTATGCTTATATTTTAGAAAAAATAATTGATTAAATTGTACTCTAGTTCCGTAATCTTGAAAAAAAATATTTTCTCTTAAGATTCTCTTGCCAAAAATTTTTAACTTATTTATATCTATGTATCATAAAAATTGAAGGAGATCTTCAAAGTTTGCATTCACATATAAAAGCTGTGGAGCAGAAGAAACATTTTTTTTAAAGGTCTAGAAACGTTGCAGGTTCGCTATAATAAATATATTAGAGGAGAATATGTTGAGTAATAAATTATTTTGCAATTGAAATTTTGTTTGGTTCTATAGTAGGCTAAGAATTTTTCCATATATCCTCGTAATGTGCTGACAGAATTTTTTATATTTCCATGTCTACAGTGTCCCGAAATTTCACGAAATAACCAAAAATTAAGATAATAGGCTTGATGTAATTGTACAGGAAAAACGTATATCGAACTTAAATAATGATAACGATAATGATATAATGATACTTATAAAAAATTAATCCTTACAAACTGCATTGAATGAAGTTGATCCTGATAAACGATTACAGTTTTACGAAGCAAATGTTATTGAACTATATGAATAACACTGTTTTTCCAATTATTCGGATAATCATCCGCATTGGATGGAAGAAAGTTTTACATAAATCCCCAACAGCTGAACGTTTGGTGTGGTTAGAGGAATAATAATTGGTCCTTTTTATGAGAGAGATATTAAATGGTGATAAATATTTTCAACTTGACCAGATAAATCTTGAATTTATTCGTTTACAGAAGAAATCTGGTTCCAGTACGATGGTGCTAAACCCATTTTGATGGTACGGTTAAATGATACTTGAACGGTTTTTCCACAGAGATGGGTGCGCAAAATTATATAGAGTAGTTGGCAAGGACATCAGACTTATCTAACTGTTGAATTTTCAACTATTGTAAATTTTTTATCAATTAAATACTTAATCCTACTTTGATATTATTAAACCATAATTTGTAAGTCTTAGGCCTACTGCTATACACCAAGAAAAGTGACATAAGCACCATAGTGTACACAAAATATACAAAGTTTTTTATTTTAGATAATTTTTCATAAGTCACTATTACGTCATAATTGAAAATGACAATTTTATAACTCGTTATAGGCACACGGAGGTGCTCGAAGATACATTTGAAAAAGAAAAGTCGAATTAGGACTTTATTATCATGGATACTGCAGTTCAAAACATAAGCTACTGAATTATATCCATATAACTGAATAACTATCATATTCCTCGATTTTCTATAGAAACTTTTATGCTTTTTGATCATCAGTTAACTCAGTGACTCAAAGAAAAAATGCATACAAATAAATATCCGTTAAGAATAAAGTACCTTTGAATTTTCATGGATTTCTGCTGTTCACTGTTGCATCGAAACAGTCTTGATGCATTTTCATTCGATCATTATTGACACGAAAATATTTAGTTAATAAATATTCAAGATATTGAATAATATACCTTCTTAGGCATAGTTCCAAAGAATAGATAATATTTGGAATTCCTAATATTTGTATTTATGTATTTAGCTGTCTTTGATAATCTCGGAATTATGAACATAACTGTACAATATTTAGAAATTGCATTTCAACGGAAATTAATTCGTGCTGCAACCTCAAAAATGAAGCTGGAGTGATAGAAGAACCATACGGCCAAGCGACCGTCGGAAACTGGAAACATAAAATTCGAAATGAAATTATCGCCTCCGGTTAGGCCATCACGACTTAAATTCATTGTAGGAAGTCGATAGTTTTGGAAACGCTCGTGTTCCATATGTTTTGTTTTTTTTATGTAGAAAAATTTGATAATAAAAAATATATATATGATGTTGAAAGACTCAAAGCAAGATTATTCGTTGGTGAAGTAAATTGAACTGGGATTGGTTTCTATATCTGAGTTTCATTAAGTTATTTTTATTGATTATAAATATTTCATATTTGATTTGATGAATAGGATATAGGTTAAAAATTTAATATATGTATATTCAGGCGTCATGAAATTATGCTTAGAAGGAAATTTCCAGAATTTATGAAATGCATTAAACTATTCGTTGATAGAAAATATGATATTAATAAAATAAAGATATTTTAACAATTCTTTGAGTATTTTTATCACAATTTTTTCAGTAAATTGTAACCAATAACTGTATTATAATTTATATAATTGCCCCGTTCTATCTTGGAACAAGAAGGAAGCAGTAGAAATAGCTGTGTATAATTTATATACCGCCTTACTTACTAGCAATTTATGAAGGTTCCTTTATCTGTATAAAGACTTCTAAAAAACAAACGGATTCCTGTTTTAACTAGATTTGTAAGAAGACACAACAAACTGGGATAATCCCGTTTTTTAAACGCAGTGCATAAATTCGATCTGTAATAAATATAAAAAGGGAAGACAGTAACAATTATTTTCGTTTCGTTTCGAACGTTTTCGGACTGAAATTCAAACCCAGCTGTCTAGTTCTCATCACTGTTCCCTTTTCGAAACAACTTTTACACATGGCATTCCTTTCGAAACTACAGGAGGAAATATGTGGGTCTCACGTTGAGTTTCGTCTCCACTTCCATATATAACCAGAGGCGTTCGTTTGTCACTTTAAAAGATTATTAAAAATGGCAGGCTGTGTTCAAAATTTAAATGAATATTAATATCATTTTTATGGCTGTCACCAGAATATTATAAATACCATCTTTTATTTATAGATTAGGTTATTTATGACTTGAAAGATTTCTATGTTTTTATTGTCGAAATAGTTTATTTTTTTATTTATGTATATAATTTGTATACATAATTAAAAGTTAGGAGCTGGTAAAACAACTAAATTTAAATCAACGATGTTTAATAAATAATTTTGAAAGCTTTTATGACTATAATATATTTATATTACTTTCGAGTAATTGGAATTGTTATATTGTACAAAACTCGACATATAGTCTGATTTATTTGTGCAATAATTGGGAATTATATAAAATCAAATATATCGTGAGAAACTTTAAGAGTGAATACAAAAGCGTAAGCAATCAATTAAAAGCTACCCACACATTGAGTTCTCTCGCAAGAATCTGTGTTTGAACCATGGAACAAGTAAGTGAATATAATGATATATTACGTACAGAAAGAAATTAAAAGAAATGAGACGATTCACCGACTACTATCAGACTGAGATAATTCATTTATTTGGTGATTGAAGATATTGTAACAACTAGTCAATTTTTGTACAAATACATTTTCCAGTATTCTCTGGCCGCACATTAATTTTCATCGCGTTATTATAAAACCTTATAATTTGAAAAATCTTTGCAATGTTATTCAAAATTGATTTATATCGAAAGTAATTTAACGAGTTTCGTATTATTGGAAAGAATCGACAAAAATATTTCATCTTTTCTAACTCAGATCTATAGATAAAATCCAGATCATCCTCACTCTACGCGAAAGAAACGGTGCTCAGCTAAATCTCATGTGAAGATCCGTCATAATCAAATAATTAAAATAATACAGGTATTAAAATTAATCATAATATTGCTGAAAAATGCATAAAATCACATGTCGTGCTCATTACACAATGTATGCTCTAATAAATTCTGCAAAGCATATTTCTTCAGTGCCAGAGTGCAATTTTTGAACGAAATCCATAAGATACAAGAACAATAAATTCTACTTTCAAATGTCTCAGTTATGTTGCTGGACTATTCATCTTGCTGGTAATTTCATCGAAGAGCACTTGCTTAGGTATTGCTTATCGTTGCCTATTGACACAACTGGAGAACTAGTTTTTAACACAAGTACCACACAAGAATGTACCGATATATCCTAGACAACTTGAGAAACAACCATTGTATCTTGTATAGAAAATAGCTTTGAGAAGACTTTTTGTATTAGGAACAGAGTAACAAGCTTTCTTGCAGATTTATATTTTAATTTAAAGACAGTTTGTTTTGAACTAATAACCCTGTTACTGCAAGAAAAAACTGACATTTGGAATGCCTTTGAACGAAAATTATAGTAGTATCATTTATTTTCATCAAAGTGAAATTGAAATCTCACTGTATATCACATGACGATCTTGCAATATTAGTTTACGCAAAGCATCGATGATTTCTGGCACGCTAGCTGATATTAGACGACCTTCACAAAATTCATCCTGTAGAAAATTCCGACCACAATTGAATTCTCGAACGAACGAAACAAGATGGTTCGAGATTGTGCTTTATCATCAAAAACAATTCGATCGGCACACTGTTCGCACGAAAATGTTGGCGATTTATTTACATTTTTTGACCAAGATAAATGTTTCATGTATCTGTAAACAACTCAAATCGCACTCGTATGAGACAACACGTTATGAGTACGTTAACCATTAAAAATGTCACACTCTATGATTGCAATGTCAGATTTGACATATTCACACCATATCTCAAAACTTAAGTAGCAACCCTCGTACAATATTTAGTTCTATTGATTAAATTTTGTTATATTCAATGATTTTTTCAAATTTCTAGAAGTACTAATACTATTTTACTATATGTTAATATAATAACCTACTAAATATGTTCCTAGGGAAAGGGTGCAGTTTGTTGATCATGGTTAACTGAACGCTTCTTGGAATATAAAAATCCTACAATTTTATTTACGAAAATGGTTGAACGAAATAGCGCCCGAAACGATTCAATTTCTTCGTATAAAATAGCTTCCTACCAGTCCAGATTAAATGAGTATAGTAGATGAGGTAACATAACACAGTTCAGTATATTTTTCCTCAGCAAACGCGGTAATTTTCTGATATAATCCAGTTGTGGCTTTTCCTTTTTCGTAGGAGTGAAGACAATTGTTTCTGGGGTACAATGGTATACTCAAGTTTCATCAACTATTATTTATTGATGAAAAAATTTAGTTGGCTTACATTTAACGATATCAAAATATTCGTTTGAATTTTCAATTCAAGCAAACTTTTTATTTGCACTGAATAACCGCGGCACCTTGTCGGTAGATTAGATTAGATGACCAGAAAAGATTGTTATATAGTTGGTCAATTTTTCCACTATGCTAGTGTAAATATACTATAAGCAATTCAGATTTTTTTAATCGAATCATTATTTTTCTAGCATAATTTTTAAATCTTATAATCATTTAAAAGCTAAATAAGAATAAATCGATCAATCCCAAAGCGAAGTGATTTACGTTTCTCAGAGTATTTGTGGAATTTAAATAATTGAAAAGCGAAATTATTAGAGCAAAATTAAATAGAAGGAATAATTCACTATAAATCAAGAATGAAGCAAAAAATCGAGATGTTTTTCTCTTCTGTGCGGTGTTTTTCTAGAAGCGATAATAATTTTATTTATAACAAACATCAGAATCCACACAATTTTTCTCAATGATAAATGCCCTTGTTGAAAAAGTTTTCTGCGTAAAACAGTATCCAAGGCACAAACACAAAAACATTCCCTACCCTCCGAATCGCACTGTTTACTCTTTAGAAAATGACAAAAGAGCATCGCTCTTCCCCTTCCCTCTAAAATCCGTTTCCGTTCCGTCCATGATTTCGTCTCCAGCGCCATATATAATGCGTCATACTTGCCTGTCTATCTGTTTCCAAAGCCTTAGAACGCCCGCTAGCTACTAAATCAATACCCCGCCATACCTCTCTCGTTTCACCCCCCTTCACCATCCCTAATACCAGGGCTCATCTTTACAACCACATTTGGAAAATTGAAAATTTATGTTGCACTTTTCAAACCACCCTTTTTTTGTATTGCCGAAGATTCTGAAAATAACTTTAGAATTTTTCTTCTTTAGAATTTCAACAAGATTGACAAAACAGTATAATATACAGGTATACATAATTTTTTAGGCATATTCGTATTGAAGAGAAAATCAAATTTAGTTTTCAAATGAGTTGATAAGTGAACACGAGTATAATTATAATTATAACGAAGGTTTTATCAGAGCGAGAAATCGATGGATATCATCGAACCTTTTATGTACAACACTCAGAATCAGAGTTTGATATAAAATAGAGCAAGTTAAAAATAAGGTGTTGCCATATTTGGATTGGCAAAATCTTCAGGTAGACATAGCTACAAATTTTGATGTACCTACTATATTTCTGTCAGATGGCATTTGAAAAAGATTAGTTTGAAATAAATACCTAATTAGAAAGAATTCGTAATCATTTGTAAATCTAAAGTAATCGGAGCAAGGACACTTTATGTTTCCGGATTTTTTTTTAATTTTTTATGTTCATTTTACATTGTTCTGTATATGTTTTTAGTAACACTGAAACAAATTAAACAGAGCTTGTGATCGATCTAAAATGCCATTGTGTTCCGTATAATAAAACATTACGTCTTAAACAAAAAATAACCACTATTTACACACACAAGGACATAATTTGATTGAAAAAATATTTTTAACTTTGAAAAATAATCAAATAAACCGATGTGAAGTTACGTGGGTAATATCCAGGAAGTGCTTTGTTTCATGAAATGATTTAAATGATTCTCTGCTTTCAATAGTGACCAAATAAATACGGCTTTACTGAACGAACAGCGATTAATGAAACTATTCCAGAAATGATTGATAAAATCGATGTCCTCCTACTTAGAGATCTTAAAATAAAAATTTGTGATATAGGATATGCTCTATAGGTGCTAGATGCATGACTTTGAATCGATTAAAAGCTCATTCGTGTTAAGATTTTAAATTATTGTTTTAATATCTTCGAACGTAATACAATTGTTAAAATGTGATATATTGATTAACTTTGGTTATACTATTATACCTCAGAAATACAAATGCAGTAGAAACAATTCATTGAGCTCATCTCTAGAAAGCAGAAACGATTTTTGGCCAATGAGGTTGATGCCACAGTGTTTTGAGGTTCCCAAATCGTACACATTAAGATATGACCACATTGGATGAAGAAAACTGTTTTCTTCCCTCATTTCCATTCATTTATTATTGTTGCAAAAAAATAAAAGCGAATAGCGTGTATTTAAAAACTTTTTTGATTAGCTAGGAAATGTTGAAACGAGCTTAACTAAGTTTTTAGTGTTAATAGAAGAGATGATATATTTTGTAGAAACTCTCGATTTGCCCTTGTAAACCTATTAAGCATAAAAATGTTGAATAAGAAATATTGAATTTTGAATTCTATGAGTTTAAAAAATCTTTACAATATCAAAAATCTTAATTATTTCCCAGACTATCAAGACATAAGTATTCGAAAGGTCGGAAAATATATTAAAGTTAGTCCACTTCGGTGGTATATTATAAACTTTGGATGGCTAGAACCGCGAAGAGTAGAATGTTAAAAATATTTAAGCAAAAACCATGAAATAAGCTAGATAGAATCCTGACCTCATTATATACCTCAAACAAGGAATCTTCAAATCAAGAAATGGCAAAAATTATAGCTTCATATATCGCAACCAATATGTTCTGCAGCACCTGCCGACATAAACGCTTGTATTGATTAATGTTATTTGAAGACTGAGTACCTACCACCATAGAAAACATGTCTGCGTCGACAAATTGAGAAATATCTATTCAGATGAAAATAAGTGAACTGTTTGGAGTAGATTATGATAAAAATTTTTACTGATTAACTAAAAAATTAAAGAATATGTAAGCTGTAAATATCAGTCATTATTATATTTTCAATAAAAATCAACTTACCTAGTCATTAATCCCTCATAATTTACAATGTGTAAAGTTAATATAAAAATCATTTCTTCTACAAAACAACGTACCGCCGTCATTAAACCTGTTTATAATATCTAAAAAAGTTTTAAATAACAGATAAAATAATATACAATATGTGTTCTGGAGCCATTAGTGGTATTTATAATAAAAACATTGCTTAGTACCACAATAATAACAATTACACAATGACACAGTCTGACGCAAGTTTCGAGAACTGAATTATCGTCTTCAGAAACCGAATATAACCTATTATATTTTTTATTTCTATTTAATATAACAATTCATTGTTAAAACGACTTGTGCTCCACGATATAAAGATACTGTTCGTATTTATTAGTTATTAAAATTAATAGCAATTAGAATTCAAATCTCACGTGATACACGAATGTTCTCAAAATATAAGTTTATTATATCAAATTACGAACACCGATTGTGATCAGAATAATATTTTCAATGAATTATAAACAGTATAAAAATGAGCGTTATTGCATTGTAGTCCCGATTAACTTATTTTCATGTTATTATAACATGAAAATATCTACTCATCAACTAAGATGGAATTGATACAGTTTCTGTTAACAGTTACTATCTGGCCCAATCCGCAACTGCTTTAAAAAAACAGTAAAAAACAATGTAACAACATGAAAGAAAAGAACAGCTGGAGCAGGTCGGCTAACAGAATTTATACTGTGGAGATGAATCTTGAATATTAGTTGTATGTATACCTAGAGGGTTGAAAGGACTTTATGACTAGAAATTGAAATGCGGTGTAAAAAGACATAATATATGCGAACTGTGCAAAGTAGGATAAAAAATATATACAGGTCAGGAGCAGATATATCAGAATATTTAAATTTGAATAGGTCGAACCGTCAAATTTTTTACCATTTTCAAGAAATAATTTTCAATATGTTGAAATCATAAAACATAATTTTCTGTTATAGAAAAAAAATAATAATAATTTACTAAAACTTACTTAAGATTAAGAAAAACTCATATCGCAAAATTTCACAGGAAAACACATAATTGAAAATTTGTTATGAGCTATGAGACATCAATATCAATATTTTGTTCTTGGATAAGCAATAGAAAAAGTATTAATTCAGATTCTAATAATTAAAATTATGTAAATATTATTTTATTTAATTTCTTATTAAAAGTTCTGCAGTACGAAGACTAAAGTCTGAAAATATACAAAATATTTCAACACAGTTGAATCATTTTCCATCAACATAATCACCATCACCGTAAATATGATTTATTCTAATGATTATCAGACAACCTTCTTGTCAACGGTATAAATAAATTAGAGCAGTCTTGTTTAGAGGAATGCAATTATTTGAAATTAACATATTTTCCCAAGTACTTATGAGAGGCATTCACATTTTTCAAGAGCCAATTTCATGCGACAATGAAAATAAAAATAAGGAAAAAGTACGACCGTTATTCGATGCAAATGTTGATCATTTTTAAGTCTATCGATTCAATTTGGGCTAACATAATCAGTAAATACGCCCCATAATCGACACCACCTGCCTACGATTAACGCTGTCAGTTATCCAATTGGACGGATGGCAGTATTCTCATTGTAATATCGAGATATGAAGCATAAATTAATGATATTGCGTGAATCATATACCATATCTCAATTTTTGATTAATTTTTCCACGCATTATAAACTGAAGATAACAGGGGTCATTGATAAATTTGGTTTTATCACTTCAAAGTGTTATATATAATTTTTTTATTTCTTATTTATACAACTAATTATTCTAAAACATTAATCGAATAATGTGTCTTGAAATTGATAGTGATTAATAATTCATAATAAGTTGCGATTTGCGTAGATATTTTCTTCAATAATGAAAATAACACAAAACAATATATTTTGCCTTCATTCAACAATATAATTTCGTTATATTTCCTAAATTGATCTCGTTTATTTCATTTAACTTTTAGTGCATCAAATTTTTAGATATCTAGATTAGGAACACTCAAAAAAATAAAGCCTAGCAAAAAGAGAAAATAATAATCGAAAAATAATCAGTTGAAGTATAAATAAATAAATTATAGGAACCAAGAAATAAGAAAGTATCCTTTTTACTACAGTATACGTACTCGTCTTGATTATCACAATAGGTGTTCGAAATGACCTACAAAGACATCTTGAGAGCGATAATTGGATGCTTAAAAGCGACAATTAGAAGAGTTACTCACATTACGAAGCATTTCTACAGATAAATTCAGAAATTCATTTTGTATCCATCACGTCATTTCTTGTAGTTGAAAGTATTTTGTACACTTTATTCTTAATGTGACCCCCAAAAAATTAATCCATGTTATTGAAATCTGGCAACCTTTGTGGTCACTGGATCATTTGTTCCGATACATCTTCCAGGAAATAGTTCGTTCAGTTCACCAATTATTAATTGATTAGCACGAAAAAGCGCACCATCATGCAAAAACCGCATCTACTAGAAAACCCAAATACATATCAGCATTCAAATATGATCATACTACATATTCACCAATAATACCTCTACACACATTCAACGACCATCTAGTATCACTGCGTGATATGAATTAGTGGGTGATCAATAGTGAAAGTTTTGCCTGTTGACACAACCATTTTTCTTGAACGTGGATTTATCTCCATATAGAACATAGTGGAAAAAGTTTCTCTGTTGATTAATCTATCGTAAAGCCCAACTACAAAATGCTACCCTTTTTTCAAAATCACATTCAGTTAATTCCTGTTGCAAATAAATGTAGTACATCAGTTCTTGTTCACTGGAAATACTTAAACTTGGGTTTTCAGTAGCTGCCAGCAAAACATTACTTTCATTTTCGTTTTTGATCTTTCATGCTTCTCGTAATTAACTGTAACCATGTTTTTATTGCATTTTCCCAATTTTAAATTTTTAAATTACCAAAAAATGTACCAAACCACTGAATCAAAAACCAATAATGTACCTATTGTATCATGTTATTGTCAAATATCAATTTTTGACAAATAAATCGTATTCAACTTACAATTAATAAAGTGAAGATTAACGGTAAACTTGCCATTTAAGCGCAATTGACAGAGTGGGAAGATAGATGGGTCTAAACAATAACTGTTCTAAAGCAAAATATATGGTATTTAGTCGCTTGCAGTACCATGACACACAGGTACAGGTAAACGATTCAAAGAGTCCAGTTTTAAATATCTTGGTTGCTACATTACTGAGCAACTGGATCCCGATAAAGAAATAAAATGTAGATTTGAGGTAGCTCGTATAACAATTTTTAAAATGAGATCACTCTTCTCTAATGACAGTTAAAAATTTCAACTCCGGAAACGGATAATCAAATGTTACATATGGTCTTACATGGTGTCGAAGCATGTACTGGAAAAATATCTACCATTAATGGCTTAGAGGCTTTTTAAATGTGGTTATATAGACGCATGCTCAAGATGGACAGCTATGCAAACAAACGATACCGCCCTTAACAGAGCAAATACGGTTCGTGAATTGGTGGATAACATTAAATGAAGGAAAATATCTTATTTGGGACACATAATGCGTGATAGCCGGTTTAGTATCCTTCAGTTGATTATGATGGGTGAGGAATTGGAAGGAAACAAGCCTCTTGATTGAAGAATATTGAAGAATGGACTGGGATAAGAGAAGCAGGACGGTTATAGAGAGAGTTGTGTCATGCTGATCGCTAACTCCAAGCAGACTTGATACGGCACGCAAAGAAAAAAAAGAAGAGGAAGGAGGGCCGATTCTTAACATCTTATCGGGCTATTTTACAATGATAACTAACATATCTTCTACCTTTCAAAATATCTGAATCAAAATCAAAACAAATATACTTGTAATTGTCTAAAAATTTCGTGTTAATTAGAAAAATAATGTGAATAAAAAAGAAATGAAATGATATCAGAAAAAAAATTGAGTTGTGAATTGACATTAACTGAACCAATCATGTTACTAATACCATTTTGAATATTTTACTGTAGGATATTGTGATTTATTTGTATACAGAAAATCCGACATTGCTGCACCCACACTTGACTGAGTAAACACAAAAGATATTCGGGAGACATTCATCAGTTGAGTTCCTCTCTTTTGACCTTCCTGTCGCTACGTTGTCTTACCCCCATATTCGCAAATCCCTCGCCCTATCCAAACTATTGTTCAAGCTCCCTAGATTGCCATTTCTATAAAAACAGTATAAATTTAGAAAGTACTACAAATTTCACTAAATATGTGAAAATCAATAAATAAGAGAATTTTGAGTAATTTCTTTTTCAGCTCAATTGAAGTCTCGAAAAGAAATATATAGTGACCGACATAATTCATTTCTTTTTATAGGTAACTAAAAATAAAGAGTTTAACTGTATCAACAATATATTCTTAAAACAATAAAAATAATATATGATTACGTGAAATTAATTATCCCGCTGAATTAAATTCAATTCAAAAAGTTGAGCAGATACTTAAAAAAATCTCACTCTTCAAAAAGTTGTCTCTCATTATTTAATTTTAGAAAAAATTGTACATATAAAATTAATAAATTCTTTGACGTATCTTCTTTGTTCCATTTTTTTATAAATAGATTCAAAAATATTTTTATAGTGATTATGGTGTGATTTAAGGTTTCATTTACCAATTACCAACGATGAATAATATACGACGAAGCATTCAACCCTCTTCATAAAATGTCTATGAACAAGTCTACTCCCCAAACTGCCATTTTACCAGAAAATGAATGTGTTCTTATATAAATCAACCCCTACAATACATGATAGAATTATTCATCATCGAACAAAATCAATTATCAGTAGTATATAAACGCTAAATATAAATAATGTGACTAAACACGCTTCTGTCTATACACCATAAATTTTCTTTTTGTTCTCTATAAAACCAAGTTAGATAGATATTAAATTCTAATTTTTAAACCTCACATTAAAAAGAATTGTATTCCGTTCCTTTATACAAGTATTTGATGATGCTTGTTAATATTATATTACAAGCTGGTCTAAGTTGAAAGTATAATATCCAGAAAGATATGAAATGAAACAGAATGCTCAATTATGATAAACACTTTATAATTAGTTCTACATTTACTTATAAAAATATTTTTATGAAGTTTATTTAGAACGTACTTAGGTCTATTGTTGATTCAAGTCAAATTTCACTGGATATATAACTGCAAGTCTTCCTTTACTGTCTCGAAGTTGGAACGGTCTTCAAACGTTCTAGCCAGATTTTATATCTGGTGGGCAAGATAAATGTAGAGAGCCAGAAATACTTCCAGCGACTAGACCAGAAATTCACGAATCAAAAGCGACTTGTAGCACAGAAATGAAAGCTGTAAGCCCGTTTAAGGTCTCTTTCTTGTAACCAATATAGAATTCAAAATTTATAAATGTTGGAATTAAATAGTATCATATTTTTTTCTCACATCAGTTGCGGATTTACATATTTTTACTTGAATTACATCCAATAAAACTTTAACTTTATAATTTGAAAAATTGACTTAGTCGATTGTGAATAGATCTTCACGCTTTTCAAGCAAGAAAAGCTTCTCCTACATGAACTATTTATCGCTGGTTATACAGAGCTATATTGAAGTTTGAATAAATGTTCTCTAAATTCTGTTTTCACAGTAACAAAAGCAAACTATTCATTTCTTAAAAAAATTTTAAAACATGTCTTGTCCGTGTGAACAATATTTGTTTTAAAGATTGTAAATCGAAATAAAAAAATTGTATCAATTTGTCACCGTAGGCTACAACCTACTTAGTCTCTTGGTAAATCCAACACTGTTCACAATCACAATCAATCACAGAAAAGTTATAACCACGTCATTAATGTTTGACTCCACTTAACTGTCGAATTGTGTGTATGATCGAAGAATTGTTACAAACGAACGTTCCTCGTCATTAACTAACTCATTTCACATTTACACCGCTCTTATCCGTTGTTAACTGCTCCAAAGCCTAGATATGGATTTTGACAACTGTCATCGGATTGCATTTTGTCTTATCTTCAAGTCTAAATTCCACATATGAATTCTTTGGAAACAACAACACATTAAATATATAATTTTTGCTTCATTGGTTGAGTTCATATTCGTTTACTATTATGAGTGAATAATAAAGAAATCAGTTTTCTACTTAATGGTAAACTTTGTTCATCACTTGAATATTGGCTTTTGTGAAAAACTGTTTTGCTAGATCTCTGAATTTTTATTCCTTTGTTAATGATAATTAAACTCTATTCTCCAAGCAACTGATGGATGTGATATATTTATCATTTATCCAATTATATCGCATGCCCAAATTCAAATCAAATGAATGAATCTAGAAGACCGCATTAAAAAAGTTTCAATAGTTATGAAAGACATTTTTGGGTTCGTATTCCATGATCACACACATCTCCAGATACCACGTACAATGGAAACTAGCATGTTTCCCCTGTCGATTGTAAATTTAATATTTTTTGGATTTTCCACTTGATATATATAAAGCAATAACATTTTTCCTCCACATTCGTCCGATAATCAAAATCAGTATCATTACTGTTAAACTGCATATTATTCTCTATTTTTTGTCTAATAAACATATGATGAGAGCTGGTTATTTTAAGAATCACCTCTGGTTTATCATCGGGATTTTCTATCTGTTTTTCTTGGTGAAAAAACGTGGATATATTTTTTCTTCTTTAAACCTTATCTGACGGTAATATTGTGAATGTCTTACCAGTTGAAACAATGTAGTTCGAAACCTCTTTTCCAATCGTATATTTTACTTGAATACACTTTGAGTCAATCACTTTACTATATCTCCACCACTATCCTAAGTAACGTAGCTAATATTTTGGACTTTGTAATGTAAAATTATGCGGTTCCGATGGTTGTATTTGTAATTTAATAATTACGAAAAACTGTAAAATTATATCAATGAATTAATTTTTTGAAACAAACATAAATCAAAATATTAGTTATGTTACTTTGAGAATATAACGAGTTGTTGTCCTGGTCTATAATTCATTCAGTGAGCAGTGAGAATCAGCGTCATTTCAATATTGCTATGGCGTTAGCAGCAGTTTTATTTGTGATATTTATTTGATCACTATCACGTCAATTAATTAAACTCTATATTTGTCGAATAAAAAAGCTGTCTACTTTACAGACATAATTCAAAGCTATGTGTTCAGTTGGAAATAAATAACAAAACTGACGGGTGCCAGAGTATTTCAACAATTGCTATATTCCATTATTTTATGTTATAATTTTTATGGGAAATATATAGAATTGTGAATTTAATCGATAGTTTTATAGATGATAGGCTTGGAAATATACTTATAATGATAACACATTTTTGAGCAAAATATTGTTTCATGGAAAAATAATAGATGAAATTAGTGAATTAGTTTTCAAATACAGAATGATTTTTTCAAAATTTCGAATTTTTTCAATCTCATGCTTTTCCTAATATCGAATTCTTCTTCGTTGAATATGTGGTACAGTTTTGGTGAACTCAATCGGACAGTTTTTTATATTGTCGAGAATGGTTTGTAGTCACTTCTTTTTTCTTAATGTATGTAATAATAACGCTGATGTAATAGTTTCATCTTTGCATTCTACGATACAGCTACATTATAGCAGCTTTAAAATTTTTCGTTCCTAGACTAACGTAAAATGACCTCATTCAGGAGCACAGACCACACGTAGCAAAGTGATAGAGTTGAGGATAGGTATCGAGTACAGGTATTAACATACTATAATGAAATGAAACAAATTGCTTTTATGATTGTAGCATATAATGAAGTAATGGTACGGGTACTTGAACTACCCAAAATTTCATGTTGAAATTTAATGTTCATAGGAAATATGAAATTTAAAACGTGCGTTTCAATGAAAACAATTATATCAAAATGAACAAATACATTAAAGACCATTATTTTAGTTATAAAACATTCTTAAATCTTCAACCTTCTTAGCCTGCTTTAGAACTAACTTGGCGTTTACTAGTTGCAATACATTACAAGAGAATCAGATCTTTTAGCCTATATATTATACAAACTATTTCAAAAGTGAATTATGTGAGAATAAATTGAAAACAAATATCAACCAATCCATTTTCTAATCATCTTGAAAACCGCACGTACTAGATAAAATTAATTTAAAAAATAATTGCATGAAACATATTGGTCTAATACTTGAAAATTGATTTCTTATTTAATTATGTGTTGACCTCCATCACATTTGGTTAGTGTGTAATATTTGATGTCGAATAAATAGGTTTCTTAAATTTTTTTCCGTCACCTAATTTTTGATATTGTTTGAATATAGTGTGATCAAAAAAACCATTAACTAATGCTTAAGAATCCCGGAATAGCTTAATTATACTGATTACACTATATTTTAAAAGAAAATCTATGTTAAGGGGTAAATATCTTTTGATTAATGACGTTAGCAACAGTTTTTTCAAATGAAATATTCATATTTTCCACTCCATGAATTTCAGTTAACAGATATATTAAGTAAGTGAGTTTAGACAGAAGATTTTAAAGAATATAATAACATAATTGGAATGTGATAAGATTGGAAGTTCTCCGTATTTATAACAATACTAGCTGCAATAGGTTGATAGAGTCAGATGCTAGATATAAAATTAAATTTTTTGCGTGGAAAAACGTATTACTGTAACATATTCCCTATTAACTAGTTTGTCAATCAATTTTTTTATTAGAATAAAAATAGACAATAATAGTCGATGTGTAAAATTAATTATGGAACAAGGAATTCGACATATTCACCATAAGAACCAATAATCACACACAAAAAACTTCATAAAAAAACTAAACTAAGAAAAGATCATGTAACTGTAAGAAATCAAAGGAACCGTAAGTTCAAACCCAACCTAACCTAATCAAATAGAAGACTGAAATGTGATAAATTAGATGAAAAATACGGTATCATGCTTGGAAATTAATGATAGATAACTTGAAAATAAATTTCAGCAATTACTTTTTCTGTTTATTATAGCAGCTAAGACTTTTGAGTTTTTGTTTGCTCTATATCAATTTAAATCATTTTCTTATACATTATACCAAGAAAAACCCACAAATGTTCCACAAACCAACAAAGCTTTTATTGTTGTCATCTTAAGGTCATCTTTAGCTGAAAATTGACCGCCTACCAAATTCTCTCTCGTTTTCTAAACATTCCACTTTATCATGTTTTAATTTATTGTTCAGTTATATAAACAATATTTTTCATCATTTTATCTCACATTTCTCTATATCCTAATTTAAAACTATTAGCAGCCTCCTTGATCTCCCCTGGTAATTAGCCTTGAGCCTTGCTAGATACAAGTTTTTGTGTCTTCAGTATCTGATTGTGTAAATGATGCATTTACAATTATCTGCATACGTGATCCGAATAATCGACGGTTTCTTAACATGCAAGCGCCTCTCACTTAATTTTGTAAATCACTTTGGATTGTTTTTATTGAGACCTACAGTGGGCATTTTCCTTTTTAACCATAATAATATACAAATAAAATTAAGATCAATACAAAAAACATTTCCTTTAAGTCGTTACAGAATTGTCTTTAACAACTCTAAATCAAAACATCAGTGGAAAAGAAAAACTAGAATTTTGCTGATAGTTATGGATAGCTAAGATACTTACTTCTTGGGTAATGATATTACGACCTAGTAAATTGTCAGGTTAACAAGTTGATTAGGTATTGCTGTACAATTTAGAGGTACTAAATTCAAAATTTTGTGTTTCCAAACATATTAAGAGGACTTGATAAAACAAAATCGCTAGATTAGTAAAAGCACTACCTAATTCCACTAGCCACGTCTATATTATTCAAGTTAACGTCCTCAAAGACCGAAAAAGAGTTGAAAATCCTCAAGCAAATGGTGATTTTGATATGAGAAGGATATTGGGACAGAAAAAAAAAAGATTTCCCTTTATAATCTGAGCATAGATAGACATGTTCTTCATTCTTTCAAACATCATCTTCCGCAGACATTTGATAATTAATCAATTGATATTGCACAGATTCTTGATAAAAATCCAAAAAGAAATTATATTCTTGAATACGTGAGATTTAGGTATGATATATAGGCTTGTTTATTTCAACTGAATAGAAATTCCTCAGCTACTTTTCCTGTAGATAAGGAACATTCTGCTAATCGGTAGAAGTCATAAATTAACCAAGAGATTAATTATAAATTACTCATTGTTACTTAGTAACTGACAGGATATGTAGATATATAGGTTCATATTCATAATAAATACGATAATTTAATATGCAAATTTTGTAATTTGTGATATTCATATTAAGATTTGATTGTCTTTGTTATTTATATTGCAACAATCATTCTTTATTAGAAGTAAAGAATGAATATTTAAAAAAAATAATTCATGACTTTCGCATAGCGTTGAATTATTCCCACTATACACCGAGTAACTGAAAAGAAACAATTCAAAAGGTACCAACTGGTTGCCAAATGATTATTGAAATTTTTCTGCATATATAGCAGAATCAATTTTGACCGAAAACTGACTGACTCAAAGTAAACAATAGTTTTGGTTCATAGAATGTTGTAAAACTTTATATATGTTGAGGGATATATGATAGGATGTAATTGAAATTCTCAGCAATTTTGAGCTTGCCAGATTTTTTAAATTAAATAATTCTATTATAACAACATATTCATTTCCTCATTTCAATAAAGTGACAGGGGCTAATGTATATCCTCTAAAGTTTAACTATAAAATTAATAATATTTAGAAGCATAAAAAACCCAATTATCTCAACATCGCACTAAACAATCCAGTCCAAATGTATTAACTATCACATTCGTTCATCTTTGAAATATTGCTCGCACATTTGAAGTTCCTAGAGGACGCTCGACTCAATAGAGAAGAGAGCAATTCGACTTATAGGCGATCTAGAGCTGAATAGATCTTGATCAAGATCAATATCTACATGTCAGACATCACTCGACCTACTTGAGTGTAATAAGTTTTACCCTCTTGTGATTGCTTTTTATATATTAAAACAAAACAAAAACAAATAAAATGAAGATAATAATTTTACAGTAACGAATTACTAAACTGTTGAGGTGAAAAACTGTTGTCGTGATCAGATTGAAAGCAAGATAACTTTCGTCCATTGAAATTTTTGAGAGGCGTGTAATTCGAGTTGCTAGTAAATCAACAGATCGAGTTTTGTTTAAACTGGTTGTCAACGCGTTGCCGACTGGTTGCAACCAATTCCTCCGTCTATAGTTCCCCATTCGAATACAAAGATTGTTACTCATTCCAAACTTGTTGATCCGTGTATATTCGGCCTTACGGATATACTATATAAATATATAAAGGTGATGTACATAGCACTCATCAACAAACTGAACTTACGATGATCGCCTCGTCATCACTATCATGTCTGTCTAATATCGTAAGTAAAAATTTGACACGATAGTGTTCCATGCCGACAATCGTCCTGTGCAACATTACTTGAAGCTAACAACAACTCAATAAATGCTTCTCATTTCAAAAGCCTTTCGATTTTTTTCAAACCAGTGATTTACTATTGGATAGTAGATTACTGAGTTTTCTTGTCAATGTACAAGTATTCCGAAAATAATTGATTAAATTTGAGACATGCCGTTGGCTGATCGGAGATTCATTTATGTTCACTAGGGTATTAATGTGTTTTCCATAAGATGGAAGGTGGCCGCCGTGTTTGCTCACAATCTACCACAAACACAATTTACCAGGGAT
This sequence comes from Diorhabda elongata, assembly GCA_026230145.1. Classification (NCBI taxonomy): domain Eukaryota; kingdom Metazoa; phylum Arthropoda; class Insecta; order Coleoptera; family Chrysomelidae; genus Diorhabda; species Diorhabda elongata. Next base: position 26,617,554 of record CM047929.1, on the reverse strand, counting down.
GATTATTCAGCCACAATATCAACGCTTTTATGTTACGGACAAAACGTAAATCAACATCAACACACTAGAGACTAAACAGCGGGTTTCTTGGAGTGAATCGGCACATAAAACGCTGAAGGGAGATTTTCAGCCAATGAAGTCAAGCCGGCCGTTTTTTGAGATACACGTGGCATAAACTTGGACCACCTTGAGAACCTTGGGGTCGGTTTGAAGGGTATCTAAAAAAATATTTTTTTACCACAGAGCAAGATAAAAGTGTTTACATTATATGTGCAGACTCCATAGCACAATGTCATCTCACGAACAAATACAAAAAATTGAAACGTTGGACAAAGTTTATAGAGAATAAACTGAATAACATTCTCATTCTAAAAGATGCTAGGATGCTAAGAAGGCGCACTATCTTGTCTTTATTTGGAATATTAGCAAGTACAGGCTTAGAAAATTAAGTAACAAATTCGCAAATGATTTTTCTTCCAAAATTCCAAAATATTATTATCCATTAAGAGATTGCCAGAAGAGTATTGGTTCATTAACTTGATTTTAATACATTCTATGCCAAAAATTACTTATTTCATCCAGTGAGAAACCTCATCTGCCCAATTTTGACAATTTTCTCCATATACATAATCATTCGACGACCTTCATCTACTCCACATTCAGAATTAGTTGAGGGCTCAATAATTTCCAATGAAAAAAATGCACAATCATTTATCAAATATTTAATTCGGAGCATGTTGTTATTGATTTTTAATACAAATTATTACCTATCTTAGAATTGCCGTTAGTTATTGTAGTTAAACTTTATATTTAGATTTTATTTGTGTCTTTATTTAGTTATTTGTATATTTGCTTCTTAGTTTTTCACAAGTTTTTGTTTACCTTGCGTTAAACAATTTTTTGATAATGAAGCATTTCTCTCTCCATATATATAATAATCAATCTGGATTATTCTGTACAATCGGACTGATGTGATATCCTCGATTGTTCAGATATTTATTGGCGACTTTCCCCATTTTCCGGCGATCATAGTTTCTTTCCACTCGAGTTTATCCTCTAAATTCCCTTAGGCATTCCACTCTCGCTCTCCAATCTGGCCTTTATTTTCGGCAGAAAATAAATTGCTTTGTAATCGAATTTCAATGATGAAATAGAAGCAAACAAGACTAATAGTCGTGGACATAGCATTGATTTTGATTAATTTTCAGTAATAATAGAATAGCTGATCAATTGACAGATTTTTATATTGATGCATAATGCAGAAACAAGTTATTTTTTAAAAGTGATAATAGTATTGAATTAAATCTTCTCTAAAGACGATTACTGTTCGATATCATTATTTGTTAGCTCGCAAATGGAAGTGAGGATATGATCAAAGAGTATATGCTTATGTCCAATTGCCTGAAACAAACAGCAGCCCTGCAATCATGTTCCATAAATAAGATTTGATTCAATATTTGTTGGTGTAGTATTTTTTTCTTCAAATAAAGTTTGCGAATTATAAAAATTCGAACCAACACAGATAAATGTAGGAATGATATTTTTGACCCTTTATATTTTGGTTCCTCACAAGAAGCTCCAGATAACTTATCTTGGTTATTTACTCAATTATGAGTACCTTAATGTGAGTTTTGATAAAAAATAATTGAATCTCCTTTATTTTTTTTGTTTTAGATACAATATTGTTGTAATGTTAATGTATATAACAATAGACAGTTGCAGTTAATTTTGCTTATGAGAGAATTGTTTTTTTAATGAGCTGCAAACTTATCAATATTTTTGCTGTTATATTGAGTATTAGGCGGTTCCACGTTTTTTATTTTCATTTTCCCCGATTTATATTTTTTTTAACTTAACTTCCTATCTTTCCTTTGGATATATCCATTCAATTTATATATTTATATATTGGATGTTTCTGCAGAGTAAGTGTTTTATGCATCTATATTCTAGTAGTTTTGCTCAGTTTTTTGTATCTGCCTATTTCTTTCTATCCTGAACTGATCTTATCCCACAATTGCTTTACTTTCCTTCAAAAACCATATCTTCGATTATTGACGACGTAGTTTTCTTAAGAAATAATATGATGTGCGATAAATATTAAATTCAGGTATTGGAAACAAAATGTTAAAGCAGTTGTGACAGTAATGAAATATGTAAAAAATTGAAGGGAAAGTTAATAATTTCAACGTTTGAAGATCGTTTGTAACCAACCTAGTACCAGCACTTGCTGATTACCAAACTGCTTTGGACTTTCTAAAGATACCATACATCGCCATTCAAAATCCTTGCCTGCCTAAAGATGATTGTTTTATTAGACGCATTGTTCCTTTCGATGAAAAATGGATTGAAATAACCCGAGTATGAAATATCAGTGGTGACACTATAGACAATCACCAACGAGTTAGATTTGTTGTGCATCTGGTGAAGTTATGAAAAATCCGTTTATTTCGAAATCATTCCAGATAGTCGAGTTATCAATGACGAGATATATTGGGAACAGCTCTGATGCGAATGTATGAGTTCTCTCACATTACAGTTCTTAACAACACACAGCGAAAGTTACTCGTAATAAAATCGAACAACTTGTTGGTATTGAACTCATTTCATATCTAGCATTTAGGGAGGACTTGCAGATTAATATATATTCAGATACATGGCGAAATGTTGCGTACAAAAAAGGAGATGTTGAGGTCTCAAAACATTGTTGAACGTTTGTAAAACCTCAGACTACTTTGAATATTGAGGCTTTTTTAGTTTATATATATTTAATAAAAGAAGTGATCATTGGAAACCGACATTATTTATGGAACACAGTCCATACTTTGTTTCTGTATTCCTGATCATCTTACTTTTGATTTCTGCTCTGTTATGTCGAATGTTCTATCCAATTCTTCTCGACTTCTTCCTAATATTGCTATTCACATGCATATGCTATTGTTTCGAAAGATTTGTTAATTAATGGTTTGGAATACGTAGTATTGAAGCTTATGAAGCGCTGTTTTTAATTAGTAAATACCAACTAATAGTAATGAGTATAACTAGTGAAATAATAACACGCAAGTGAAAAACAGCTCAAGGAACTCAATTCTAATTGATTTAGTCGTATCATAAATAAAAGTAGCTAATCAATGAAGACAGTTTAAGTGGAGATTAGATTGAATTAAAAATATCTTTAAAATGCTTGAACGGTACTCAAGGTACTCAAATGGAAAATGTAATGATAATGAAGAAAGTAAGGCAAATACTAACTGGAATAAATGGCTGTGAAGAGAGAATTGAACAAACTCTAGATAAAACAGAGGAAGAGAAAGGGAAATTGAGAAAAGTAAATCAAAAAATCAATCGAATAATTAGCAGCCATTAAAATGACATTTGCTAAATATTTCTCATATGAACAGCATACTGCATGGTTGAAAATAACGTTCTGTAAGTTTTTTCATTGCCCTTATGGATTTTCAAAAACCGTTTGATCTCCGCTCACATTTTTAAAAGTCGATACGATAATCACTTTTCACACCTTTTCCTTGATTTCAAAAATATGACAATGAATAGATGGTGAGAAGAAGTGAGGAATAGGTTTTGATTTGAGTAACATATGAAAAATTATATGACTGATCACTTTCCTTTTGATTCTTTTTGTTTCTATAAATATTTCCAACATTTATTTCAAATATATAAAAATATTTGCACTTTGTTTGAATGTTTTGTTTTCTCTTATTATATTTTTTGTAATCCCTTTTCTTGATCCGACCTAGCAAACCAAATGTTATATTACTCTTTGACTCTTTGATCATTTTGCTTAAGACAAATATTGAAAAATGTTTCAAGGAGAAATGGGGATTTTCTGATTCCGTTACATGACTACAGACTAAACATCTGTTTTTAAATTTGGAACTTCTTCCTCAGTTCCTCATAAAATGATAATGAAATTTTTCCACTGAAATAAAAAATGAAATCAATTCACCACAAGTTCAATCAAATGGGTAACTTCGCCGTACGATGGATACTTATGTTTCGTTTTCCTCCATTTTTACATTTTATGCAATATCCTTCACATGATGATAATCTTTCTTTTAAAGTTTTCATATCCTGTTATTATTTTTCTAATTAACAAAATGAATTATACGCGTACAAGTTGTAAGTATAGCTACAATTATTTCGATAATTTTCGTTGATTTTGTATAATTTCCTTCTGGTCTCCAGCGTTTTACATTTGATTACTTAAATTACCAAAAAATCAGATCGAAAACATGATTTTATTTTGTAATCAGAAAGGTAATTCCGGTACCAGAGGGTGTCTCCTACCTAGGACAGGGACGGCACAGCCGCTATTTTCAGAAAACTACCTCTTGACATGAAACCGTCAATTTAGAACAGTGGCGCACTTTTGTTGCATTTTCGAAATCTAGATTTAAATCTGTTCAAATATGGATGGATAAAAGTATAAACTTACGTTTCCCAAATTAAAAATCAATAAATTAGAAAAAATATGAAGCGGTTCTACATTAAGATAGATAATTGATATAGAAGTTTTGTCCTAAGCTTGAATTTTTGAATTGTGGTCACTTCGAATGGGTAAACTGCTAAGTCGGCCCGAGTGCGAACTCAGATTCGGATTTGATGGTAGGCACTTGCAAACGTCTAACAGTATCAATTATAGATAGCTTTTCAACAAAGGACGTTCGGATTCTTTATTAAAGTAAACTTATATCTGTGGTAAATGGAGAGCACAGCACTGGTGGAAGTGGGAGGTTGTCCGATCAGACATGGCACATGAAGAAAAAAAAGAAATTCAAACTGTGTCGCACCTCATTGTCGACATCAACTACCAAAGACTTTGTTTATCATTCATCATATAATTTGAAGATTTTGATTTTTGTGTATTCAATAGACTTTATTTGACACTCTATATGGTTTATCCCTTTTTCCTATTTTTTCCTTTTGTTAGTACGCTCTAGGAATCACGTTCTACCGGAAAATTACGGTCTGCGAAACTTCAAGTTATTCCGTGAGATGTAATTTTAGAACGAATTTGTTTGACATGCGATTATTACGAATTTCAATTTAATGAAAGTGAAATTTGTTTTGTTTAACATATATCGTGTCTTAATGAATTACAACCATGAAATTGACAACGGGAGGAAATTATACACAATTTATTGAAAATTAGACTATTTTATATATATATATATATATATATATATATATATATATATATATATGAGTCAACGACCTATCTTTTTAAGATACTACTAGTTTCTGAGATTAAAGTTCAAAATATCTTATTTTATATGTTTCGATTGTTAATCGACGCGAAACGACAAACAAATTATTTAATTCAAGGAAGCTATGAATTAATGTGAAAGAATAGAATTTCTACTATCATTGTTCTTATGCTTACCTTGAATACCAGAATTTTTTTAGCAGCTTTGGCGAAATATGTTGCTGTTGAAACCATAATTTCAATGTCAATTTCAATGTTTATTTGAACAATCGCTTATCGGGTACCAGTTAAATCTCATGTTGTTACTTACTTAACTAAGAAGCTAAATGGAATCGATAATTCAATTTCTAGAGTGAAATTCATATCTCAAATGTACGAAATTTATTTTTTATAATGCGTTTTTTCTCAATTTTAACGCCAAAAGTATTATAAGAAATTATTCATATAAAGATTCATTTCCATACAATGACTAATATTTCATTACGATAATTTTCAAAATCATTTCATCACCAAGAAGTTCTATAGGTCTTTCAATAACATACTAACTTAATTTATCTTGAACAAAGTTGAGATTTTATCGAGCTACCGTGTTGTAGACATTTTCAAGATTGACATATACAAGGTAGTGGTGTAAAACAAATGTATTATCATCATATGAGCGTCCTGCACGAAATCCGTTCTGTTTCTATTGTATTTTTTTCAATTCTATACTTTGCCGTACACCGTGTGAAATGGCAAAAGGTATATACTTATGTACTTGAATAATTAATAATGAAGTTATTGTTAAACAAATATTAAATAAGAATAAGAAAATACTTTTCACGTGACTCTATATTATCAATATATTCAAGATAGACAGACTTTGGATGAGGCAAAATTTAAAAAAAAAAACAGTAGGAAATATCTAATTAAAGTTTGCGATCGAATCATTTCTTAGGATTGACATTATGTAAAAACTTACCGCCGGCCCATATTCGATGCACGCGACAACACATTTTATTGGCGACAAAATTATTAAGTTGTTATTGCATTTGGCAACATTTATTAATCATGGCATAAATAGCCGAATTGGCATTAATGTGAATTATCGACAAGATATCTATTCGTCGTATATTGTGTTGTTTATTAAAATAATGTAAACAAATTCAAACGGTGGATACTGCAATAAATTGTGCTGAACCACATTATTTACATAAGATGATGAATTGGTATTACCTTTGGTATATAAAGAGATAATTACCCTTGGACAAACAATAAATATTGAACAACCGGTTCTAAAGCAGGATGCCCACTCTTGAAATATGTTAATAATTTTGTGATGCAATAAATTAGAATCTTGAGATAAGGAGGTGGATAAAAGTATAAGTATTAGGGTTTTCATGCTACCGTTAAGTTCAGATGGTTTTCAATTGACAGGAACGTATTAACTACAATTTTTAACACATTTTTAAGGATCTTCAAATTTATCATTTATTTATTAACAAAGGTGAGCCCATTTTCAGATAAGAATGAAACTGTAAAGATACTTTATTTATCCTTAGAAGATGTCCTAATAATACGACATTAAAATTAGTAGCGTTACGTTGTTGTAGTAATTCTTCCATTGCTTTGATATGGACCTAACCCTTTTTCTGCATCCTAGATCGCACTTGGGCATCGATAATACACTGTGTTTTCGTATTTTAATATTTGTGCTTTTATTTTTCTACTTTTTCTACTTTTTTTCCTTTAAGTTTCTTTTAATTTCATATGTTGTCTATATTTATCACTCTGGATAAGATTTAATATTAATATTGTTCAAGGTTTTGGTATATATTAATTTTTCTTTGTATATTATAGATTCAAAAATGTTGCAGTCACCTTGTTTCACTCAAAGTAAAGCTGTACAGAAGAAAAATAACTTATTGTAATATGTTTGATGAGAAATCTATTCATTTAATTATTATTATTGATATTAATAGCAGCAGTTTGTATTTTTTGAACAAAGATAATTATTAATTACGAATTCATTTTCTTGCTCACCTAATTTTAAAAAATGGTAGTACTCAACGAAGGAGGCATCTAAGATATCTCATATTTTAAACGATTCTTGCCATTTTCGAAGGCTTAAATTTAATTAATGATTCCCAGCATCTGTGCTTAGTCACTGATAAAGTTATTTTTGTTATAGGGATGCTATAATCATAACAAAAGATGTGTGAAAACAATGAAACTGAAGAAAAATAACAATCACAGAAATTTTACAAATCTGTAGATGAAGAGGGTCGATTTTATTTTGTGCATATTGTAATTTAAACTTATCACTTTCTTGCCACATCTTCCACCTGTATTTTCTGTTATTGAATATTTGTTATTGATTTTACATGCTATACACTTCACACAGTTCATTCCACTTTGATCTTTTCATATAAAATTTTTCTAATGCAATATTTATATTTCTTCTTTGTCAAAACAAAACTTACGTGAATTTGTAAGTAGAATTTCTTACATTTATTTTTTATTATCAAATCCACTATCGCCTACTCTTATTTTTATTATACTAGTTTTCTGGAAAATAATAAATTTTCAACTGAGTCCACATCTGTAATTGTTAAAGAATAAACCGATAATCGCCAAGCATTAAAAACATGTCTAATAACTGTAGGTTGACTTGAATATTATAATAATATATACATATACATCGAGGAAGAAATTTTAGCAAAAATAATTTAAGATATTTTACAGGAGAAATATGATAACTTAAAATAACCGACAAAATTAAAGTAATGGACAAAATCTAAACGAATATCTTTGACATTTTCTCAAATTCTAGCTTGATTCTTTGGAAACATAATTGTTCAGATGCTGTACTCATTTCGTATTTTGTTGTATGTAATATATATCTAGAAAACTATTTGAATCGCGATTTTGAAACATGACAGTTATACAACATGAGTAATGGTCATATTTTGAGTAAGAAGGTACTTCGTTAAGGCATATTTTGGGTCACGTTGTATCATTTTCATAAAACTTAATATTTGTATATTGTTCCACTGCCGTAAAGGTTTTTCTTATACTATTTCAGCAGTAATTATCTTTTCGATTGGTACGTAGCAACTACAAATAAATTGATTGAAATGTTTTGTTCGAAAATCAGAGTATAGATTCGAAGAGAATTGGAACGCAGTAACCCTTTCTACCGCTTAATAATTTGCTCTCGTTCTGTTTTTTCACCATCTGCATCGATGAGGTTGTTACATACACTAATACTATTAAATATCATTCAAGAAAAAAACTAACATGGTTTTTCCTTGTAAACGAGCAGACTAAAGTACCAATTGTCTCAATCCATCTGTCTTGGAAATACACATTCAAATCTGAAGGTACTCGCGGAGAAAATTGAGAATGTGAACCACCCTGTTTCCATCATACTTTTCCCCTGTCAATGTCCCACCAAAAAATACGACCGATTCAAGTGGCTACAATACAAGTATCAACCATTATGTCTATTAACTAAGGGATGATACTTGAGTTGCTTTAGCAAACAATAAACAAACAATTTTTCTCTGGAGTTGTAGTTGTAGTTGTAGTGGAAACAATTTTTGTATAAATATCTAGCAGGGATTCTATTTCTTCCATATAATTCATGGATTAACAGTTAAAACATATGTTACTAGGATGTGTCTATTGTTTGTTAGCTCTGTTCAAAATAAAAAAGATCTGAGATCTTGACAGCAGTGGAACAATATGCGGTGGTGTCTCTAAAAATAATAGAACATGATCCAAAATGTGTACATATAAGAAAGTAGACGGTCTCTTAAAACGTTGGTCACTACTCACGGTTTATATCTGTTAAATTGCAATATAAAAATTCAAATAGTTTTCAAGATGTATACTGGCCAAATCCGCCAAACGAGAATGTTTGTACACACTCAGACATTTTTCAACAAATTCTTTTTTATTCATTTCCATGAATGATATCTTAATTTTTAAGGAAATTACAGCTTAAGAGCTTTGCGAATACGCAATAACAATACTTAATGAGGAAAGTTATATTTCTAGCTCAAGTCAATATATTTGTTGTGTCCTCCACGTTCTACCTTATCATACATTCTTTCGAAACTTGCTTATAACAAAAAAGTATAGAGTAACTAAAAAATGTATCTCTTAAAAACCAATTGAAAAAAAATTGCTAGAATCATCCAAAGATTCCTATAGAAAATTAACTAAAACCTTTAGTTAGTATTATAAATGAGAGCGTTGTTAATCATATATTCAAATATTTGAGAGTAAAAAAATTGTAATAAGAAAAGGCATTAATCTTAACTTTAACCCTAAAGTTTACATGAATATGAATACCAAATCACATTTCTAGAAAAATACTTATCCAGAGAACATCCAGAGTATTTTACAAAATAATCAAAGCGCTAAACAAAAAGTAGTATCTGTGTCTATTGTACCAACCGAAAAAGGGATATTTATCATAACATTTCTTAATAATAAAATGATGCAGGTTTTGAACAAATAACATAGAGAAGATAAAAACTTGTGTCTAGTATATATTTATCGCTCAATAAGAAATAGAATAACTTACCGAATTGAAATATTTGTTTTGACAAATTCACTAAAGTTCTAAAAAACACACAATTCATCATTTTTAAACACATTTCAGTGATGTACAAAGTCGCTAAAAACGTGATTATTATTCGTTTTTTGAAAATCTGCATTTTCATAATTTAAGCTTATTCCGATAATAATTCATGTTACTATTGAAACATAGCTTTCGGAACTACTCATGTATTTTGAAAATATTGTGCAACATTTTTTTTACCTACGATAGAACCGTTTTAAGCAGACTTTCTCTTTTTTTGGTAAATTCAATGAATTATTGTAGTGTAACAGTTGGTATTCCAGTTTTAGATAAAAACATTTATGACCATAAGGTAAAAGTCGTAAAAATGTTTTATGCCCTCGACGAGCGGTATTATGCAATTTAAGGGCACGTCAACTTTCACTTTATGGAGAACTGTTCTAGGTATCATTGTAATAATAGTGATGTTCAACTTGTTTTATCTCTAGACAAAGATCGGCCGAAATAACGGTGAGGTTTAATTTGGGGTGTTACTTAAAGACAAATATGGAATCATGAGAAAAAAATTATATAATACCGTTATGTATTTACTTGTTGTACAATGTCTCTACTGATACTGAGAGCACTTTTTATTCTTTGCAAACCAAATTTTTAATAGTACAGCATCCACATTACGTCCATTTTATACAGCCTTCTAACTTTGGAAGAGGCTTAACACTACTGATGAATTTCCGAAGTAACAGCGCTGTATTATTTGTTTCATAAACTGTGCAAGTCAAAGTAGGGAATAGATGTAAATTAAGCAAATTAATTCTGTAGACAAACATAAATACACAGAGGATGCTGGAGATGATTAAAGAGCTGCACTACTCGACTTCATTCCCATGTCTTATCAGAGATTGTACTTCGGTGAGTATGATGTCAGACTTATGTATATTGATGTACTTTGGTACTGAGGTACAACCAAATAAAGTTGAAACAGAAGATATATGGGTGCGAAACAGTGACAAGTGAAACACTCAACAAACAACCTAATTTGAGAATGACAAATATCAAAGCACGTAACAACTTTTTCAAAGCAATAAAGGAAAATACGTTAATACACATTTTTATCACAGTATCTCGAGACAAAGCACGTATTGCAGCCTACAAATATTCGAATGAAGATTCACGTCAATGAAAATTGAACTTCTAGTGAGAAATGCAAGGGATCTAGCGAGCCGCCAATAGAGGTTACCAAAATATGAAACCACGTGACCAGGAAAGTTCCATAGATGCATTACTAGTATAAAATACGACTCCATCTTGATGAAACCATATTTCTGCCATGTTGTTAGTATTGATAGTTTCCCATAAGAGGCGATTACACTTGTTCACAGGCCCATTCACATGGAAATGAGAGCCACCTCAATCATTTGAACAACGTTGTAATTTGCAATGTCATCAAGCATTTTAACTGAATGTAATTGGTGGGATTTATATCTCAACTGATTTTATCAACATCTTTAGTTTCTATAAGAAGCAGCATCACCAAATTTTGTTCTAAATAAGCGGATCTATCTCAACCAAGTATTTTCGAAATATTGTTTTGGAAGAAGAGGTCCAGGAAGATTACTTGATCTCTACTTCTATTTAGATTTTTCTAAAATATCTGGAAAACAAGATTTATGGCATTCAACCAAACTAACGAACTTCACAAAATTTTAGTGATGGAATTAGACAAGATCGATAAGGATATGTGAAAGTATAAAGTGAAAGGAAATATGTTGTATTAAAGTTCTTTATTAACATTTAGTTAGTGTCTTCTCTTTTGGCACATTGCTGATGAAAAAAGAAACAAAAACATAGTGCTTTTTGCAAATGAAATAAGAAATAAATAAAGGTCTACTTAATATAATCCATGGAAAATAAATATTGACGAACTTAATGAAATTTGTGCTTTTATTTGTTGCAGTTGATCTGCTCTTTATTTTGTCTAGAAATTTAAGCTCTTGAGAGTAAAAAGAGAAGTTAAATATAGAAGTCAATTGATAAATAATAGAATGGGAACAGATTTTTCCGTTTAATTGCTTTCTGAATATTTTTCAGCATGTGCAGCTCCCGATAGATGATTTTCTAAATATGTATAATCGACAATGATATATTTTTAATTTCATTTAGAATTGAAAAAATGAAAGGCCAATGAAATGTGCTTAAACTTCAAAATCCTTCTTTTGATAGGAAAAATATAAAAAATTTTCGTATCAATCAAGTCTAATGGACTATGGTTTCCTTTGAATGCGAACGGGTAGTAAACATAAATTTTTGTTTTTGATTGATTATTATATGAAACAATTACTGCAACTAATAGTAGAGCTACTATTTAAAAATATAAAAGTATATGAAGAAGAAACAACAAGGCATCGAAAAACAGATAGTACTTGTAAAATCGAACCTTGTGATATTTGATATTTCTCTTCCCGAAATACAGTTTAGTATCATTTGATGGAAATGAATTTATCATTTATTATTGGATCTTTTCGCTTTTATATAGTTAATACCAGATAATTACTTGTATGTATGTTTTCTTAGTAATCTGAAATATATCTTGTCGTCAGTGGGATACAGGGTGTCGAATTGTTATATTATTTTTGTTCAAAATATGCACCTCCAGTCAAAATGCAATCATCAGCTTGACGCCTAATGGTATGCTGAATTTCTTTCGAAGATACTAAAATTGTTACGAATAACATTACAGCCTAGTATGATAAGATATTGAAAATCTCCAGAGGATTGTGTCCAGGTGACCTAGGGGCCACGGGTGTTTAGATTCTCGTCCGATCCAATGGTCAAGAAAAACGGTATTTAATGAGCCTCCTCATTCATTTTTTGAAAAATGATGATATGTCTAACTAATCAGGAAGAAAATACCTATTAAACAATCCTAGATGATGCCAATTCAACCATTGACCGGAAAGGAGTGTTGGAACCGTGCTATAAATGACGCATGAGGATTTACATCTGCCCATATGTGGTACATCGAGCGCACATTTGCAGGTATAAAGACGGTATCTTCAATACCTGTATTTAGCTTGAAATGTTTATTATCACACATAAAAGAAGAAAAATTATAAAAGAGTTAACAAAAAAGTAACAGAGTTAATACTTTTTCATCAATGCGATTATAGTCATAGTATCCTAATCTATCCTAACCTAACCACTCTTAAATTAAAAAGCTTTTTTCAAACGTTCAAAATACGCAATCTGTTAATTACTTTGAACCTAATACCAAAAATGCACTCATTTTTGGAAAAAATAATTTTTTCTATCAATTTTTGTTCGATAATTTATATAGTATTGAATGTTTGCTCAATTTGAAAAATCTTAGATATTGCTGATGGTTTTTCTTTTTGTATAATATTTTTGTCTATAGTAATATGTCTGGTAATAATTATTAAAAAGTTTTTGTTTGCCTATCTCTAGGACTCACTTCGGCACATCAAATTTTCTTGTACGCTCGTTGAACAATCTTTTGGATCCGACACAGGAAGTGTGCGCTAGATGCACGAAATATGGAGCGGATAGTCAGTAAACGATTATTTGGATAATTCGCTAAATCATACAAAAAGTGCATATTAGCCATATCAGTATGTATTACTAAACACAGGCATCGTTATTAACACAAAAACACGTATGATAAAAATTTCTTATTCGTTTTTTGCGTAAGTTTTTAGGTCGGACATGGTATTTGACAACATTGACATTGATCTATGTGGTCACATGGAATAAGCGGCATGTTCTTTCGTATTACTTCTAGTAGCATCACTAACAATCAGAGCTCATTTATTACAAAAAATTCAACACCCATGTATCTTATTAAGGACAAGACACACATGTTTTTAAGAACTTTTCCAATTTTTAGTTTGGTTTTCTATTAAAATATATTTTTTTGGTTTTCTCAAACTAGCATTTATTTAAATAGTATGATTAAAAACTACGAAAATTTCATTGGAAACTTTTCTTGGATAATTTAGCAATTATACTGACTGGAGCGGTTGTCGAACGACTTTAAGAACTTTTTTCTTTGTAGATAAAAATTAACTTTGTGAAACAATACTGCATTCTTCATTCTTGTAACAATACTCAGATTATTATCTGATTTAAAATTCTTCTGGATTACCAAATTATAATTCAGTCAACCATTTGCTTACACCCGCTACAAGTAAGTATTCTAAATTCTAATCTTTATCAAACTGTTTGCTGTTCCCTTCAATTCAAAGGACAATTTAAATTTCCGTGTTTTGCCTTTATAACAAGATACGCCTCTTTCTTGTAGGCAAATTGGCCTATTCCAAATACAACTCAGATATTATAATTGCAAATTACAAAATTGATTCTACTTAATACATTACTATTTCATTTAAATGTGACCATTATAATTAATGCAGAAATTTTGCATTCCAATTTAAGTTAAATTTTATGGGTATCGGCTTACTTCCAATTTTATATCTGGTAGCAAACGAAAACATCTACTACAATATTCTGTGGACCGTTATAAGAGAAAATGGTTATGTACAGAGTAGGCCATGAAGAGGAGTCTCTACCAATATTTGGCAAAATTAATTCAATTTCTATAGATGTTTGTTCTAGTTTTTTACGATTTTCAAGATTAGAAAAATATCACCAATCCTTTTTTTTTCAATATTAACACCGATTTTAAAATAGTATATGTATAACAAGTGTTGAAAATTGAAAATTTCACACGTGTGTCCAGAGAAAACGATTGTAAAATCTAAGTTTCAACACGTTTTGTACACGATATTGTTTCGTCAAATACAGAAAAACTAAAAATTAAAGTTTATGGTAGAATTACTACAGTTTTGAAAATAATAATTGATGCTTGCAAACAGTTATGTTTACCATTTTTTGTTACTCAGTTGTTACAAAATTTTGAATTTTATACGTATCAGTCTGACAATTCTTTTCTGGAGCTGCAAGTGTGATTTCACAAAATGGATGTGGATGGCTTGGGGAAGATATATGAGAGAATCCTACAGTTTCTACAATGTGCTAAGAGATTTTTATCTTCTAATTCAATCGTTTACATAACCTTCAGCAGTTACCTATGCTGGATTACCATTCACTATAGCGGTTCAGACCCAGATCATCAATTTTGTTGGCGAAAATTGTTGCTAATTTTCTTAAGTTCGAGTACCCAGTCCCAATCTACCAAAATAATCTTTCATCTTTTTCAGTCATTCCTATAGTTCGTAGATTCATATATTTTTACTAATCATATAAATATTGTTAGAAATAACTATTGTCGAGGTTTTTTAGTTTTAGTAGACGGAACAGGATTAATACTTAATTGACGTCTTTGATATAAACCAGTTTAACGTTGTGAAGTTCACCTTTCCGCGTACATCCACAATTTCCAAAAATAAAGGCGGTCTAAAAATGTAAATTTTAAGTAGAAGAATTAAAGTTGTTAACAAATTGAATTCATCAGAAGCTGCATTAAAAAATATTGTCACTGGTTAGGACGTTGGTTTTTTTGCGACATAATTAACTGATTCTTTCTTCAACAGAGCTCTTAATATGCAAAAATTAGTAATGTTAACATCAAGTTTCGCTACTAGCGTTCCATGGAGAATTCAATATATGACCACGGGGTAATGGATTTGTGTTTGGTACAGAGCTGACAAAATAAGTTTAACACATTCTCAAAAAAGAATTACACTTTGTTTTTCATTTTTCAGTCAATGAATTGTCTATATGTATGTTGATATCGGTAATAAATTTCCACTTATTTGTGTGTTTCTTTCTACAATTTCAGAAGGAGTTAAGTTCTCCAGGTCATTCAATATATAAATTACTATATGTTGACCAAAAATTCTTAAATTCGCTCTTGCCAATGGTTCAAAAGACAAAATTGAAATGTCATTCGGCTAATGCTCTCACCGCGGATGAAATGATAATTCCATCGGTAATCATCGACCTGTGTGCAAAATAAAAACACAGCCGTCGACCAATCAGATTTCTCCAATTTTGCAATTCCAACGGACATGCCGTTCGTTCATTCACGTGATGAAATTGTTGGCAATTTGAAATTTTCAATAAGAGGAAACTGTATGGAATATTTCATATTTTATAGTGGCCGTCGGAAAAAAATCTTAAATAATTTAAAGAGCAATACATCTCAGAAATGAAACACAATATGTCAATTTTTCTGTCACATGAACAGTAAATTGAAACTAATTTCCCAAAAAACATATAATAATTGAGGGTAATTTCACAAAAATTAACTAACTTTTTTAATATCGATTCAATAAATTAGATATTCAAATTCGCTGTTCGACATTAAATCGAACGTTTCGAAGTATTTCCCGTCTTAGCTCTGCCAACGTATCATGTTCAGTTAATAACAATACCTCATAAAAAACCTTGGGGCTTTAAATCGGAATATCTTGCAAACAATTCAATGGGGCCTGTCATTCAAACACATCGTTCATTAAGGCATTGCCTTACAGCTCTACTGTAATGTAGTCTTCTTGTTGCATATCATTTTATGAGTACTTTATATAATTATCGATTTTTTCTGTAAAGGCGTGATCAATAGCTTTCTAAGGATTCGAGATTTTTCTCCATCCAAATTTGGAAACTCCCTGAAATATAATCATAATTTATCATAAGATGTTATTTGATTCGATGACTAATAATATCTT
The DNA here is from genome assembly GCA_026230145.1 of Diorhabda elongata. Classification (NCBI taxonomy): domain Eukaryota; kingdom Metazoa; phylum Arthropoda; class Insecta; order Coleoptera; family Chrysomelidae; genus Diorhabda; species Diorhabda elongata. Next base: position 26,601,056 of record CM047929.1, on the reverse strand, counting down.
TTAATTAAAGACCATTGAAAATGAAATACGTAATTTTACTTACTTTTTATTTGTTGATCATAACTCAATCACACCCCTTTTCTTTAAATATCGTTCCTCGAAGTTTCTTGGGGTACCATGAGCCGGTAATAGTTACTGAACAACTATTCCCAGAAATTTTGAAAAAATTCTATCAAAATCGGTTTATAATTGGCGCAGTAAATGAATTTCAAAAAAACCGGCTCGTTTCTGCCCTAATTCTAGTTGCGGAGAATGAGTAAGCGCACCTTATCGACCTTTTTTTTGTACCTAGCTCTGGGACTAAATGTTCTGTTTTATACCAAGAAAAAGTCTGTATATGTTTTTAGTTGGTTAGTCTTAATCTCGCAAAATGGTGGTAATCTGTCCAAATGTATCTGGCACCTAAAGTTAATATATTATATTTTCCGTTCAAATTTTTTTGTATTTTTTGTATGATCTAGAACAATTGCTACTTCTTCCGCTTCAGTCGTAACAATATTTTCATAGTTTTGATCATCTGTTGACCATTTTTGAGATATGACAACTTTATTGTGACTAAAACAAATTTTTATTTCGATATTTATGCTGTAGATGATCTATTGATGAATATCAGGGTGAATATTGTCAATGTGAAATTATATTTTAATTCAGATCGAATTATTATAATATATCAACTAACAACTGTCTTGGTATAAAATTTTTTGCCTTCATTAACTTTTTATGTGAAAAAATACGTCAGCAAACCACAGGCCATGTATTCCTTTTTCAAGAAGAGCACTTCAAATTATTTACAACTTTTCTTTATAAATACTTTTCCGATTATATCGTCTGAAAACTTAATACTTTTTTATTAATGTGTCCCTTAAACCAAACATTACCATATTTCAGCATTTTAACTATAACTGTAATCCGTGGCTAACTCTTTATATGAAGAAACTAAGAAATGTATGAATTTTGATCAATGGCTGCTCGCTTTTATGATTCAATTAGAAACATAAAAAGGGTGAATAGGTTGTTATTGCAGGAAAAGTTCTTAAACAATAAATTAAAACAGTATGTGGACTGGTTTCTATGCTTCAAATATGCAATATTGTTAGTTGGATACAGTAGAGTCTTGACACTATTTAGGAGGACTTTATTTGTCAATTTTATTTAATCGGTTATATTTTGTTAGTAGCGCATCATTTGATTTGGTGTTAAATTGCTTACTGACCATCAAATTCAGAAGATGGGAACAGTTTCGACATTTCTGGTCTACAACAGATGATGATTCATAACTCCATTAAAAAGCACCTAACTGGTGACAATAAGTAAGTGAGATAAAATTATATTCCACCACAAAGATAAATTCTGAGGTTTGAGGTCACAGTTCATTGACGAAGGACTTTTAAAACTTTTCCACCACTATGATGAATACCTCAATTTTATGGTGACCATGTATAAAGTAGAATTTTATATCTTTATCGAAATGTCTCAATAGCCCTCGTATAAATTCAGAAAATGGAAAATTATATGTGAGACATGTATAGGATCAACTGAAATTCATCTAAAAAAACCAGTAGTTCAATATCATTATGTCTGGAGAGCATTATAAAGTATTATTGGATAAATTTTCTCTAAGAATTAACTTTCTTATCATTTTTCCATTCAATTAGAAAGTTTTACTGACGTCAAAAGCATCTTAGGAATGAGAGGTTAGGAACATAAACAATGATAAACAGATTCTTGCACATGTTTCGAGCAAATATCAATTATTCTTTGTAAATATATATCATATGAAAATTTACATTAGTATGTTAAATGAAAATAACTTCTTAATATTTTATTTGAAGTGAACATGAAATGAAAAAATAATTAGTTTTCCTTAAACTCCAACGATTTAAAACAAACCCCCAAACAATTCTTTTTTACTCTCCTCTTATTCATTCCTTAAAATAAATTCCAGTAAACGATTTTCAGATTCTTTAGGCATGAAATCACACCAGAGAATTCCTTGGGGAGACATTTCGCCTCTTGATATTTAGTTGCTGGCAATCCGGAATTGTATTTCCGGTCTCTTCCCTACTTTGCGAGCAAAATGCCGGTCACTCCGAATTTTCGTAGCCTATAGCAAGAAATAAATCATTTCCAGGGGTCAGCAAATGACCATGGAAGAGTGGACACACTATTTTTGATATGGGGGAGATTATTAAGAGTAGAACTAGATTACCAGTGACTAGTTTAATCTCTATTCCACTCAACTTGAAGATCTTGTTATATAAAATATTTATTTTCGTTTGAGATAGAAAGTGTGATTATATATATTATCAATTATAATTGAGATCAATCTATAATAACCTTATTTTCGTAGTTATAAACATTACTAGGTTCTGTTCTGTTTAAGAATTATCGAATTTTGGTCTATGAAAATGATCTGCAACGAAAAGCAATAACCGTGAATAAAATTCCGTACCGTCAGCATACCAAGACTTTGGAGGAGGGAAATGATTTCTGTCAGTTTTTCAACGGACTAGTAATGACAGTTTTGTGAACTTCCAAAGCATACTGTAGATTGTTTCGTATATTGGAGCGGACCTATCAGGTTTAATTTTCAAAGAATTACTGAAACATCCCTTGTATACCTTATTGTCACAATTTTGTGGAGTATAGAAATATTTGTTAGAATTATTGTTTTCTAGCTAATATCTCTCCTGGAAATTCCTCGACTACAAAGTCGGTTAATATCAGTTAAAATAACTTTTCGAGCATCCGATGATAGAGGTAGTCGTCTCTTTTTAGGTGTTTAGCCTCTCTCTGTTCTAGGCTCTAGTAGGACGTTTACCGAATCTGAAAATCGACTTGTTGATCTTGAAAGTAAATACTGACTGTGAACTGAAAACCCTACTAAAAGTACGTACATGATGATTATAGAAAAAATATTTCTATTTATCTATTCACGTTTATTATTTTCTCAGTATTATTCGAATGAGTCACAGATTTTATTTAGAAACTCCAATGTATTAATTTTTTGTGTAATGTTGTTGTTTATCTATACTGTTAAATGATTCATTAATTTTGAAAATTGAAAATTTTAATGTGGACTTGGACAAGCTGTTTACTATTCAGTTCGAACTTGCTTAGGCAGCTTAGTTAAGGTGGCTATGTAAAGTTGTAGGATTACCAACTGCAAGATTGGCCAAAAATATATAAACGGAGGAAGAGATCACGAGAATAAAGGTTGTACGTTTCGCGATGTTGTAAGTGGACTGTGTAGATTGCTGACAACTCGTACAATATTGTTAATTGCGGTTTATTACTATTAAAAAACACCAGCGTATCTTTAACGAACAGAAAATAAAAGATTTATATGGTTATAAAATTAGTGTAATAATAAATATGTAAAAATGTTTCAGTACAAAATACAACTAAGTAGTAAACTTAACAACGTACTAAATATTGATTATTAGAGGCAGTCAACGCATTTCGGTTTCACTTGCTTTCTATCTAAGAACTATTCTCCAGTCCATCTGAGCCACTACTTTCGACTATATAAAGCACACTGAGTGTTTTCGAATATAAATTTTGCATGCTTAAGATAATCGAAAATTATCGGCCGAAGACGCCACAGCGCGAAAATATCATAGATTATTAAAAAATGATTTTAACGTACTTGGGGTCGTCACTGGTTTTGATTTTGGCAGCTCGACACTTGCCATCGCGCCCTGGAATTAGAGCAAAAGGTCAGTTTGATCGCGGTATATTCTTAGCTCAAACTAAAACTGAATCACCTACGGACGATTATTTTTCAATCTTTTTCCATCTAGGACGATGTTGCAATCGATGAAGATACTATATCGACCAACGTTTCCAAAAATTCTATTAACAGAAGCTTCACTAACATCCTTATCAGGGTAAGCGGTTAACTGTCCACCAATTAAAAAAGGCCATGAGTTAATGGCGTCAGATCATTCGGATCGTTATAGGTAAGACATGGAGGGAGACTATTAAGAACCAATTCAATTTAAACTAAAATAAAGTATGTTTCTTCAATTGATGCGTTTTAATATGATTGCAAGATCTCCGACTATATTCGGTCTGAAGAAGCCACAGTGCGGAAAGTATCATAAATTTGAACTTACTCAAAATGTTCAAGTGATTTTAATAAGTGGTACTATGTAGTAAGAGACGAATTCGTGAGTAGCCAGTACCTCAAGCTATTCAATAGATTTGCGCTTTGGATATCATAATACTAAGAATTAATCAAATTTTTACTGAACACGGTTTACCTTCAGTTTCTGAAGACGATTATTTGGTTATTGAAACGCGCGTCAGACAGTGTAATTGTGAGTGTTGGTGTAGCGGTAGTGTAAACAGTGTGTTCAGTATGAATATCACCAACGGTTTCACAAATTACAAATAAACTCCACTATTTTTGGTAGTTCCTCTGAGTGACTGACGCATTCATTCTTCATCTTAAAAATCTCATTCTTAATTTTCTCCGAAAGCAATCCGATATTATTTATTAAATATGGAAGTTTTTCTAATTGAGAATACAATTCGATAGGAAGTGATTGTTGATAATCTAAGGAATTGAAAATTGTTCTTACATCACCATATATGCAATTTTCACCTAAAGATCGTCAATTCGTTTTTTGATATCTTATCGCAAAACGTACGTCTTTAGGTTGGGCAGCCAAAACATTTATTTTGCAGTTCTTGCCTTGTATAATGAAAAGTACAACGTTGTACTTGCCCTTCGTTTTCATGAAATACACAAGTTTTTGGTTTTTATTCATGTTTTTGATTTTTTCTTTTCTTCTATTTACTCACAAGAAATCTGGCTAGAGACTAATTCTTAGCACCTTCCAATAAGATCTTATTTTAAACGTATTGAGACTATTTAAAACTATTCATTGAGTGAATGAAACATTAGCGACGATCTACTATCATTTGCAATTCAATTTATGTTTCTATTGCACAAGTTTGAATTGACGATACTTTTTCTTGAGACAAGCTTCTGAAAAATATATCGATATCTATAAGGTGGTTGATAACTTGCTTGACAAACTGCGGCACTCCATATATTTCCTCATAACATCAATCATAAGTTTACATAGATTATTATGTAAATTTCTGTAACTTTTTCTTCTTAGACCTTTTTATATGTTTTTGTTGATAAATCTTCTTGAATTTAGGTCTATATGTATGCTTATCGTTGATTATGTTATAATCAAGACATTATTCGTCAATTTACTACGCAAAATAAATAATCATTTACACACTGGTTAGGTATATACAGAGTATTTATTTTATAGTGATCTTGATATACAAATTATCGTATTCACAGTGTATATAATGAAAAATAGTTATCATCATTTTTATTTTATAACTGACGGTAAGATAGTGAAGTGATTATATGTTTATGAGATGCAAGATAACATTAATAATAATTCATTAATTTTTAGGAATATGTCTCTTATTTGTGGTAACGAATTATAAATGAAGTGCCGGTTGAAAGATCAGTGATATTATCAAAAAGGCTTAGATCTCTTAAATAAATTAGGGTGTGTTTAGTATCAAGAACGGTCTAAATAATTGACCATACCGGTAGCCTGTTTCCTTCAGTTATCGCTGCAATTTACACCGAACCGAAGTGTGTCCTAATGTTTCCATCAAAAACTATGGTCCGAAACACCTAATTGCCAAAAGCTTTCGTGTTAGGGCTTTCTCTCGTCGAGGGATTATTAATTACACCTAGGGCTTGAAGGGCCTGTCCCTAGTGAGGGCAAATATAACGTCACATGCCTTGCCTTCTGGGTTCACATGTGTGGGCATAAAAATACTTACCGAAATTTTAGATGCTCGGGTTTTAATCCAAATTTATAGAGTTCTGTACCTGAAACAAATGAGAAAATATTAATATTATGCACCATATAATGTAGTTGCTTTAAATTCATATTATTTTATTATAAATCTAGAGTTATAGTGTATTCTAATAGGATTTATTAGAACATTAAGTAATTTATTCAAAAATTATGTCATCAAATCAAAATCTACTCTATGAGTAATCTGGAAGATTTTTGAGTTAGTTGTATATATATATATATATATATATATATATATATATATATATATATATATATATATATATATATATATATATATATATTAATTACTCACGTGTCATATACTGTACTTTTTCTACAGTTTCTCTTGTCTTTCAATCTTTTAATCAAAATTGTAACTTGAAGTGATTTAAGATATAAAAAAAACAGTTATACTTGAACAATTTTGGAAAGTAATTCCTGGTAGGTCGTTTCGCTTCAACACATTTTCGTTAATTGGAATATAGGCTAAGGTCGAAGTTGATTAGGAAACGTACGGTGCATCCACAGCTTAGTTGCATTCAGGTTCTAGTGGCACTGGAGACTGTATCATTTCTATTATAGTTTTTAATATTTTAATGTTGTGAGTCATAGAGTTGTCGATATAAAATACAGCAACATTGCTGGATTTCCAACTCCCATGGCGTTTTAGAGTTCCTAAATTAGTTGATATAGCTGCAGATAACCTTTGGAAACAGAAAGCCTGTACCTGTATTCAGGATTTCACTATTGCAAAAAATTTCTCTATGACTTTTACAATGTTGAATTTATGGTCGAATTCTGCATATTTTTTATAAATTTTGAACAATTTTATAAATTTTGGTATGAGGTAATATTATTAAAATGGTCGTTTGGAAACTTTCCTGGTGAATAACTACAACAGTCTGAACATATGTTAGCAGCAAATACTTTTACATAGGTACGTACTTAGAAATGAGGTTAGTGAAAATTTTTTCCGATTTTCATTCAAAAAATGTGCGTTGTTTCACGTATATTATTACATATTTTAATAATAATGGTACTCATCAGCATCGAGTACCATAACATTGATGGTTCTATTCTTGATAACTTTCCAAAATTAACTTATAAAGTATTCTCATAAAAAGAATTCTCGAGTCCACAAAGTTACTGTAAGCGATTACATTTTGTGTTGTGATGTGCTTGTTAGTATAACAAACATCGAATGTGAATTGTTACTATAAAAAACAAAAATAAAATTACTTCTGCTTCGAAAGTTGACAGCAATAATTATTGTGCAGTGTTTGGTCGTGTCGTTATGGACGATAGTATGTTAATGGCCTAAGTAGATTTTGCGCGCTTATCGTTATGTTGTCATAAAATATGGAGAACGAGCCGTATCACTTTGACATGAGGCAATATCCAGTTGACGTTCTGTGGAATAATTTGTAAGAAGTATGTTGCTATATAAACATGGATGACGCTGAATGTTCTGTCTCAATATTTTGTATGAGAAAGTAATCAGCAAGATGAGTGCCGCTTTTACTTAATACTAATTAAAAACGTATCAAAAATTCAAATGAATGTTGAAGAACACATTTTTTTCCATCACGACAATATACCTGCCCAAACTGTGTTACGATTTTACCAGAGGTACTTCCTTTTATTTCGTTCATTGAACAATTATATTACATACTTCTTGGAACATGGTGAACAAATATTGAACAGATATACTGAACGCAATATTTAGTACCACTACACACTCACCCAACGGTATGACGCGTTTTTCTATGTCCATAGGATTCTTATTTCTTTTCGTCAGTCTACTTCTAACCATTTCTTTTTGGATCGATCTTCACTTTACTTCCCAAATGTTTTTTCTCTCAAATAAGAGTGTATTACGTCTCATTTGATCCTACTGGAGAAGATAACTTTGGGATTTTAGGATTTAAGTGAATGATGTTGAAAATAATTTGTTCAGTATTAATACGACCAGAAATTCCAATGCAATGAACATATTTACAATGAATATTTTATAAATTTTTTACACATTTATATCTCTGATTATTTTTAAGAGGAACTAATCTAATTTTCAGGTCATTTTATAGTTACATCTTTTGCAACTGGTATGGTGCAGGTATTTCTTCCTATTTCTAGCTTGATTATCTTCCTATTTATCACCACTGTTCATTATAAATATTAAATCAGTTATTTATTTATAAACAAATATAAACCATTAATATTTTCAATAAAGGGAGAGAATAACTATACTTGTACTACGATTATAAATTGATAATTATATCATAATTGTTGTCAGAAGTGAATACATATCACTTATTAATAATAACTTCAATATGCGTACATGTCATCTACGAAAGGTTTGGTATTCATGTCGAATGACAGTTTAAATTCTGTCGGAAGTGTTTCCCCCGAAGGACAATCAATTTAACCATATATGTGGTCTAACAATACATATAGGGAATCTTATTATTTTGCGGAGAAAGAATAAAAATATATGGAATAATTCAGAATATCCTCTAAAACGTTCTATACAGTTTTGAAAACAGAACAGATTAGAATGGAAATCGTAACCGCAAATTTATTGCAAATAAACTCACCTTTTGGATATTCTGCAAATGACAGAAAAATAAAATAAATGCGCGCAAATCCGATTGCAAATTTGGAAGGCCCAAAACAAATTAGCTAAAAGATCTTTCTTGGAAAGTTTCAGGAGAATATAAAAGTGTAGATTGACGTTGAAAATGCATTATAAAACAATATACAATGCAATATCACACGTTAAAATTTTTGTTGTTGTGTAAGTTTTTATATTCATGCTATGCTGTAGCTCAAATATTTGCAAGTATGACCAACTCAAACAGCCTTCATTATTAGGTGTTTCGTCAGTCATTTCGAGGACCTAGATTCAGTGGTTCACGGTCCCAGAAATATTTCACCTTGAAATATTCGCACTGAAGACAACCTGGAAACTGCGCAGCAGATTGTTACAGATGGTCCTCTCTCAACTCGCCCCCATTAGACATTTCTAAAACCATATTTCGTGCAGTGTGTAAATTCTCCTACCGGAACTACATCAACAAAGACTATAATTCGCTATTCGTACATTTAAATGTTTTGAAGCCGAATGACGCGTGTTCTCATTTAAATGGTTATGTCAATAAATAAATTCGTAGAATCTGGGGCATCGAAAATCCAAGAGCAGCACACTAGCGTCTTTTGCATCCATCTAAATGCACTTTTTTGTGCATTATTTTGACCAATAGTTTTATGCACCCATATGCTTGGCAAACTATCGACCTGTTTTGGCGAACGTCTATTAACGAAATTCAGATTTGCCTTCACCGCCACTCTTGAACGATTTAATTAAATACGATTTTTTATTAGTATATTGAGAAGACATAGTCATACTATAAACTTATAAATAAAATATTAGACTTAGACTAAGTACTAAGTCTTAAAACAGAAACATTGCGTGGCATAATGGACAACGAGTCTAAAAAGTTACATAAATTTAATGTAAAAAATATTTGTTGAAATTAAGTATTATATATAGGGTTATATTTATTTTATATTATTAGATCTTATTTGGTCCTTCCTGTATTACATTGCAACCAGATCGTCCATGTACAGATGAAAATCCATTTTTAAATATTCATCTCACTCCAAGAATTTGGAGGGAATAAATAGATTAGTTTTGAAGAAATTATAACTAAAAGTTGATAAATATAAATAATTGAGCCTTATTCTAATGTAATTGTAATGACTTAAAGGCAGTATCACGTGAAGATAAAAGGAGTTGTTCATTGATTCATAGAGTATTCAAAAAGAATCTCTATAGGAAGAAATTCGTTTGTTTCGTTTGTCATTCCGTTCGATACAATCAAAACAATCCAATGGCTGTTCGACTGGTTTTACAGTTGGGTCTGTACGAATTATTCATAATTTATAATTTATGAGATACTTAAATCAACACCTCCAACCCTAATTTTCGTTAAGTAGATCTAATAAACAACTCCATAAGCTATAAAACATCAATGAACTCCTGTTGGCAAACAAAATTTCTGAATGAACCCACAACATTACATAAAACCATTTAAAAAGCAATAAAGTTATTAAACTCTGCCATTTACAACAATTTACGATTCTTAATGATCCATTACTGTCACAACTTAGTAAATGAATCATAAAAAAGTAAATCAAAACAGCAACAGATTCACCATCACTTTATTATTAAGTGATAAAATTTTATAGCTCCATAACATGAGAGTAAACGGCTGTTTACGACTTACGACGATTATTCCCAGTAACATAACCATTCAAAAAAGTGAATATAAAGTCTAAAATTATCCTGGTTACATTACAGTGTTCTGTGTGTTGTAAAATATTTAGACCGACAATAATGAAACGAAATGTGACTATACCGCAGCTTAGAAGTCAACAAGGACGGCGACTGTATTCGACTGAACACAGAATATACTTTCCTGAAATTGTTGGAGTCTGTAACTGTTCGCCATCTATTAAGTCTTTTATGAACTAGGAATTTTATAGTTTTAAGGGTGTTTAATAGATAGCGCTGCCGTTAGCTGACTATGAAATAGTATGGGAAATTGATTGATATTTTCGAAGAACATTTCAATTCAAATAAATTTTGGTACAATTCTACGAGTTTTATAAATACACTGCTACCTATTTTATTTTTCTTTGAAAGCCTATAAATATACTCAGAAATATAGAATAAATCTGCATTTATGCAAACGAAATGGTTCCTTTATTTTGAAGAAAAAAAGTAAAACAACCATCAGTACACTATCCAAATAACACAAAATGAAAGAACTTTTCAAAGGTATATGTATGGAATATATACTTTTATCAAAAATTTCTTTATTTTTCGAGAGGAAGGAGACTTTCCTGATAAGATAGAGTATTTTTGTTTTCAAATCTACGGCGGTTTGATGAAAGATTTGAAACAAATATTTCATTTACCTTTGGAATTCTGAAACATTGTTTTCATGATCTTATTGACATAAAAAAGGAATTTTGCTTTCTTCGGAGCACATTCCTGGAATAAATTTCATTATTTCGACCATTTTTTCTGCGTCTGGTGCATAATGGTCCCAAATTACATCTAGTGTGAGTTTTCAACGAAAATTTCTGGTTCGAGTTTTTGATCAACATTACGCGCAATCAAGGCACCTTCCTAGCAGATAGCTTTGTCATATATATATATATATATATATATATATATATATATATATATATAAGATAAGATTTGCCTTTTTTTGGTTTATTTCATTGTTTGTCTATACAAAAAAGAATGTAAGATTAACTCAACAGCTAAAACTAGACTGGAATTAAATGCATTGCATAAATAGCAATATTTAACTTATAACCAATTTAACAATTGGCGGAAGTATTATTAGCAAAACCAAATTATGAATTTATTCATTACTATTTATAGCAGTGGTTAAGAACAATCTCCTTGAAGTGATAAAGTTGATTTGCTTATTTTAAACGGTAAAATCAAAGCTGCGTTTTAAGCATGAGTTTTATTTTTTGGAAATGAAGTCACTTCAAGTCGCGGTAAAATCGTAACGACTTGGAACCGGACAACCACCTAGCAACTCCTGTCAACCGTTCTTTTCTTTTGTTTGAATTATAGCTTCATAATTCATAAGCGTCAAGCGGCTTTGTTGGAAATCCATTTTATTTTTCTAGAATTTTTTTCGGGTTTGCTTTTCTTTCTGGTCTTTGAACACTAAATACAAAAAGGCTATTAATTCTGCGACTAATCGGGATATCGTCCAACAAGGAATTGGATCAACGAAAACATATAAAAAATGGAAGTGATTAATTGATTAACTTGTTTATTATGAAAAAATGAAAGAATTATGTTTTTATGTTATGTAGAAATTTCATTAGTACACTTCACATGTATGAGCGATATTATTTAGAAAAAATAGGCATCTAATTGCTTCTATATATAATGCCGGTAATAAAATAGCGAAAATCTTTTCTTTACAAAAAGAGATAAGAAACGCCGCACTGCGAACTGAATTATAAACTCCTTGTCCAGGTCGGCATCACAATATTTAGTTTTCAGAATAAGTCAGTAATTTAAAAGTAAAGTATGTGGCAACAGTGGCTTCAAGATGAACCATCAAGCAGTTGATTTTCGAATTCGGTAACGGTCCTACTAGATCCCAGCACAGACTTTTTAGTCGAGGAATGTCCGGAAGAGCGAATTAAATCGACCTAGGTACATAACCTGTAACAAATGAAGGCAATACTTGAACGTATTAAACAGATGCAAAGATAGCAAATGAGAAATAAAGACAAAAATTGACAGTAAATGAACAAATATTGAAAACATATAAATATAGAAAAATGAACAAAAAATACCTTTCTAATTATATGAGTATTGTGAGAATGAGGTTGGAAACTATTAAAGGACGAAAGGGAAGACAAATATAAAAATAAAGGAACTGAAGACAAAAACTACGAGACGAGTTAAGTAAGATGGTAGTGGGAACATTATGTACAAGAAGAAACTGAATCCTTGACCGTTATTTGAAAATGTACAAGGAATTAGAGAAAAAAAAAGTATGTATAAAATATTTTGAAAGTGTAGTTTGAAGGATGGACTTGAAACTAATATCACTTAAATTCTTGTCAAGTCAATAATGAAAGTTAGTACTTTTTCTGTATGTATCTTTTGAAATTTTTAATTAATTAATTGTTGTGAATATTCGAATAATTCAATGCTATATATTCGCTTAAACTGTAATAATCTATCAAAATGTTTATGTAAGATAATCTTTGGATACGATTATTAACTTTGTATCGACTTGAATCTTTATATACTTATAAAAGACCCATGGCAATTTAATAATTTAATAAAAGTTTCCATAGATTCTTGCCTGGTCATGAGATAGTCTTAATAATATATAATACTCATGAACAATTGAATATAACGGCAGATTCACCTTAAAGGTCAATTTAACGGAAATATAGTTTGCAAAATAGAAAAGATTTTAGACGAAAACAAACTAAAATGAAAACGTAATCCTTAATACAAAAGGTATAAAGAAAATAGAGTTAATATCAAAAACAAAAAAAATCAAGCAACAAGCTTTTTTTATAAAACCGAACCAAACGATTACAAATAATCTATAACAAGCCTGGGATAAAATTAAAGTAGCGAGATTCCTTTAGTTTCTCTGTATTATTTTTAGAGGCTTTGCTTACTAACTTACTACCAATATCTGATTATTATTAAATATTAAATTTCATATTAAAATTAGATTTTCTGATAAAGCCTGTTGTTTTAGTTTTAAAACTATCTAGTCAGTTTACAATTATAAATAGAACTAACGATATTTGATGAGACTAGACGAGAAAACTCTTATGTCGTCTCGTGTGAAACCCTATCTATAAATGTCATTGCGTAATTAGAAACACATACAGAGTATTTGGTTGAGGCAGAAATTAATTAGAATTTGTAATAGGACAAAATTTTCTATCATTCTTAAATTTATAAGATTGATAAGTATTCAATTAACTCTAATATGAAGTATTCCGCAAATATCTTTTGGGAAATTCCATCGAAATTCCATTTGTGACTTTGTGACATTTTTATTTCCCAATCAGTTTTCTTTTGTTACTTATGTGTATGCTAAAACCGTTATTGAAACTATATGGTGTACAATATTCACTTTGCACACCACGAATCATATCACTAGCATTCTAATGAAAGAAAGTAATACCTCTCATAACCTCTAAAAACCTGCCGGAATCAAAGATTTATTTTTGATAGAAAAAAGAATGTAGAACAGTTTCGCTATAAATCAAACGCCGAACCGTATTATTAGCCGGACTGAGTAGGCGTGTATAGGAATCGTGGAATAAAATCTAAAATTGGGCTCGTATTTAAAATAAGAAAATTACAAGGGCACAGTAGAATTAGATGCCGTTAATAAGCAGATGTGAAGAATTGAGAAAATGTACCGGACGAGAAAAAGCGAATAGTCTTTTCGGCAAAGATCATGGAATGGTACGTTTATCTCAAGTATAATAAATATAAGAAGGTTATAAGACAGATGAAGCTACCATTGATTAAATCAATTAAACTATCAGTCCTCGTTGACTATTGTAGGTCAACTACCATTCGAATGCTCAGAGCAATATGTTAGTTATACAATTTGACCACATATAGCGCAAACTTTATCCTTATTTAAGTGTAGCATGTTAAAAATAATACTCATACATTATTGGTAAAATCGATATGCTCCTTTTTTGTTTATTTAAATTCAGTGGTTAAATCTTTTGGATAGTTGATAATTTTTTATGGGGTAAAACATTAATACTTTTTTTTCGAAATTTGATTGAAATAGACTTAGTTATTGCCGATAAGCTGATTTTCACCTTGTGTTTAAGTATCGTATAAAATAAGTTCATTCCAAATAAATATATTATGGTGTATACTATTACTTAAATACTAATATTTCCAGTAAATCCGTGTATGAATCGATAGCGAAATTGCAGGTAACTGGTTTTAGTCGAAATAGAAAGAAGGAGGTTGAAAATTAAACAAGATTGATACTTGTATCTCTGATCGAGCAATTAATAACCATCTGTTTTTGAAGTTTCTCAACAGTCTTTTCCAAATATCACATACCTCATTCCCATTAGAATTAAGTTCGAGAACGTATCCCCGCTTAGGATGATAAAGCTCGACTTTTGGTGTCTATTAGTCCATATTTTAGAACTATGCAAAGTACTGCACTACTCCGTCACAACTTGAGAAATACGATTTTTTTAAGTGAGAAGGAAATACCGATTGAACCTTTTGAAATAAAGTTCTACAGAGTTATCTATCTGAAAATTGTAAATAACGATCTCTAGTTCACTGTAAATTCATATTAAAAAAATATTATACTTAACGAGTTTCGTAAAATGATGCAATATTTCCGCATTCGATTAAATTGTACAGACATGGTGTTTCACAAAAAGGTGATCCCGTCTATAGGATAAATAGAAAATTGAAAAATATTTGTGATTTTCTCAGTAAAAAATTATCTTCATATTCAAGATAAAGGGCGTTAAGGAAAAAACACACGAACCGTACAACTAACGCCCTCTATGAGAGTCAGATATAAAAAAATTCATTGGATATATCAGCTTCCAAAACATATTCGTATAACATTTTTACGAATTCGTCGCAACTACTCTAATAGGATTCTGTTTTATGTTATTAGTCGGTTATTACTCCATAATTTTCAAATCAAAATATTCCAAAACGACAGACAGCATCGAGTTTTATCAAGAGTATCTTTTTGGTGTAAAGTTAAATGATGTTTAAGATTACTTAAAATTATGCTTAATAAATTTAATACTGAAAAATTATGTTCAATACTACTTAGTACGAACCGTGTAACTAGAGTCCTCTATTAGATTCAGACATAAAAACAAATTCATTGGATGTATCAGCTTCCAAAACATATTCGTATAAAATTTTTAAGATTTTGCCGCAACTACTAGAAACATTGTATTGAAATTTCATTGTTGGAATATTTGACTTGAAAATTATGAAGTAATAACCGATGCTGATATGAAGTAATGATAAATGTATTAATTAAACAAAAAATCACAAGATGAACATTTAAAACAAAGCTAATAACATGAAACAGAATTCAATTAGAGTAGGTGTTCAAAATGTCCTTCGTTTTCACGAATACACGAGTCTATCTTTTTTTTTTCAAAGAACCCATTAATCTTCTAAACGGTTGGGAGTCAGTTATGGGGTCATTAAAGTGACATTTAATTCTCTCTTTCAATTCTTGAGGCGAATTCACCTCAAGAATGCATTGCATGAACTTTTTCCTCAAGATATAACCAAATTGTGCAATCCAATGGATCAGAATCGCATGACCGAAGTGGTCAACGAATCGGAGCTTCTGCACCTCTACCAATCGATCAATTCGGAAAATAGTTACTCAACCAATTAGGACACCTTTGTATACGGAATGGATGAGAGTCATTCCCATTTTTTACGTTATTCAAGTTACATCACTAGATATTTTATTTGTCCTATGAAATGCAGGATGGTTCATTTCAAAGAAGAAATGGAAGGTTCCAGTTTACATACTCAGCGTATACAAGAAAAGAATTACTTATATTACGGAATTTATTTTTTTTTTTTCATTTTACGATTGTCGCAAAAACGAATTCATAACTCTTAAGGGAATATGTATAGCAGAGCATTCTATCGAAGGTTTGAAAAGATATAGTGATAAGATAATGATTAGATAATTTCAAAATATAAACATTGAAAACATCTACTTTTTCATTAAAATAGTTATTGATAGTCTTAACTAACCATTACACAGATATATGTATAGTAAGGTTGATATATCCTGTATAAAATAAGGAATAATACCGAGAGGTATTACCAGAAAACTAAGTTTTTATATTTATTCTTAAATTTTATAAAAAAAAAATAGAAAGCTGCATTTGGAAATGCCCAATCGTCGGTATTCAATTTTTACATTGTGAGGGGAAGAATTAGGAACCCTTACATCATCAAATCTTTTTTTTTGAGATTTAGTTTTACAAAATAGAGACCCATCATATTCTTATAGAGCTAATGACCTCTTTAATGTTTTCCTGTATGTTTGGCACCAACTTGAGTACACTGAGCACATATTATAATATTTTTATTACATTGAATGTCCAATTATGACACGACTATGTTTGCTTTCCGTCTTGTGTAAATAATAATGTATTTAAACAATTTTCATATGTAACAGCACTGCCAATTATTTTTAATTATATGAACATAACACATATTATTAACCATTTCAAGCATATGTAGGTATAATATACATGGCAAATAAATGTGTACACTTGATAATTTGTTATATTTGGAGGAAGGAGGAGTTGGACATCGGACAGTTTTACGCCTCTTCGAGTACATCCCCTTATAGTATGTCAGTTAAGTTGATGGCTTCTTTAAAATAGACACGCCTCATAATTACATTGAATAGCATGGATATTTGTATATGACTAAATGATTTGTTATTAAATATTTATCTGTATTCAATTTATTTGTAGTGACAGGGCTGATGATTATATTATTCACAAAATGTCGGTTTATAAATTCAGTTACGGCGTTTAATAAATTTCAGAATATAAGTTGAATCTGTACTGACAATTCAATATTGTCGAATATATTTTTATTTCTCTTAAGTAAGGCTTAAACACTTTCTAATCAATGTACTAGCATTTATAGTGTGTCTCAAACAAGAACGGTTTATCCTCTGCAAACTAATTTGCCGCATTACATTATTGCTCAATTGGCAAGTGCTCTTCAAGTTTTGGAAACACCCGGTAATTGATGCGCTATCAATCTGGAGAATATGACGGATACTCAACTAATTCGAAGATGGCCTATGCTATTTTGGAACAAACTTGGTATAATAAACATATGTTGTTTCCTTTTGCAGCATCCCAAAATACTGCTATCTGGCTGAAAGTTTTTTCTGGAATTATTCCTTGGTGGTAATTTTTCCAGTCCTAACTATTTATTAAAGTCTCTACATCATATTGTTGTATCTATGACTCATCCATTGTTATTATTATTGCAAGAAAATTTTCTTTTCTATTTAGCACGACTGGAACTGTCTTTTCAAGCTTATTCGTGTGAATTTTTTAACATTCGTGGTGACCATCACGCAGACAATTTTTTCAACGTCATTTAGTTAGTACGTATTTATACCACAACTACTATTGTATGCTAGCGAATGTTTAGTTTTAGAAACGTTAAGACAAAGAAGATTCGAATCGCACTATGATTTGAGGGTGATTATCTCACCAGATATGGTCCTAAGAAGTGTAGTGAGATCGGGGTTGCTCCAATAGAAATAAGTGTCTACAAATAGAAATATTTTACCACTGATGTAGTTTATAAATAGAAGAAACAAAATTGGACCTAGTACTGAGCCTTGGGGCACTTCATATTCTGTGGGCCCTTACTTCTATTGGTAAGGTATGACTTAAACTATGAAACCGTAGTACTACAATTTGTTAATTAAAATATTATGATCAATACAATCGAAATCCTTAGAAAAATCACAGAAAGTTGTTGCAGTGAAACAATAGCTGTTCATGCTAGAGTAGACATTATTTAGGAGGGAGAGTATAGCATCATTTGTGCATTTGTTACCTAAAAACCCCAATTTATGGAAATGACTGGGGTAGATTTTCACCTTTTCAGATGAGTTTACAGAGTGTGGTAAAAATAAGTGTTTGCAAACAAACGTTTTTATAAAATTTTTAGCACCGTTGAATCCATTGTTACCTGAAAAGTGGAAGACTTATTCATCTAAAATGGTTTTAATACCTTTTAAAAATAGACGTATTTTCCATAAAAGGTTTAGACTAATTCTGAAATATGTGTAGATTCACAACCACTATAACACAACTTTATCCCATATATCCATTTGAATGATTGTAATTTGTTCTTTAGTGATAATTTCTCAAGATCCGCCTCCAATTTAGGTACTAAGTACATATACTTTGATATATATTGAATTTATAATTTTTTTCAATATCCATTATGTTAAGTGTGCTAATATATACGAATGAAATAAAGCGGACTGATTCAATCAGCCACAAATGGAATGAATGTACTCGCAGTGTCATATGTCGCTAGTCGCTAACACCCCGTAGACAAGTCTATGGACAAAATACGAATGGAGATATTGAGATAAGTACTAACATAGACGGCGTGAAAAAAGACATATTGGGAGCAAAATATATATAGATCTAATATGAGTATTCTTTAAATAAATGATATATGCATATTTTCTCTATTCTTATAAATATGGTTCATATACAATTTTTAGTGAAATAACGTCAAATATACTAACTACTTCTATTTCACTTAAACTAATGTATTCTTCAATATTCGTTAAAATCGCTATATACAAAAAAGTACTTATTATGTAGTAATCACAGAAAGTTGCCGCAATCTATAATAATAGAAATATATATAAATATCTGTTCAAAGAATCCAAGTAGTTATACGAAATGAATGCTGACTTATTTTCTGTCCAAAGAACTTCTCCTATCAGGTCACGCAGTCCTTCAACTGTTCTCTGGATTTTGACGTACCTACAAATTATGTACACAGATATGTCAAAATAAACTTTCTAATCTTCATCGTATCTACGATTTCTTTATTTTGTTAAAGATCTCTACATCAACGTTAGCATGCTCCTTTATTACTACATTACACCTAGCAATTATCATTCTCAGCTCGATATTTAGTCCTTACCCATAACCAATCTTCTATTTATGAGGCTGTCCAATTATCGATTTAATCTCAATCGAATTGTCCTAGTTTATGTTCAATAATTTGTAACAAAAATTTATCATCGTTTTACTATGAATCTATTTTCCGAACAATATTCAACCTTGTTTTTCGAATATAGGTTAGACTGTAGATGTCACAGGATATAAACTAGCTTCATACCTTCTTTGAACTCGGTGTTGCAGGTTTTCTGCGGTTTCCCTGCAACCTGGTGAACCGGTTCCCCATCCTAATTGCCGACCATAGGAAATAACGCAGTCGCAGCTGTACCCACCCACCCCCTATTAAATTTAAAAATAAATAAAATCTTCCAAAAATCAGAAAAAAAATTTTGTCAAAAAAAATAGAACCCAAGCAAAGAAGAGCCGTTCTTACTTGCAAGCTCTGTTTCCGCTTCTCCTTCTCCAGAAACGTTAGCAAACACAACTCCACGCAACCACCACAACCCCAGTCCTACTAAATGCAATTCCTATATCAGCGCCCACTCCAACAAACCCTCTTCCTATTAAAAACCTAATTCTATCCAAAGAATCTCTCTCCCGCCTTTGGCCGAAACAGCTTCTGTTTATATGTTTTTCTGTTCAGATATTTTATGCTAATCAAAAGGGATAAGACGGGATTACTTATCATCCAGGTCTGCTGTTTTACTTTTCTTTTAATTTCAGTAAAACTTGAGTTGGGAATATGTAATATTATTTCAGTAGCCTTTTTGTGGTTTCAAGTTGTTAACATGTAGTGAAATTGAATTTTTCCAGTAAAATTTTCCACTTAATTCGTTTTCCGACTACCTTATAATAAATAAATTCAGTTCTTAAAATTAATTTAATAATAAAATTTATAACCTCGACTATGCTACTCAATCGATATGACTTTTAAATGTCAGCAATTGTTAATGAAAGAAATACACCTTATCAAATAGGTTATCTCGTACTCTACTGAATATCTGTACGTAGACTTCAGTCATTCAGTCAGTGTCGACATGTGGTGACGAATTCCAATCGATCGTGATGCTTAACGTGAATGTAACTATTGTGGATACTTTGATAAGACCCTCGTAAAATGTAACCACTTGTCTTTGTGAATGGTTCTATATGGCATGACGTTTGGACAACTCGACCGAGCATATGCAAACTACGATGTATATCTTTTATTTGCGCCTGAGCGAGAGTTGTTCTCAGCTATTCTTTCTTGTTCCCATATCATCTACAAATTCTTGATATGGCGGACAGTACAATGGACAGCGCGGTGTTCTAACGACACCCTGTAAAGCGCTATCTGATTGCTCATATCGCGATCTGCATTTCAAGAAACATCCGTTTGCCTCTTGGCTTTGAGCGAAATGAATTTCTATTTTTATATTTTTTTATGGAAACGATATTAAGATACATTCGTATCGTACCGACGTCGTAATTCTATGTATCCAATGAAAATTGACTGAATTGAATTTTAATTGAATAATAAAAAAATTACAAACGAACAATAATGCATAATAAAACGATTGCCAAAATTTTAAATCTACAAGTTACCTACTTAAGAGCAAAAAATGGGTTAATATTTTGTGTGTCCTTCCCTATTCTGTAATAAGGATTTAACTTGTCTTTTCACGGGTATGAATTTCTAGAGAGTGATAACAAGATTAATTGTGCGAAATTGCTCCACTTTCATTTCAGAGAAAATAATAAGGTTTCGAGCATATCTATCTGCAAGGAGATGAGCTGCGTACCATGACCATGTATCATGTCTCCCAAAACATTACTGGTATGGAACGACTTCTCTAGTAAAAAAAGTCTATTTGAAAGCCCTGTCACTGTACAATCCCAGCTAAAAGCCAAGTCTCTATATGTTCGTGCCCACTTTAAACGAGCGTTTGTTTACCTGGAAAGTAGCCTAGTACGTTTAATGGTCTCCTAGACCGCAAATTGGTTCCAGCAAATCTCCGCTGTATAGTGGTACTTGAAATGAAACGACATAAGTTCTTCTTATAGGTGAAAATGGTTCAATTCCAATGTACATAACCTAGTACATACCGATCTTCTTTTATATCAGTTGCCTAGTTCCACATTTTCATCAAACGCTGTTTTCTAAAACTCTATCGCCACAAAGAAATACTCAACAATCAATAAATCGACATGATCCATATTTTAAACATTGGTATCTAAAATTGTGTAGTATTTGCTTTGGTTCATAAATTTAAAATAATTCATATTCGGAAAGTACGCGTTTATAGTTAATCAAATTGAAAAATGACAATCGTTTCTCTTTCTCATAATGTTATTTTCGACCAGAACCAGTCGCATGATGCTAAATCTGGTAAAAAAGCGACTGATAACAAAGCGTGTTATCATTAGGACGAAAGCATTTGTCCATTTTCAGATCTCTTTCTTCTTACAGTAAGAACTCACAAATTTTTTTATTTTGAAACCTGTACCGTTTGAAATAAACATTTTGCACATTTTCATCCATTCAATTATTCCTCGTTCTTAACTTTAAAGTTGTCTTATCATAACCATAGACAGCATTTAAGATTTTTTGAGCTTCTTTTGGATTCTTTACCATATTTTATTAAACTGATCATGTCAGTGTGTTCATTTATTTATTTTGATAAAAGTTCTAATGAAATTTAAAAGTTAACTTTTTTTCGTATTTATGTTGATGCGTTGCTAGAGATACATATTTCACGATTGACACTGAAAACACAATCTAACTAAAGCGGCTTTAGCAGCAGATTGATAAACCAGAACTAGTTGTCTCAACACATGAGTGCATGAGACATACTCGTTGAAACAGATGATATACAGGATCTTAAAAAAACATTTAATGAAGCTTTGAAAGCATCATAAAAACTTCTTTGGCGGCAACCGCTTTGTATTATTTATTATGTTAGACAACCGAGACTAGAGGCAGTGTGACTTCTTAAGCTGAAATTGATGTACTCTCCCATAGCCAATCAGAATTGCTACGCAATGAAGATTCAATAATTATATACTTTGGAAAAGGAAAATTTAAATGCATCGCTCATGGTATTTTTTTATTAGGTGAGCAGAATAGGTAGTCATGGTAGACCTATCTTGGCATTATATTTTGAAAAGGTAGATCAAAACACCCTAAAGGTTGATTGATTGTTTTAAAGACCCTAAAGTTTCGATAGGGATCCAATTATATGTATTAAAACATAATTACAAGAGTACACTGTATCCTAAATTCAATATTATCAAACATGAAAATTCATAGTTGGTGAATTGAATGCACTTTTTGTCATATTTTTTGCACCTTTCTCTAATG
Source organism: Diorhabda elongata (assembly GCA_026230145.1). Lineage (NCBI taxonomy): Eukaryota > Metazoa > Arthropoda > Insecta > Coleoptera > Chrysomelidae > Diorhabda > Diorhabda elongata. The sequence goes on along the minus strand of CM047929.1, from coordinate 26,578,562 downwards.
TGTAGTACCTGGGGTCCCAAATTATGTCTAGCCAACACTACATTTACATCAATCCAGTGGACACTTTCACTCATAATTTCAGGATGCATGAAAGACGTATATCAGTAGGTTTGGATTATCTATTGCTGAGTCTGGAGATGATGTTAAACAATGAATTAATATGATTATTTTCTTCCACGTTATTCCATACAGTAGGTTGATGACTTTGATATTAAAAGTCAAAAAGTGATTATGTTGCTGTTGATTTTCAACCATTTGATTCTATTTCTATATCGTATTGAAATATATACATCTTATACTACATAAATACTCTATAAAATATAAATATTTTCATATTTATGTTCCCTAAAATTAATGCTTAGTTCACATCCGAAGTTTTTCTATCCAAACCTCTCGATAAGAAGTCTAAATGCACACCAAACATCCCTTTTTCATTTATTCATAAACATTGAGCTCCTTTATATCTATTTATATAATCCATTACTTAACCAAAGTATTTGACAGAGTCAAATTCCTATTTAGTAACGTTTCACTTCGCCTCTATTTCTCATCCTTATCCACTGATCTACCATAAGCTTGTATTGGAACTAATTTGCTCCAAAAGGTAACAATTTGTATCTATATTTAGATTGCTAGAATCAGAGTATCCATATTGTCAAGCAGGTACGAATGTTAGTGAACATACAAAAAAAGTTAAAGATGAATAATTTATATGTAAAGTAGTCAATTTGATAATTAATTTTCAATTATCTATACATGATTTATTTAGTTTTATTTGGATCATTTTCATTTCAAATAATACCGAGAAAACTGTCCTCATCAACTATCCACGAAAAAATTCCTCATTTCTATACTTACAAACAAAAATGTTATCTTGGAATCATCTCTGCTATCCGCATTTTCAGTTTCTAAACTTGAACCGTTATTCCAAATATTTCAATACGTCGTCAGCAGCATGCCTGAAATTATTCACTTATCTAAAAAATCTTGAAATTGACGTTTTCTCAAATTATTTTTAAGCTACGTTGTATTTTTTTCGATAATTGGGACTATCTCTCACGTCATGACATTGTTGCTTAGCACTAATCAGTGGGTTCATTCGTGTGAGGCCGTTAAAGAGTAATGGCCAATACAGTGCCCCGATAACATGCGGTAAGTAATCCTCCACTGTTGCCAAGTTGCACTCATCAATAGTAGAAACGATTCGACGTCTCTCAATTTAATTGAATATCGGAAAATATATAAAATGATAAATCATTTATTTTTTCTCTTTCTGTTCCTTCTTGAAGTAATTCGTTTGCAAATCAACACTGCATTACTTTAGTCGGACAAGGTTATTCATGGAAAAACTACTATTCATTGGTAGATAAATATTAATAAAAACATTGAACATGATGAAAAAATGATTTTCTACATTTTCTAAGAATTATGTACATTTCTTCGGGTGAACGGTACTTTGAAAATAAATTTCTGGAAAATGGATTGTATTTTCATATATACTTTTTTGAATGGCTTGGCAATATTGCAATATGACTTCTCGCAGGCTAACTTTAGTATCTAGTGTAATAGCCGTGCCGAGCTCTGTTCTGAACGTTGATAAATTATCAATAATTAAAAAAAATCGAACTTGATTTACCCTACAGCGTTATGCATCCTTCTATTTTTCTTCAGAGGATTGCGCTGTAAACAAAATAAGATGGTTGTACTCAGAATTTTCAGTTTCCTTGAAATAATTATTTGCTGACGTATAATATCTAAGAAGAAGCTGTTCCAATTGGTCTTCTGATCAGATTAAAAACACAAATCCATGAAGTAAATACCCTATTCTGATGACGTTAAAAAGGATACTGCGGTCTATAGATTATTCAATGCTTATTTTAACGGTACACCCAAACAGCTGTCAATAATTGCTACCGTTTTCTTAAACATTCGTCGCTGCGTTAGAAAATTAGATATTTGCTTGACGTTAAACGATAAGAATCTGGTTTCCGCACATGCGGAGTTTCAGCTGGAATATATTGCTCGAAAGTAAAGGTCAAAAATAATTTTAATCAGAGAAAAAATATCAATATTTTTACCTAGCTTGAACCCTTCGCGTAATGCCAGACCTATTTATATATAATAACAATAGATTATCATCACTCTGAAATGTTGAGGCTAGAGTAGAAGAAGTAGAAGAGTCAAAATAGATCGTGTCCAGCAGCGCAGTGATTGAATACTTGTGTTTAGAAAATTTGACCCAAACGCAAAGCAAAAAGATTTGATGGATAGATTAGGGGGATCTGTAGTATTATATAAAATAGTAAAAATGTGGTGTAGTGAGTGTAAATGTACCGTACAGTCTTGTACAATCGAACATGCAGCATGAGCACCCTCAACCGCTACACGATCATGTATGACGTGTGACTTTTAAACAAATAGTTGAACTTTGTGCTCTCTCTTTCCACGTAGTACAAAATATACTTACTACCGAATTGATCATATGACAACATTACCTACAAGATGGGTAGCACGAATTTCAGCAAATGTTGGTACACACGTTAACACAATAAATATTTTTTGTCAAGATTAGTAACAATAGATGAATCCATTACTATGATATAAAAACCAAAATGCAGATTGATGAGTGAAAACATCGAGGTTAACCACCGCAAGATTTAATCTTCATCTAGAAAGGTTAACTGTCAAGATGCTGAAGATGTAATTTTAATGAATTACCTACAAAAAGAATTCACAGTTATTGGGATATATATTGGGATCTATTTTAATCAAGATATCGCCAGGTCAGGATTGAGCTAGGGGCTTGGGGGGGCTATAGCCCCGAGCCACAGGTCCAAGGGGGCTCCATCATTTGGAAATCATTCTGAATTTTTTGATGTGTTGATACCACAAATCTAACGTATTGATATTATTTTGTGAATTTTTCCGTGTTTCCGAATTCCTTAAGGGGGCCCCGTCATTATTTTAGCCCCGGGCTTATAAATCTTAATCCGGCCCTGGATAACGCGCTTAATGAAAAGTCCACGTCAGCAATTTGCTCAGGAGAACCTCAAATTCCTGAAAAATTTTTTTCTTATTAAGTATGCGCGATAAGTCAGTGGTTTGTGGGAAAGGGGTAAGCAAATAAATCAGCCCTCGTATCTGAATAAGAGAACAATATGTAGTTCATTATATGAAGATAAAGATCAAATTTCCTTAACTTTTCCTTATAAATGAACTAAATTTTAAATTGCACATATTAATACTTGCTAAAATACATGAAGCCTCAATATTGCAAATATTGATGTCCTAATTATCATTGGTGGGTTCGATATAATTATCTCTTAAAGACTTTGAGATGTTTTTAGCGTTGCTTAACTTTAAAAGTTACTGTTGATCATCCACTCTCGGGGATACTTCACGTATAATAGAATACCACGTGAGAATAGTGAGCATATGATCTAAAATCAATTATAATCGATACTATACAGATACATCTGTGATATTGAAAGTTGCTGGAACATTTTCAAAACAATGCATTTGGTGAAAATTAGGTTGATAACTTTGATGTTAGGAATATTTAAAAATGTATTTGAAATCGTGTGATATTTAAAAAAAATATGATATATTTGCTTTATGCGACAATTTTGAAGAAATAATTCAGTAATCGTCAATTCTTATGATTTGATTTTTTAAGCGGAAAAGATTATTAAATTTTGTCGACAAATAAACTAGAAAGGTATAATTCAGCATAATTCAAATAAAGAGTATCAAATGGGAAGTTGTCATAGTATGTATAACAAATTTTAACAATGTAGAAAATTTACGATTTTAGTTGACTTGTCGGTCGTTTTCAATTTATCAATTTGGTATCATTCATTTCATAATTTTTAAAGTTTTATTATATCTATACTATAATTGTAAGAAGCATAACAAATTACGTGGTAGAGGTGAATATCAAACTTTCTAATTATCTGACTTTTAAAAGTCGTTACCCTCTGTCGTCATATTTTCAACAAACCCCACAGCTAGGGTTGTTCTCAGAAACAGCCTAGTGGCGGCATCTAGTCACGATTCATCCAAGTATAAATTTCGGAGAGTTGCACATAGGGTGCGTTAAAGCTGAGCTTTGGAGTATAAATGTCGGTTCGATGATACAGAAGTGTTCTATCATGAGAATAAATTTATTAATAAAACTATAACTAAAATATGTACTTTGTTTTTGTTTTTGAAAACATGCCAACTGTTCGTAATTTAATAGAAAACAAAAATTTCTATAAAACAACATTAATTATCGACAAATTACCCACTTATACCAATCATTCAAAACATTTTTTCTAATAAATTTAAGCTTATCACCATGTATTCTAGGAGAGAATATTTAGAAATTTATCTACATTTTGATTTATTTATAAATATGACACTAAATACTGAGATAACCTTTGTCTATGGTTTATCCATCTACTTATTTAATACCCTATAAGATAAATTGAGTTTAGTAGCATTCTAAAAATAACCGAAAACTTTGGACAGTTGTGTTCTCACAGCTGTGAATATAACGTGAGAAGTAAGAATTTGTTAAGTATACAAATAAATTTCTCATAATCTTTTTCAAAAATTTGTCACAAACAGACGGGCATTATATTTGTACATAAAGAGTTGTTCAATTTTTTATCGTTAACAATTGTGAGATTCTTGAACAGGTTTTTATAATATACTTATTACAATTCATTAGGAAATTTCGATAACACACTAAAATGTAAGTGTACCATTCTCCTCTAGAACGACGAGCCCAAATATTCGTGCAAAGTATAAGTAAAATGGAGCCACTCTTTGCTCTCTTAACATCAACTTTCTCATCATATGAATCTTTTGGGTATCTTCTTCTAGTGTCAGAATTGTCATCATTTGGCGAGTTCACAGCATTATTTCATTATTTTTATTTCTTCTGTAAACCTATACTGATCATCAAAGCTCAGTTTCCATGACACTTTGAGTATGGCTCCAGTATTAATGTGCATAAAATACCTATTACAGCAATATGAACAATGTATTTGATTTATCTAGAAGACAAGGATAGTTTCAGTTCCTTTAGAAATGTAATGCCTTTTGCTTTATCTCTCATTGATGCAGACGCAGTTAAAAGTTATGTGATGAATTTATTTTTTTCACCACCCCAAACTTGTCATTACCTTTTCAAAAAATAAAAAATGAATGCCAAAAATATTTTTACCTTATGTTTTTATTGCTACAAATTTCGATGGATGTGCATGATCTGTTTTCAAATTCATCTTCATTCAACTAAACAACTTCATTGTCTTTTCGGCTTTATTGTGATCTTACCGAGAATAAAATATAAATAAAGACAAAGCGGTTTTTGTTTTTACAACAGGTCTATAGAATCACAGGAGGTTCACTGCTTTTACAGAACCTCATCGCAAAAACAAGTATGATGTTTATTCGAAAGAAAGCCGACACTTCCATCAATAAATCAGTCAATGTGAGAGTGAGTGTCCAACCAAAGGGGGCGGTAACGTAAGATGATTAATGTGCTTGCGCCCAAGTGATTACTGCTGTTATATTATTTTTTTTCCGATACCTGGTCTGAAAGGGGCTGAAATATTTTAGTTTATTTTTTTGCAAAAAACTACATTGCTGTCTACTAATTTTCCTTAGTTTGTAAATTTAAATGAACCACGAAAATAGATTAGTTCAGCTACGTACCATCAAGGGCACTGGTATCGAAGATCTGACATGTTGTTTCCCTTGAATAACAACTAACTTTGCATTTCTTCTTAGGGTAGGACTTTCAGCATAATTTCTTGTTATTTTTTTTATCTCATTGTAATATCAATTCTACTATACTTGCATTTAACATGAGTGTAATCCATAATTGGGTTGAATACTCGATAATATGAAAGTAATCGAAGTTTGTATGTTCGACAATTTTAGTTATTACATCACAGTCATAATCTTTTTGAATATTATACGCTACTAATGTCCATAAAAGGTCCCTTTGCTATAAACTCAATCAAAATCAATGTCACAACTCCTCACACTACCTAACTAAATTGAATTAAAAAGCATTGTGATGAAGATAAAAAAATTATATCCGAAAATTTTATTTAAAATTAAGGTTGGTAAACTACCAATAATTCGAAAATAAATATTCAAAATGTGACAAAATCAATTAAACTAGTAGAAATGGAAGAAGAATGAGCAGCAAAAATAACAAAATCTGAAAATAAAGCATTATTTAGCAAGAAAAAAAATACGGAGAAAAAAAATAATCAGATAATATAGAAGTAGGAAATGATAGTGTTAATGAAATTTAAATAATGGCAACATATCATGACTACGGAAAGTACAAAATAATGTGCTCCTTTACAATATTCTACAGTATTTAAAAAAAAAAAAAAGAAAAATGAATAATCTAACAGTTTATACACAAGTGAAAGCTAGATTACAGCATACCTATTCTTAGGAATGTTTGAGAGAGAACTACAGAAGAGTCGTAGCGTTTCAAATTTGAAAAATCGCGGAAAAATGAGACACTATCACAGTTAAATTACAATAAGAAGAATCTGATGCACAAATAAAATTACTAATTCAAAACTTAGTACAATAATTGCAAATATCACTACAAAATAAACCAAATATTTTCTGAAATGAAAGAGTTATTACTATTATTCATCAATGCGATTATAGACATAGTCTCCTATCCTAACCTACCCATTCTTAAATTAAAAGGCTTGTTTGCGGAAAATTCAAAATTCGCAATTTTTTAATTATTTTGAACATCATTCTTAGAAAAAATCATTTTTTCTATCAATTTTTGTTAAATATTTTATATAATATTGAACATTTGCTCATTTTGGAAAATCTTAGATGTTGCTGATGGTTCTTCTTTTTTTTTAATAATAGATAATAATTATATAAAAGTTTGTATGTTTGCCTATCTCTAGGACTCACTTCGGCACATCGAATTTTCTTGTGCGCTCGTCGAACGATCTTTCGGATTCGACCCAGGTAGTGTGCGCTAGATGCACAAAATGTTTTCTAAATGTGCCTGAGGTACGCTCGATGCACGTGCACTCCTTGCACCCCACCTTGCGCTGATTATTGGTCTTTTGTAACCATAAGCTGTATAGAAAATAGAAAGAAGTTTGGAGAGGTCGAAAACCCTGTATATTAAAGATGACATAAGATCTATAAGTACCTATATGCCAATAAAATTTAGAAGTTTTGTTCTATGTTTTATGTATAGTAGAAGACTGATAAGGCAGAAAGAAAAGTCTTGTCTCAATAGACGAGGGTATGAAACATACTAGTTGTATGGACGTATTTTTTTGAACACCTTGTAAATGCTGCAATACGCATTTTGCTCTATACTGATGAAAAACATATACTTTTTTTATTATCTTTAACAGAATGTACTAATGATAAGTTGAATAAACAAACATAAAAGTCATCATAAAATGGTTGTAGAATGACGGGTATCAGGCGCAACTTAATTACTGTAATAACACCAATAAAGTGTTATTAAATTGATATAAAACCTGCAAATTACACTACTGAATAACAATTAATTGTAATATAGAGATCAATTACTTATTGACGACATTTAACTAACCTGACATGGTTTCGTTAACGGTATTTGTTATCAGTTACATTAGAACGAGTATTTTTAATAAACTCCTTGTCGCACTTTTTAAGTGAATTCCGATTTTGATGATAATTGCGTCCTTAAGCTACTTGAAACTATACCAATCGTTAATTTGATTGAAATAGTTGAAATAAACGTACATTCCCATTCTGGTCTTAAAAGTTGATATTGCTGCTAGAGTAGTATAAAAGTTGTCGTGATATAAGTTTGATAACTGGGATTGATGTATATGATTACACTGAGTACACTCAATGTCAATTTAAGTCAAAATCAATTCATTTGTGAAATAGATTCGATGGATTGACGAAAGTGGTGCAATTTTTGATTCACAGATAATGAAACAATTGAAAACAATTATTGACGTATTTCCTGATTACATTGAATCGATGATAATAGAAAAAACTTTTTTCTCTTCTTCTGATTCTCAGCCTCCTTTTCTCGCGATTATCCCGCAAATATATTCAATTCTGTCTTTAATATTTCTAATATTGATATTCTGTTTGAAACATAATATTTGACTTAATCTTTTTATTCAATCTTGTGGAGTGTATTCATAAATTTAACTGGACCTGTCCTTAGTTAAAACTTGTATTCTGTGCTGAACTTGATCACATCTAGATATCATTGCTGCAATTCTACAGTAATCCAACTCTGTGGTTTCATCCATTTTCCTTATTACGTTGTGATATATTATTTAAGATATTTTAGTCAACGATTTAGATCACTCCATAGCGAACACCAAGTTTCGACATCTGATTTCAACGAAGTGGGCCTCTCCATTTCGCAAACCCTGGCGAATATCGATGCTGTTTTTCCAGGCAGAAGGATAGGTACTAAAGGATCTATTGAGTGGACAACGGAGTGCAGAGATTTTTTAATATTTTATAATTAGTTTTATGTTTGGTCTTTTCTTAGGTATTCTATCCGGCCAACTATTATCTTAATACTTATTTTCTGTACGTTGTTATCACGGTGTAATGTACTAAGCTTGATAACCACAAATGTACGAATGCTATGAAATAATAAAATATTTCAGTTAAATGTAAGTGGTCATAATAATAAAAATACAAATATAAGGAATAGAACAAATCCTTTGAACTTTTTTTAGGGTTACTTCATAACAGAATTGAAAAGATAAAAGTACCAGTAATATATTCTCAAAGCGAATTTCGATAATATTTACTTAACATTATGAATATTTATTTAATTGAAACTAATTACTGCAAATACTATACTACTATAAAAATGGCCAACGAAATGATAGCTCTGCATTTTGCAGCGAACACTTTAGTAAAATTAGAAAACCCTGTATGAATACAATAATCTATTATTTTTTGTGAAATAATTCTTTCCTATTTCGCACTTTAATTAATCCAATTATTCAACTTACGTTTGATCATTTTTTTACATTAAAAAGTAAAGTTTAACTTCTACATAAAGACCTAATAAACCATAAAAATGATAAACAAATGTTAGACTACTTACTACGCTATTTAAAGATCTATTCGTCTTGATTGATTGTGTAACAAGTTATAAATGTCTATTTTAAGTACCTCCTCAATTTGCACAAGTCAAACAAACCAAACATAACCTCGCTGGCGGCTTTTTTGATACCGTCAGACCCATATGTATTAACTTCATTATGTTATAGTGCCATAAAATGGATTTAGTGACTGTTATGTCCATTAAACACGTCGTAAAACTCATAAAAGTCAACAATAAACATTATAATCATGTGTATTATACAAATCCGTTGAATGATTTAAAATTGTATACAAAAACGTATTGAAAATAAAGTAAGATTGGAAAATGATTGGGATAACTTGTGGGGATACTATGCATTTCGTGTTTTGTCGATTTGTTATTGATTTATATAAGTACAAAAGGCTCTGCAATACTGTCACTCTCACGAGAATATTTTGAGGATTAACATAAATATATCTGTTTTTTTCAATTCCAGGATTTTCTGAAAATAAAATCGGTCATCAAATAGTGAAAATCTTATCTTTACAAAAAGAACTGCGAACTGAATAGTAAACAACTTATCCAGGTCCGCATTACAATATTTCATTATGAAAACTAGTGAATCATTTGAAAGTATAGATAAACATTTCACAAAAAATGAATCACTGGGAATTCCAGTTTCTAAATCGAATAATACTGGAAAAATATGGAACGTAAATGGGGTGTTCTACATAATACGAAAAATTTTCTTTATAATCAGCAGGACAGTACTTTTAATAGGGTTTCTGGTTCACAGTCTAAAAAAACCTGGTTTTAGATATAAAATAATAATTTAAACGCAAACAGTAAGGTAAACCCCATCCCATAGGTAAATTTTTTAATTCAATTTCATGAGATAGCTCTTTAGATTACCACCAGGATATTGATGGGACGTTCTTCAAAGAAAAACTGGTACTAGCATTAAATGCAAACAATATAATTGTATTAGATAACGCCTCGTATCATTCAAGACAAATTCGTGAAATTCAAACTAAATATTCTCCCAAAGTAGACATACGTGAGTGGTTACTTGAACAAGATTCATATTCCGAAAAGCATTATACAAAGAAGCAACTCATAGAGGTTTTGGATACAAAAACAATTGCCAAAGAATATACGGTAGAAGAAATGCCCAAGAAGAATGGCCTTATTATTTTAAGATTACCTCCGTACAACTGTGTTTTAAATTCAATTGAATCAATAGATCCCAACTAAAAAGATAGACAAGAATCAATGACACTTCACCCAAAAATTCCCCTCCGTTGTGGAATTGATCAAATAAGAATGATCAAACATTAGCACCGAGAATTGGAGAAATGTCATGAAACACTTGAAGAGTTGAAAACCACCATAAGCGACATGTACCAGTTTTAAATAGATTTATAATTGATTTATACGACAGGGTTTCTAAGAAAAATGATAATGTTTTAGAAAATAGTAATGTAGTATATGTATTATGAATCATTACTATAGGAGAAAAAGTTGATAAGTCACAATTTTAGAATTTTCCACGAAATTGTCATAGCTATGAGGTTGAAAAGTTATTCCTCATTATGATTTTACTGTTACTACATATATTATTATACCAATAAAAACAAGAAAAAACAAGTGGTTTCAACAGCTTTTTCTGCCTAATATTTTATAGCCCTATGAATAATTTCCATTATAAAGTGTAATTAGTTATATATAAAACTTTTGAACAACAAATTCATCTTTGTATTTAATTTTACTGAAATTATCTTCGCTTGATAGATATATTAAGTACAACTCTGCACAAATCTTAATGATGGATTCCTTATCTATGATTGTAAGCCGATTATAATTTTTAAAAAGTGAGAAAACCTGTGATGAATTGTAATCATACATATAATTATTTTGATTGTAGTTTTTCCGCGGTTTTTTTTATTAGTGACCTGGTTTTCATTATTAAAAGGTCTCAGTTTAATATAGTATTATTTCAAGAGCTATCAACTTTGATGTCCACAAACGACTATACCGCAAAGTTGTAGCTAAACCACTGAATATTTTATAATGGTATGTTTAGAAGCCCATTAAAATGCAATACCTTCAGACATTATTACAGATAATAAACTCATTTGTTCACTTCTGGGATTAAACGAGAACAATATAAATTTGAAAGTTTGTTTGGTTCCATTTAAGAAGTATATTCGTATTATAACTACCTCCGAAGAGCGCGATCTAGTGAATGAAAAAATAGGTGCTTCACTGAAGTGGCGTTACCCACATCTATATTAAGTCATACTTCGTTGTTATAGTTATTCATTAAATAGTAGAGTAACAAACATAAATTCAAATATTTATTTTTGTAACAAGTGTCATATAGGAGACAAAGAACCATTTCTTTGCTACTCAATACAAGCCTGTTACTTCTGTTATATATATACGTCCTAAACTTTAATGATATTCTTACATAGAAAATTTATTTTGAAATTGCAGTTTCAAATTGAACTTTTTGCTTTGCATTCATCAGCCAAATTAATTAGCATTACTTACTTGTGTACCGACAAATACATTACAATTCCTAAACGTCTAAGCGGGTCTATCAACCTCGACGATCAGGAATTTTAAATGAAAGCAACATATTTAGCTATCAAATACCAAACTCAATAGAAAACATTACTGATTACGCTAAGAAACATAGTTTCGATTACAACTCAAATTGATTTCTATTACTTGTCACTCATTAAAAATTCTGTAAAATAGATGGAAACTATGTATTTGAAATTGATTGAACTGGAAATTTGAAACAAAACAAACAAAAAAGGAGCCCCGTAATTTTAGGCCACTTATAGTTTACAAAGAAGAAAAATATTGTGAAATTGTATAAACAAATCTCAGATGATGAACCAGAAACAAAGGTGAAAGGTGAAAACGTTTCAAATCAATTCAAAGATTATAGAAACACTGGAATAATTGACTCTACTAACTATCGTGGAGGTCGTCCAGGAATTTTAGAAACCTTCGACGATACAATATAAAATATAATTTGACATGTTGTTCATAGTTTCTTTTTTTGAAAATGTAATGCCAACTTTGAAGAAAATTTTACTGGAATCAAAAAAAGTCCAGATTGACCACAAATTTCTAGTCAATCATTACATAAAGTTATGAAAGAAATAAATTCAAACAAATGTGAGAATCGACCACAATGGACCTTCAATGGAACCTCAATCGACGATATTTGACAATAGTAGATGCTACTATCAGAAGACATCAAGTAACATAAAGGGACAATCTATCTCCATCGGCTTCAATGGATTGTTAATCGACACTATTTGACAGAAGTAGGAGCTAATTCACCTGAATATACATGAATTGATATTATTCGACCTTCATGAACGATCTGAAGTGGCAGCTAAAAATACTACTTTTAAACTAAAAGATGTAAAGGATCTTGCAAGCCTTGGAAAATGTAACAAACATTCACTGAGAAAATTGTGTTGCACATGTCTTGAAAGAAGAAGATGAAATGTTCAAGTTAGTTAGGATTGTTGATGATCTTATAGAAGCAATAATAGTTTTTCTCTCTAGTGTCGACAGTAAGGTAGATTCTTAGTGAATAATTATCTATAACTTTATATAAATTTATTTACTGTTTTTTTTTTTGAGTTAACGTATTATACACAATGTATTCAATAGGTCTGATTTACTGTGAAATGTTGATTTGTTACAAATAATGTTGAATAAAAAATTATGCAAATAGTTCTTTCAATGATTATACCATTTTGATACCACATCTGATTTCTAGGTACTAAAATCACTGTTTTAAGGGTGAGGATTAACTCTAATAGGTTCTCTACTGAAAAATTAGGCCTTTTTCGTATCATTTGGAAATTTCCTGTTTATTTTTGGAACAAACAAATATTTGTCGTATTTCTGAATCAAATAAGTTCTTGTAGTTGCAATGGAATGATTTCTTGTATTTCATACTGGATCAATTTTTTATTTAACTGATTTATTTCTCATACAGCTCCATTTATAAAAAAAACCCACATCCTCTACTTCCTGAAATATACAATTTTCGACTATAGTATTTCCTTCAATCTAAATTATTACCATCTGATCAGAAACGACTCAGATCAGATCATTGTATCAATAAAAAGAAAACTTTTCAAAACTTCATGTGTCACCAAGTTTGACAATAGTAGATGCTAATGTTTTTAACTTTCTTACAAAGGTAGACACCGACCTTGAAATTCTTTATAAATTCAATTTTACAATTCGTTTATTTTATTTTGTTTTCACTAATATGCATTCGCTCTTTTACCGTGTGTCTATTAACTTGAATTATTCTTTATTCTGGGATTCATCACTTCCGAACTTTATATTTTAGTATCACTAGTATTTTACGTCATCTCTACCAACTTTTTCGGTGATATGTAGTGGTTTGATTCAGGTTTCCTAAAATGGTCCTCCTAGTTTAAAAATATAGTCTAGTAGAAATTATTTTGTTTTTGAAAACTGTAATGGTAAACTTGAGTTTGTATTAATCTCAAAAAATAAATCTAACTTTGTGGTTTTGGTAGTTGAACTAGTCATTCCATTAGAATAATTTTCTAATAGTATTTCAGTTTAACTTAGTACAATGGTTCTATCCAACGTTTCGTCTGAACAATGACGACAGTGACTGTTATTTACGCTGATTTCATTTATTTGTTTATAACAAAAAAAGTACGTTACGACACCGACACGAAAACTTCTTGTAAGACTTTTTTTCTTAAGTTGAAAGGATAATATTTCATAACAACAAACTGTATCATACAAATAAAACAAATTCAAATTAATTTTAAACAAATCAAAACTTTTTGAACTAACGTATTGATTTTGATATCTCGTGCCTTAGTCTTGTTGGCTACTTTCCGACAGGGAGCAGCACTAGTCAGTATCCTACACATAACGGTCCCTAGTGAAAGATCGTTGAACTATTCGCTTATTGATTTTCGTATTTTACACAAAGAAATCTGTAATAGAAGTATAACATAAGGGAAGAAAATATAATCGGAACATTCAAATACCCACAGGTAGATGTAGACTCTAAAATATAACTTTGGTATTCTATAGGGTTCAAGGGGGGCTAAAAATACAAAATACTTGTTATTATATCAATTTGACTAAAAATTCTAGAATTATTCTCAAAATAACTATTAAAAATTATAATTTTTATATTGCACACTAGAATCAAATGTATTTATTTGATTATTCAAGGTTGATAATTGTTTCGAAAAATTAAATTTCAATTTACGCTATTTTATATTGAACACCAAATACAGCAAACGACGTCACTTTTCAATAATTAAACAAACGAATGGTTCTTCTAGTTCCTTAGAATATATAGACGACATATTTCATTCAAATGATATTATAATTATATTTGTTTTATAATACTAAAATGAACCAAATTTTTTTATCAATATCAGAAATTATGTCTTTGACATGTTCTTATTTTTATCCTAAATTTAAACATCAAAGAATGGGACGCAGAAGCTTTCCAATGGACGGGACCTTTTTGTAATATATAGTGAAAGATACAAGAAAGTCTTAAAGAAAAGTAATAAATCTGAAAAGTGGATCCTTCGAAATTTGAAAAAATATACCACATCTTCTCACTAGATTTCTTACAGCACTTGGTTAAACTAGGGGTCTAGCATTGATGAATACAGATAATAGAGTTCATAAGAACTATGGAAATGGAGGGCAAGGTGTAAATGATCGTCAACAAAAGCAGCTCTGATGGGTATACAGTAGACTATGAGGTCGCAGTACAACTTCATCAAATGTAATAATATACCATTTACAAAAACATATACTATTCTCGAATCCATGGAAGAAATCAAATACGTCATAAAATTAAAATGAGTATCAAGAAAGATCCTAGTTGTATCTCGTCTTGCAACAAAAATAAAAAACTTATTTGTAGTTTTTTCTTGATGACTTCCACTCAGAAACCACACACCATCTGTACATGTTTAAATTCATTTCCATCAATGGAAATAATTTAAATTATTCTATAAGCGTTTAAGGACACATGTTTATTATATAAGACAAACAAGTCGTCTACCAAATGCTGATCACTTCTGGATACCTTGTCGTTTATATATTTTATTAAATACATTAAGCCTTTTGACACAATTAGCGTTTTCTGATGTAAATTTCATCCACAATTGCGCTTCTTAAAACTCACAGTAGTATGTGAAATGGGTCAATCAAAATTTAAAATCTTTTAGAATTAGTCAAGATTAGCTGAGATTGTTTTTCCTATAACATTACTTATGCTAAAAAAAGACGTATTTGAAAAAAAAAATATTTAATTAAGTTTTAATATCGATTCTTTCACATGAAATATCGGGCGACATTTTAAAAACCTAAAAATATATTTGTGCTTAATTGATCGGTCTGTTACTGTCATCAATCATTTGTCAGTGTCGAGACGCACAGTCACCGATACGATTTTTTTTCAAGGATATTTTTATGTAACTTTAATTTTCATCAATATATATTTCGGTTGGTAAACATGTTTGATTAATTAATTGTTTTTTCACATCTAGTAAAAGCATGTCACAAACAAGAATGTCTATCAATTAAACAAATCATGATGAAATGATAATATTTTATTCTTAATTATGTTACAAAATATACAAGGTGAATCATCAACTACAGCCAATGATTATAATATTTGATTAGCAGATATTAGTATCACAACGTAGGACATACTGCCCAATCGTGAAATTTTGTTGCAAGTATTTACAATAGAATTCCCTGAAAGTTTGAGCCCTTATTATTTATATCAATTCCTCGACCTAGATGTGTAAAGATTTCCCATTAAAAAACACATAAACTCTGATTTTTTACTTTCAAATATCTATAGCCTAGTGGTAGTTATATAATAGTTTCGACCATGGACAGTTTTTTTTTAGTACTGAATGCTCTACAAAAGTGTACACCGGCGAGGTAGTACAGCCTCATAAATGTGAGTTTTCCATGAAATTCACGTTTTTCCACAGAGTTAAAAAAAAATGTGAACAATGAAGCTGTAAAAAATTTTATTTTCTATAAAAAGGTTCTTCTACCAAGTCGCTATAATCAATATATCCGGAGATATTTATTGATAGATCTTTTGGAATATAAAATTTTTATGGAAAATCACGTAAAATTATAAACAATATTCATATTTATTATCCACCACTACATTCTTAACTAATTACTTTTTTCAATGGAACGGTAAAAAAATAAATATATATATTGAATTTAATAATTTACATTTATAGATAAATTGACAGGTTAGGAATTTTTGTGGTATATAAGGTGATAACTAAAACTAAAAAGAAAAGAAAGTTGGTTGCTTATTTTCATATTGGACAAACTTCCGACTATTTACATCTTTTTACCATTACATTTAAAAAAAATAATTAGTTAAGAAAGTAGTGATAGATGATATATGAGATACTTTTTATAATTTGATGTATACAATTTGAAATTACAAAAACTTTATCCTTGGATATCTCCTAAAATATTGATTCTAGCGA
Organism: Diorhabda elongata; assembly: GCA_026230145.1. Taxonomy (NCBI): domain Eukaryota; kingdom Metazoa; phylum Arthropoda; class Insecta; order Coleoptera; family Chrysomelidae; genus Diorhabda; species Diorhabda elongata. The sequence goes on along the minus strand of CM047929.1, from coordinate 26,561,870 downwards.
CTTGGCACTGGAGATCTTTATAGTAGAAAGCAGGTACAGATTAACATTTAGACCTTTATCGTCTTTATCAAAATATGGTTTGACATTGACAACATTATGTATAATGTATAAAGATGTAACTCATATTTTTATTTATCCTTGATTTCTCAATTAAGGAGCTAATTAAGTGATATACATTTTTTGAATTCTACTTTATTTGATTTAGGGAAGTGTTGAGGGAAATTGACATATGTTTTGTGTATATATTGATATTTTAATTTTAAACACGGTTAATGCGAATATTTTTGGTGTTTTAAGAAAAATTATAAACGGAAATTCAAATAACTAACAAACCTTTAAACCTAAGCAATCAAGTGTCATTTTGCCCACCAGGGTGTAAGCAAAATGACACACCAGTATAGGCAAAATGACATACGATCAAGCAGTGATATTTCTTGGTAATTAATGACAAAAAATTAAAACACAAAACGTACTCTTCAACAAATGTATTACAAAAATCTTAAACTAAAACCTTATTTTTGGTAGAATACGAAAAACAATAAAACAAGAAAGAAATAACTAGAAATCCTCTGATTAGACATAAAAACTTTAGTTCATTATGTGCTAAAACTAGTCTTTGCATGCATCACAAATAAACTGCTTTGTTTTTCTTGGCACATACGCACAATTAGTGTGAGCCAACATAATAGAAGCCTGGCAATTTATCCATTGTTCCTTGGACCTTGATCTACTGAAAAGTAGCGGTGGATGATGCATGCTGCATCATCCACGACATCGGAGTCATTACCAAAAGGTTTGTTATTTGAATCCCTGAACACTTCTTCTGTACTCTGAATATGACTTCGAATCCTCTTCTTGAAATAATCCCATAGATGTTATATATGATTCATATCAGGACTTTTAGGTGGCCACTCTCTAATAAAGGGATATTGACATCATGTAAGTAGCCAACAAACTGTATAACAACGTGAGGACAACCGTTGTCCGGCATGAATAAAAAATTAGGCCCAACAAACGGAGCAAAAGGCATTACATGTTCGACAATAATGTTGTCTAAATAATATTGGGTATTCATAGACCTCGTACGAATGGGGACCAGTTCCGTACGAGCATCGGATCAAATTCGTTCCCAATACATTTGAGAGCCAACACTAAAAGGTACTTTAACCTAACCCAACCTGTCTTTTTGCCTACGACAGACACGTTCACGTCCATCTGGAGCTTTAAGGATAACTCTAGTTTCATCGTAGAGCAGAACCCGTTTCCCGTTATTGGTAGCCCGATTCTGACAATGTCTTGCAAAATTGAATCTCTGAATTTTGTGTTCTCTGGTAAGCAAGGATTTTTTAGCTGGTCTCCTGTTGCTTGGTCCTGTTTTATGTGAACGTCTTATAATCGTTCGAGTAGATATATCGATATTTCTAACATCTGATAATTCATTTTTTAGCAGATTGCTGGTAATCCTTCAGTTTCTAAGAGCACGTTGTCTCAAAAAACGATCGTCAATTTGATAAGTGCAAAGTTTTCGCCCTTGTCTTGGTTAACAAACCAGCAACATATCGCATTGAATGTCCGAATATTCTTAATTCAGGAGAGTCGATATTCGCACTGCCTCCTCCATTGACAATTTTCATTGACGGTTAATTTTTTATTTGATAAGCCCCCAAATCAACTTCCCAATGTGTATGTAATAAAAACAATTACAATCAACAAATCTTCTTACAGAAACTTTCCTTTTATCAGCAGAAGAAATGTTAACACAGTTATAGTCGATAACGAGGATTAATACGAATTACTGTCAAAACAGGATTATGTGATACATATAAGAGCTATCACTGTCAAATAAAATAAAAAATAAGAGTGGTTCGTTAATTTTGTCCAGGAGTTTATATTTTATGCAGGATGAAGAATTCCCATTGCAGGTTCCAGTTATATCACTTGTTGACTGGCCAAGCTTGTCAATGCCGTCGTTAACATAAAAACGTCAATACATGTGACGATGTGAGATAAGATCTATTACATTAACAGTTTATAGTCAAAGGAATAGTTTAAGATATTTATGATCTCTCGTATATATCCAAGAAAAATATCTTGCAATGTATCATTTTGGAAAGCGTTATTTTCTATGTTTATGACCTTTTTTATATTAAAATTAAAAATCAGACTACAAACAGGAAGCCGTTTCAATCGTACCATTGGGACCCCCAACCAATTTAATTTGAAAAAATCGCACAAGGAGTCACACAGAGGAAATGATTTCTAATAAAAAGTGGATATAAAGACTCCCATATCTCGCATATATCTACATAAAATTATATAAAGTGGCGCAATCAAGAAAATGTGAACAGTTTCACGCTTCATAAACTCTTGCACTTATAAATAAGATCATGCTCATGGGTATGCGGTTGAAATTGATAGATTAAAAGGTTAAACTGTAACATTTACCATTTTTATTGTGACTCAACTTAACCACAAGTTGATGTTAGGTTATGGTTTGTTTAATATAGTTGATTTATAACTTCATTAAATTTGAAATGTGTTTATAAAACCTCAAGTATCTCACTCCCAATCTGAATTGAACGTCTGATAAAACACATCACTTCAATGAGTTAATTTCTCTCGATTTACTAATGGTTGTAAATTTATTACCAAGATTTTTACTGTATTCCATTTTTTGACACCACTTAACAATCCGTTTACAAACTAATTTAAATTACAATGTTAATAGCTTTTAAGAGAGTATTAATTTTTGCTACAGTACATAATGACATTCATATAAGCCAAATCGAATATTTCACTAGTCAAATAACTTTTTTAAAATAAGGAACACAAAAGTACTTTAATCATGATTTAATTATGCGTCCAATACTTTGTGGCTATTATTTGAAACACCGAAAGAGAACATCCTTCGATTCGCGTGTCAGCTTTATGAGAGTTTACTTCGGAGATTTTTTAGTATTAATATCACAACAAAGTTCTAATTTTGTGATTATGCCAAATTGAAGTGGATACATATATTAGCTGAGCACGATCCTTTATCTTTATAGTAGAAATTAAAAAACACAACAATAGATTTCGTATAATTGGATTAAAGCAACTTAACTCCGTCACTTTACTTTCCAAATACTAGAAATAGTACTTGCGCCTCGCATTATATGTACAAAATACATTTACCCCTTATTTACCTCGACTTCTTAATACCGAACCTTAGTTAAACCCACGGGCGAACGTCGGTCCGGGTTTTGCCCGAATCCGAGAGAAATTACAGTGTCCGCCCGGATTATTTTACGTCAATAATCCAATAGTATTTCAAAAATAGATAATTATCAAGACGTAAGATATAAGCATTCTTCTCATTATTTTGCAGGAGGATACTAATAAATTTTTTCGAATATCTATGGCATCATTTGACGAACTTCTAGAGAAGATGAAGGTCAACATTCAAGGAAAAGCAATATTAGTAACTATTTTACGAGTTTCTCTCGTTTTAGTTAGAACCTCATCAATATCCAATATTCGGCTCCAATACATGGACACTTCTATACCAAATAATACATGTGTGAGGATAGAAGAAGAGACTGAAACGGCATGTATGCACTTCCATTCAGAACAACAGCCCACTATCTGTCTTCCAGGAAAAGCAAAGATCAAGCGAGTAAAGAATATAAATTGTGAAATATATTTGCGTTCATGCGTTGAGAGATTCTCACTGAAATTTCAGCCATTTCAGGTGAATAGTTTCTGTTTGATAACCGAATAAGTGGATCATGGTGAAGATTTTCCCGAAAATGGAGAAAATTTAGTGTCGACCTAATAATAAATATTTGTTTTTAAATGTCAATACAATTATAGGGGAATTAAACACAGTGTATCTATACGATCGTAAAGTTTTGGTAACTGAATTCAAATGTGGCCATATCAGGTTGACCAGCGACGAACGGTCGGAACGGCCAAAAACAGAATAGGCATCAGAAGAATAGTATTGCGCTGTATACAATATTACATATATATGGTTGTCGACTTGAGCCGCGTAAAACTTTCTTTGCCCTTTTTGTATTGGATTAATCCCCATTGTATATTTATTCCACTCTGTTAACAATTATATTTTCCAAGTGGTCTTCAGTTTCCATTGCTTATTTCTCGTTTTACTCAGGCCCTTCTCTACGTCTTTTACCCTCTATGATCTCGATATTCCTTATTCCTTACCTACTGGATCGCATTGTAGCATTTACGAAGTTACTGAGTCTTCACCACATATGCCCCATACAAATCTTATTCTCTGTTTTTTCATATTATTTTGATTATATTTTCCTTTTCAAGTTTTTCTTTATTCCATAGATTATACGTATTCATTTTCATCAATCTTGATTGGTCCTAATATATTGATCTCAGTATCTTTTTTTTTCCTCTATTCTTAACTTCTCTTCCTCTCTTTGTCATTGTCATTATTTTTGCGTCTTACATTAGTATGGGTCTTATCATTGTTGTTATTTACATGATATGCTTTTTATTTTTTCTTTTATTTCTGATATTCTTTCTTCCTTATTGTTAACCGTTGTTCCCAGATATTTGAAGTTTTGTATACATTATTATTGTATTTAAAAATTGCGATTGGAAATATTTAATTTATTTCAAAACATATCATTATATTGTTACGAAGTAATTATCTTCAATGCATTGCTAATTTGTGTCGATGACGACCATAAATTATATTTACCATTAATCTACAGTTTCCTGTATTTAACACTGTAAACATTGTGAAAATATTGTTTTTTGCTTAATTGTAATTTGTCCATCTTGGGTTTGTGAATACTGTAATACATAAATTAAAAAAAAATACGTTTAGGTCGCGTGTTGCGTTAATGTGCGGCGTGAAATATAACGCAACGGGATATCCGTTGCCAAGATAAACATCTACTTTATGACTGGATAACAGTTTTCCCAAATCATTTTATGATAGTAACTCACACCTAAAAGTTAACAAATTGTATTTTTCAGTACAGAAAATTACCAATATATAAGGGAATCAAAAAATACCCAGAAACTAATGTGAATATTCAATTTAAAGTTTCTAGTGTTGATTGATTTTGCAGCAGCAGCGTTAACACGAGTTAAAGCTTTGAAATTGTCCTTTTCGAAGACTTTTTTTGAAAATTGACAGTATTTTTCATAAGTCAGTTGATTGATTAGAAGTTTTTGATTTTTTTTTCAATTAAATTATTGTTTTTTATAGTACAAAACAGATTATTATACGGTTGCCACGAATGGTTAGATTGATTCATGAGGAATTTTTAAGTGTCGGAAATAGTTGATCCGCGGTCCATCGACAACGTCTCGTAATTTCTTTGAAATCTAAGAAAACTCTTTACGGTGAGATATTTCCATTTCGTATATATACAAAAATGTTTTTATCTAAGTCTGTTGTATAATTTACTCATTTACGTTTGCTTTCGACCTTAATAACACCCATTCATCACTGCAGTGATTGATAAATCATTAATCACTACAGTCAGATGCTTTCTTGACCTTGTTATTTGTTATTGTTTTGATACAAAAAATTTTTGCATCCAAAACACTACTATATATTTTCAATTTAGTTCTGTACAAAAAAAATTGAAAAAGTAACTTTTCCTTGACCAGATTAGAACACAGGACTCTGAGCTGTCAGCGACACGAATGTGTTTGACGTATATCCGATTCTGAACGTACCATGATTTTTGAAAGAATTTGTAAACTGAAGTGTACAGCTCTTGGAATGAAATAAATTTTATTCAAACCATGTCATTATTATTATGTGTTTAGATTTCTTGGTGTTTTAGGATTTCATGTTAAATTGCGTTGAAAAACAAACTTTAAATGGATATATTTATTTCCGAAAAAGTCAAGGAAAGTATATACTATAGCATATGAATCATTCTAGAGATGTTATACGTTTATTATAATTTTTGATGTACTATGTGCTGTTTACACGAATAATAATATATAGTATGAAATATTAATATAATATTATGTATATTATGTATATTATTATATTATGTATATATAGTATGAAATATTTGAATAAAATAATAGTGTTTCTAATAATGTAACAAAATTTTTCAACAAAAATATTCAGTAGCTGTGGATAAAGTATAGTATTCTACTCGCGTATAACGAGGTATTACTCAATTGGTGATTTATGCTTCACCTCGTGAATAATAGTCTCCATTATACATTCGAGAATAATATACTATTAACCTTAATTTGCAGCTAAAGTTTAATCATTATACATTACATACATTAGTTACATCAAGCATTTCATCCACATTACCATAATTTTCCATACCATATAATTTTAATGAATATCTTACAATTGTCTCCAAAATTGAATGCCCACGGAAATTTATTCTAGCGAATTCCTCAGAAAGAAGTAGTCATTGTTATATATAAAAAAATTGTGTGATTGTTTCTATGTTTATGATATTTATAGAATAGAATAAATTAAGTGGTATGCACCTACATTATATTAAATTAGGATCTTATTTACATATTTGACACATAATGCAGATGCGACCCGGCGACAGACAAAACATGTAGACATAATATGCTCTACTACCTGCGACATGCCAACGCGAGATCTTTATATGGAATATTGTATGAATAACTATATTTTAGAACTAGCTTTGATTGTGTCTAGAGTAGTGGTAGTTCGTGGTAAAAAATTTTATGTGATCTGCAATGTTTCCACTACCTTATCTCTTCGCCTAGGTATTTACTTCTTCATTTTTATCGCATCTAGAGAAAATTCGCAATGTTTCAATGTCATTTCAAAAGTGTCAAACAAATTTCCAGTGACTCATGCTAGGAGATTGTTCACCAAACTAAGGTATGATTTGAGATTAACTCAGAGCGGCAACTTATTATAAATTCAAATATGGCTTTTGGTTTTGTATCTTTTTATATTCATTTTCAGATTGATCACCCCTATTTCACAATTTTACTAATTCAACAATTTTCGGGATGAATAAATATTCTAATTTAGTCCCTTTTCCGACTTAGAATAGTTTATTTATCATAATATTTGATTATGGTCTACCTTTTATAATATTCAGTTCACTTCTTCCTATACAGCTAGATATTTCTTAACTTTGCCCAAAGAAGTTATTTACATCTAACCACCGTATTCTAGACCGCTAGGACTACCTTGAGTCAACATAGAAGAGCGCGCAGAATACGTTCGTGTATCAAAGACGAATAATAACACTGCAACAGGGCGAATCGGAAGGTGGGTAGAAAATCCACGATTACTGTATTTTTTTTTGTTCAAATCAAAAATTAACTGTATTCTTAGCACAACATCTATTACACACTCTTCAACAGGAGTAATTCAATTATTATTATCGATGTATATTATTGCAGAATGTTCTAATGCTGTTGTAGGATCTTCTAAAAGAAGTAATACCTTGAATATTTCAATCCGTTCTTATAGCAGTAAAGAAGTTGAATGAATCACATACAGTAGATCGAAAACGCAAAAAGGAACCAATGCAAAATGTCGAGACAAATTGTGCGTGCAGATCGTCAAATGAGCATCCGGATGCTTGCCGAGGCTGTAAGCCCCGATAAAGAAACGGTTAGAAAAATTTTACATGAGGAATTACACATGCCAAAAGTCTGGGAGAAGTTGGTGCCAAAAAATCTGACACTCCAGTGTTAGAACACCCGTTGTACTCACCAGATTTGGCATCGTGTGACTTTTTTTTGTTTCCGAAGATAAAATTTGCTTTGAAAAGGACCCGATTTGAGTCGATGGAAGCGGTAAAGCAAAAACGGCAGAGCTCCTAAAAGCACTCACCAAAGAAGACTTCCAGCACTCCTTCGATCAATGGAAGAAACATATCGAGTATATTGAAGGGAATAAGTATTCACAACAATTTGTTTTATTGTGATTACCTGGTTTGCTCAATTAATATGAGAAATTAGTCAAAATACCCCAACCTATGGTATCGTGGACAGAACAGGAAAATGATGTTAGTATATTGTTTGAAGTAAATTAATTATCACCGAGTGTATGTTCAGCGTATAGAATATTTGTAAGAAGTACTAGAGTGACAAAAAAATAACGAAAAGTTAGCAAATTTATTTGGGTAACGTTTGTGATTTCGGCGAAAATAGTGAAAAAAGCAAATTATGTTTTCTATGACGCGTAATAATAATACCAAAATGGCAACGTGCTATGAACAAACATCAAGTTTAGAATATCAGATGACTCAATGTTTGTTAATTATTATTTCCTCAAAGTATTTTTAATTCGGTTTTCAATAAATATATTCAAGGAAACTTTCGTATAAGCTACGCGTGACACTTCTCTAATAGAAAAATAGCACTAGTACGTTAGCTAGATGACAAATAGACCTATTAGACCACACAATAGGAGATGCACTGGCGTACTGTATTTACGATCAATGTGAGGTTATGTATCGCATAAAAATTGCGATAATTATAATCATATAAAATAAATAAACATCATTTCGTATGCTGGTAATGTACACCACATGTGGTAGGTTATAAAATGTGTGTAATTTTTTTATATGGTTGTCACCTTAGGTGGGCCAATTGTGCGAATTTTCAATTATTTGCAACAGTGCAATTTTTTACAGCAATTATATCAATCTATATTCCAAGGATGTCTTTCATAATACTAAGTCTAGACTCAACCTACACTATGAAAGGTTTGACTAAAATCGTCAGATTTGTAATCCGATTCCAAAAACGGAAACTTTTTTTCGAAGAAAATACTTGTGACATATTAGATTTTCCATACAAGGCAACATATGTCACATAATCATTTAGAATACCTTTCTAAGAAATTGGAACGAATTCTACGCAATTGGAACTTGTTATCGATTTTCACTCAATGTATATTATACAAGTAAAAGTGGAGGAAGATACAGAATAAAATTCTATATTTACTCATTGTTTAGCGGACTATAAATATTAGTTTTACAGACTGGAAAAAAGCTGTTGGCTTAGTTTAAGATGGAGCTCTAGATCAACTGTCCCTCAGAGGACGGTGTAAAAATTTACTGCTTCAGTAAACACTGAGAAGTAGACAAATACAGAGTTCCTTAAGAATTGTCCATATAGTGATTGTGCAAAATACGAAGACTCAATTTCAAATTGAATAGAATATTATTTCTTACCCAGGTACATAGTTTTTGAATATACATGTCCAAAAATGATGATATCTCATTGTTTCAACACTTTGCAGTCTTTTTAGTTCCAGCAGTTCATACGTGTTGGGATAGTGTTGAAACGAATAGGTACTTGCATAGAATCTACGCAGCTGTTGTGAATATCACAACACTGCTTCTTCTCCAGGATAGTTATATTTTATTGAGTTACAAAATACTTCTTTAAATACTGATTTTTCCCTAATAGATCAGCTTTTCCGTTATCCTATGGGCATTCCAGTATGTTATGTAACCTTAATAAATTCCATACTTATGTATATAGTATTAACTCAAATAAAATCATACCCCAATATTTTCTATTTGATTTGAACTAGAAGAGATTCTGTAAGATAGCACCGGTAGCGATTTATTTCTAAAATATTAGACTTGATAGACGTACCGTCCTAACAAAGATTCATCAATCCATTAAATGTTACTCAGCGCTTTTGTCTGTCTATAGTCTAATGTTTTGATACACAGAATTTGTCGCTTTATATACGAGATATGTAAAAAAGTATTGGCAACAATACGATCTGATAACCTGGTATAGACCGGTTAGTTTATCCCGGAGATAGGGAAACTTTTTTCTTCACCAATGTTTGCTATAATTTGTTTGAAATATTAATTTATTCTGCAATATTAAAAAATAACATTTTTAATTGCAATTAATTGAACTCAAGTTAGCTGCGAAGTAGAAGGTTGAGGAGCGCTGGTCTTTGTGGTAACATGTGGAACTGTTTTTGTATCTGCATGACTTCATCATAAGTCGACTCCATTTGTGATGCTCAAATTTTTAACAATGGAAAAAGGGGGTTATCCGAAAACGTATTACAAAGAAAATTTTTTCTTAGATTCATTATTGAAAACGTTTGTTTGCACAAATAGCTTGTACCAAACATGACCATTATTTTCTGGGTGTGGGCAACTATATTTGGGTATAGTGTGCTAGATAAAATTCAATTTACTTGTGTTCAAAAATAATTGCTTCAAATGGATAGTGCGTTAGACGACAGTCGGACTTCATTCAGACGGACCGTGCGCGCCTACCCGAGCTTCTTTTTCGGTTTTCGCTCATACCCCAGTCCGCGCTCGCACATGTTGTTTTATGCGTGACGTGCACTGCCATTACTGCCACTTGATGAGAATGTTATAACTGATAATGCGAAAAGTGTACTTGATTTTTGTTTGATGGTCGCGGGCCGGATTTCAACGCTTTGCGGGCCGAAGATGGCCCGTGGGCCGTAATTTTCAATCAACTCCGTGTAGCACACAAATTTTTTGACAGTGCCGTAGTGCCAAGGTTTGCGTGAATTCGTCAATGTGTCTTAAAAAGTTGAAACAGATAAATGTGGACAATTGCTTATCAGAAGCATACGTTTTCTGTTAGGCAGAGAACGTCAACTTCGCTTAGACACACCTCTAACTTCAAGTGCAAGATCTCTTGCGCAAAATTTTGACAAACGATTTGTGCTTAAGCAGTGCCAGCTTGAAAATCTCTACGTGTATGTTAATCAGGTTGAGAATATTCTGAATGCATAGCAAAGTATCCTGATTTGAGTGATTTTCCATAGTTGAGAAATTTCAAAATGCCGTCATGTTGGATTTCTGAGGAACATTGAAGGGACCAGTTGAAAACCGTCTCAATCATTTTCTTCATTACATACCTCGTATATCATTTGATGGGTTCTCATTCTTACAAGTTGCTCTTTATATTTATTATCAAATAACAAAATTTGCATTCGAAATGGAATTTCAACGCATGCCCTTACACAATGTTCATATTTTATGACGGATACCATCGTCTTGTAAAGTCTTTCACGTATTTCTACTTCCGTTACAAATGTGTAGGTATATGATCGCTATAAAACACAAAATAATTATATCAAAGATAATCAAGTACATTAAAATTGATAATTGGTGTGATTTAGTGCTTACTACTATATTTCCATCAGTATTCTAAAGACATAAAACCTTCAGTTTTATGGTTTCAAATGATTTATGTTGTTTACTTACGAAGAAGTTGGCATATTCTTTTGAGTTTATCTCAAAGCTACAATCAGCGTAAGAATTTGATCACAAAGTCATACCTGAATACTAATTAATTAAACAGGTGGTCTAAGTTTAATACATGTGTCACCCTTTAACTGTTATAAAAGTGTGGGTAATTAAATTCATATAAAAGGTATGAGGAAGGTCAATTCTAATTTTTTTGGTTACCTCATAGTGAGTAGGTAACTGAATAAAGCAAACATTACTGTATGCTGGTGAAGGCAATATCAAGAGGGTTTTGCTATAAATTAATTATGTGTAATTTATTTGAGAACGTATTATTTAAAAGGCAATCGAATCAGCGTACACTAAGCATTACGCCTTTATTTAGACAGATGCACTTCGTTCTAGTTCTATTTGGAAAAAAATCATTATTATACCTTGTTAACTTGTTGACAACTGAATATTAAATTATAAAACGGAAGTAGACGAGAAAAATGAACTTGCTTGTAAGGGAGTTTGGTTTAAACAGGGTACCATAGCCCTTTTTGTATTCCATTTGTCGATTAGAACTTCGGTAGTCTTTTATCTGACGCAAATAATGTTACCGCCATCGAACTATCCTTGACGATTCGGTTATTGCCATCCGTTCATTCACTTTTTTGTGTTTAAAACCACATGCTGACAAAACTTGACGCAATGTTTCTAAACTGGTATAATTGTATTCTGGATAATATGTCCTACGTAGAAAATCTTGAGTAGCTGTGTTAACTTATTTCAGTTTTTCTTTACATGTTTTTCGATCCTGTGAATGATCTACAGCAACCTCTTTCGTGACTGAATTTATTTACTCTAGTTAATTTAGCAATTCTTATTATGATTGCATTACCAGTTTGCTGAACATTTTCCTTTTTTTAACCTTCGAATATATTTAAAATAACTTGCTGTGTTTGTATATCTAAATTTTTATAATTAAATTCAAACCTGTCTTTATTCTCACCACGCCGATGGTCTAAAGAACGCCAAATTGCTATTTATTTAAATAAAGTTATCAATTTAATTAAAATCAACAAGCCACGCCAATGCTTATCGAAGACTTTCTGGCAGGAATATTTCGAAGAAATTGTGTAAATACGGCTTCGGCCAATAGAAATGCATTTATGTGCACGATTCAATGTTTTCATTGGTAAACAGTGGAGGTGATGAGTTCCCGTGGACTCACGGTTTATTAGATATTTCCTAAAATGGTCACGCGTGCTATCATTGTGTAACAGTGACACATTCTGTGAATTAATATTTAATATAGAATTTAGAAGACATGCTAGGATTTCAACTGAACAGATTCAGGAAATATATCATAAGCATCATCAGAATATTGCATATATACGAGATTCGGACACAGGTGGACCAGAAGAGGACGCCAAGCTGATTGGCCAGCTCAGTCTTGATTTAACAGAAACTGAGAGACATTCCGATCTAATCAAATTTATAGGGAACTGCTATCAGTAAAAATATTTAGTTTAAAATTACTCTTATAGTTATACTTTTGATAACTTTTTTGTTTGGAATGAATAGGTTATTCAAATTGATTCTTATTACTAGAAATGTTAAGTAACTCTGTTTTAAAAAACTTTGGGTGCAGGAAATGCTTGACAAAAATTGATTAGCCTAAGATTCTATTTGGGCTATAGAATATAGTGTTATCCATTTAAAAGAAGAAATAAACGTGTCCTTTACCACACAACATACGAAACCTTATGTCTAAAGCTTCAAAACATATCAATCTACGAGGGTTATCATTTTATTTCCAATGGAGTTACTGGAGAAAATAATTTCAGAATATCTACCTTAAATTTTTCTATTTTGACTCAATAACATTTTTTGATATTTTCAAAATAACCAATTGTTAGGAAAACACACCTCCTACTCTCTAGAAGTTGAAACAAAATTTGGTAACAAGTGAAAATCAAAATTAGTCGAAAATCGAATTTCATTATTTATTCGCCTTTAAACCTCAAAAGCTAACGTGTGGTCCATGACCACAAAATGTTATTTTTCTAGGATGTACCTAAACAGTTTTTACATCTAAAATATTTTGTTGTTAGACTATAACGCCTCTCAATTATTAATAGGTATATGTAGCCTATATATTGTCTATGTCTTTAATTTGCGATAGAATATATTTAATTAAAGCTAGTACAAGTTTGTGTTCATAAAACCAGTCCTAATGGAATGCACACCAATTCAACTTCAAGTTCTCGAGGACAAGAAGAAAGCAGTTGGGAAAGCAGTTCCCTAGATTATTAATCAAGTTAAGGTAATGCTCTTTCATTCAATCACAAACATAAAGAAGTTTGTCGTACGATTCATACGTATCTGAAAAATTGCGATTGTGAATACTATTCGACATATCTGAATATTTCAAAAAGCATTTATTTGAACTATCGAAAGGATAATGCCGTTGACACAAGTTATGTTTTAAAGCTATAACAGCAGAGTTAAGAGAATTGGCATCTAGGCGATCAATTAAAATACTGTTACGAATTCATCTCCGCCCTGTAGCTGGTCGTCCTTGGATAAAGTAGAATTCTGAAATTCGGCGAAGGCGCCGCTTTTGATTAAATATCCGAAATTTGTTTAATATCCGTTTTTATATAAGTTTCAATAGCAAGCGGCTTATTTACATTGTTTCTTTTGAGTAATTTCTAGGAAGGTCTATTTATTTATTTGTTTTGTTTCTTTATTTCTGTAGAACATTTATAATTCGTTTGGGATATATATATATATATATATATATATATATATATATATCCATAAGAAGTTTCTGTAGCGTAGTTTAGTTCAGTTTATAATAAATAGTCGTAGTTAAAGAGAACGAATTAGCAAAGTACACGGATAATTTAAATAAATTTTTATGAAGTTGAGTCGTAGTGTTAAGTGTAAGTTAGTGTAGTGTATAGTATTTAAATATATTAAGAACGTAAGAAACAATGTTCATTAATTAACCCCACGAATAGAAATCATATGAATAAATAAGAAAAACAGACACGAAATAATGACATTCAGACATAAAGCAAATAACGTTAGACTTCATTAACTAAATTGGTGTGGATATATTTGACAGATGCTCATTGTTCAAACAAATTAGATACTATAAACAAAAGGTAGACTAAGATTAATTTAATTTAAAAAGTATCGATAATAATATAGAAATAACTTGGAACTAAATAGAAACCGAAAATAAAGAGGACTTTGAATCGGAAGATGATGAAAAGTTCTACATATTAGTTACTTATTTTCATTTGAGTTTTTGAATACAAAAAATAGTGAACTATATCAAGTAGAATTTGGAATTGGTATCTATATTTTTTCTCTATGAGTAGAAAATAGGTACTCAGTTAAATTTTTGTTCCCATTGACTTACAATATTTATTCCTGCTTTGATGTTCTCCACAGTATATTTTATAAGATTTCATAAACCAATTAATTTTCGAATACAATCTTGTGGACAAAAAAACATCGTGTTATTTTGTAAATTATACTCATTTTCTCAATCCAACGTGAAGTTAATAACCAATCCATCATTTTATTCAATCCATTCATTCGTAAAATACATAATTATAGATATAACCAAAATATTCAACAAATCATTGTTATTTTATTGTACGTAAGCAAACGTGTTTTATATCGATTACCGAAATAAATTCGATTATAAACACATCGACTATTCTCCCTCGTGTTCTAGTGCTTACCACACATTCAAATTAGTTGGTATCTAATAAACCCACAAATCAAGAGAAGCCATTATAAATATAGGAGGCCATGCCGAAAAGGGCAGCGGCCTGACAGCTCCAAGAATAACCATAGTTTTACATATCTTGAGTGTAGACGAAGCTAAAGCGGACCATACACGTTAAAAATACTCAAGCTGATTACTCATAATCAACAGAATATTGCTATATTATATGTAATTTGAATTTTGATAAATTGCTTTATCAATATTGTGCAACTTATAATATAGGCAAAATTTGGTGTAAATACTTCGGACAACATGACTGTGGATCAATTTAGGATAAGTCAAAAAAGTATATTTTGACTTAATTTGAGAATTCGACATTTTGTTATTCAAGTATTTAAAGTTAAAAAAAAATGATTCAAAGTCGATGAAAAACGAAAGTAAAGAGAAAAAACATATTTGGAATAATACTTGTTCCCATCCTAAATATGAATGATCATTCTATAATATATTCTTTTTTAAGATACATCTGGAAACTTTTTGTGAGGGTTAGTTTCATACTGTTCTCATATCTCAATTTTCCATTGATCAATTAATTGGATACATCTTAATTTGTGATTATTTATGTGAAGTTGAGGTTTAACAATATAGTTCCCCAAATCTATCGATGAATTGTTAAGAATTCTTTTACAATATCCGGAATTTGGTATCTTGAGTAATTCGATATAAAATTTTATTCTTTTGTTTCGGAAGAGAGCAAGTTTGAATTTGATTTACCTCAAATGTAGATTTATAGAGAATTGTATTTATTTAAGAACAAAGCATTAAAATAAATGTTATTTGAACAATACTTGGCATAAAATATTCTGATTAGTTTGAATTTATTTTCATTGTTGATGAGCGAGAAATTAAGTGTTTGATTTTTCTTCAGTCTCGAACGTTAGGTGATAAGTTTTAAATAATATAATAAATTTAGATGAAAACATATAAATCTAAATAATAGTTTCAATTGAAGAAATTGTTGTTATATTCACCTTGTTAATTTATTTATAAAGACTAAATATAAAACTATGAATAGTTGCCTGATTATAAAAAATAAATGCTATTGTGTACTCACATGACTATGATATATATAATAATCCCATTCTCTAAATCACAGACACTATTTAAACATTTTAAAAGCACTGTACATGGTTGGCTTTAACAAGTTAACACAGTAAAATTTCACAACAGGTTCCTGCTATGCATACACAACGTTCATAGAATTCCAAACTAACCCAAAAACTATCCGATAAATAGACACTGATTTATGTCTAATTAATTTTTGAAAGTTTCCTAAGAACTCATAAATAACCCGCACGCTGAGACGTCGGCCAACTAATACTCATACGTTCATGGTTAGCTTTATCGGAAAGCAGCTGTTGAACTGTCAGCCAGCTAGATTAGGGTCAGGCTTATGGTGTGTTTAGGGGGAGAGAGGGGCAAGACGACCATTCGCTGTCAGATTCAGCGGGCCATGGATTCGTCTCGCACTTAGGCACTAGGCGCGAGGCTCAACCCTAATCCATTATGGCAGATGCGGCTTAAACTCCTGAAATTTAGAAGTGTAGGAATAGGCAGACTTTTAAGTTAAACGCTAAAGATTTACGCCACTGTCTGCTCGATGTGATTTAGCGGATTTGAGTGTTTTCAGAGATAAGTCATCGTAAGTATTTGAGTGTGGCGTGTGTTTTCAGCTGATGACAATTCCTGCATTTGTTGACTTACAAAAATAGTCTCTTAGTCTCTATAAATGAAAACAAAAGAGATTTGTCAGAAGTATATAACGTATCTAATAAAACAATACCTTTTGAAAAGATACTGATTTAGGCAATACTTACAGAAAGAATTTTTGGCCAAATTTCAACATCGTTAAAGAATTGATTATAGGTACTAACTACCTTATAAACATTACGGCTTTTCAAGAAAAAAATGAAAAATTAAGTCCTCATTAATTTTCAAAACATTGTTTTTACTCGAAAATATTTGTCTACAGCTGGATTTCTTGGAATCAAACTATTAATTAGATTGACAGTTTTTACATCTTTACTTTATTGTAAAAATATATATGAAAACATTAAACGAATTGAGATGGATTCTTGAACAAGATATTACTGTTTTATCACGAGTTGTGAGCAGAGTTTAGAACTCAACATATTCACTAAAAGTTAAACAGTAAAATTTCTTCTCTAAAATAATATCTGCATGAAAAGGAAATTTGTATCAATTGGTTGAGAGTATAAAATAGAAAATACCTCTGGAAGTCTACGAAAGATATCAATAAACGACACAAAACTGTGAGTATTCCTAAAAACATTTTCAGTATGAAGAGTCATCTATACTCCGAATACGACTTTTCTTCTTTCATTAGGTGTCAGATATATGATTTCCTGGTTCAGTCCACACTACTCTGGTTGTAAATGTTTTAATCTATTATTTCCATCTGCAGTGGAAATATGGTCTATCTATTTTAATTAGGGCCTTTCTATTCCTATGTTTTTTTTGTTTCTCAATTTCTTGGAAATGTTACACTGTACATTCTTTTCATTTTGCCTTGCCACGCGTAAAGCCAAAGATTTGCTGTTATGATATTGATCACTCTGGTTTTTCTATTCATTACGGTGTTTTGTCTCTACCATTTTCCATGGCTCTTACTGATACTATTAGTTGTGTCCAACTATTGTTGTTCTGGTTTCAAGATAATCATATGGTTGAACGTTTTGATTTAACAGGGATATTTTTTTCCTCAAAGTTTTCCAAATGTACCTCATGGCGTATTATTGTATCGTTTTAATTATATGTTTTCGTTTTTTTCATTAGGGTTCATCTACCTATATAATATTTCTTTGTCTTTGGTTATTTTTTGCTTATTTAATTAGTTCTTTAAGTATTAATCTTTAATGAAATGAAAACTGAATAATTTCAAATAGATTTGTTGCTACAAACGGGTTCATATGTAAATAAAAATATTATTGTTTGTTACTTGAATAATCTTTTGAAGGAAATAAATACTAAGTATATACCTAAATAAGAATTCAACGATATCGCGCAAGTGCTTATCGGACGGTCGATCCGTCGGACGACTTTTGTCTGTAGCATTCAGGTTTAATCATCATTTGTGTCTTTTAAATTGTTCAAAAACAAGTTAAATGCTTATAATCTTAATTGTCTGATTGGTCGTTATTTTTTTGTGTATTATTTTTCTTTCTCTTCAAAAAATTGGGCACTAAATGTAAATAAAGATGTACGTATCTAACTGGAAACTTATATATAAATGAAAAACTTTCAACTCGCGAGCATTAATATCAACAAAGAAAATGTTGCGCAACTTTCCATCTAAATATATCCTAGTATATAATCAAAATGTTATCAACCCTTTTCATATTTTGGAATAAATAAAAATGAATCCGCTATCATAATCAATTCGTATATTTATACCGAAATAAGCAGGGTACAAAAAATTCAAGGGTATGAAAGTATTATATTCTATTGAGACATATTACAATGCGATATATTCTATTTATATCTCCATTGTAATTTTCAAGTTTTTGTGATGCAATTGTGAGAATGATCAGTATAATGGTTAAGAGTGATACTATTTTGGTAATCTGATGCCTTTGATGATTTTCCAGTCTTCCAAATATAATCATGTATTGGGATATTTAGTATTTTAAAGTCTGTAAAAGTACCAAGTAATGTAATTCGTCTATCTATTCAAAAATTACTCTATTAAACAATGGAGATACCAGAAGACTACTTTAGGTACAGTTGGCTTTCTTACTTTCGAAGAGAAAAAGCGATTTTTCATTAAAAATGTAGTACTTTTGGTGATAAGTGATTGATAGTCAGATTTAGTTTGATCGATTTGGTTTCAAAAATTTTGATCTTAAAAAATTATTCTCGCTCTTATCAGCAAACCATTGATAAGAAGGATCACTTTCGTTGCTAAAGCGCGAAAGAGAATGTGGTTGATATCAGGGAAAGCCTCACAAACAGTTCCAAGCCTTCTTTTGACGCTAACTAAAATAGTTTTTTGTATATGATGTAATTGATACAGTTTTGTTGATAATAAACTACACGAACCTGACTATCAATTCGCCTATCTACTATATTTTATGCTTGTGTAATCAATTCTTATATAGTTGCAAATTTAATTTTAACTTTTGAAAAATGCATCCAAATAATTTACAATCCTATATGAATATTTAATGACAAATATTATGGTGAATACCCCGCAAATCATGAAACGAATACGATTCAAAATTCACCAAAACTTCGTTATAGGTACTAAAATTGAAATCAGTTTTAAGCTCGTGTTACTGATATTATTAATACAAAATATCATTTCTGGAAACAATGAACCCCCTGTATAATGAAACCTGTTAGGTAAATTGTAGCATGTTGCTCGGTTTCAATGCCACACAATACCACAATCATGATGTGCTCTATGTAACAGTACATAAAAGCATGAGCAAACTTGATCGTGGGTTGTGTTTATAATCTATTGACAGAGGAGCAATTAAGAGCAATCAATTACCCTACAATTACCGACAGTCTACCGCTTCGGATAATTCCCCCATACGGAGTTGCACCGAATAAATTTATATTAGTAATTTTTAAAAATTTTGCTACACAATTATATGTAATAGTTCATAAATTCATCTTGTCCTTAAAATTCATTAATTGACCACTTTGTATGAAATGAGTTAATTACGAATGTTTACATACTTATTTCAAGTACTTACCACAGAATATAAATCAAACTGCAAGAGTTGGTTTTGTAGCGAGATTGTAGTGTAATAGTTTGAATAAATTGAAAAAAGTCTCATCTGTCGATTTATTAGAGCACATTTTTTCGAATAAAAGCATAAGAAAACTTTTTTGAATAACACTGGCATAAAATTATGATATACAGGGTGTGGACTCAAAGCAAAAACTCCAGGAGTGAGTAGATGACATAAAAATAATGTTGTGACTTAAAAAAAATACTCATACGACTCCTCGTTTCAAAGCTGTAGGCTTTTGAAGCTGCGAAATCAGAATTTCTAAATAATACATTCGAATTTTTAATGGACGTCTCATTGTGGGCTAATAAATTGAATGTTTCTACATTTCAATTTTTTTCCTTATGTAAGTAACACGATGTTCGATAGTATTCAATTAGAAATGTATGATTGTGTGTTAATACCTCCTATGAGTAATTTTACTAAATAATTACAATTTCTGATAATTTTCTTCAGAATGACTCATAATGGCGAACAGTTTCCTTGGAATGTACAGCGATCCAAATATCATATCTCCTAAACCACAATCGAGTTAAATAATCGATTGAAAAATTCATTGCTGCTATCTTTAGATTGTACAGGTTGTCCCTGTAAAAGTTGAGGATTGTTGACCCTGACCTTCAGATAGTAGTGTAGAATTATTTATTTCTTCAAGCACACTAGATAGAAATATTAAATTAAAAATCCATAATGTTTGAATATACAATTTAGAAAATAAACTTGAACTTGAACTGATTTCGCACCTGTAAAGGCCTATAACTCAGAAACGAGGAGTCATATGAGAAATTTTTTTATGTCACAGCATTATTTTCACGTCTACTCACTCCCGATTGTTTGCATTAAGTTCCAGAGTAGAGATATAAATATAAGATTGACTTCGTCTATCCTGCGTAGTAAAGCGACGAGTTAGCTTTCTCAAAATTCACTTGAAGGATGTTTTAAATTCGGCAATTTGTACGTTTTTTTCTTCTAATTATTTTATGCAAACCGATTTTAAATGGAGATTTTAGATTTTGTTGATCTGTTTTCTCTTCTACTGTGAGTTTTGTATACAATACTATAAAGAAATTGACCGCAAAATATATAATAGGAAAAAGATCATTTCAGGTGTTAACTCAAATTTATTTAAATAAAAGCCACTTCAAAATTAAATTATCAATGCAGCTAATGTTAGTAGAAATTATACGCATGACGTCTCAATAGCTAAAACTCCGTTTTCGAGTTCTAAATACTTTTTAACTAGTAACATTAATTGCAACGATATTCTATTTATGATTATTTTAATATCCTCAGTCTATACTCATATCATTTTTAGATTATGTAAAACGGTTTTTTTAAAAATTGGATTTAGAGAGTTTTAAGAGAAAGTAAGGGAGTTCGTTGTGATTATACTGTGGTTAATTTGATAGATTATTCACATTACACATTAAACATTTAAATTCTGATAAGTTTTACATAGCGTCCATGTACGTATTTAGTGGTTTATTTATTTTTAACACACTATTACATATAAATAAAAATTTTGAAAATGCTCCAAAATGAATAATGTTTAATTTTAGGTTAAAAATTTTTACATTCGTTTATTGTGCCATTTAATGCCATCCAAACCAAGGAATTTCCCCATCCTCAACATCTCAAATATTTGGTACAAGATTATTTTTTTTATCACAATTCCCTAATTTTGTTCTTTGTTTTCTCATATACCCTCGCGTTAGCTTCTGCAGGCGATAAAAGTTGTTATCTATTCTCCCCGAAAACCTTTCCTAATGAGATCTTTGTCCATTGGACCACAGCTATTAAACAGAGACGACAACTAAAATAACATGGAATAATAACAGATATGGTGAAGTGAGATTATCAGATCTATTTTGCATTTTCTATCGATAAATAAGTTGAAAATTGGATCCAAATATATGCTGTGCTGAATAGCATTGATACGATGATTTGAAAAAAAGAAGCACAAATATAATTATTAAATTACAAGATCAAAAATCGCATCCTCACAAGGGGCAGCCTCTCTCAATATTTTTGTCTACAAATAGATTTTCTTAGGCAATCTGTTTTGAGATATATTCGAGGGTTATTAAAATTCCAAGATTATTTCCAAGATGCTATGGGTCTTCATAAAAACTTTGTTATTCGCAAAGAGACTTTTTATTGATGTTTAAGAGCAGTAGTATTACTTATCAGTGCGAGTACAGATTAAGCAGATCTTCTCAAGTAGTATTTTCTTAGTAGCACAGGAGAGTGTTAATTTTTCGCCGAGACTGCAGGTTGATACCAAAAATTCTTTTGCGATGTGCCATGAAAACACGAATTTTATACACGAAATACAAACAACATTTTTTTTACAACTGTGAATATCAATTTACTTCGTCTGAAATATATTAGAAATAAATACTTCCAGTACATACTGACGTGGTTATTTATCCCGATAAGTTTACGCTTTTGAGCGACTGTTGTTTTGAAAAATAAAATAAGTCCAAAATTACTATTTGATACGTACTTCTCTTTTCCGTACATGTTGTCCTTAATGTTTCAAAACAGCATTCGTGTGCCGTTTTTATAGAAACTGTTTGTTGGCACGCTACGTGTTTGACTGTGTTTGCTCGTTGTTGCTTCAATTTCAAGTTATTTTCAAGATGGATGTTGACTGACATAGTGGTAGTGATATCTAAGAAATAATTTGACTATTTTTGTGAATGTGGCGACAAGAAACATGTAAACATAGTTTCTGAAAATATGCTTGTATGCTATTTAGAGGATAGATCAACCATGGAACCTCCTACGTTATGGAGTGTCTACTCAATGCTGCAAAATACCTTGAATGTTGAGAAAATTGTTGTTATAAGAAAGTTTTTCAAATTATTCTTGCTTATCGAGAACAAAAGCGTCAGATATAGGAGAAAGAAATCTAAATCAGGGATGATACCAATAAATTTATTCAGAATGCTTTATACGGTACGGATTACAACCAATTCTCATCGTGATTACAAAATAGCTTGAAAAAGACATGTATGAGAGCTGTACAGGCCACTGTTTCAGGAGAAGCACTGTAACTTTGCTAGCCAATGCAGGGGAGGCAACATTACATCCATAAAAGGTCACGACGCGACGGCTGGAAATCTACTTCCGTAGTAGAAGCACATACAGATGATAGTTTAAATAACAAAATTGCGATTTCTAACAAAATATTAAATTGCCCATCTTCTCCCAAACAAATCAAAATATCTCAAAAAATAATGGAATCAGCTCGTCAAGGAATGTCTTAGGGCTCTAATTAGCTGACGTGGAATATCTTCCAGAATTGTAATTGTTTCATCTTGAAAATAATAATTGACTCTATTAAATATAATTCATTCAAAAAGTGATATGTCATGTCTTTATGGTGAAAAAAGATTGTTTTTCCACGGTTAAAAACTCAACATTGACGAATCAATAGAGATGCGGAAAAGTTTTTTTTGGCAGTATAGTATATAAAGTATATTTTTTGTGAACTATTATTATTAAATCAGTCATAGAAATACCAAATGTCTTTGTAATGATAAAGTGTAGATAGTGACATGAAATTAATCATCCTATATTTCAATCTATCCCTAAATATGTACTCCTCAATCGTCGTTTGAAAAAATGAGGTTCTTAATCCACCTCTCCAAACATTTACACTATACAAGAAGTGTACGACATTCTCGACTACAACCTGTATATTATATATATAATAATTAAATATATTAATGAAACTTATTTCTCCCATTCTCGGAAAGTGTAGTTTTAGTCTTACAGAGTGTTTATTATCCAAATACTTTGCCTCATACTGTGAATGGATGTTTATTTATTTATTAAATGTGACAGTATGGTTTTTTCTGTTTTATGTTTTTCATTCCACATTCCCACAGAGCATTGATTTAAGCCCTTTAATTAAAAATTTTATATAGGAGATATTTGAACATTTAAAATATTTTTTTTTAATTGATCAATGCTTTGATATTCTGAAATTTACTAGAATTTTTCTGTAATCAATAGATCAAAATACACCAAATTTATTCACTTTCTTCTTCCATTCTTCCGTATGAGTGTGGGATGTAATTGAACAAATGAAAATGTTTTCAATTCGTAATTTTAGCTTTCGTCAACTGATAATATTTTGTATTAATTATAATCACGTCACTTCCAACCATATAACTACCAAAATAGAATAATCGTCTAAACGGATGATTTCAATTCTGTTGAAACATAATACACGTGTATATTGTTGGTTTACAAAGTGGATATACCTTAAATAATGATCCAATAATAATCCCCGAACAATCTTCAACAACTGTTTTGGGTCAAGACAAATGATATAAACATTTTTAAAACTAATAAGGTACCGAATCTTGGAACAATGTTTAAGAGAAATATACGTAAGGATATAATATTTTGAATTGTGAATCGGAACGTATACCTACTAAACTAGAATTATCATCAACTATGTTATTATTTGTTTTTGAGTTTGGTATTCCTTTGTTGTGAAATATTTTACCTGAAATCTCAAAAGTTACCTCTGGGCTAGATATTATTACCTGACCCAAGGGAGAAGGTAGCGACCGCCCTACTTCTCTAGCAACGCCCTTGATTGGAATGGTAGCACGAACGAAAGTAACAATAAATAAGAATTGGTGTGTAGATGAATTAAAATGCTGAGAAACACACGAAAATTCGAGATAGAATTGTAAAAGCTCACAGTGGACCTCGAGGAGAGTTGGAAACATCAGTTGTTAAGATGTCTGGAATATTATTTGCTAGAATATAATAATACTACTACATTTGAATTGATAGAATAAATCGAAAAATGGTAGAAGTGATGAAATCGAGATGACCACAAATGAAAAAATGATCACAAAACAAAAAACAGTATCGAAAACGATAGAAAATGTTTTCCTTGAGAAAGAGACATAGTGAAAATAAATATGGCATCTCTTTTCTACAAGCTACAATATTCACTCCACAAAAAATTGTTGTGCCCATATGTATAGCTCTAGCTCAAGAATCGAAGTATAATTATTATATGTTATTGGTGATGTAGATTGGAAGCATTTCTTTTGGAGGGAACTGGATTTGGTAAAACAAAATAAAAATTACAAATAAATAAATTAGTTAAAATGACTTTAGAGGACACAACTAATATAGTAAAAATTAAAAAAAAGACGTGAGCAGCAGAGCTCCATCACGAAAGTCGAATTTTTCGTCGAATGAAGAATTTCACTAATACACAAGCAAATCTTTCCATAAAATGAATTTCTTGGAAATGATATCAATTCTCAATCTTATTTCTTTATATGCTATTCCTCAATAACTTTTCACTTCACAAGTTAACTCTCTCTCTCTCGAATGAAAGTTTATAATTTCAATAGACCCGGTGGTCTCGAACCCTTTTGTTCAATTCCAATTGACAACAAAGAAAAAATTGTCATAATGACAAGAAATTTTGATAATGAGAAGTAAAAAAAATCACCCTAGCAACGATCATACTCGTATTATTCATTAAATAGGAGGCGGTCCAGTTCAACAATTACAACGATAAAATGATTTCGGGCGTTTTGTGCTAGAAGAACTGAAGAAGAAAACTTTGAACTTGAGAAAGACAATTCTTCAACATCACCCCTACTTGCATGCGAAGTTCGAACTCTCTAGTTAAACTTTTTTTGGCCAAAAAATAAAAAATATAACAAAAATGATCATAAAATGGAGAGAGGTGGAGATGGAAAGTTTCGACCTTAGACAGGAAATCATCTCGCAACTAATTGAACCTACATGTGAAATTTCATTTTTCAGTCGCTTTTCGTTTGACCTGCAGAGGTGAGCAAACTACAGACATTCGAAAAACCATCATAATCGTGTTCAGGAGGTCTCAAAACATGGGAAAAATGATGTGCCCCCCATTTTTCTTCTAGTCATGCCTACCGTAATAGTCTAATTTTTCCTTGAAAAATTCGAATAATAACAAGAAAAGTGAACCTTTCAAAAAACAACAAGGATTAAGACAAGGCGACCCCCTATCAACGGTACTATTTAATCTAGCTTTGGGAGGCATAATAAGAAGAACCAATATCAACAGAAAATGTATGATATTTAACAAAAATCATCAATTCTTAGCTTATGCCGATGTTGTGGTGTTAATAGCAAGAAACAGAAGAAAGATTGAAGAAACTACAAAACAACTAATAATAGCAGTAGAAGAGATAGACCTACATTTCAATAATGACAAAACAAAGTTTATGTTATATTAACATCGAAAGAGATATCCAGATCTACGTTCGAATTTATAAAACAATTTTGAGATCCACCCTGACCTACCCTTGTGAAACTTGAGTAATAACGAATAAAACTAAACAGAAATTGGAAATATGGGAGAGACAAATTTTTTGAGGAGAGTAGACAGAGTTAGATTAGGTTATTTAGACCAAGAAAACGGTTGAGGGAAGTAGTGGAAGAATACCTTATAGAGAAAAACATCCAGAAATGGAGAAAAAAACGCAAGGAACCGAAAGGAGTGGAAGGAATTGATAATCCTATGGACCTAAATTAGGGGGAAATAGCTTTAATAGAATACCAAGAATTGAGTTTCATCTTATCCAGCAAAACATGCCAAGACATTCGTGCGAATAGAGATACAAATTAATATGCTTGAAATTGTGACAATAAGAGTTGATATATTTGTTGGAAAATACTTCAAAACAATAACATGACGTGGAGAGTAGAAATTATATTCATTATTTGATGACCAAATGCAGGAAGCAGGAAATTACTGTTTTTGCCAGTGATCAGGTGAATACTTACCTATGAAATTTTTGTTGCTGGTGCCTTTGGAACTCAGGAATCGCGAAGAAAAAGTTTACATGAATGGATTGACTGAGTGATTTATGTTATTTCGTAGATTTAGCTAAGTCTTGGCTCAGTCAAGACAAGCTCTTTACTAACGGAGGAGGCCTACTACACTGAGAATCTTACATCAGACTAACGTCAACAAAACATTGACCGATGGTAATTGTAGCGAAATGTCAAAATGAAAGGGAGGTGATCGCTTTATTATCTGACACAGATATTTTTAGGGCATGGTTACTTTGGAACGGTTCTGACGACGCGAAAGCATATGTTATTCATATGTTCTCGATTTAACGCAATCTGTAACTACTAGACCCTTGTCGAAGCGATGCTGTTATTAAAAAATTCTTGGAATGTGTTCAGTACATTCGTTATGTAAGATTATTTCCTGAAAAGAAAGAGTGTCAAAAATTACCTCAGATACTTGGAGGAAGCGCAGCTGCTAGATCTTCTCGTTTAATGATTCCTGACGACAAAACAAAGGCCGTAGTAAAAGGTTTTTTGTGGTTATTGATATCCGAGTTTAGTGTAGCATATCAAGAAACATATCTTGATGATTCGTATTTTCTAAATTTCCCAAGGTGACAAACCATCAAAAAAAGGAAAAACAAGAATTTAAAAAATAATCTCGTACACCATCTATTTTCTATCTATCTATCTATGTTAGTGACTATTTTTTGTTGACTTGGCCGAAAGGTAACTTCAACGATGGCATACCTATTTTGAAGTCACAAATCTCATTTAATGTGAGAGATAACATTTAGACACATAGAACATAGTATATCGAACCCAAAGTATCCTATTAAAAAACCTGTGTTTTATTTTCACGGTAATTTGGATACTTTGGTTTCAAAGTCAATAATCAAACAATTTCCTATTATTTATAAATAACATAAGATTATTTTCAAATTAAAGTGTTGCCTAGCACGAAATCTCCTTATATCGATATTAAATTACTCTCTTCTTTTTATATACCGACCATTCTACAAAAGAGTACCATTTAAAGTCTGTCTTCTGCTACAACATAAATCAATATAGCCTGTTATCTTTTAATTATTGGTTAGTCTGGCCTCACGAAATTATTTGAGCTTAGTTGAAATTTATAATTGTTTGAGTGAAATGCCAGTAGCTCTTCAACAAGAAATTTTTACATACAAAATAATAGACATCATGTATATAAAACTGAAAATAGAAGAGATTTTAGACTTAGGCTATAAGGGAAGTGAATATGGTTCAAACAATTTCCTACGTGTTTATATTAGAGAAGTCAGTATGGCTGAAAACGATTAGAAACTATTATATTCTTCACAATATTTCTAAAAAGGAATTATTCAATTGAGAAGAAGACATTATACTTTCAAACTTCAAAATTCTAAATCAAACAAAACAATAAGTTATGCCAGTCACCAAATGTTTGCAGAAATTACACCAGATATTATTTTTCTCCGATAATTAAAGTTGAAAACAACAATGAAGAAAAAAAAACTTATATAGTTTCTTCGTACAAAGGATAACGATAATATATCTGTTAGCTGGAATTTCAGGAAATGTTGGTGATGTAATATCAAACCCACGTTTCATAATTAAACTATACGACTTATAAGTTGGAATTTCTCGAACCGTTGACGATATTCATACTGAATATACTGTTTACACCACCACTACACCAACACTAACAATTACACTGTCTGACGCGCGTTTCGATAACCAAGTTATCGTCTTCAGAGACTGAAGGTAAACTAGTTTGGTGTAGTGGTGGTGTAAACAGTATAATTCAGTATCCGACTTATGTGTGGATATAATCAAGTTATCCTTTTCGGAAATTGAAGATAAGCTCATCACTTCCTGTGTTTTTACCTTCAGTCGCTGAAGATGATAACTGAGTCAAAGAAATGCACGCTATACAGTATAATTTCAAGTGTTGATGTGGTGACGATAGTATAAGGTGAAATATAAGATATCTAGAAACTAAATCCTAAGTGAATCAGCGCTGATGATCCAAGTAGCAAGATAATTGTTTTGTAGATCAATGTTTTATAAATTCTACTAGCTTCTATTTCGAATAAAGGAATAAGTATTTCATCTTTTTGTATATAAATAAATTTGTATGTAAATAAATCTACATAAGAAAACTTTGTTATAGCAATGATATTTATGCTGGATAAAAGTTTTATAATGTGACGAATAGGGTGATATTATAAGAAAGATAAAGAATCAATCAATATTCAAGAGTTAAGAGAGATTCGTAATACAATGCTAAAGTCTTTAAATTAAGAAATTCGGTACTCAAAACTATGTATTTGAGGCTGCTAGATTAATTAACTCCGCAATAATAACAGAAAATTATTATTTTATGATGTTAATTACCTGTTTCGCCTCCATTTTTCTATTATATTGATATTGGTAACTTGTCGCTTACCTGGAACAGAACAAAAAATATTGAAAAACTGCGTTTATATTTATATAGGAAAAAATCAAATAAGGAGACGACTTATGTAAAATACTCATTCTGCACTGTTAGAATACAAAATTCTTTAAAAAAAAAATTTTAGAGCAATAAGATTCATTACACATTTTTATGCTCGAACTTTAATATGAATAATGATAGGACATCAAGATGCTGACAAATACTATAATAATATTTTCAAAAATTTTATTCGATTTCCTTGCTATATTCTCACTTAAACTCAATATACATAAAAAACATTTATTAAACACATTTTCAATTTCCTCTTCATAGGCCGTCAATGTTGTTAAATCGTCGAAGACGTCCTTGATGGGAAAAAATCGATAGACCTTGGAGAAGTGTGAACAGGAGATTTCTCAGAGCGCCTCGTTTCATCAAAATTTTATATAAATCACTGGGCAAATTATGTGACATACCAGAAATCACTTTCTACTAAACTTATCTTCAAGTAACCGCTTTTCGAGAAGAATGCTGCCACGCTTTATTTTTCAACACTGCGTGGTTATCGAATTTTTGAATAACATTATTCCCTTTCAAAACACTAAGCCAAACAAAAATAATTGTTCAGCAGGAACATTGTCATGATGTCAATCAATCCCACTCAAGCTGGTTTTTTGACAATTTTTTTTTATTTAATCGAAAACTCATTATGTGATATACCAGTAAGCACTGTTTTTTGATTTTTTAGTTAATCGTCTCTATATAAATTCTTTTTAAGAAGAGGGCAACGTTAATGTTAGCACATTTTTTGCTGCAACCGCAATTCCCCCTAGCTGTTTTTTGGGCGTCAGTTAAAAAATAAGGCATCCATTTCAACTTCGTTTGGTGAAACGTATGTGATCTTTAACAGTTGTTTAGACTACTGCCGTCCCAATCTAAAACATCTTGATTTTTCAATAGATAAATTAAAGATTTTGAGCACCAGTTTACTCACAGATTCGATAATTCCTGAGGTAACCACAGTGGACGATTATTTCGTCTTATGCTCTTAAATTCTGCATACACTGTAGCCAGAGAACGAAAGCACTGACTAAAACTAAAAGACTAATATCCGATGTCAATCATCTTCTTCCTGAGAGTTCATTATGAACTGATGAAAATCATATAACACATCACACATTCTTTTTTAGGAGCAACATGAAAATGGAATAATGATATTATTGTCAGTGTAGAACTTCAGTAAAATATTAGTTTTCTCAGATCGGATTCGTGCAACAAAGTGGTAGTGTCTATAAACAATGAAGGTTCCCAGTTCAAGTATTATCTTAGATATTTCATTCCGAGCATGTAATTGTCTATTTTTATATGACGGTAGGTACATTTATTGAGGTCAATGACTTCTATGTTGATATTGAAATATTAATTTCTTGTAGTAAATTATTTCTTATTCGCTTATAGATCACGATACTTCAACACATGTGTATTATGTCTCTCACAGTTTTCAAATTGGGATAACTGTTATTGAATAAACGCAGTAGTTGTCGACTTATGAAGAAGATTTCTTGTGTCATTAAAGTTTTACAATGAAATTGTAAAAATGAGAGAAATTATTATTCTTTTTAATAATGAACAAATATTGTTACTAAACCGAGATAATTAGAGCATTCATTCAATCAAAGTAATAATTATGTAATCAATATCAAGTACAACATGTAAAGTTTGACGTGCTTAATTCTACTTTTGGAATTTCGTTTCAATTATATTAATCATATGCAGTTATACAGGGCCGATTCAGAAGCACGCGGGCGGCCTAATTAATGGGTATCCGTAGGCTGAATCTAATTTTATGAATCCAGCAAAGTTTTTTATGTATTTCTAAGCATGAAATTATTTGTGCTGAATAGATAAACTTGAAAAATCTGTTTGTGTACCATTTTTCTGATAACATACTTTAAAAAATATCAAGTGTACCTTGTGGTGCTGGTTCATGGTTGACTACTCTACACACATTCTTTATTTGATAAGAAAGTAGCATAGGCGGCAATAGTTGGAAACTTTTTGGACTCGTTCATAGTGTCCTAGAAGGCGGTATATAACTCTTTAAGAAAACAACTTCATTCAAAGATCTTCTTACGCAGTAATCAAAAGCAGCCAGCTTAAATATTGGATATTATAGCCAAAAATTATCTCACTTACTCTTTCCCAAATTTTACCTATTTACTTCAGACGAAAGACGTTTCAGTAAATGAAATATTATTTAAAACCACTCAAGAAATTATATGTCACGAGAACGACTCGCAGATTTGTTTGGAAAAATTTATTTAACCGAAATTATCCACATAAACTGCAGTGTTCCGTTTCTAATTAAAGCATATCTATTTGTTTTAAAAGATTGTATTGTTTTATTAACTTCATTAACACTAATATATACTGGCTGTCTAAAAAATAAACTTTTTGTTTTCATGTTTTATTTAGATTGTCATTAATTTTATTTTATTATAAGTTTCTAATGACAATCAGAATATGTCAATATGTCATGTAATGTACTAATTTTGTTTTAACATGATAACGTCATCGTTAAGTAACAAAAAAAAGAGGGCAGCACATTAGATATGTGTACGTGAGTGGCCGACACTCTAAGATCGGTTCTATTGTTATATAAAAGTCACCCTTATCGCTGGAGACCATAAGAATAGCGTCTAGTATCTCATAGCAAAAATACCCGATCAAGTCGATGATTGGCGATTTCTTCTATGTTGGTGGAATTGTAAACATTTTAATTGTTTTTGTCAAAATTCGTAAGATGGAAGTTATAAAATTGGATTCAATACTGTGACGTATCAATCAATTTATCAATTCTGTGGTATACTTTGTTCAAATTTAGTTGAAGAAGGCCTCATGAAGTTTGGATATGGTTTCTTAGAATCAACGTGAATTTGAATGATTGTAAAAGGTTTTGTTTTCTGATTCTGCTCCAGATAAATTAAAGTGTGTCTATTAAGGAGAAAGATATGCAAGCTAGAATAACTCACCTAAAGTGCCTTTTGCTGATAGTTCTAAAATATTGTTGGGGAGGAATTTGTTATTATACTTGTTGATAACTATACGTATGAGATGCACGGTATTCAATATTATTGACATTCAAGAATACTCTTAGCTCCATTTCTTGGACCTTATTTTTCATTTTTGCTGGTCAATGCTCATCCACATGTGGTTATACAGCTTATCTAACTGCTGTTATGAGATTGGTCACCTAACGGTCCTATGGGAAATCTGTGGGACGTGCTTAAAAAGGATTCGATTTCGACGACTCCCTGCTGTCAATCATAGCCAACTGATGGCGGTGTCTTTGGGAAGTGGGAGAATTTCCTGCAAGGTTTTGTTAAGCACGGAATGATTGTAAACATGGTATGATGAACAAATACAATGAAAAGTGATAGAAGAAAACCGAAACGGTATTGATGTTAACTCAGATGAATCCATTCTGTGTTATTGATTTTTATTTTTTCCAATTTTAAGTTTTAGTTTCTTAATTATGCCTATCTAGCAAAAACATAGCACAATACGAGCACAATACGATGTTTATACCATATTTGGTTTATATCTATCTGTTTTATAATAATTTCCATTTCATGTTTAATATTTAGGTTGATTAATGCAGTAGTTCGTTAATTTTGTACAAGAATTTATAAATTAACTGATCATGAACGTAAACTTCACATTAGTTCAATTGAATACTTTCGTTTTGGTAATATTCTCCACTCAATTTTTATTTATTCAAGTACAGTGATTGATTGAACATATGAAATTGAGATTAGGAAATTGAAACATAACAGATGTTCAAATAAGTAAGAAAATTATTGTGTCAAACAGCCATGACGCATTTCGTTAGAGGAAACACCCTCATATATAATAAATGAATTCTTTGTGGCCGGCAATTATGAATGCCCATATATTACATGGCAATTAAGCAGAGGGACAACGTTGGTGATTCGTTGGCATTGCTTAGTACGCGACCGTTTGTTTCTGGACCCACGAAAGGGGTCACCAAAAATAAATCATTAGTTTAAAATTTTATCTCTTACAAACAGACAAAAATCGCGCCCAATTAGCATTTATATTTTCGTTTAAAGCGGTGGAAAACTCTTTAAATAAATATTAATCATCAAATGTTGAGGTTGCAATAATTCTGCTTAATAATTTGAATGTATAAATTTGGTTGTTTCCTTAGTGTAAGAATAGCAGAACAATAATGAGGAAAAAACAACAAATATGCAGCTTGAACCCCAAATCGTTCATTTTATATCATAAAGGTAGCTTTGTACTAATATCTGACCGTCGTTATTTTTCAACACTATGGTGATTATATATTTTATTTTTGCCATGTTTCTAATGTCAAAGTAAAATACTCATATCAAAAAAACTGTTTCCATTCTTGGATAAATATGGAGAAAAACGATTTTGGAATCTGAATTGAATTATTAAAGGAACCGAATAAACTTTAGGTAAATATTATGCTGAAAGTTCAATGGAACAACTGGTTTTCTGCTCGTAAAAGTAGTCATAATAACAATGGACATATTTTAGGTTCACTGTTATTCCCAAAAACAAAAATTAGATATCATTTGATAAAAGTATACTAATTGAGCACAACCGTTGTTGCCAATTATGTCATAGCCATAATATTTTGGTATTCCAAAGATTTAAACTTTATTGATTATTAAGAAAAGGGGAAAACGATAACTGTTCAATCTAATGCTGATTCCTTTTTGATTCCGAAATTAAAAAATATGAAAGCGTTTATTGAAAGACAAAGTTTGATTGGCCTCTTAACTCGGCTGCTATTTGTTACAAAATTATTGGCCTAGCTGCGTTACGATTAAGTGCCTCATTCACCATATTCGTATGGTTCTTTCCGATAACTTACTCCAAAAAATTTCTTACTGCAAGCGATTTTAGACAAATGAAGAGATTATGACTATATATAAGCGAGTATTTTGTGAAACTTTCGAAAGATAATTATTTGGAATATATGAAATATAATATTTTGTTATAGTTAAGTAAGTTTCTAATTGAAAAGTCTCTCTTCCATTAACTCGCCATTGTAAGTCGAATTGAATATATAAAATAACATAAATGTAAACATTTAACGATAGCCCGAGCTTTTGAAATGATAAATGTTTTTTTTTCATTCAACTGCTACATTTTGATACTGTCATAATTTTTTGAGAAAAATAAATAAATTGCTAGTTATATCAATTTATCTACAGGCAGTTTCATATAGATGTTTGAGAGAGACTTGAAATACTTCGTTTTTTTATGAGGGAAACAATGCACCTTATCTCACGATTAACAGACATTTCGCATCTACCTTATCGACTAAATACTTTACTGTCCTAAATATTCCCAATGGTTCACTTAAGAAATAGACATGTATGCGCACTTCAATATTGTGGCTACTAACTGTTGAACTGGGTTCTCACTTTTCACCCAAGTTCAAGCCTGCGGACTATATCTTGATTATCGAGAAGTTCAGCAATTAGTCAGCAATCTTCTTTGACTGTTTTCTGGGTGTAGATCTTTTTTGCGAACATACCACGGGGCGTTAACTATATTCCTTAGTTAAGTTGTGAGCTTCTTCCTAGTAACCATTATAATATGATAATTTGTTATATCATAGTTTCAGCTTTTTTATTTTCTTTTTAATATTTGTTAATATTGTTTAGTCTAACTGGAAGAAGTTTATCTTGTTATAGGTAGATTTGGGTATTTTTTTCCTATTTGATTTTAAAAAGTCATCTCTTAGTCCAGACATCTATTTTGTTAATTTAATTTTAAGATTCTTGACAACCTTTCTATTTGATTCTCTAACAGCTAGTATTGCAGTTTCGTCTCGAATGTCGCCATTTTCCTCAACAGGGATATAACAAGTATATAACAGGTACAATATTTGTGCCAAAACACTGTCTTGAGGAATCTCTGCTTTAATCAATCAGAGCTCTGAATTATAGTTTTCTTGTTTAACTCTGAATGTACGGTCTTACAGGTAGGAGTCTATTTGCTGAACAGAATGAGCAGGTGAATATTTTGTGATTTTCAATAACAAACTATGTAATGTAATGTAGACAATACCAAAATATTTCGTAGCTCCCACCATATGTAGATATATTTAATGTGACCGACCAAATAATGAAGTAGCTCAAACCAGTCAATGAATTCCAATGGGAAAACTTTTTAGTTTAATTTTTGTATTTGTCGCTTGAAGAAATTAGCTTTAAAATATTGATATAACTTTCAAAAACTATGTTCTACGAATTGAATTTTTGGACATTTCGATATTACGATTACAATATTGCTGAGAGACACTTACTAAATATTTGTGGAGAAAACCTTTGAGAGCAGATGGTTTTCATAGAAGATCTGGAGTAATTCCAACCAAGGGTTTCCAGTAGTATTATAACCAGAAATTATTTTCATTTGTCTAAAGTGATGAACAACTGTTGCCACTAACAAACCGTTGAGTATTTAGCAAAACCATCACATACTGTACCAATTCCACTCAAATTTCGAGTTAAATTGACACCAATGTAGAGATTTTCGTGCGAGTAGCGTTTGCTAAAGCAGGATAATTTGCATTTGTTGACATTATGGAAGACAGTAATCTTGTTGTACTTTGGTTGTACTAAGCTGGACTTTGGTACCAAAAACAGAATGTATAATTACTTTAAGTAGTTATACCAAAAGCTGTGTGGACATTCCTTTATTTCTATATACTTTAATTTTGTATATTACCTACCTATATATTTCGATACAAATATTGCCGTTGATTTTTTATTGTAAGATTCTGCTACCTTATTTGGAGTGTATTATAAACTTTTTGTGAAGCAGGTGAATCAAATTATATATCTGAAAACAAAAACCACAGTATGGTTCTCTCTAAAATATATAATAAATAAATAAATGTTTACTCGATTATATAACATTACACTTTCTATCTCTAAGGTACTCTAGCAATAAAATCATAAAGAATGGATGAGGTTTGAACGTAGTCGATGTTATTTTCATTTGATTCATCACCGGTTTCAAAAGATGTAGTAACAACAGTTCTATGTTCTATGTTTGTTAATATTTAATCAAGTGATCGACAATATTTTATCAATTTTATTTTGTAATTGTCTACAATGATTTCAATTAATAACCTATTTTAATTCACTTCTCTTCTTATCTTTCTTTCCGTTCGTTTCCATTTTTGTTTGTTTGTTGTTAGTGTCACTGTTTCAGCTGAGTACACCATTACTGGTGTTTTATATATATTTATCTTTCTTCGTTTTTGTGAGTAGTTTAGTTTTTAACCTTTTCACTCCGACGCTCTTCTATAGTCGGGCCAGTGAAGCAAATAGGGCAAAGCAGGACCCTATTTGAGTAGGTCCAGACGAATGTTCTGTGCTTGCGGACTATCCATAAAGTCGAGCGCGGGATTTTAAACATTTGACTGGTACAACTGACTAAAATAGTCCCGTAAACCCATTCTAATGGATTTCAGAAAAGATTGATGAAGTCATACTAGCAGTGAAAAGGTTAGTAAATTTCCAATTAGCATGGAATTTGTATTCATTATTTTTTCTTCTACCTAGTACTCCTGTCTCCTCTATTATTGATCGTAACGTCTATGTACTTAAACTTTTCACTTCCATAAGTTCATACTCGACAACTTTCACCTTTCCCCCTTGACATTGCATTCAAAACCTCATTATTTTTTTTGTTTTCATTGATTATTGAGCCCATTCGTTTTCTCTGTGCAACTATCTTGTTTAACATTGTCTGTTGCGAGTTGCATTGTCTTACTCCTTTGTTAATCACAAATTCACCAGATTCTCCTTTAGGTATTAATATACTGACTCTTGTTTCGCTTATAGTCATCTTGATTATTTGCATATATACCTTGTTCTTTTATTGCTGTCGATAAATTTTTTCTCTTTATTGAGTCAAAGGCATGTTCAAAATCGATGAAGAGCCTGTCTATGTCTATTTGATGCTCATGTGCTTATCCCATTAATTTGTTTTATGGTTCCTAATTCATCTGTTGTTGACCTACACCGCATTGATTTTGTCCCACTATTTCTTGAGTGATACTAGCTAGTCGTTTTTGTATTAATGTTAATAGAATGTTACATGCAACGTTTAATAGAATGATCCCTTATAGTGACTTCAGTAGTGTTGAACACCTTTCTTGTGGATAGTGATAATTTGTCATGGTTCCATTCTTTTGGTATCCTCTCCGAAAAACAGATTTTCCTAATTGGTTGGTATATTCTTTCTTGGAGTTTAGTTCCTCCATACTTTATCCGCTCTATGCTTAATTCAACTTTAGCAGGTACTTTTCCATTTCTTACCTTCTTACCTTTGTATGTTTATTAGATTAATGTACTTTTTTGTAGAAAATCTATTTCTATTTGAACTTTCCTGTTCTATTTTTCTAACAGTATTATTAATTCACGTTTTAATTTCCTCATAAGCTTATTCCTCTTCTATCTAATCATTTCGTATTGTTTTCAGTCTTCAATTTCTTCCATCTTAGTCTTGCTCTGATTACTATCATATAGAATACAAATTTCAATGAAACAGTTTAGTTAATAATCACTTTGGTCGTCTCGTTAGCTAAATATCAAAATATAATAAGCTATAACTAGGTCAGTAATTGGAATATATTAAAATATGAGCAATAAAATACTGTCAAACCCAATCTTTTATTCATCACATTTTGGCACTGTCCATATTCCATCCTAGAAATTAACATAATCCTAAAAATACCGCAGCAGGCGCAAAACAATTCTATATTTAAAGCGAAACTTGTCCTTTGGTATTTCCTCACAGTCAAAAAAGTCTATTGTTCGCCAACAATAAAACGCACAAAAAATTCTTGTTTTTTTGTTATTCTCTTTCTCGACAGAGAAGTCTTTGGGGTCCTATATCGGACGGGGGACGAGAGTCTGACCTCGCTCTTTGAAGGTTTTCGAACAAAAACTATTTTCCTGGCCATAATTCTTAAAGAAGAACGGGATTCCATTGCTCTTTAACGTCAGTAGCGTAGATAGGTGATATATTAAAAGACTGTTATATCCACTACTTAAATATATTTATTAATAAATGGTTTTGTGGCATTATCTACCACAGAATTTATTTCTCCGCTCAAATGTGCCACTTTTAGTTATTTATTTCATTATTTACGTTATAGAAGTTACAGATGTTGTCAACGAAAATAAACGTTTACATCCACAGGTTACATAGAATGACAAATTCATTATGTATGTTCACACAATATACACCCACACTTTATTAAAAAGCGAAGTTACGTGAAATATAATCAATAAATGATCTGATATATGAAAACAAATTACATTAACCAAAATCTATTAAAATTTGTTAGATTACCTTCATTATTGAAAAAAAGATTCATTTACAACAAGTACAATGAAGATGATGCTCTGCAATTCAGACTATATTTATTTCAACTAGACTAAATTATAATATACGACAATTTCTCTAATATAGAATAAGAGTAGTGCATTTTTTAATGTTAGTACTGTATGTCAATAATAATTAATATTGATTATTTTCAGTACAATTCAATGAAAGTCCTTGGGTATGTCACAATCAAGATTTAGACGAAAAGATTCAGAATGGGAACGCCAGAAATTTCGAAAAGCTGAGGATCCATTCCAACATAGAAATGTTAAAAACGAGAATACGAGCAAAT
The DNA here is from genome assembly GCA_026230145.1 of Diorhabda elongata. Lineage (NCBI taxonomy): Eukaryota > Metazoa > Arthropoda > Insecta > Coleoptera > Chrysomelidae > Diorhabda > Diorhabda elongata. The sequence continues at coordinate 26,523,082 of CM047929.1, read as the reverse complement.
AAATCAGAAACGCAATCAACTAAAGAACCTGCTGTTCCTGGGAATGAATAAGATATCGATGAGTAGGGAGAGCTTTACTGAGGTCTAAAACTAAACTATTTGAAGTAGGTAAGTAATATTTATTTTCTAGAGGTTGCAAAACACACCCACGCAAAACAGAATGTACAAGGAGTAAAGTACTTGTAACTATGCAGGTGTAATAATTATAGTTAGAGACTCCCACTAAACCCAGTAGAAAGGAAATCAAAATACAATGAATACTGGACTCTATTGAATAAGATTAACGGATGATGGAAGTTTTGGGTGGCTTCTTATTTCAATAAATGCATTCTGGAACGTCCAGGTTTGTTCTAGGGAGCAATTTTGAATAATAACTTCAGTAATATATTTGATAGCTAGCTAAGAATTTATTTTTGAAGATGTGTTTTCCCCAGTTTCTAAAATATTTGTGTAAATTTATTATTACACTTTATATCGTTATAAACTCCAGTTTGATTACAGATCCGAACGTTTTTGTTAATGTTCCAAAAAAATGGCAGTGTTTAGCGATTGAGTCATTCTATTTTTATTTGTTCGGACAAGGAGTTTGAACTCGTATCGCGTTGTTTTTTGAACAGATCATAAATCGAATCAACCAAGATGATAAGATTTAGTTTCCAGACTGTATAGAATTGCAAATAATATCTTCTGCTACCTATCCACTATTATTACATGTTAATGATTACATTTTCGTAGGCTTCTCTGTCCGCCGCTATGTGGACTAGATCTTCCATTTTTCCCAGGCCTGTCCACTCTCCTATGTACTATGTTCCTCAGCCAATACATTTGGTTTTTCTTAACTTCCCGTTTACCATATATCCTACTTCTGATTATGAGTTGAAGAACTCGGTACTTTTTCTTCTTTCTATATTCAGGAAATTCTGTATTTTCCCTATTTTCTGAGGATCTCTCCATTTGACACTTTTTCAGTCTATAGTATTCCTAGCATTCGACGATAGGTCCACATTTAAAATTTTGTGATTCCTTCTTCTTCAAGCCACCAAGTTTCCATACCATAAAGCAATACCGACCATAGGTAACATCTAGTGAATCGTATTCTTAGATTGAAGTTAATATCTTTGTTGGTGAGGATATTCATAAATTTGAAAAAATAATTCTTCTCCTCGTCCAACCAATTTCTTGTAGCATATTATTCGCTCCAAGTGTATACGGCACTCTACGTCTGATGATTATTATAAATAATTTGCAAATAAGAGACAACTTTGTCTAAATTAGCTATGCATGAAGAAATTACTCTAGAATTATTACGAGTTCATCATCAATATATTTCTGAAAATCAAAAGTATCATGATAATTTTTAGAGTCTATGTATCCCTTTTTAAAAGTCATTGGTAATCCACTGACACTGCATTTTTTAAAGTGGTTTATTGCGTAGAGCATTGCACTTTAAATTGCCGAAAAAAAACATTCAAGACCTTCTAATTTTGAATAACTGTTTTGGGTCTATTTGTTAATAAGTGAGAATTTATTGTGGGTACAAGGTGATCTGACTTTTATTGCCATCGTAAATTATCACGAATACCGCAAGAAGATCGACAGAGAGTCTAAAATATCTTTTTATGTGATACAAAAATGTCAAAGCGCAACATCTCATTTAACATAATACAAATGATGAAAGGATACTAGTACAAAGTACTAGTACTACATGCACATTACACTAAATAATTACATAGAAAGAGCAATGAAATGAGGTAGCTAGATATTTCTGATATAAGACTAGTTTTTACTAAAATATATTAATGAATTTCATTATATATTGTCTTTTCAGACTAAATCGCCTCAGTGATGCTAACGGTCTCGTCAACTCCTGCAGCCAAACAATTCATAACTGAACATACCGTAATCCATGATAAAATAAGGTCTTACAACCCACCAACCGCAAAACTAAGAGAAATAGACTTCCAGAAAATTATCAAAATACATTAAAATGTATTATTAGTGGGATACTTGTACTAAAAATGGAAGTTCATATCCTGACATTAAAAATATTTCATAACAAATACCTATGACTACAGTACCATAGAAACAATAGACCACTTGTCTAAAACGCTGAAAAAACTATTCAATTTTGTTTGAATCAAAAATTCAAAGTCTTCCAGATCAAGTCATTGAAATAATATTCGACAAAAACAAGATGAACAACTCGAGGCATTGAAAGATTGGATGATTATAATAGACACAAAAGCAACAATTTTTTTATGCGCCATTTTTCTGTTTACATTCAGTTCTTATAGCTATCAAAATTTAAATGAAAATTGAAGTATGAACATTATATTGATGAGTCAAGTCTTATCAGGTTTACAAGAATATAACCACTAATATGAGGACTAATAAGATAATCAACAAGTGTCACTTAGGTATTTACATTATAATATCAAATACATCATGTTAATATTAATTAATATGCTCAAATAATATAGATATAATCATAATTACGATTTGTAATGTGTAATAAAATAACTAGAAACTAAATAAATTAGGAACAATCGATATAATAAAGAGAAACACATTTACTTAATAAATAAATCTGCTATCGTCCCGAGCCAGATTGCCAAAGGAGAAAAGGAAACTCAGTTTAACTAAATGGCAGGCAAGAAAGGGCAAGGACCAAGTATAGCAGGAAGGGCCCGTCGTGTCCTTTGGGAAGAGAGATACGAGCAGCGAAATAGCAAAGTTTAGATAAAGGCAGATAAACGGATTACAATGATTTAGACTCTCTCAAATATGTGTCTCACAATTATAAAGTTCTTTAACGAAATTTAAAAGTAAAGTTTGGTAATTTACAGTCCAGTGCTTTTCCGAGAAAATATATCGTGTAAGTTTTCGATGTGTCTTTAATGTACTTAAGAGCTTTATATTGTAACAATCAAGTTAACAATGAAGAAAACTTCAAAGAAACAACATAGTGACTATATTATCTTGCACCAAATAGTAGTGTACGTGGATTAAAATATTTTGTTGCTTAATATATTGGACCCTTTCTGTCAGTTCAAAGCATTTGATAAAATTGGGTTAAAAACGACCATATATGTCTATTATAATGTGGGAAAGTTTGTTAGGTTGTCAGGTTCTAATCTTCATCAAGGAAAGGGATTATAAAACGTTAAATCATTAGTTCAAAGTCAAAAGTTTGAAGGACTTGATGGTGATATGAGATACAAATCAAAATAAATAGATCAAAGTTCGTGATAGTTAAATGTTACCTATTTTAGGTCACATAATACTGAGTTCGTCTTCTTCTGCTATACCGAGAATGAACATAGAAATCCAATATGTTGAATTATAGAACATAGAACAGTTATTCTTATTAAATCAATACCCAAACAAATATGTTAAAATATATAACGTATTTCATTCTTTGTTTTATATCAATAATTTTTATTTTGGTTCACAACTCATATTTACTGTTTTCAACATTGATATTGCTCATGTATCCATTATAACCCGTTAGAAACAGTGTTGAACTTAAAAATTCTTCGTTTTATTGAAGGAATACAAATTATTTATTTTTTATTGTGTTTTGTACGTGCACCTTCCGGTGAAATACCATTTTTATATATAAGTTCCGAATTGCTCGTCAAGTCATCGACTAGTTTGTTCCCGTTCTTTAATAATGCTAAGCATGTGTATAACATAAACACGAAACTGAAATACTGTAATCAACTGAGTGTGATATTGAATACTAAAGACTGAATGTCTGAAAATACAGTAACAATAAGAGGACATATTTTACCATAAATGTCAATTATTTATCACAATTAACACAAATAATCTGAATGTTTATACCTCAATTAAAAAAAATTCTGCAGAACTTAATAGTGATTAATTGTAATCACATTAATATACACTAACGTTCAAAAGTTTGTGCCAACCTCATAATCCATTCATGAAATTTCAAATAATACAAATTTCTCTTTCATATTGTATTTGTTTACATTAGACGAGAGCATGTTTATATTTTGTCTGTGATTATAGTTCAGTCTGTCAGTTAGCCCTGTGAGACGCAAGAGCGTGCTGTGATTTATACAGTGCTTTTCAGATAAAAGTATCCACCTTTAATAACTTTTGTAATACTGGTATTTAGAAAAAATCCAAAAACACGTCAATTTATGTTGGAAGGGGCAAGCATTATGGCTTATTTAGGCTTACTGGAAAAGCCACCCCCTCACCCCTAGCAGCATCCCCTTTATTTTTTTAAATTACTTTTCATATTTTTTATGTAAAATTTGGATACTCCTCTTTGAGCTGATTTCAAAAATGTATAATACTTGTAGGTTGAAGTGGTTAGTTTATGAGATAAACAATTTTTCTTTTAAGAGCACAAATTTTACTTATTATTTACTTTCACCTTATTTGCCTGTACTAAAATGGGTTGTACAACAGTTCAAACTCTTTAATCTTTTTAACTGTGCTATTTATTATGAAGTTACAATAAGTGTTCAAAATGAGTACCATTCACTTCCATACAATGGTATAATCTATTTTGAAATGCCTCTCTGACATTGTTTAATACGGCTGGATTTAATTGTCGACATTCATTTTCTATCCTCTCTCGTAAATCATCCAGAGATTCTGGTTGGGTAGCATAAACTTTTGTTTTTAAATACCCCCATAAAAAGAAGTCTAGGGGTGTTAAATCCGGTGACCTAGGTGGCCACTCCATCATCTGCCCCCTTCTACCTATCCAACGAGCGGGGAATGTTTCGTTTAAAAATTGTCGGACAGGCATAGCATAGTGTGGGGGAGCTCCGTCTTGTTGAAATACCAGTAAATCTTCGGAAAGGTTATCATCATTTTCTATTATTGTTGTAATACGTGGGTCAACCCCTTCCCTGAGTAACTCAAGATATGATTCACCATTTAAATTTCCGTTGATGAAGAAAGGTCCGACAATGTGGTCACCTAGGATACCACACCAAACGTTTAACTTTTGGGGATGTTGTGTATGGAATTCACGCATAATATGTGGATCACTTTCAGCCCAATATCTACAATTATGCCTACTTACTAAGCCATTTAATGACCATGAGCATTCATCAGAAAAGCAAATATTGTTTAACAATTGTGGATTGTTATTGATAATTTGCGTCATTGATTCGCAAAACTCTAGACGACGATCAAAATCATCTTCATTCAACTCGTGCACCAACTTAACTTTGTATGGGTGGTACTTGAATTTATGTAGAACTCGGAAAACTGTAGAAGATGAAACACCGATCGCTCTACTTATTGTTGACAACGATTGGGGTTGTTGAGCCTCTAAGCTGACTTGCCCTAAAATTGCCACTTGGATTGCTTCGTTATTTACAAGTCCCTCTCGCTTATGCACTTTATTGCAAACAGACCCTGTTGTGGTAAATTTCTCCATCAGTTGAATTACATACTTATGAGTTGCATGTCTTCCGTCATGTAATTCGTTAAATATTCTAGCAGCAGCTCTTGCACAATTATTATTTTGGTAGTATAAACCTACAATTTCAATTCTTTCTTGCAAAGAGTAAACCATTTCAGAGAAACAAAATAAATAATGTATCAAATTACACTATCAATAGTGACTACAAATTCTAGTTGACAATGTCAAACTTTAATAAAAAGTAGAGTTTTTTGTTGTTTGGATTTTTTAAGTAGAATAAATAGCACAGTTAAAAAGATTAAAGAGTTTGAAATGTTGTACAACCAATTTTAGTACAGGCAAATAAGGTGAAAGTAAATAATAAGTAAAATTTGTGCTCTTAAAAGAAAAATTGTTTATCTCATAAACTAACCACTTTAACCTACAAGTATTATACATTTTTGAAATCAGCTCAAAGAGGAGTATCCAAATTTTACATAAAAAATATGAAAAGTAATTTAAAAAAATAAAGGGGATACTGCTAGGGGTGAGGGGGTGGCTTTTCCAGTAAGTTTAAATAAGCCATAATGCTTGCCCCTTCCAACATAAATTGACGTGTTTTTGGATTTTTTCTAAATACCAGTATTATAAAAGTTATTAAAGGTGGATACTTTTATCTGAAAAGCACAGTATATATACTTTTTGATATCATTTTGGAAGTCTGGAATTGTTTTCGTTCTTGGAAATTCAAACTTGTAAGCTATCAAATGGGAGCTAATGGTTGAAATATGTGCATCAATAGCAAGTTTTCATAGGCAAAAGTGATCGTACCTTTGCCGCCGAACTAAAAATACCTCGACGTGTCTCTTGGACTACAACGTGAGAAAATATGCTTCCACCAGGAGTAAACGTAATTGACAACTCATAGGTCCATAGATAGTAGACCAATAAATATGGGGATCTGTCTTTGAGTACTTCTACAGTGAAAATTTGATTGAGATAAGCTGTTTTTTTTGGATTGGTGGCAGATAATGAGCAGTATGTCACATAAAAAAATGATCAACATCCTAATATTAATATAATTATATAATATATAATATAATGAATAATAATATTAATAATAATTATTATAAACAATCATCCTTGCGCAGATGATACCGTGGTAGTGGCCAGTAGTCTACCAGAACTTCAACCTCTAATAGACGTTATTGTAAAATATAGTGAGCAATAAGATACTTATATGAATACGTTTAAGATTGTTATTCTCAAAAATACAAAGAAACTCCCCTCTAAGAATCCATGGAGAGATCATTAAATAAGTATCATCTCTAAGATATCTGGGCACGCTCGTCAACCAGCAATGCGACCCAAAATTCGAAATCAGATCAAGAATTGAGCAAGCACGGAAAACTCTTAACAACATGAGGATGCTTCTGGCACACAGCAGCCTCAGCCTGGAACTTTGGACCAGAATGCTCCGCTGTTACATCTTTCCTGTTCTTCTGTACCGATAAGAAAGTTGGACCATAGATGCGGCCACGAAGAAGAAAATTGTGGCGTTCGAAATGTACGCGAACGAAAACGGTCGTAGACAAAATTCATGACTAAAAGACTTGAGCAGATGGCTCAGACAGAAGTCTACAGAAATTTTCAGAGGTGCGGTTTTTCATTTCTGCACAGTAGCTTATCGAGACTAATTATTTACCTGGCTCAATTAATCTAGAATATCTTTATAAAAAAGATTTTCTTGGAAACGGATAATTTTTCATCGTGTATATGTTGACTTCACAACAATAACCAATACTTTAAAATTTGGATTCTGATTAAAGCTTTTAACTTTTATCACCCTTAACTTGCAGGTAGGGTAATACTACAAATATAAACATGTCGTCTTGATGGTCTTGGAAAAATTTCATATCCATTCCTCAACATTGCTTGAATATTCTGAATGAATATAGTCTATAAAACTTCTTGTGATTTTACAATCCTCTTACAATATTGGATTCTCTTTCTCCACATAAACAATCCACACTATTATAAATACTAGACACGTTTAGCACTACACGCTATATTTGCTTCCAATTGGTACATTGACTTTGGCGAATTTAAACCTCGTATAAAAATAGGCAAAAGATTTTGTTACTAATCCTGCATATAATCAGCTAGACTGGTAAAAGCATCATTCGTATATCATCGACAATTCGGATCGCTGAAATTGTATATCGGTCTAAATGCATCCAATACCAAACCAATGAATCTGGGCCCAAAACTATACAATAGTTCAAAGTGTCGAAGACATGAATGTATAGAGGGGATGAAATAGAGCCGTGATTTCCAAAGTGGTCCAGGCGGACCACCAGGGATCCATGGGAGACTCGATGGGAGTTTACGTTGGATGTGACAAAAATTGGGGTTCCACAATCGTAAGTGGAGGTCAGTGGATATTTATTTGATTTCGATAATGAGAACTAAAATGTTGGCTTGACTTCTTCTAACTATAGGCAGATAATATTTTAAGAAGCTCAGCGACTGTTAATTGTAAAAACGCGTCGAGACTTGCCGTTGATGCGCTGGTCGCCGTCCCGTTCAGACGTACAAATAAAGGCTGCTTAACATGACGCAATACAATGCAAGACGCAATATTTCTTGAACAAAATCATGCGTAGATGAAGTTCATCTGATTGTTTCATGCAAGATTTTAACATTATCGGTATTGTGGCATTTTTATTGCGTGCAAGTTGCAATCTAGTTTCTTTTGGCTTAATAGATCAGCTGACTTTCGTAAAACTTAGCTTTGTTATTTTCATTGTTAAACTAGGTATAAAATATTAGATGAAATTTGTTTACTTTCACTGTATACAGAGACTTATATGCAATTTCTTGCACGTTGTATTGCATTATGTCAAGCGGCCTTAATGCGACTTGCAATCTTGCATGAACTTTTGTGTATATGTATAGTAATGAACTTACATAATAGGATAAAATAACAGAAAGTCTAGAAAGATTGAACTTATTGTCCCTACTCTATTTTTATTACCTATCTCATTTATTTAATTATTTTGATATCGAAATATTATTTAAAAGTTTAGGCGTTTCCATATAACATAATTAGGAACTCTGTTTATTTCATAATAAATAAAATAATTGATTAATCATATTATTTAAATTCTGATGATGAAAACATCGTTGTAGAAATCGGTCGAATTAAAAAGTTGTATACATATCATACATTCAGTGTGAAACTATTTAATATTTGCTTTCATAATCATATTCTCTAATAATAACCATATCCTGTTAAGTTAGATCGCCTTAAGATAACATGGCTGAATCTAAAAAGAAATGTTGTCAGTAAAGTGTTAATACCGACATGCCTTTTATGCAACAAAATTTTGAGTAAAGACTCTATGAACCATCAAAGCTGAAAAATCATCTAAGAAGGAGTCATTCTAATAAAATAGATACATTTGAAATGTTTCCAAACATTGAAGGAAAAATATGAAAAGAGGTCCCACCGTGCATGGAGTGTTCGCTTCAACGTCTGAAAGCAACGACGATTGCTCGCGAGTATCTTAAAGTATCTCATTACTTATAGCGTACCATTGGAGAGCAGTTAATTTTACCTGCTATAGGAGATGTTTCGAGTACTGTCTCCATTTGACATACTTTGATTAAAAACACTGTACAAAGACGTATTGATGAAAAGATGATATAAGTTTCTTATGCAATAATCTGCAAAGAGCTCATTTTTCTGTGCAACTGGATCATTCAACTTTATCTGGCAATTAAGCATTATTATTGGTATATATTCGATTTGTTATAGGCGAGGAAATTCATTAAGAACGACTATTCGTGAAAACTTCGAACACTACAGGTTAATCAAAATTCAATGACTTGAGTGATTTTTTAAGGAAAAATCGATTCCATTCATAAACTTCATTTCGGTGGCAACAGATGGAGCTTCTACTATGATCGAGTGATATCGTGAGTTCATAAACCATCTTAAAATTATTATACCAGAGATAACTGTGAGTCAGTGTTTTGAGTGACATATTGCACAAATCTCTTCAATTTGTGATCAGTATCCATTTGGTGAGCTTTTCTGATGATATGGCTGTTGTCCTAAACGCTTGTCGTCTATTAAACTAATACGCCCTTGTTTGAATTCAGTTGCTGAAATTGATCATCTTTCACTTTCGTAAGCTTATTGTCTCTCAAGAATATTCTATGACAACTTAATGCTCAAATTCTTCCATGACTGAAATTTTAGTGACGCATCCAGAAATATATTCCTCAACTTATATTGATAAGTAGTGACCTCTTCAGGTTGAGGTCGGAAACTTTTTCACAGAAACTTCGGAATTGTGAGAGAGGTGAGAAGAAAAATATTTTTGAATTATAATTTTTTCATTCACAATTTTGATTTGGGCTATATTTTTGATTAAACCAACAAAAAAATCCATATTCCCAATAATTTTGAATTTGATTTTCAATAACTTTCTTCAGAACACATGGAATCAATAAGCGCTATCGAAACTTCATTCGTACTAATGTACCCTGGATCTCTACGGATGTTCAGTTCTATAGAAATTTCTGTTATATAGAATCACGTGATGATTACCTTTTATGTGGCTGCGTTGATTTTTTTTTCTCTCTGAAACATCCTACCGAAGTAGGCTGGTTTTTGAAAGGTGCTTGTTTATGAAGATTTTATTTCCTTTTAAACTCACTTTTAGAATTTCTGGAAAGAAGGGATTCTTATTTAAAAGTGAACTTGTTCGAAGTAAAATGCCTTGATGAAGATATTCAGACTCACGTTCAACATGTGATTGCCCTGCATGATGATATTTAAATGAGATTCGAATATATTTTATCGATGGCAATATCACTATGGATCATAAATCTATTTGTTGAAACGGAAGTGGAGAATGCGATGTTACAAGAGGAGCTACCCGAGCTTAGCACCAACGAGCAGCTGAAAGTGACATTTAAAAGAGAGTAAAAAAATTTTAACTAGCTCAGGTAGATATACCTGAAAAATTTCCTGGACTGTAGGGAATTGAGTAAAAGCTTCTGATATCATTTCCCTCGTCATATCTTGGCGAAAAAAGTTTCAGTGTCGTTACAAAATTATTAACAAGAAAAAAAAGGAACAGATTGAATATCACAGAACGGGAAGTTATACTTCAAAAAAGCTCAAGCCAAATATTGATAATTTGCTGTCAATCCATCAAGTGCATCCCTCTCATTGAAATTATATATTTTTTTAATTACCATTGTAGAAGTTACATTATCTTAAAATTGTTTATTTGATTTGACTGTTTATTATTACTAGTGTAATAATTTATATATTTGAATAAATACCTACTTCACAAGAAAATATACTATATTTCTTTTTAGCACCGCGAATGAGAAGTTTTCTAAATAAAAGTGGTGAAAATTGATTGGTTCTTGTGCTGTGAGTCACTCTAGATTTCAAAGAAGTGGATGGAGTCGTTTTTCTGATTGGCCAACTTTGCTTTATTGATATCTATTCACAGCACAATCAATTTGCTTAGTTGATTTTATTTTCAAATAATTAACTCTATCAAGCAATCAATTATGACTTTTTTTCAAAAACTATTAAGTAATTCTTCGTTGAAACTATAATCTTCACTTTCTTACGAGATTTGGAAATTGGTGCGGCTACAGCAAAAAGTTGGAAGTGGTCTATGGAACAAAAAAGCATATGAGTTGTATGTTTAAAAATGTAATTTATTCTTCCTGCATTAATGAGAACGTTGAATCGAAAACCAGATAATTCTATATAAACCTTCCTAATTAAAATTCAAATACCGAAATGTCCGTTTATATCAGAATCGGTTCCAGTCGGTACTTTTTTGAAAAATAGTTTCCAGCGAAAATTATTTTAGGATAATGGACAAGAAAGACGGCGTTGTTAATATTTATGAAAGCGTGAAATTTATTTTCTTTCGCCTAGTGTAAATTGAGGTGCAATAATTAGTCAGTGTAGAAGTGAATTCATTTTTCTTATATTCAGATTAAGCTTTAATGTATCCTATGTAATGAATATTTATTATATTATAAAAGAATATGATGGGCATTTAGAATAGTATTATGTCATATATCTCTCTTAAGTGCACTCCTCAAATCAATATAAGGAGAAAGACAGGGTATATTCACAATGTAAGCTCGGTTCCTATTTCAGCGCTGCTGTCGCAGTTGCTCGGCACTTACTGTGACCAAAGCAAAAGAAATGTACACCATAGTCAGAAAAAGGAAAAAAAACCTTGTCTCTCGCCACAAGTGCCTACAAAACTTCGCAAGCTATCTCGCGATTCACATGCGACTAGTTGGATATGAAGCTGCTCCATAACCAAATATTTTGATTTTGAAAAAAGAAATATCGTTCTAGATCTTTTGACGAGAATTGCTTCAAGCGTGCATTGTTTCATTATTTTAAATATTGAAAGAATTGCCATTATCCGAAACTGAAACAGTACAAGATAGAATAGAATAAAATAGTCAAATGTCTTCAAATGAACATATTTACAAATGGAAGATATTCAATTTCTGCCTTTTCACTTATCGACATATGACATTAAACACTCTGCACACATAGCCTCGAATACAATTGAATTAATTTTAATAAAATTGTTTCAATAGCAACTGATGGAGCCAGATGTATGGAGAAAAAAAATTTAGGGACAATAACGATTCTTCAGAGCAAAATAAACCACGAAATTCTGAAGTTTCCCTGCATAATATACCAAGAAGTGCTTTGTTTATAGCAACTTGTCAAAAGCAGTTTAGTCAGTTTTAAGAATTGTTATAAGAAATGAAGACTCAATTCAGTGTAACTGTTGTTGAGCATTTCAATACCAACAACAATACCTACAAAACTACTATATACTCTTAACACAAATATTAACGAAAACCACATTGAACCATTTGTAATTGAGGCTGGATCTCTGGGAATGCAATTGATCGATTTAAAAAATAAAAGCTTTGTGTAGTGGAAAGTTTACAGAGTTGAAAAGCAAGTTAGAAGAGTTGGAGCTCCAGAAATGTATGTACGTAACGCAACCAAAGTGGATAGCCCTGAAAGAAATGTCGCGAGTTGAGGCTACAGATTGCTACATTGGGGTGAAGAAGTTGGCATTTAGAGTTCTGACTATCTTAGCATCGATATATTCGTGCGAGCAAAGCATGAGTATATTTAAAAGTAAAGTCAACTAAGGAATGAAAATTTAAAGTCACGTTTGAAACTTAGAACAAGTTATGAGCCAAATTTATCCAAAATTTTTAAAACCAACTCACTTTGTTTTTTATTGAAGTACAAGTTAGGGTTGTGAGTGAATGTTTAATCGTTCGATTTTTTTTACCTAAATGGGAGGTAATTATCTAATAATTCTATATAAATACGTATATATATTATCTAATTTATTGTAAAAAATACTACAAATATTGGAATAAATGATATTTTTTCTTATGAGATTCGGTTTTTTACGGAAAAACTTTATTTAGTACTATTGGCAACAAAAAATTTTGAGGCTCTTTAAAAACTTTTCGTTCACTGCCTTTTTTTTTGAAAAAGTTTATTATATATGTACAATTTTTGAATGTAATTCCTGGTAGGTCGTCTTCTGTAATCGGAATATTAGCCAGGGTGGCGTTGTAAACTGAATCGATTGTTAGCTATAAAATTATCGACATTGGATTTATCAGCATCAACATATCCACGGTGTTTTAGAGTTAGAAGATGCCGATGCGGATGACCTTCGAAACTAGTGGACTGCATATAATTCCGATTTCATGATTGCAAACATTTCACAATATCTTTTACACGGTGCCAAATTTATTCATTCCCACGAAATGTTTTTTACATTTACTATTCTACAAATTTAGAAAAAATTGTTTCCTCCGTGCATGGTCGAAGATTTGTATATTTTTGGAAAATCAAGCCAGATTCAAACCTGCTTTATCAACAATATCCAAGTTTATCAAAACAACCTTTCCATGAAGTAAATCTTTCGAAAATTGTTAAAGTTCTTCAGTTTTATTTGTACGACAGTTTTTCGATTTTTGTTGTAAAAGTGCGCCTTGTTTTGTTGTGTAATTTTATTTATCAATATAGTTTTCAATATTTATGGGACTTTGTGGGACCATAATGCTAATTGTTCTAAATTTCTTGTTAACTTTTCAAAATAATCCGAAAAAGTATTTTTAGAAGAATTTCCCTTGCCTTGTATTCTAGTTTCCATCAGGTTTTTGTAAGCAATTTCATATTGATGTGCTTATATTTATATATATAAATCATCGTATTCCATTATAATCAATTTTAACAAATCTGAACTGTTTGAGTATAAAAACCGTTTGGAAAGTTGACTGCAATAATAATTATGCAGTTTTGATCGTGTTGGTATGAAAACTGCGTGAGAAATTCTGTGTTTTTAACGTATGGAAGGGATTAGAAGATTTTACAGTATCCATATGAAAATTATTTTGCTACTTGATATTGTCCGCAGCTTTGCTTTGGAACTTCTGTATAATCATCAGAGACAATCAAACATTAAAATTGTTGATATATATTTCGTAAACCTAGTTTTTGTATACATAGTACAGAACGTAACGAATATCATTCAATGATTCTAAAACATATTATTTCCATTGCACTATTTTAAGGGTAGTTCTGAAAAGTTAATAAGCATTTATATTGCTATTAATAAAAGAATATTAGCCGTGAATTTGAAATATTAACTTCAAATATCTATTTTCCACTTTTAGGCTTCCACATTCTTTCCCATTCTTTAAGTATTGAATTTTCAAAAACGGTTAATTATATAGTTTTTTTTAGTCTGAACAAAAAATCGGAAGAAGCTAACATTAATATTGTCAAATTTACGTACGAATTTCCATCCCTGAAGATTGTATATTTATTAGAATCAGTCAGTTCACTTATATACTTAAAATCTTTTCCTATTTCAATTTCAATTGACTTTGAATATAAACTAGTTGTTCAGTGTTTATTTCTTATCTCAATTCAGTTTGAAAAACTTGGATAATTGTGCCTAATAGGAATCGGATTCATTTCTTTATGTAAATCTTATTCAATTTTCTTAATTTTATATCGAACAAGCCTGTTCGGCTATAGTAATCTCAAAACAAAACTGTGGTGTAATTTTTTTAATTTATATATTGAAAAAATTATTATTAGGGGTTATCTTCGTCGAACCAATATGTATTCTTATCGGGATTTCAGTTGTTGTTGACTGAAATTATAATGATGTCGGAAAGTTGGGAAGAAAAGAATTCTTACAAGTCAGATATATATTTATATAGTAAAATCATTTAAAAATTAGAGAGCGAATAATGATATCTAAAAAATAATTTAGGATTTTTATTAAGAAATAGACTTCAGATGAAAGGTGATCAGTGATAAGGTGTGATGAAAAGCATTAACCAACGCGGTATTAAAGTAATAGATATAGTTTGAAATTTAAATTTGGTTCTACTTATTATTTAATTTTTTGAAAAAGGTATATTCCGTCACGTAAACCGTTCATCATCATAATCATTTGAAAAACAATTAGAATTCCTCTTTACACTACCGATGAGAAGTTTTTGCCCACCTTATAGCTTATGTGATGATAGGAAATAGGAGACTGCTTTATAACTTCCCTATCCGACTTAATCGAGTTAACGCCGAACGACTGTGAAGGCAAAATAATTAAATTCAGTACATTCTTCCTTTCCAATTCTTTCTTTGCACAGCCTCGAAGAATCCTTTATATAGTTGTATTGGTGTAAGAGAAATTTTTTGCCGATCAGACGCTTGCCAGAACGTATCACATTTCCATTAATATTTTTTAAAACCCCCTTTCTTCAAAATTCCTTCAATTTTTACCAGGTCAACAGTCGCTCTTTCTCCAAAACATTTCCAAACCATCACCTAACCTCTGTCGTGTTTTATAGTTGGGTACACATGGATCTAGCATCCTCTTTTGAACTGCACACAAATACTCTCCTCTTAGACCAAAAAACCTTAAACTTTGACTCACCATAAAGCTTTTCCCACTCTTCATACGTTCATGCTCTTTACCCAAATGCAACCTCTTAATTTCCTTATGATATCTTAAGAGGTTTTTCCACTGCCACCCTTCCAAAAAAGCCACTCTCCTTTTGACTACAGAAGTACTCAAAGGCAGATCCTTAGGTTTATTGATCTGAGCTACTATCTCTGTAAGTTTTCAATTACGTTTACTGATCAATATAATACGTTTATCAGCGATTGTAGTTTTTCGAGGCCCCCTGGTGGATCCATATTTTTTCACGTTGTAGTACAAGGTACTTCGAGGTATTTTTAATTCAGCGGGAACGGTATCGTTACTTTTGCAAAGACTATGAAGACTTGCGATTAAAACTTTAGTTTAAATCGTTTTACCTATTTCAAAACTTACAATTCTGAATTTGCGAGATCAAAAATAATTAGTATAGAAACTTCACAAAAACATGTTTTGGATCAAAAAGTATAAATCACACTCATCGACAAAATACAAACATGCGCTTGTATAAATTAAACAAATAACGGAGACTATTATTTTTGGTGTCTAATACACCTTATGAAAGAAAAATTTGATACTATATTTAAAAATACTCTAATATTATAATTTGTAATAGTAGTGACCTTGATTGGTGTTATTTAACATTTAATAGACGTTTGAGGTCACTCATACATCATTTATATTGACAATATATGATAAATATACATACACATTCAATTTTACACCTTACAGATAGTATAAATCATTTATTAAAATCTGATTTATTCTTAATAAATATGCATTTGATATAAATTACACTATTATTGAAGCTGGATGAAAGTTGCTAAACGTAAATAGATTTTTGCTAATACTTCATCTCATTTCAATCAATGATATTTCATAAGTATTCTTTTTCAGCTTCTACGTTTTCGAGCCCTTCGTTAATCTCATATAATCGAATTAAGATGTCAACACTCATTCATGCGGTTTATTCTGATATCATCAAATCAATATTTGTATAAGACATAGGTAAATGATAATTCGAATCGATCTAAATATTTTTCTATAACTATTTCCTGTTATTAAAAACGTAGACATCTAATTTCAAAAACACTTTCACATGATGAGTACTTTAATTTAAGTCTATAAAAATTGATAATTATAATAAAATTAAATGTATTACTCACTTCTATAATCCACAGAGGTATGTCAGCAATCGTTAAACATAACCAAACACCGTCACAAACAACACTAAAAAACAAAAGAACCAAAATCAAAAACAACTTAATAGCACCATAGAGTGAATACGCGCGTTAAAAAAAATCATTTCAAAACTCATAAAACAATTATGAACTGTTCTAAGAAGGGAATCAGCTATCAACTAATTCATAATTTTAAATTGTTTCAGGTTTACCACTCAGAACTGATCGGACCTATCGTATTTAAGTGGGGGATTGGTGGCATTGAGAGATAAGTTTAAATCTCCCAGGACCATTAAGGGTGAGCCGACAGAAATTTGGGAGGGGGAAGCTCGGCCAATTGCCTAGAGGATGTTAAATGCTTTTGTTAGGTAGATATGTAAAGAGGATGGTTGGTAGGTATTGTACCGAAAATAATGTGTTGCATGTTGTCAACAAACAAGTTTATGAAATATTAAATTACCCATTATTAGTATTATTTTTATGTATGTATTTCGTCTATTCAATTTTTTAAAATATTGTTTGAGATACTTGAGAAAATGTAGGCTTTCATAAAAATTTTTTCTTAGAGGTTAAAGTTCAGACCGAAAGAGAAAAAATAAATTAAAGCGATCTACAAGCTTTAATAATAGAAAAAAAATGGTTATTGGAACTAGGAAGCAACAAATATAAAAACGTAAATGAGCTATGGAATGGAAATAAGCAGAAAGGAAGAAAGGTGGGAAAAAATTGAAAGGAGTATGAAATGCCCAAATATAAAGGAGCCGTAAAAACATGGATGAAAGCCTTCGACATATGAAAGGATAAAGTATAATAAAGTGTAATAAAGATATTATGGCTAAGTCCAAGAATTATAGTTTAAAAGTGAAGCTCAAAGTAAATGGATGAATGAATTAAATTTTTTTATTGGTAGGGTTTTGTTGCATATATTTTAAGTATTGTGATTTCTCTTTAAAATAACAAGCATAAATGTAAAGTGAAAACCGCATCTTTCTATTCCGAGATAGCTTAAGAAATTTGTAAACTGTGAAAATTTGTCTTTAATATTACTAACAAAGGAACAAATAATTGAGTAGATCAAATATAACAATTAATAACTACAACAAATAACTAGTTAATTAATGGTCCTAGGTGTTCCAAATGTCATGTATTCTTCCAATCATATCATCTCTGTTCGTTTATTAGGGAACGTTTAGCTGAAAAATGCTTGTACAAGTCAAAATATAAAGTAGTTTTCATAGCCCAAACATTGTGAGAACGAAAATATGGATGACTATTTCGCAATAGATCATAGTTTTTGAGTTAAGGTCTTCTCAATTTCAAAATAACTGTAGCTGTATCTTTGGCCACAGAATTAATACTAGTACAGGCAAGAAAGCTTCAGTCGGAACCTTTGACTTCGGGTAACCGTTATCATAAAGCTGGTTGACAGAATTGCCGATTACTTTTTATTCACCGAGAAAAATAGAAATTCATGATTATATAATTTATTTTCAGATTACGATGTAGTAGTCTTGCAATATTGACAGTTATCATTAAGCTGAATTGCAAGCTCAACTAAATTAGGTATTTAGTTGTATTCTATGTTCTACAGTAAGTGAAAACCAGAAGTAATAATTGAGACAAGGTGTGATGATATGATTCGAAGATATCAAATATATATGTGTAGAACCAATTAGAAATTAGATATTTTCAACATATTCCAAATGTTTTAGTATTTGGGAACGTCAATAATCATGCTTTTGTTCACACTTCAGATTTTATTCACGATATTCACCGAGTCAGGACGCTGGTTTCATAAATAAAATACCTAAATATCATTCGCCTTCATAATTACTCAGAAAGTTAAATTTTTTAAAAATTTGTAAATACTTATGTTAGCTCATTGTATAATTAAAAATAATTTATACTCAAAAAAGATTTTCTATATCTTTTTCAAATATTCTAGTCAAGTGGAGAGCAGGTATTATTGGCATCTGAAGATAATGGCGAGCATCAAGAGAATTGCTTGTTCTTGGACCGAGGTGGCGCCGAAAAAAGAGAGGGGTTCACTTTAATTATCTCGCCGAAGTCTATACAACTAATAGATGTTCACTTACTGAATTAGGGTGTGGGGACAAAATATCAGTACATTTTTAGACAGCTTAGTAAGTAAAGTAGGCGTTGACAGAGATTGTTATTTATCGTTTTTCGTAATTAGGCAGTTGTCAAATGTCCTAAATATAAACATTACGTCTCTGCTAGAAAATTAATTTTAAGTTTCATGAACAAAATCAAGATCTGAAGAAATCGTTTACGGTAAATCACTTTGTAAGATTGAGAATAGCCAAAAAAAATGCAAAAAAGAGGAGGGAAGCTTTGGTTAAAGCCGCTCACGAAAAACTGAGAATCAGTTTGCAAAAATTAGGCAGAAAATTCCAAATCGATAAGAAATAATTAACAACATTCTAAAGAAACAGAATGTAGTCCAAATGCTCTGGCAAGTAACAAATAGAACAGAAATCAAAACTTGGAATATTTTTACGATATCAATTCATGAAATGAATAGATTTTCAACATAGGGTAGAAGTAATAATTGCTTAAGTATCTATCACAACAAATTTCACCAAAACAATTCATTTCATTATCAATTAAAATCAAATGAATTAATTGATAAGTTATCTCAAGAACTCTTATAGTTCATATGATGCTGATGTTTCACAATAATCGAATCAGTTACATGCGGTTCGTGTTATTTATCATTGTGGTCCCAAAATTCAAGTACAAACCACATCTTCTCATATCATGATAACAAAAATTGTTCCAGTCAATTTGTTAGATTCAATATACTTGGATCTTATTGAATGAAATATATGGAAACTACCATTATAACAATTGATCAAATCGAATATAAAGTAGGATGGACAACGCCTGCGGTGGCGATAATTACAAGAGCAATAAGGAGCCTGTTTGAGATATCTTTGGAAATGCAACCTTGCTGTCATCCAGAACTTCAGCAGCATTTCTTCACGTTCCTTGGTTTAGTGGTATTGCCCTGTAAACTTCAAAACACGCACGTTTTTGTAAGGTGGATTAACACTATAATTATACAAAAAATGAGAAAAAAATATATCCAACAATATTTCTTCTCCTCTGATCAATTACTTTTCATATTCTTGCATGAACAAGACTCAAAATATATTCTTTTAAGATGAAGTTATTAAGCAGGTGTCGTCGGATTTTATAGATTTTAGATAACAGCTTATATAACAAATTTCTTTAAAAGCCGCTATTTCCCACCTGCAGCTTTTTTTGTTCTTTTATTACATCAAGTTACATCGCTTATCCCTGTTATAATTTAAAACCACTATGTAGTTTAAAATATATTACTCACGATATAAATAACGGGTTAGTCATTTATGTGAAAATATTTCCAGTATAAAGAAATTTTTGTTGCTTAAATAAGTTGGAACTAAATGCGAAATGTATCATCATACACCTAAAAACTTGCTCTTCGCAGTTATGTAGAAGCGATTATCACACTTCTGAATGCTCAAGGGTGTTATTTTATACCCCACTATTATTTTTATTAAGTAATTTAAGGTTGTTGTAGAACTGAATGGTTAAATGTACAAGAAGATACATTACAAATTCTCTCTCAAATAATTTGAGGGTTTAATCCATAATTTTATAATATATGGTTATCAATTTATATTGAAGCTGTTGGAGGGTCAACATCATTCTTGGTTCACAGGAATAGCAAGACTGCCGCGAATATTATTATTTTATTATATGAGAATTTTATCTCAAAATACCTCACAAAAACAGACAACAGATACTATGGGTAGATACAAACATAAATCGCGTGAAATTAATCCTCGTCAAAGTAGTACAGTTACATTATCATGATAAAGAATGTTTTTTTTTTCGAACGGATAAGCTCTCTTGTGACATTTGGAGATGATAGTTGTTCCGTTTACAACAAATAATGATCATACTTAAACCAATAGTTGAAAAAAATGATCAGCATAATCTTCATTTTCTGCTTTGATTGATGCGGTGATTAAAGTGTCACTGATTTTCTATTAAAAACTAACAATACTTCATTCCAATTTAAACACAGTTTTTTTGTTCTCTTGTATGTATGAATCTATTGAAGTATCAAATACTCTGCGACCTATTGATCTATTGTATCCCCTTGCTGCGATATTGGGGAGCCCAGTGTTTACAGCTGAATTAATCCCACTCCTTTTAGAGAATTCAAACTATAAGAAAGCTGTAACTGCCAAATATCTTCCTCTTCTATTTTATACGCTCCTAGGTATAATGCTCTGGAGAATGTGGATAGAGGTTTCGTCCTCTGAGCAACAAAATATGCATGCCCCATTATCTGCTAATTCTAGTAT
Organism: Diorhabda elongata; assembly: GCA_026230145.1. Lineage (NCBI taxonomy): Eukaryota > Metazoa > Arthropoda > Insecta > Coleoptera > Chrysomelidae > Diorhabda > Diorhabda elongata. The sequence goes on along the minus strand of CM047929.1, from coordinate 26,502,066 downwards.
CTTTGGGTGTCTATAGAAGTGATAGTGCTCCGATAGGACTCTTGTTGGTATTCTTAGATTGTTCTTATTTAGGTTAATACATTCAGATCTTCTCTGTCTCAGCCGCTGTATGTTATCCCAATAATTGATCTTACTCCTATCTACTTTACTATTTTTTTTTCTATTGTTCTGTAGTCGATACAACAGGTTTCAGGTCCCATGAATGGCTTGTCTGCCCCCGCCTAGCTCGTTTAATTTCTCTAGGCAATTCCATATGAGTTTGTATTTTATAATATTGAAGCTTAAACTTCTAATGGCTGCTTGGTTATACAATAGAATTATGATCTGCGATAGTTCCTCTTTAGATTGACATATTTTTCAATTGCATAAATTTCTACTCGAAAAATGCTTGATCTGTTGCTCAGGCTTTCAGATTGTTTTGTTCTGGACTCTTACACTTCTATTCCAGTTCTGTTTTTGCTGCTTTAGATCCTTCCGTATACCATTAAATGATTTTTCTGTCCATTCCATGTATGGTGTTTTGATCCCACTTACTTCTACAGCTTAGGATTGAGGTAAATTATTTCTCGAAGTTAAACTTTTTCGATGCATCAACCTGGGGCATTTCCTAGGTTTCATCATTATTTAGGGGTGGTTTTTCTTTAGCGATTCCATCTGTGAACATTCTCAGTGATGTTTTATCTGCCACGCTTTCCAGATCATTCGTCGTTGGTGATAAATTATTCCGAAATATTATTAAATAAAAATTATTTATTACGAATATCATTGAATTTGGCAGTTTATAGTTATATAATATGAAGTTCGACGTCATTCAACATAATTCCTTGGAAGACGATACTTGCACTGCATGTCCCGCAGTCACTGTATAGTAACCCTACATTTTCTTCTGTGGAAATTCAGTCAAATCACGAAGATTTTCCAAAAGAACTGCTTTGAGTTGAGTTTTTCATTCGATTTTATAATTATTTTTTAAGTAATTCCAAAGTTGTTGAAAAGCTAGTTAGATCTATGTTATGATTCCATTTTTTATTGGAAGGATATTCATAAACAGGATGTAAAATGGTAATAAATCTGTTCTAAAAAAATATGTATCGTTTGAAAAAACTGTTTTCCTAACCAGAAGTAATTACAGAAGTTCACAATTATTTTTTTTAATAAAAATTTTCCTATATACAAATGCTCTTTTCAATATTCAGGACGACAAAAGGTACCGTTCCTCGTTCACACGGTATAAGAATTACGTCATTAAGCCGTAACTAATTTTCAGTTGTATCGTCTTAGTATATATTATCCTTTTCATAGTAACTTAACTTCTAGATTTGGAAATAGTATTCAATTATATCAAAAGAGATGTGTTATATATTAGAATTAATCAACGTTTCTGTCATTTTGAAATATAACTTCAGAAGCTATTTTAGTAGTTATATAACTGTCAGTCTTTTTGATGTTTTATTGTTCTTAAAGTTATTGTATTAATAATATTTCTTTTTGTGAGAGAACTCTGTTTTTCTAGTAATAGGGTTGCCAGTTTTTGCCTGGGTTATGCACCTAGTATTAACTGAAAATTCCATTATTTCCTAACTAATCCATCCAGTCCTTCCGTCTAATTTTTTCACTCTAAATTTTTTATATAGGCTTGTCATTTGCTGCTCGTGTTATCCACTAAATTGAGTCATCCAGTGTTAGACGTGCTCTGTGATTTTCATATTTTATATCTGTTCTAATTCTATATTTTAATGCAGTATACCAAGCATTACATATTCTTATGAGTAATTGTATCCAGATGTTTCAAATCTTTGTTCACATTACATTTCCGAAATTGTATGCTTTTAAATTATTGGGTTGGGACGTTACGTAGTATTAGCCGTTTGTTCTTTTGGCAATTCTAGCTTCCTGATGTTCTATTCTCGTTATTTTTAAAGAGGGCTTCTTCTCTCTATGTTTCCAATTTAGAGCCATAACCCATTATATTGACATCTCGATGGTTATAACTCGTAGAATTTTTTGTGATACTTTCCAGAAGTTCCCTATACTTGGTTAGTTTAAAGTCATGTTATACATCATCTCATACAACTTGTTTTCCTTTTATAATATTAGTTTTGGTTTTCTATGCGACTATATTCAGTTTAGTCGTATTCATTCCATTGGCATTAGTCGAATTGGCAAATTTACTGTGGATATATCATCATTTATTTCTATTTTAATCACTTTAATTTTTTTTGCTACAACTTTCATTTCTTCGGTGAAATTCCAAGTAGGCACATTGAGGTCTTGGAATCAATCAAAAAGGGTTTATTCGTTGGAGATTAATACTGTAACTTTTTTCGTATTTATTTACAATTATTATCTCTATTTGTTGGGTGAATTAATAAAAATATCTCTTACGTTCTTGATATATTTATATACTACTTATAATAATTTACTCATAAATATCACCTAAACAATTTCTACGATTAGTTCTACTAAGTCGTTCTTTTCACTAAGACTTTTCATTTAATACTATCTAACAAACTTATTTATATACCACAAATAAAATTCTACAAAGTTTTAGAACAAAAAAAAACACAAGAAATAAATAAATAAATAGACTTTCCTAGAAATTATTTAAAAGAAATACTGTAGTAAACCTCGTTCTAAAATAAAAAGTTCATCAAAAGCGCGTCCGCCATTTACAAAAATGCAGATAAAAGACGCCGCGCGAATTTTTCGATTTTAGAAAATCATTGTAGCTGGCCAGGGCCGGCATAAGTACTCATTTTGGGAGCTTGTTTGTGACAATACCAATTAAAGATGCAAATAACGAAATTTATTCCACTGTTTGTACAATTGTTCGGCCCGATAATATTCAATGTATGTCATATGTATAATAAAAAAATCAACAATGGATATCTATCCTCACGACTTACATTTTTCATTCATTTTTTGGAAAAATAACTCGGTTAGTACAATCACGTTAACGCTCATTTCAACTCAAACTAATTGAAGGATGTTCCCCTTTCCTCAAATCGTTCCATTAAGAATATCACAATTAAGAAGGTTGGTGTTAAAGGTTCCTTGCGGTTTTCCTGTAACTTGAGGAACTTGTTCATCAGCCAAATAGCCTTCATTGTAATAATACAACCGCAGCTGTTACCTCCCCTTTACCTACTCCGCTTAACTCAACTACTTTGGTTCAGTGAATCTTTAAATTTCCACGTTTCAGTTGCTACAATATTTTTATATCAGAGATATCGCACACAAAACCATATCTCAGTTTGAATATGAATTATCCAGTGAAAGAACAATTAGACGATCTTGTATTTACTCAATTGTTTTTGCACAATATTCCTAACCATTCAAAAACCATACCAAGTAAACAGTTCTATTCTTCTTGGAGTGAAGTTCTTCAGTGAATCAAGTGCAAATTGTGAAATGTGATGAATCGTGAAGGAAAATCTTCCGCTGTATACAAAAACGTTGATATTACAGAAAACCACACCCTCTTTACCTGTATTCAAACCTTTTGAGCTCGTTATACTGATAATACAACAAAGCCAGTGGGATTCGTTTCATTGTCTTATTTTCTTAAAGTATAGATAGGACATAACAATTACCATTTTTATCTAATGGTTAAGTTGCATTCTTATATGGTATCAGGTATTTGTTGACACTAATTTCGATAAATTCGGCAGCAGCCTTTCGTGACGTGATTGGTTTCTTTTTCAGGTGAATTCAACTTATATTAATCAGAAAAACTTTTTGGTATCTTTTTAAGAAGGACCGACAAATATTCACTTAAAACTATTTCATTTTTATCTGACAAACCGTGAAAATTATCCTATCATAAATTAATGCATTGACACAAGTTGAACAAAAAATGTTAGATTTGGAATATATAAGAGTATATACTAATTATCAAGTTTGAATTCTAAATTAGCTTCTCGAAAAGAAGCATAGAAAATAATTGGGCAGACAATTTTTCCAAACTGGTTTGAATTTGAATACCAAACATTTCTAAGCAGTTATTTACAGGGCAGGACATACGATTTTATTAAGTAAAATATATCAGAGAATCAATCTTAAAGGAAGTTTTCCTATGATTTGACGATTAAGAAATAAATAATAATACAAAATATGACCAATAGCAAATGTATCTCGCAGTATAGTATTCGTGATTGAAGCAATATCTCGATATATTGATAATACGAATGAGGGAAGAAAAATTTTATATCATGGTTTAACACATATAACAAGTAGAAATCCTAGGAAGAAATAACAGAAAGTTAGTGCTACTACAATATTTATTTATACAGAGTACTAATAGTCGTAGAAAAATGATTTTTATTTACTTAACGTGATCTACACATACATCGGCGCTCTATATTAACCACAGTTTTCACAATTTGAAACTTGAAGCCCGAATTTGCTAAAAAAATTGAAGAATTGCTTCATCTATCTTATTCTGATATAAAACGGAGACCACGTAAATGTTTCTTTGTTATTATTTTAATGTGTAAATCTGGTTTCATACTAAGCGGGACACGCTTAGTATTAAACGGACTAAACTGGACGCGAATGGACTAGACTGGTGCGAAATGGACCTTAGCTTACAAAATAATGAGAAATTACAAATCAGGCAAATGTGGAAGAATGTTCAATGACTATTGTATCATTTTCACATAAAAATGCAAAAATGCTGTTGTGCAGTGTGAGGCGATGCATCATCGTCTTGTAACTTACTTTCACTAATAATACGAAAGAAAACCAGGTACATAACTTCGTCATTGTTTGTGTTGGTGAACGGTTCCTCTAGTAGGTAGTATCATAATATTTCTAACGTTTGCTGGATAATGGTGTTTGAAAATGCAGTGTTATCAACTCTAGCTCCTCTTGTTTCTAGAATTTACACAATATACACCCTCATATTACTATGAATGAACCAACTGCTATTAAGAGACTAGTTGTTTGAGGTGGAATGTGAAGATTTTATTTGCACTTGTCTCTATCCTCTGTCAACTGCATAAGAAGATACTGAGATCACAACATCTGAACCATGCGGTCTATGCGAATATTTGCAGTTCTTAGAAAACTATGAAATGAAGGTTACATGTGGACTATTGTATCTTGATAGAAAGAAGTGTATTGTTATAATTTCTCCTAAAACAAAGTTAGAAGATTGAAAAATAGTTTCTATTTGTGACATTTAGGTAATTGACCAGTATTACTTGCATCCAACTTCTACATACAAATTTAGCAAACGAAAATAAATTTTATACACAGCGGAAATGAAGAAATTTAATTTCATTGTCTTGGAAACAAATAAACGTTATTGTAAAAATTTTCATCGACTTATTGCATCAGAGCTAACTCCGATTCTGCTTCTTAACGTTAGAGCATACATTTACTTGTGAGCTATTTATCTCCATAGAATGAATTATTTATATGAAAATGCTCCAAGCCACTTCAGCGGTTAATTTCTTAATTACCACAATTCTTATATGTTAGATAAAATTTAATCAACCAATACTATTTTTTTCTCGATTCAAAAGAGGTTAGTATATCTTCAATTCGAAATGTAGGGGTTAGTATTGATACATGTGGTTTCTTCACTATGTATGTGAGAAAATAAAGTGTTGAACATTGGATTTATGTTTTCTTCTATTATATATTTAATCGTTTTAATGCAATGACGACGTACTAATTATCATCACCCGCAAGGAATGGAGTTAAATTTTATTAAGAATATATCAGAAATAATCACAAAAAAAATGAAAGACGAAATTAACGAAAACTTCCAAGCGCAGCTTTTCAATTTTTTTTTACTACTTAGTATCTATGCTTTGTAAAAAAATGCTTGGTTGAATATTATCACAAATATCACAAAAAAATGAGGATAAACGTAGTAACAGGCAAGAGATTTATCAGAGGAAGAACATTCCTATTTAAATTTTAAGAATAACATGTTGAAAAACTAAATCTAATTGCAAATCACACAATTCCAGCTAACGATCTGCCTTTATTGGCTCAAAGATCTTTTAAGGTCACTCAATCAATTTTTGAAATGTTATTATTTCTTTCAATGTATTAAATTAAATCCATTATTTCAACTACTGGAAAAAATAGAAACCCATTTTTTGCTGGTGAAGACTTGCCTAGCATAATTTCATTGTTAAATCCAATTTTGAATTGAATTGAATTAGTTAAATATCAAGTTTGCTGGAAATGTTAATTTCCAATTCCATAATATGACTTAAACGAAAATAAAAACCTCTTTGCGCAGAGAGAGGAAAGGTTGTAGTAGAGTCCTCATATAAAAATCATGAAGTTTTTGTAATAATATAAACTATTTTAATAAATACTTTTATTGCAATTTCACGTAAAGATTTTTCACATAGGTACCTTTTGGTGAACAAAAAATGTACCAAAGAACATTTGATAATTTTTTGTTTATAGAGTCCTGCAAGTCGAATTAATATTTTTACGGTAGCTCTGGCTCCAGCAAATATATAATAATATAGGAATATTTATTGAGTCCCTCGAAGCCTGGCAGACCCTCATATCTTGAAATTATCGGTACCTTTGGTTGTATCGTGTACATGAATGTCATATGCTACACTCTTGTTTTGAGAATAGGATAAAAATTACAAGTTACTTAATGTCTGCAACATCCCTTCTTATGTTTAATTGCTGATTAAAATTTTGTGAAAGAATGAAAATAAAGCGAGGGATCATGATGTGTATTTTAACAGCGAATAACTGAAGTTCATAAGCAGCAGAAGATTTGTAGGTTTTTTCTCTTTGAATTTAAAATTGACATTTATTCGTTTCGATTCTAATGAAAGTGAAACATTGCTGCAGCGTCAATTTTCTCGATTTCAAGCATATATAAATTCAAAAACTGGTTTGTAATACTCAGCTAAATAAGATGAATGAATGTAGATCATAATAAATGTAATCTGTGTAACAGCACAATACCTATCAACAAAAATTTCATGAGGATCACACTAGAAACTTTCTAGCTACGCAGTCAACTGTATTTTGTAACTTAAAGAGAACATATTATGTTTTTTGACATAAGAATTAAATTTTATTACTTACAGTTAGCCGTCTGTTACTATTTAAAAATGTCTGTCAGTTTTTCCTTGAGGTATACTTCAGTACTTAATTCTTGCAACACAGGAACAACTTTGTGTTTTTCTCCGAAACTAAGATATTAAAAGATAGTTCATTCATTTTGTAACTTAAATTTTACAATTTTTCCGTATAACAATGAATATTTAATGTCATATAAACTTCAAGAAGGCATTCATCAACGTCATAATAAGAAATTACGGTTGCAACATTTGCATGAAACAAAGTATTTTCGCTATTCATTCAAGAACTTCAACGTTTTTATGCAAAAGCTGAAGTAAAACTCAAATATGGAAGTAAAACTTCAGTGTAAAGTCGTGTAGTTTGGTTTCGAGCCATATCTCTCTTGTTGAACTTTTCCCTTAAGAAAAATTTCTTAGTTGCAAAACAAAATATTTGATGTGTTGATTTTACTCATTTAAATTGCAACAGTTTATATAATGATTTATCTTTTCTCTGAATGAACAAAATCCATTGTATAAATTGATAAATTAAGTCTAATGGAAGGACTATAGTTATTTCAACACCCCAACTGAAATAAATCGCTGAACTAAATTAAAAATACAAGTATTAATCGGTAGCTACTTCTTAAATGGAATACGAGTGGAGTATCTCGAAACCACAATTCTGGAGGGTCTCGATATTTATTACACATATTCATTAGGTAACGAATTCATCAGGACACAGCCTCGAAACTAGGAAAGGATAAAATATAGTAACCTGTCTTTTCTTACAAATATTTATTGAATGCATTAATATGAAACTTTCCTATTCACTTTCGTGCTGAATACTTTTTCAAAAACATATGTAATATTTTTATTTATATTTCTAAATCGTCTCAATTTAAGATCTCTCTGAATTGAAATTAGTTTTTGAATTTTTATATTTGAAGACAGGTGAAATTTGACGTTTCAGTCTTCATTAAAATAATATTTGACACTGACAATTTGCGTATTTATATTAATCATTAGATTACTTACATCATCAATCTCAAAATAAAAATAAAATCAAAACAGAAATATTTTATAACAAGAATTTAACAGCAATCTAACATTGATAGCTTTCTCGTTCCCATTTCTAAAAATTCTCTTTTTCGTGTATTTGATACTCGTTAACGAATTTTTGAATCTTTATGAATGAATTTATGTTTTTTCAATATTTCGTGGTTCGTTGATGCAGTTTTATTTTTATCGTCTTGATGAGCGTTTAGTCTATGTTCGAAATACTGAGATGTCTACCCCATGTAGACATCGTCACAATCAGTACAAGGCACTTGATTTATAATATTACTTCTTTTGTTTTTGGTTGTTTTAGATTTAAGTTTAGTGAAATATTTGGATAATGTATTGTGACTTACACTAATATCAAATTTATTGAGATAATTCGATTGTTGTTGAGAAAGTACAAATGGGAAGAAAAAAAGTTTTATGTTTATTTCATTTATATTGATATTCATGATGTAAGTGATTCAATGATTAATATATAATATATATATATATATATATATATATATATATATATATATATATATATATAATTGTTAGTGTCAAATCATATTTTAATAAAGATTGCAAGTAGTCAAATTATTACCTGCCTTCAAAAATATAAAAAAATAATTTTAAATAAGAGACTCGAAAAATCAAGGCAACTTAGAAATATAAACATATGAAAAGGTCTAAGAAATACTAAATTAAAGAAATTTAATTAATGGTTCGATCCATTTTAATTAAAATTTGAATCAAATATTCCATTGAATAATATTGGAACAAATTCAATTTTCATAAAATTATCTCTTAAATAATTTGAAACACGATTAAAATCAATGTAAATATTCATACAGTATCGAGCATTTACTACTTGAATCTTTCGAGAACTCCATAAAATTTGTTACAAAACGATTGAAGAATAACAATGGCAATCTCAGACACTCACTTAACGTAATGTGGTAGTCCTTGACTTCTATTTCATATCCGCGTCCCATTTTTTTTTCACTGTATAAGCGAACGACCAGCTGGTTGGCATAAATACAGGACGATGGTCGATGGAAATCAACAAATATCTTCACAACTATTGCATTCAAGGTTGGGTTCACAATTCGCGGCATTGCAATGTTCTTCGGCGGGTTTGTTTTAATTCAATAAACCTGTTTTGCCATTGAAAAATACAGTTAGTCAAATTATTGATTTAACTTGAAATTTTAAATCAACCATACCAATTTTGATTCTGAATAAATACTGATTGAAATTAATGGAAATTATCTTATATTTTTGTCGATGTAATAATATTCATCAATTGAATACTAAATCCAATCTAAAATGACCATTTCATTTCTTCTAATATATTAATCTTTTTTTATGATAACGTCTGATTCTCTTTTATAATGCTAAGGTCTTCAGTAAATAATTTATTTACTCTCTTTTGTCTAATGTTATGTCCTATTCCATATACATCTGTTAACTTCGAGTATGGTCCTTATTAAATCTTTTTTTTTTGTCTTTTAATAACGCTCATAGTATTTACCTCTAAATTCAATGTTGTCCAGATATAGGTGCTGCAGATGGAGCCCGAGATGAAACTGCAGCTGAATACGTTTGCATTTACTTATTGCGATAGGTTCCTCAAATGTTGATCTTTCCAAAAGTTTTACCTCTGTTGTCCTATGTATATACGAGGACGATTTATTGGGAGAGTATAATTGGAGTCCATTGTTTCAATTATATCAATCTTGTACCTAAGTTCAATCTATTATGACATATTGATAGAAATATTAAGTTTTAATATACCCAAATATTCGTTTGATTTTTAAATACGAGTGAGTAATTTATCAGCATTAAGCAAATACAGCTCCTGCCTTACTTCAATGTAATATAATGTTTACCCGTTGGGTTGAAATATTCACCCAATTAACTACATCACGTACCTCTATGCAACTATCGCTAAATATAAGGACATAACCATAAAGTATCTAATACTTTTTAAAGGAAATTTTTTGCCCATTTTGTTTCCAAAATTTCGACCCCAAAATTATGTAAAAATTTTGCGACAAACACACAAAACTGCAAGAGTTTTGCGTGTTCGGTCTTAGTTACGCGTGAGTTTTGCAATACTAGGTCTTGGAGCTGCATAAATCTTAGACTGCTTCTTCTTCGCCTTGGTGTTGCTTTCTCTGCAAGACCCAAACCCAAAGACCAGTTGTGTTCATTACTATTTTTTATTTCTATTATTCTGTTTTCATTTGAAAAATCTCACTCAAGCTTATTAATTGATATAAGCATATTATTTGTATAAATACACATTTTTACACATACATTCTTAGAAAAATAATTTTAATTGTAGGTGAATTCAATTGATTCAGCTGACGTAATGAACGAGATGAATGTTTGACATTACATCTTCATATATTTGGATTTCAAAAATTTCATGAGTATTATCTTCCAACATCTTATTTCCATTTGCAATATTTTTTAGTACTATCAATCATCTAATATTATCACTTATCAATTAGATATTTAAATGCATTTACATTATTTTTAGATTAATACGATTGAGCCACTGCAAGTAATTGAGAAACAAATTAAATCAATTTTCCAAGATCGCACTTCATATTATATTCTATGATATTGATAATAATTTCACTAGTAAAAACTTTTTTTGGTTTCACAGATATATATATATTATATTTGAAATTTTTTTTATTTGAAAACGAAGCTGAATATGCAATTCAAATTCAAATTGAGGTATAAACTCGCTTCGGTCTACGAGATTTTGATATGATCGTATTTCTTTATTCGGAATTCCTCCGCCCTATGGCGCTACGATCGCCGCGTATACTCACCCTAAGTCACCAAATGGTGATATATCACCGAAGATTTATCGCCTTAGATACGACAGGGAAATTGCAAGAATGGCGGAGTAATCTATCTTTGTTGGGGAAGACGAGGGTAGAAAAATGAGATAAAACCCCCAGAATTTGTCTCTCAAGTGAGTAAAAATAGCCCATTGTTCAATTTCTGATACATATTGGATGTGAAAAATGTTCAAGTTGTGATATGTGGATTTGACGATATGAAAATGGGTATAAGATTTTCGGATCTACATCATATCTATTTAATAATTTATTGCCAATATTAACTTTATTTGGTCGAGAAACATATCAATTCTGAAATTTTCGAAAAAGTATATTTTGAATTAGAATATGCTTAAGTTATTTGATAGGTTCGTGCTTACTTCTATAGAAATAAATTCGCGATTAATTATTAAATATAAAAGTTTTCGAAAGTTTTGCTGGAACACCTCAATTTGTCACGTAACTATTATGTACGTACAAGATCTATATACAAATCTCACGTTCTGTTAAAGGAAACTGATCAAAAAAGTAAAGTGATTATGTAGTTGGTTCAAAAATCTTATTGGAAAATAATTCAAAAAATGCCACCACTATTTCATAGAATTTTATTTCCACATAACAAAAACAAATTCCTATTTCACAGTGAAACGCATAATGTAATTATTGATTAGTGTAGCTATCAAACATTTCCTAAAATAAGTTTTTGTAAATGACCATGGCCTAATAAGTAGAAATGTATGAAAGAATAATAATAATAAATTAAATGGAGCAATAGTATTTGTTGATGAACTAACTATGTTGTGAAGAAACATTGGAAAACAATAACTAAAAGGGGTGGAACAAAGGAATGGGGATAATCAGAAAAAGATACAATATAGGGAAGATAAAGATAAGGAAGTTTTCCAAACAAAAACAGTACAGATACATGAATTCAGGTTTGTAATAGTTTAAGCCTTCAAGTACACGAAAACAATATTTAGCAACAAAAATTATTCAAGCATGTATTGGGCTTATAATAAATATATGAAAACATCATGCAGAGCCAGTCAATAAGTCGAGCAACAAATTTAAAATGGCGATTTAAAATGCTTCTAAATGTTCTTGATTTTAGGTCTCTCTTAGGTTTTAAAATTAGTTTTTTTTAATAATTCTTGAAAGAGAGATAAAAATTGACGTTTCGACTTTTATTTAAGTCAAAATATGATATTCACACTGATAATTTGCGTATTTATATTAATCAATAGATCACCTACATCACGAACATCAAATTAAGAATAAAATCAAAATAGAAATTTATTTTTTCCTAGTCCTCACATCTCCAATATGTACTAGCAATCATTTAAATTATTTGTAGTTTTATTGGAATTTACAACATAGAGCTATAAATTTTTCTTGAATTGCCCATGTCTTTTTTATCATTTATAGCTATTTTGTTCTTATAAATGTGAAACATTTCTAAAAATTATCTTTTTCGTGTATCAAATTCCGTTCCAAGGATTTTTGAATATTTATAATTGAATTTATGTTTTTTTTGATATTTCATGGTTCGTTAATGCAGTTCTATTTTTTTATCGTATTGATGACCTCTTAGTCTATTTTCTAAATACTGAGAGGTTTGCCCTATGTAGAAAACGTCCCAATTAGTACAAGGCACTTTATATGTAATATTATTTCTTTGGAAATGGTTCATTCATGAGAAGCAGAAAGTTATGAATGATAAAACAGACCTAAATAATTTAAACAAAATTCATAGAGCTCTATTTTGTAAATTTTAATAAAGCTAAAATAATTAATTATTGCTACATATTTGAGATGATAGGAGTGGGAAAAAATGAATTTTCATTTTGATGTTCATAATTGGTGATCTATTGATTAATATAAATACGAAAATTGTCATTACCTTTCTCTCAAAAATTATTGGATAAACTAATTTTACAACAAAAGAGACCTAAAATCAAGAACATTTAGAAGCATAATCATATCAGAAGGTCTAAGAAATAAAAAAAAAATAGATTAAAATTGATTAGAAAAATTTACGGATTCTCGGATTAAGCGAGAAAAGAGGATAACGACTATTAAGGACTCATGAACTGTGAAATTAAAGAAACATTAGAACATGGGAACATGATATATTAAAGTAAACCACATATTAAAATAGGAATGAGAATAATTACAGAATTAATGAATAAATATTGCCAGCAAAACTAAAAAGTTGGTGAGATTGTTGTGAAGGATATAAAAATTAGTGACAAGATATAGGGTCAAAAGAGCTCCATTTTAGGTGGCTATTGTTTATACATGACGCTTTCATTTATTGGTTTTTTTAGCCAATGACTGTGGGATTGTGTCAATACCAATGTGTTTTTTCTTTTTTTCCCACTTGTTCTAGATAGTTATTTTTTCATTGGGATGATGAGTTTTACCACTGCGCCTTCACATAATCTTTGGTAAGTTTCAAATTTATTTAGAAAAAAAATGAATTTCACACTTACGTATTTTATTCATAGATGTCTTGTTAATGGAAATAAACACTTACACTCAAATTTCGAAAGAGTTGCTCTTTTTATTCACAATACAGATATATATTTTATGAGATATATTTTTGTTTTTAGAATTCGAATGCAAAGAAAATAAAATCAATAAACGAACGCATCATTCTTAACGCAGATGTTTCAAGCCCTAACAGAGTTTACATAGCAAATATAACAAGAAGTAGAAACGGTAGCAAACAAACATTTAGAGCCCGATAAATTCGCTCGAAAAGTGAAATATATATTTCTTAAGTTAAACTATTCGTTGCAATAAATCTATTTACAAAGTAGGTATCCAAATAAATTAAATGAAGCCCCTTAGAAGAAATAAGGAAAAGATTATTCTCATTTGCAAAGGAAAATCCCTATGAAAACGATGACCCCATGTCTCATGTGTACTTACGAATAAAAAATTAAAGTAGTTGCAACTCCTCGGCACTAAATTTTAAAAGCAATAACGATGTAAATTTAGCTGATGTTGAAATCGCCAGCCCGGCATGCCGCATTATATTTCTAACAGTAGATTTATAGCCCAGTTCATTCAAATTAAAATTTGAGTGGAGTCTACTCGCAATATGGTTGCTGCTGAAAGGAAATTATCTTTTTAAAAGTTTGTTAGGAGCGTATTGTTTCCGGCCACCCTTTTTCTAATTTAAGGGGCTTCATATCAATCCCTGGCGTGTAGTTAAATTTGCATCAACCAATGTGATCATGTCTTTGTTTTGTTCATTTTCAGTTTTGTTAAGCTCACACTTTGGCTCTCTTTGCAGGTCTTGTCTGCGTGCTATTTGCGGGTTTTCGAGAATAACCTGATGAATCGCTTTGGATTCATTTTATTTCATTTGTCTGTCTTTTACCTTCCGTTTCACTCGCGCCGGTGCGATTTTTTTTTACCGAGCTTGGCGACGTAAATAAGTTTAAGTACACTTCTTTTTGTGAATAGATTGGGAACAGGAAACGGTTTGAAATTTTGTATTGTAACGTAAAACATTCAACACCAACGATTGAAGATTATCTTTAGAATTTCGTCAAAAACTGCCAGGAGGTTATCAATAATTATCGATAATTTAGAGAGAAAAAGCTTCATCTAACTAATGTGAAAATAGTTCCGATTACCACATTGAACCGTTTTCCACACATTTTAATATTCAAAATATGTTGTTAGTTTTCAATACCTACTTTTCAATAACAAATCTTGTATCATATTTTCATTCACAAACTAACAACGAGTTTATTACAAATAAATAAGTAAAATATACCAAAATTCGAAGTTATTTTGGATCCCGAATGTAACAGCAATCAACCTAATGAAGTTATAACTAACAACTAATATTTATTTTCTAATGCATTTAACAGTCACTCAATACCCAATAATGGTTTAGTTCAATTAACCAATTGTCTGAAGGCGATATCGTCGATTTGCAACATGAAGTCACTAATGGAAGACATTTTTTTTCAAATGTGTTTTATGTAATGTAACTGCTACATAATACATTTCAATACCTTGAAATCATTAAGTTTGAGTTGGAATAATATTATAAAACATGATTTAATCAGCTTACTTAGTGATTCAGTAATACTAGCATAATTTCAATAATCCATTTAATAATTTTATTAATAAATTGTTACTTGCTATGAAAAATATCTATAACGCCAAAAATTAAATATTTATAATGCCACAATACATGAAGCTCATTGTTTGTGCTCAAGGACAGAAATAAATGAAAATTAATTAGTAATGAGATAAAAACTGCAATATTTCATGGATTCAGAAATTGTGTAGTTCTTCCAATATCAATTGCAGATTATAAAAACTCTTGCTGACAATTTTGTTTGATCTAGCGTAGATACCTCATTTTATAAATTTATTATTTTTGTAAATACTTTTAAAAATATGTAACTCATGCGAGAAAATATTCGTTAAAAAGCAATCGAATCTTTTTTAATTGGGAATTTTAAAAATTATTAATTTTTTTTATTTATTTTACAACTTCATTATTAATAATATTGACATTTTATACAAAAAACTTGAGAAAATTTTTTTTCAATTAATTATAAACAATTGATGAAATTTAAAAATAAATCACGTGACTATGAACGCGCCACGATTGGTGACTATATTTGTGACGTCATAATGTTTACGACTATAACACGTGACTTAACAATAATATTTACTGCTGAAAAATAATTATTTTGTTAATTTAGATTAGCTATGTGTGACAAAGTATTTATAAAGGCAAAATCTGACAATATTCCTGATGTTTATATATTTTTGATAACTAATTGTTTAAAAAATGACGTTCGGTTCAATACTGCTGAAGTTCAAGGTGCCAAGGCATCAAGGTAAGTTTGTTAAAAAATATAAATGAAAATATTCAAATATATAATCTCCGTTATATTATATATAATAAATTATTGCATCAATTGTAGAGCATCACGTGAGAGTTACGGCGACAAAGCTATAAGTTATGTTCAACTTTGTCGTAAGAATGATATTTGTATCGTCAAAGGACCTATATGTCCTTTGGTGTCCTATTACTTTAACTATTAATGAAGAGTCTAGAAAAATTCAGGATGTACAATACCATGATTTCACAGCTTCAGCAGGTAATATATACTTGAATCAAACTCAAGTTATTTGATGTTACAAACAATAATAATCTTTTATATTGTGTGTACAGATGATTGTAAACATGCATTAGCATTACTTATGAGGACCCATCGCAGAAGTGAAGATGCACTTAATTGTAGTCTTACTTATACCCCGTTAACTTGTTACAACTGAATTTTAAATTATAAAACGTAAATAGACGAGTGAAATGTACGTGCCTGTAAGGAAGTTTGGTTTAAACAGGGTACCAGACGTGAACTGAGCCCTTATTGTACCCCATTCGTCTATTAGAACTTCGATAGTCTTTTATCTGACGCAGATAATCTTGCCGCCATCGTACTATCCTTGACGATTCGGTTATTCCATTTATTAAGTTTTCTGTGCTTAAAATAACACTCTGACAAAACTTGATACAATGTTTCTAAGCTGGTATAATTGTATTCTGAATAATTTGCTACCTTTTACTGTATTACTTGCAACCCCGTTCTCCTTATATAAACTATAAATTGTCTTACGTATAAAATCTTGTGTAGCTTTGTCAACTAATTTCATTTTTTCGGTTCTGTGAATGATCCTCTGCAACCCCTTTCGTCACTACTCGATAAATGGAAAATTTCTTTACTCTAATTAATTCAAAAATTCTTATTATGATTCGAATACAATTAAAATAAATTGATGTGTTTGGGTATCTAAATCTTCATTATTCAATTCATACCCACTACGTGGACTGACGGTTTGTTAGATATTTACCGAATTATATGCGAAGAGTGAACATTATTTTTCATTTCTTAATTAATATTGATTGATCCTCGCATAACTGTCTTCTGCAATTGATATTGGAGGAACTATACTGGGTAAGTAACTAAGTACAGGGGTCATCCATATCTCAGGAACGGATAATATTGGAGCTTCAGGGAAAATAATATAAGAAAAGTGGCTCCAAATAACACGTCAAAATTATTTTTAGAATTTCAGGTACTCCCCTAGAGGGAGTATATGAAAATATGAAATTAAAAACGGCGAGACTTTTTCTTCAAACGTCTAGTAGGCTAATGAAGCCGAATTTACTTCATTATTTCAAAATGTTATATTAGTTTACCTGGGAATTAAAGCATAAAATATAAATGGTCTCCCCATTTTTCAAACAACAGCAAGTATATATGATACACGACGATCCTGAAATACTTTCACGAATTTTGAGGATACGTTTCATGGTAATGGTAGAGTAAAAACGACAACAGAGCTAGACTCAGAGTTTTTGCTGTTTTCAGGTTAACCTCCAACAATGTCTGAATTTTCGTTTACTTATTGCGTAAATGAATAAGTTGGGTGGTGTCATTATTAAATGCTCGTTCGATATTCTGGAATGTAGCAATTTTATTATTTACGAGTAATATGTATGTGGTTGAGAAGCATTTCGACAGTTATTATTCCGCGGCTGGATTTTAGGCACCTAGTTCCTAATATATCTATCGAGAAACTTTTTTAATAGAGAGAAATATAGTTTAATAATTTGGTTGACCAGATTATTCAGCTGAATTTAGCGCAAGGTTAGGTTAGGTTTGTTTCAATGATAATTCTTAATCTAAAATATCTAATATTATATAACGGAATTGTTGAGAAGAGATTCTTTACATTTCAAAATTACTTGATCAACTTATGACGAACATTGCATACGCGACTTATAACTTAAGACGAGAATCTTAACATATCTTTCTTTACAACAAAAACCATCATTCTCCCCAACGCCAATACATTACAAACGCAGAAGGTTGGAAAATTTAATATCACCAGCTTGTATACCACCGCTGTTCTCCTCGCAATTCTCCAACTTTCGGTATTTTTCCATTACATCACATTCTCAACGACCGTTGTCTGCACTTATGAAACGCGTGTTTTGTGTCCACTACCGGAGACTGCTAATAAATTTCGCCGGCTACCAGAAGAAATTTGCCCTCAGTATAATTAGACATAAAGGTTTGCTGGAAAACTAATTGCGTGAGGCAAAAATTTAATAGAGAAAAGGACGATGGGATGAACGAATAACCTTCCTTTTTTGGGGTTTTGCGGAACAAGACAATATTAGATCGTTAAGAATGAGTGTGTACGACAAAACATTTGTTTCTTTCCGCTTTTACAAGCTAATTGAAAAGCAACGGAACCTTTGTGAGTAGATCGATATTTGTCCATCTTTAATTTAACATATTAAAATTTCATTAGGTGATCATGATATGAGATATAGAAAAAATATTAGTTGTTTGAGATTAAAAAAAAAGTAAAGAAAATTTCGTTGCAATGATTTTTCAATATTAAAAGAGCACTTTATGTAGAGAAAGACGAAATTATTTGACCGACAGACAAGGTTAGTAGAAAATGATAGAATGAAAATATAGAAGCTTCCGAGAAAGGAACAGGAAAATTATTGATCGTTGATATTAAAAGTTGATTTCGAAAATGATTTAAGCATGAGATTAGAATCGAAGACATCATGATATGCTCGAAAACACTGTTCTTCGTTTTAAGGACAATGGAGTAGCCATTATCTGTTCATTGTAGGCAGGATTTAAGGTGAAAAATAATTGTTGTTAAAACATTGTGAGCTTAATCTGATTTCATGGCATGAGCCATCAGAAACATCAAGTTCTTTATCATCTTTTCTCATATTCTTGCTAAAATATTTATATTAGAAAAAAGAGAACACACTCTAAATAAAGTTTGTTCGTTGTGGTTTAGCAGTGGAACTCAGTCTTTTGAGCATAAACATCTAGTCAATATATTATCATTGGAAGCTACAGATACTAAATCTATTCACCAGACAATTTGCAAATTTTGTACATTTCAATGCTCTTGGGTAAGTTCGGATATCGGTTAGTAGAATTGTCACCTATTTTGTGTCTTATTCTGTACCTTAGAAACATTTTTTCACAATTAAAAAGTGACCTTAATTATCCGGATTAATGAGAAAGAGCAAAATAGTTTTTAAGAAATGTATTCTTGAAGATGACCACAAATCGCAATATATTACAGAAGTAAAGATGAATTCATTGATTTTACTTTTTACAGACACAACAATTGTTTCAACTACTCCATTTAAATAAAAAACATTAATTGCAAAGCTGCTTTCCACGTAAGATTATCTTATCATTTTCTCACAAAATCACAACGCCCAACATATTACAACAGCTCTCGGATAAGATATATATTATATGGCTGGTATTTTTTTGATGAATCATTCAATCGTTTGGTAGTCCTTCTTGAGCCATGATCTTCAAGAAGGAAATTAATAAACAAAATATTTAATTGAATTGCATAGAGAAATAATAAAAAAAATGTCAAAATATTTATCAAAGCAAAAACTTTGTTACAAAGAATCTTTGGATTGAACTTAGTTTATATTTCAGGCTTTTCTATTTCAAAAACTGTTGACAGCAAGTTATCAGTCAGTTTTGAACAATGCAATATGCTCAACTGTTTATTAAACATTATCCAAACTTGGAATGCATAATTTTTTTAAACAACTAGGGATTTTTTTATTGGAAAATCTGATTACATGGATTTCTAAAGATATAATGAACGTCTCCTGATCTTACTCAGAATAGAACCTAGTTCTGCTTTCATATTGGTTGCGTTAAGGTTTTTTAAATATAAGTATTGTATCCCTAATAAATACGAAACAACGTAGAGTCTTCAAACTTGAAACTTATACTGTATAGATTAACTTCAAACATGTGATGCATAGGTGTACTTTCTGACACGGTTTTTTTTTTCAAGCAACTACAGCCGTCTAAAGTCAGGCCAGGTACTTCTGGGACCATCTTCGTAAAGATGCTACGCTCAAAGACCGAAAACAGCCAGTTACCATTCAAAACAGCCACAACGCATTCTGTGCGCCTTGCGTTTGCCAGAACACATTGTGGCTGTTCTGATATAGCCAGAACCCGAATAAGATTATTTTCGATTTAGAAGACGTAATATACTTAATGCTGCTTATTAATAATCATTTGGTAACAAAATAGTGAAACACTCATAGTTTGAAGAAATGTTTAATGACAATGTTTTTATATATGTTTTATATCCTTATAGTCAATAGTTAATATAAATTATTAAAAGTCCTTTTAATGTAAAAAAGTATATTACTAAAATCAAACTTCTCTGCATATCCACCAATTTGTTTTTGGAATTGATGTGGTATTTTGCAATTGCATTGATCTTTATGTTAGGATAGGTTTGGTTAAGTTAGATTAGGTTAGGTTAGGAACAGCCGTTCTGGCAAACACAAGGCGCACAGAACGCGTTGTGGCTGTAATCGGTCTTTGAGCGTAACATAGATACATACATATCAAACTAATATAAGCGTGTACTCTAGATCCTTTTAGGGGGTAAATTAAGTTATGTTGAGGTAGAGAAACATTTTTTAAAATGGTTATCGGGAAAAAAATAATTTTTAACATAATTTTAGTTTACTGTTTCATAAGTTCTTTATTTTATATCTTAATACCAATTATCAACAATTACAAAATGATTAACAATTACATTTAATATGTAAATCGCGAATCGCTGCAGCTAATGCATTCAAGTGATCAGTGTGATTAACATAACGGGGTATAAACAAAAATGCTGCGATATAATTATCCATTTAAAAATCACGGTGGCCATATTTTGGCAAACTAATACGTTCATCATGCGACACTCGCTCCACGTTTTGGGTGTATGCACCGGAATCAAGATCAACGAAGTTATAAATATGATTAACTGTCAAGTGCTTGAAACCTATAATATTAAATAAAAGAAATACATACTGTTTCACGATAAACTTTCAACGATTGACCTAACATAACCTAACTTAACCTCATGTGCTATTCCTGTAGATGACCGTCTATTCCGATATGATTGGATCATTATTGACATTCAATATGCAATATGTTGTGAGTGTTATGACGGAAACTATGTGTCTTTCCCATCTTTAAATTTCGTAACTCAAAAAACAGCCAAATATGCGCGAAAAATTTTGTAAGTAAGTAAGTTTGGGATGGAGCCCCACTTCTAACTATTTAACAAAGATTGAAATAAATAGAAAAAGATACTTAATCCATCAAAATTATTGATTTGGAGTTAGAGCATGATATAGCAGCTTAGTCTCTCCAGTTTTATATTAAGTGGGTCATAGAAGAAATATACAGTTTTACTCGGGTAGATTATGCATATTGTAGAGAAAATATTGAACACGATACCACAGGCGACCTCGTGCGATATTACCATCATATCCACAATAGTTTCTCTAAATAGTATTAAACATATTAAAAAGCACAAATGTATTCCTATCTACCGTTATTTTGTTGATTTCAATCAAAGATGAATATAATGAAAATTATAAATTCATTAATTGGTACATTGTGTTAGATGAAACAAATGGATTACCTTGAATTATTTCATCTATGACGTGCTCATATCATGAAGAAAAAAATAATTACCCTAATTAGTATTTTTTGTACGCTGATAAACATTCTATTACACCTGAAATACATTGTAAAACATGATAATTACATTTAATTATTATCCAAAAAAACACCGAAATCTTCATGATGTTAGAAATAGATATCAAAAATGTCTCGAAGAAATTGTGATGAAAACATTACGTTACGTTGGTTCTTTTGAGGCTAATTAAACCATAATAATTACTCTTGTATCTATGAAGCGTTACGATTACAATGAAGTATTACCTTATCAATAATTATTTCTACATTCGCATTCAAATACATTTGACTCTATAAACTGCCATTATAACCGATTAAAAACAACAAAATGAGGACTCAAATAAACATTCAAAATGTAAATCCAATTTTTTTTAATGTACGTTCATTTTAATATGCATTGAAAGGACTTTTATTTGAAAAGTAATACTTTTTAAAAGACAGTAAGTACTATTTGATAAATCAAAAGTTTTATTTTCATGACGGCGGACCTTCAATGTTATTGACGTCTGTATTTGTATTTCCAATGAAATTAAAGATGCATTTTTATGCTAACGTTCGTCACTAAGTCACTAATTATACTAAAAACCATCTGAAATAGATGTAGCATTAAATGTAAAGGGTACAAAGCGTCAAAATTCCTAAGAACACTATGTATAAACTAATATAAACAGTTTTAAGAGTAGTAGTATCAATACATATATTTATACCATTATTGTGAAGATCACTGTACCTACTAGTGCGATTTCACGGAAGAGTAACTTTCCATTACTTTAATGTGAAAAAAATAGTTGTTTTTAACTATGTACTGTCCGTAAAACTCAAATTTACGTTTTTATGTCCACTTTTCACTTTTGTTTGTTTGTTTGAAAGTGAAATTGCAACTTCGCTCACCATTTTAATTTGATTTTGAGGTAAGCGAATACCACAAATTCATTTCATACCAGCGCCCGCTCTAGCTTTTTTGTCGCCCTGGACAAAAAGACAAATTGCCGTCCCTTCAAACAATCTAATCGGAGCAATAGTTTGAGACTAGTTAGATATTTACAATAATTATTTTATAGAATGTTACCAGAGCCTACGAAAAAAATTATAATATTTTTACTTCTACTGCACTTGAACAAAACAGTACATATAAAAAATATCTTTCATAATCAAATAAGAAAAATTATATCTTATGAGTTCTGCAAACTTTTTTATCATCATGTTAATTAGATCAGTTATTTCATGCTCTATAGCCAAAATAGCCAAATCGTTAAGACGATTTTGCGTGGTAAGAATTTCTTTATCAATTTTAGTTTAGAGAAACTCCTTTCTCCACTTGATATAGTTACTGGTATAGTAAACAATATTCTTAAGGTTTGGAGCAACGGAATCGCCATCAGTTAAAATTATTTGTATATCCTTGCAGTGTTTTAATAGAGTTCTTTAGACACGTTTTTTAAGTTGTATGAAAATAATGTTGTTCAGATATAGTATACAGTACATTCAGTGCTTGATCAATAATTGTAAAATAAAAAGTATATTTTATACTTTCTTTTAAGATCGGTTCATCTCGCGTTTGGTATGAAAAGTTTTTTTTTTTCATTTATTCTTACTCGGTGTCGTATTGTTGATTCAAAATTGATATCAATTTCATCAGCTAATTCTTTTGCATCAGCAATAGTTTCATTAAAGGACTCTTCTGATCTTAGATCCCTAAAGAATTTATAGTAGTTTTGTAAAATTTCAAGTGCAGATGTTAAATCGTAATCTTTTGTTTGTAACAGTTTGCTTATTGAATTAATACAGTTTAATATTTTATACTAAAAGGGAACTGTTTTATACAATTTAGTAAATAAGAGTCTTATCAATTTCTTTGTTTTCGTAAATGCTTAACAAGATATCATAAATATCTCCTAAATGAAACCTTAAGGGTAGAAAGGTAGAAACCGAAAAAAATAGATTGTATATTTTTTGTGGAGAAGTTAGAAACGTAAACTAAATAATTGAATTTATTAAAACAACTTGGATCTCACGATTCTCCAAATTCATAAAAATAGATGTCAACAATAAAAAAGTATCAGCAATAAAGTAATAAAATTCACAACTGCGCGTTAAAGAGAGTTCAACGAGTACAAATTGAAAACCATTAAGCTTTATATATGCTAGATATAAGCCGAAAAGGTTAAAGCTCTCGATTGTGGCATGTAGAGTTGATGATGCAGTGGTGCTTTTTTTGTAACTTAGTTTATTATGTATTCCAACCTACCAGGTACACAGCATGAAGTATGAAGAATAAGTTTACCACAAAATTATTAAAATTTATTGGAACCTCTGCCAGTGTAAGGAGTTGTAGATAAAGAGTACGGTTCGAAATCTAGACAGATTTTATTAATCTTTTCGTATAGAGGGAATAATCGACTACAAACTAATTTCTTGAAGAAATTGAAAGTGGGCAACGATAATTATTCAACGAAGTAGGAGAAATATTTAACAAAAAGAGTATTTAGCTGTCAGGCTTTCCGGAAGAAAATACAACATTCCCCACATGAGTAAAATTTATTTTGTAAATGAAATTTTATACGAAATTTCAGTACACAAAATTGAGATTTTGCTCAATGTTTCTAATAGTATAATCATTATTATAATATTTGGGATAATATGTATTTTGCCGAGTAAGTGATTTTTTAACGTGTTCGGTTAATGTGGCAGTTACGATTGCAATATATTAGTATATATGTTTCCGTTAAAGTATATAATGCATTTATTTTATAGAATACTAAGTTATTTTATGAAATAACTTATCTTGTCCGTTAAAGTGTGTACTATGTTATTTATTTGACACTTTAACTACTTATTCTATGAAATAAATAGGTATTCTATAAATAAACTAATGATAGACAATTAAAATGAAAAAAAGCAATTTATCTCATTTATGCAGCGTATATATGATATTTATGGTACTGGGATCGGGAATATAATTGTTCTGTGTGGCCGTTTCTTGTGCCTAATTGGAAAAATCCTTCTTCGGTTATTTTTATTATGAAAGCTAAAATAGATTTGGCGCCACCTTTTTCTCTGTCAACTTCAGGCACTGGGATATGGAAGGTAAACCCCATAGAGGCTTCAGTGCGTTCTACAATGAATGTATGCGACAGGTGAAATTTCCAAACCTTCATAAACAAGCAAATATTGTAATAATAAGGAAAAGGAACTTAGAGCACACTATGGGAGAAAACCTTGAAAACTTGCTATGCAATTATGGGAAACAACAGGATTAAACCCAAACCAATATGGTTTTCGGAAGGGTAAATCAACTGAAGATACCATAAACATAGCAATGCAGAAAATTCATGACACTCCATACAAATATGTCATTACCATATTTATCGACATCTCTGGTGCTTTTGACAATCTCTGGTGGCTAGCGCTGTTCGACAGATTAAGACAAATTTAATATTCGAGACCTTTACTGCACACTCAAAAGTTATTGTCAAGATAGGTTTGCCACATTACACTGTCCAAATGACGGCAAAACGGGGCATCTAACGAAAGGATCTCCACAATCCGTATGTGGTCCCATTTTTTAGGACCTCATAATAGAAGATTTGTTGGACAAGGTGAGCCAAAGCGAACACACAAGTGGGGTGATTGCATATGCTGATGACCCTCTACTTGTCTTGGAAGCTAAGGCAAATAGTTTGTGGAACATTCTATCAAACTGATGTAGAGGAGTCAAACTAGAAGTTCCGGCAAAAAAACTACATATAGCTTAGACCTTGGACTGGTGTTCGACGAGTCAGGTCTGTTCAGTCATTACAACAAAAGTGTCTGTGAGACGGCGGTCATGGTAATGCATAGACTCTCGCGCAGAGGGAATATAAGTTGCCATTTCGTGGTATTAGAATATATATGAATACAATACTAGCGTCCGTAGCAGGATACAGTGCGGGTCTATGGGTACATAGATTGAAAAACATTAAAAATAGAGGAAAGCTAGAACGATCCAGAAAGGGGTTCCTAGTCAGAATGACTGGAGCATTTGGCACTACACTTTGCTTGGAAGTTAGGCGAAGAGCATCCATCTATTGGTTCATAAATCTGAACATTTGAACGAAAAGTGGAATAAATATTAGAAACAGAACAAGAAATTACAAACAAAGCTAAGATAAATAATATAACAAAGCACAAATGGCAAAGAGATTAGGAAATCAGTGAAAAGGGAAGAAGACTCTACCAATTTATATCAAAAATCGAGGTCAAATTGGAACAAAAGTCCCTCATCTCAACGCCAGGGTTTACACACTACCTCACTGGTCACGGACCATATACAACGTACCTTAACAGATTTAACCCAAACATGTTGTATTTGAATGTCGACAATACCTGGGCCCAAACAACTTCAGAAGAGATCTCGCACAAAAATAAATTAGATAAATCAACTATTAAATAAATTAATTAAACTAGCAGGAAGCATCCCCGAGCAAGAGTAGGAGATGCACAGAAGAAACAACACGTAGACACAAGGACTTAACCTAACCTAACTAACGACCGGAACTGGGAGTCTCCTGGACAAATCCTGGTGTAAGTGCGTAAGGTTCACCGGGTAGCTGGGGTCATTAGTAAACCTACATGACAATTATAAAATGCATGGAGAGTTCAACTATTATTTTATTCAGTATTTTTATTGTAACAATACTAACATCAAAATAAGAACTAATGCATGACAAATAAAGAAACATTTAACAATAGATTTACATTTAACAACAAAACATTGATTGTAGTCAAAGTATTTTGCAGCTAATCTTTGTCGACAAACGAATTAAGTGCTTCCTTCGGAATGACAGTCTCTCTGTTCTAGCTGCGCAGCCAAACATAGCCTCGTAGAGATGGAAGGTAAATGTATTTGTGGTTGACATTTTAAGAGGATGGCGAAAAAGTATTATAGTTGTTTTATGCTTTTATATTTTTGCAGTTCTTCAAAAATTATTTTTATTTGAATCGAAATTAAAGTTTATTTTTCGCTACTTTCCATATTATTAAAAGAAACCTAAATGTACCACATACTAAAAAGCGGGATAAATGAAATAGATTATTTTACACTTTAACCGGCTGCAGATAGTAATTCTATGAAATAACTAGTTAAAGTGTCAAATTAATAACATAGTACACACTTAACAGTTTAACAGTTATTTTATGGTATTCTATAAAATAACGGATTACATACATCAACACATACATTATCAGTATACAATTGTTTTGTAAGTTATGGTAAAGTTTCACATCTTGAAATTTAGGATGTATTTTCAATTAGTTGGACTGAAACTTTGGTTAGGCATATTTGTGACATTCAATCAAAATTTGTATTATGGTTAGATCTGGCTCTGGGAGTAGAAGATATTGAATATTCTTATTAATATTATTCTTATTCTGCTTAAGCTTTGTTTTGAGAGGCTTGCTAAGATATTTGATTAAGAGTGTAAGGAATTATCAATGGTATTCAAGCTTTAGTACTACGTTCTGGTTCCAATTTTACTATTTGTACTGCTGAAGCAAGTACAAGTGAGTAAATTACAATGGAGATAAGTTTTTTTACTTTCTAATGTGGAAGCATTCAAATTCATTGAAATGTTATACCTTTTTACATATTTGAATAATTTGTATTGGGATATCTAAACTTTCTATATAGAGCGCTCACTATACTCCATAAGAAACACGCTTGATCATTACATTGAACATGGTTTCAAGCATGTTTTTTTTTTATTTCTTTAGTGAGTTTAATATAAAATGATCAATTACCTTTTTAAAATGTGTTAATAGAAAATTCTAATACAATGATTTCTGATGAACTTCCACCACCACCCTTTTTTTGAAATTATGACAAATTTCTTAAAATATAGTTCACTTATTCTCTGAACCAATTCGTTAATTATTATGTAAGTACATGAATAGTTAATAGTTTATTCAACGGGTGGACGCAAATATCAAGTAATTTGTTCAATTTAATAATAAAGAATCATCAATCAATTTTCTATCAATGTAGAAGCAAGTTTAATTTGTTTAACTTGCATAATCAAAGGAAATGGCGTTTGAGAATTCATATAAATAATACCAGTGGTTTTCTCTTTTATAGAATTTCGTTGATAGTTTTTTTTTTCACAAACATTCATTTCTCAATTCCAAGTTGATGAAATAACTCCAAATATAACAAAGTTACTACTATACAAACCCTCGCTATTTATGCACATAAAGATCGCAGTCAGCAAAAGTAAAATCTAAGGAAATAAGTTACGAAACACGTTTGGACCAATGATTTAGGGAAGTTAGAAGTCGGTCTCGACTGTAATGGTGTTCCATCGATTTTACATTAGGGGTTTCTTTGTACATTATACTTTATACAATCTAAAGTTGGATATGCACCCGGTTAGAGAGTTATGTGCCCAAAAAAAGTCGGAAACTTCGTAGATGGAGAGCGAGAAAAAACAGATAATGGGAAATAAATTTGCAGGAGTTCGTGTTGTGATATTTTTCACATTATAATTAGCTTAAGTATATTCTTACTTTGGGAGGGTGAATAACGTAGGGCTGGTAATGGATCGCGGCCAATTTCTGGTCGCCCTTTTTGCTTTCGACACAGAGTTTTTTAATGATAAAGCCACCCAGCCTCTTTAACTGCACTTCCCCAGAATTTAAAATGATACATCGAAAATTAATAGCCTTTATCATAAAACCTTCCATTGTCCTGCGGTAGGGCTAATTTAGTAAGGTACATAATAAGAAGTTCATTTTATATGATTCATTATAATCAACTTATTCATATATTTAATTTATTAATAAGCTGAAATATTGTATTAAAATTAAGTACTCACAAAAATCTCGTTGACCGTATAGTTTATTATGTATCTTAATCATTTTTCTCTTCCTATTAGAGTTTTTATCAATTTATTCACTTATTCAAAATCAGATATTACTCGTAATTTGGAAATATGACAAACTTCGCCCTTCAATAGGGGCAACTAATTCCCAACATGTGATTTTAGAAACAGAGAGAAAGAGTAAATTTTTTTAATGTTAAATGCAGAAATTTACCATAAACATAATAGAGCAGACGATGTTTCTCCTGAATTTGTCCACAGGATTTTATACTTCCATGAAAAAAATATGACATTAGACGTGTCAGTTAGTAGCTAATAAAAACGAGAAAATGCTCTCAGTATTATTAGCCCCTAATTACTTTAAATCCTTCACTAGACCAATATACTGGTTATAAATGAATCAAGTCATGAAATTTTTTAAAGAATCTATGTTATTTTCTGACCTGTATCACTTAGTATTAACTTGAAAATTAAAAATTCATAGTCAATTATTTGCGAAAAAATTAAACCAGTTTCAGGCGTGTCATTGTACACTATCGAGATCAATCTTGTTGAAATATTCGATTGCGTATCGATGTTCAACTGAATCATATACAGAATATTTATCAATAATTCTGAGTTATGTGAATCGCGAACGAAATTTTATTGAATGCGTTTGTAAATAGTACCTATACTGGTTTATAATCGGTACATACATTGAGGCTGTTGTTTCATACGCATTCCTTCCAAATATTGTTAAGTAAAATTTTTTTTAGTCTCAAATTAATAAATTGCTTTTGGAAGTATACGACCAAATGAAGGAAAACGCGTCTGCATTTTGGAATAAAAAGAGTTTCTAATACATTTTTGAAAAATATTCAAAAATGTTGATGGCTCGTTTTACAGAGAGTATAAGTTTGTACCCAAAACAACATTTTTACGGTGAGAATATTGTAATGAAGTTTTATATGAATATGTTTTAGAAACTTTTGCGAAAGGGTGTAAAACATTTGGTGAATGGGCGCTGGCAAAGTTGGAGGGAGATCTACTTTTTTATCGGAAAATTGTGTTCAGCGACGAAGCTCATTTCTGGTTAAATGGATACGTCACCAAGCAAAATTGCCGCATCTGGAATGAAGACCAGCCAAAAACATTGCAAGAGCTAACAATGCATCCCGAAAAAGTCACTGTTTGGTGTGGATTATGGGCCGGTGGCATCATCGGGTTGTATACATTTCACAAATTTGTTTTCAAATCTGACTCTAATAACGTTTTGAAGCTTAGATCTATCAATGAAAATTGTGAACTCAAGCAATACTTAATTTACACTAATAAGGTGCTTCAAGTAAAACTCGGAATGTTTTGATCTGAGAATAAGAAATTATCACTAATGCTGGTATAAAGTATAGAGAATCAAAAATTGATTAATTATTTATTATTAATAGTAATTAGCAAGTTTACATGGAAAACATTAAAAAATTGGGAATGAAGGTTTTCTTCTGTTGTAACATTTCACAAAAATTTATATCTTGATTTTCTCTAAGTTTGCCATGGAAAACTGTCTTAGAGTTATGACGATAAGTTAACAATAATTAAATTCTTCAATTATTGTTATTAATAAAATCACATATTGTTAATCAAAATATTTAATAAACCGATATATCATTAACCCTGACGAATGTTCAGGAAAATCACGTGCAGCTATTACGTGTTATGCAGAAAAGCTTTCTAGAGCAACGTAAAAATACATTTATCGTAAGGAATATCGCAAGATAAATAAATACATCATCTTCAAGTACATGGAGAAGATATGAAAGGCAGTAGCTACATCTTTACATTACAGACCAATTCAAGAGTTCTTGCCAGACGATATATCTACCGGTTAGAGTAGATAATGTACACTACTGTTGTGATGAGAATTCATAGGATTTAAATTTTCTATGCACGATCGATCTCCACCGAACTTTGAATTAAGGTGTCGCAAATGGTTGAATAACCATTTACTGAATCAATGGATTGGTAAAGGTGCAGAAGCTACGATTCATTGGCCTCTTCTATCATGCGATTTTAATTCTTTGGACTATATAATTGGTCGTATCTTGAGGCAAAAATCTTTGCTAGCGAGATAAATGCACATCAAAAATTGGAAAATGGAATACAACGTCACTTCAGTGACCTCATAGTTAATCTCCAGCCGTTTAGAAGATTAATGGAGTGTTTAGAAAAAGAGAGAGACTTGTGTATTTGTGAAAACAAAGGACATTCTGAATATTTTCTCCAATTGAATTTTATTTCACGCTCCAATTATCTTCTCATGAGTTTTTGTTTAATTAATAACTTCATACCATCATCGGATTTTACTTCATAATTTTCAAATCAAAATATTCCGAAAACCGTTCACAGTATCGAGTTTCCCCAAAAGTACTGTTTTTGTTGAAAGCTAATTAATTTTTTAATAAATCTAACTTTTAAACAGTTTTCAATTAACCGTCATAGGCGTGATAAATCTATATGTAAAACGACTTTTTTCCAAAATAAAAAAAAATGAAAAATTTGCTCTGGTACCTTTCAGTCATGTTTATACAAAGGGTTTGGAAGGAATTTTTAACAGAGTAAAACAATTGCTGGGTAATCCTAAAAATGAAACACCAAAATGAAAACAGTGGTATATATAGAATTAACTGTAGTAATTATGACGGAAAGTATATCGGGCAGACTAAGAGATCCGTTAATATCCGCTTTAAAGAGCACTTAGCTCTTTCAAAATATGGACGGAGCAAAGAATCGAATATTAGCGCTCACGCTGCGAATCATAATAATGAAATAAATAGAAATAATGTAAAATTTATAGAAAATGTATGAAAATATAAATTTTTTGATGCATTTGAAAGCATTTAAACTGTAACATTCTATAGTTTAGTAATTAAGGAATAAATGTGAAGATTTCCCCCTAGGTGGTTTTGCCACTGGAATTATTTTTCACGGGATTTATTGGTGGGAAAAGTTAGTATAAAAGAAGTAATTCAAATTAATTTTAGTTTACCTTCAGTCTCTGAAGACGATAACTTTGTTATTGAAACGCGTGTCAGACAGTGTAATTGTGGGCGCTGGTGTAGTGGTAGTGTAAACAGTGTTAAACTCTGATGAAAATGTTAGAATTGGGCGAACAAGAGTCTACGCTGGATGAGTGAAGGCGGAATTCAACGCCCAAAAAAAGTGAATGAACAAGGATTGTATAAAAATCAGACCAATATTTATTTCCTGGTCCTATCCGAGCAAATGTCCCCAATAAAGTTAATCGGTTTGAATAAAATGGTCCGTTTACCTATTTCACAAGAACTGTTCGTAGTTATGCATTTTTAGACAGGTGAATATACAGAAGGGGATCTATTGAATGTCAAGATCTCAATCTATAATTTATAAATATTGAAAATAATAATAGCACATGAACTGTGCCTGGGGACAATCGAGAAGTTGGTACGTAACAGAATATTTTCATTCTTTTCACTAAGTTATGTAACATTTACCAATTTTTTATGATCCAAACGATGAAAGGGATAGGAGAATCTGTATAGATGACATAAATCTGATAACTGTTACCTAAATAGTAAATAATTAAATAAATAGAAAAAGTGTTTTACGTGAAGCACATTGAATTTGAGAGTGTAGTCAACAACGTTGTTTAATATTTTTTCAAATATTTTGTAAAATCTGCACATTAAAAGCATTTGCTTAAATTGAATAATTTAACGAGTTGATTATTTGTTTCCATGAGGAAATTATAAAGTACTTACATACTTCCTATGTGTACTAATACAAATATTATAAATTAAAGAATCTGCAATCCCTTCAATAGATAGTATGCTTGTAAGTATCATGAATAGCAAACCAAAAAATCAACAAGTATCTAGAAAATTGAATTTTTTGCATTACCACTAATTCGATATTCATTTTTGATTTGACTAGATTCACCATATGTTATTCAAAATGGTCGTGTATCGTCCCAACAGTGTTCCGATAACACCCCTCCGTAGGTATAGCTGCGAATGTAATTCTTTAACAATGGAACACCATTCTTATTTTTATATCTTTTGAAATTCATTTCAAGCTTCATTAAATTTTTTATAAATAAATCATATATGCTGCGAAGCATGAATAATTTCAGCGAAAAGAACTAAATAAAATTATGATGATATATTAGTGCGAAGTTATCTAAAGGGTGTTTTTTTTAATAACTCCAAAGGTAGATCAATCAGCGCTATTGTTGAGCGATTTTATATTGTTAAATACGGAATCAACTGTGAACATCTAATTTATATTTTAGTGATTCTAAATAAAGAATTCCCGTGGAGATACATATGTTTCTGATTATTTCAATTTATCGCTTTTTCAACCCCCCAATACGAAGTATACAAATATTATTTACCCAAGTTTGTTCTATTATTTTCAAAAGTCTTTTCACATGATACAGTCTTCCTTAGAAATAATTGGTTTATGAATAAATAGAAACAAATATCAATTATTAGTAACTTATTTTATAATTGTCCAGCTTCACTGGAACATTCACTAATGACCTTATTATCCCAAGTAATCTCTAGTCATCAAATAGTAAGAAAATCAAATATACGTAATCAATGAATACGTTAAAGTATTTCATTCAAAACAAAGTGAAGGATGAAATAAAATTTGAATTATCTCTTTAAACGTACGGTCCTTAACTAGCAGTGCATTTTCGAGGATTTTCTTAAACGTTTCTGAATTAATAAAGGAACAAAACATTTTGCTTTCAACCGTTCCAAATAATGGTTTCCGTCTTTCTCTCGAAATAGCAATTCACGATAAAGTTCTCATCTATTGGGAACAGGCAAAATGCAACAAAAAATCCACTGGGGATCATATTTTGTGTTTACTCTGAATAGTCAACCAATTCGAATCACCGAAGTGTAAGGTTTCCTGATGAAAGAGTACTTCCTCATTTTCAAATGCGGTGGCATTTTCACAAATTTACCTTATCAAGTAATGGTTACATTCAGTGGACGAAGCCCATGTGCATCTATTGTCAAATCCTAGAGAAATCGTTCGGTGGCACATACGCTATAAACTGAACAGGTTCTGGAGTAGACGACATTTTTCGGGGCGCTTTTAATTTGCGGGTAGCGGTATCGGAAATGAAACGTGAGAAAAGTGAGCAAAGCTAATCTAAGCGCTACGACCGATGAATGCAACCAATGATTCGTAATAATCTCCTGTTATTGTTTCACATTTATTTAACAAATCACTATTCTAGCCAATGAAACCGTCTTTGCCTTTTTCGGAACAGGTTTACTCTTTGCAGTCCAATTTATGGACTACTGTACTCTCATTTCATTCCGATAACATCTTCTACGTCTCTAACCTTAATCTGAGGTGACTATTCAGCAGCATTTGATGAACTTTTTCAATACCATTGTTAGTTGTAGTGCAATTTTTCGCCGTCCCGAATGATCGTCAAGCTAATAACGTTGCGATTGAATTCGGCTGCCCAAAATATCAAGTTCGTAAATAATGGTCGAGAGTCTCCGTACACTATGCTTAACTCCTCTTTCATTCACGTAGGCATAATGCCATTCAAAATCAAATATTTAATGACAGCTCAATGCTCAATTTCAGGAATATTTTCACAACAATGGTCAAACAGTAATGGCGTCTAAAATGGCTGAAAATGGCTGAAATTTGGGTATGATTTCTTCTCTTCCTCGTTTCCCATTATTAAATATTCATTTTTCTTTTCAATTTTTTTGCTTTATATTAATCAATATTAAGTATGTATTATACAATGAATTGCGTTAATTTGTATGATCATGAGGACTAAAGTTTTGATTGGAACAGTATTTGTATTTAATTAAATTGTAATGTATTGAATGAGGTATATTTATTCCCCTAATTCACGTCCATGTCTGATTATACGTTAAACCAATGAAAAACATCAACTTCAACAAAATTCTCGGATTCCCCAATCTAATTTCAAAAGGCCTGTAGTTATACGTAGTTCTAATTCGTAGATAATACTCTCTAAAGTTTAATGCAGCCTAGTTAATATTTAGTTGGAAACGAAACACAATGACAAATTGGATCGTGCACAGACTTCAACCCCTTTGAGCACAGAGAGGCACAGCTGTTTCATTTCCATGGTGTAGAATTTCACCCCGCTCCATCCCGTTTGGACACGTTTTACGTCCCTTCCTCTGTGATTGCTTACGCATTATGCATGTCCCGTCCACCGATGCGAACGAATTCTATACACTGTGTATGTAAACGAATGAACGCCATATTGGTGTTTTCAAATTAGTTTTCATTTGTAATTTATTCGAATGGAAATTGGCGAATGTGCGGTATTGAAATTATCTATTTTGTAACGGCTTTTTAAAAATTGGTTAATTTTTAATTTATTTTACACATTTATGTTATTGGATATCAGATGAAAACTTGATAAAAAGTCTATGTAGATGCTTATAAATTAAAAAACGCATATGTCATTCGAGGAAAATTTTTTTTTCTGTGATGGGAAAAAAGTTTTACATATTATTTATGTTAACCGGTTAACATTTTATGAAATTACATTTTCCCTTGGGAAAAAATAAATACTTTTTTCCGGATTCTGTATAAACACATAAACAAAGGTAGATATTTAATTTTAGAATATTTCATTATACAATAAAGTTACATTTCCTTTATATCAAAAGTACAAATTTTCTTTTGTTGAAATTTTATTTCTTCCTGCTCTTAAGAACTACCGTTGATGTACTTGGTCACAAATTCGGTGTTATTTCAACACTAACACAAGTTCTAAACACTTTATTAACTATTTCTGTTCTGTGAGTTACCGATTCATCAATATACTCTCCAGTGACCGCTGATGATTTCCACCCGGCATATTTCTTCAGTGTCATTAAGTCCCCCCAGATTCAAGTGTAGCATGTGAACGATCTTCGAAATGAATGACCTGTATATGAGTTAACATTTTCAAGAATAAAATTAGCCACTGTTTTGGAAACCTTTAAAACTGGTTTGATACATTTTCCATTGTGATATGCCTAGAACAGGCGGCAATCCTTTGCCGCTGATGGACGAGGGGTTATGTACTTTCCGTAAAATTTAAGTTTAACATATTTTCAGTAATTATAAATATTATGTTTCCATGAGTTTCTCAATTAATAACGTTTCCGAAGTTTCAATAACATCTAATATTATCTGGCTCATTTCACAAACTCGACAAGTATCTGCAATCCCACATTATTTGACAATTTACTAATTTGTGTACTCATAA
The DNA here is from genome assembly GCA_026230145.1 of Diorhabda elongata. Lineage (NCBI taxonomy): Eukaryota > Metazoa > Arthropoda > Insecta > Coleoptera > Chrysomelidae > Diorhabda > Diorhabda elongata. The sequence continues at coordinate 26,466,354 of CM047929.1, read as the reverse complement.
AAATCTCAGCTTTCTTGGGCTTATAACCTTTTCAATTTTGTTTCAGAAATGTAATTAGTTTAAAATATTTAGAAATGTCTACATTACTATTGGAACGTAGCATACTTTTAATTATTGAATAATTCGACCACAACTGTTGATTGCTTTTATTGTGCTGAGAAAGCATTGCTTATTTTCTTATTTGCCATTTAATGAATCTACTTTGACTTCTTCTAATTTCTGTGAAATCATAGTATAACTGCGAAACAACTACTTGATTCTTTTAAAAGTTTTCTTACTAACACAGGCTCATTGTCGCTATAAGTACTAATTTCAAAATTCAAATTTTACTAGGGCTATCATCATTGTTGAGCCCAGATTCTTGCACTGTCGAGTGACATATACTATTTTTTATATCTCAACTATTTATTAATACAAATGACAAAATCAATTATGGCTTGCATAAACATTACCTATTTTTTTAATTGTGCAGTTTTGTATACTGAAGTTATTTAAATTTGGGCCACTGCCACCGCTTTCGGCTTCGACATCTTGTCATCAGTGTGGGAGTTATGATTACTGAGGTTTTTGTGTATATTTCTTATGTTGGAAATATTTTCATTTGAAAGGTTTCCTGAATATAAATCTCTTTTGATTCCAGAACTCGTACATGGTTGTTCTTCCCAATGCAGTATTTTTTGTGCAGTTTGTTTCTTGCTGGAAACAAGATATTCTAAGTACCCTTCAGCAACAGTGGTGGATTTCCATCCACCATGTCGTTTTAAAGCGGTAATGTCCCCTCCGTTGTCAACTATAATAGTTGATGAAGTCCTGGAAGGTAATGTCCCATATATTTATAAGGATTTGTTAATTTCAAAAACAGCAACATCTTTTGGAACGTTTGAAATTTTATGTATACCCATTAACACAAGGGGACATTTACTGTTTTGATATTTAATAAAAAATCGCTGCAGATCGGACGAAGTGCCATATATTGTAAGGCGAAGTTTAAATAAAAATCGCCAAGTATAGTAAACAACCGTTGTTTTTTGTGTTTGTGATATTCTAAAATTAAATTTCCTATATCTTGGATTTCGGTGTACTTCAAATGAACGAGTTTATCGCATCTAAAGGTCCCTGTGACTCCAAATATTAATATAACCTAAAAATAGACATTGAAATAAGAATCGACCTGCGTTGAGAATCTAGCTGCAGACCTCCGAGAAGGAAAACAAAAGCTCTACCGCTGAGTTATCGTGGTATATAAACGTTTAAATTTCGAAATACGTTAATTGTTGAGAAACGTTGCCGTAAATGCATTGATCAAGATGAGCATCAATTTGAACACTTACAGTAACCCTTTTGCGAATCCTTTTCGTAATTTCTTTTGATAAATTCATTTGAACACTACATTTTTTCCTCTTAATGCAAATTTGTTGCCTAACATACCGACCTCTGTATTTAATGACACTGATGACGGAATAATTGAGTTCAATTATGTATTAATAGATTTTTTAGAGGAAAAGTTTGAAAAAAGAGAGTGTAATAAAACTTAAAAATTATTTTAAGGCCGAATCCTCTTTTCGCCAAAATATTATCGGCTTTAGTAGCATTAGTTTGGGGTGCTACAAATGCAAATAAAGAAAATGGAAAGTAAACATTCTGATACCAACTAACAACAAAGTTTTATACAATAACTTTCCTAATCAGTTCAACGGATAAAACGTTGGAAAATATTTCATGGAAGTTTCCAAAATTAATGGCCTGAGCTTTTCCTCTGTAGTTTTTGTTTATCTTTCGAGTTCTTCTGATTAGTTGTAGCAGGTCTTAACCAAATTCTACAAACAAAGCTTGCCGAATTAAAGGAGAAAGCTTCAGATCAAGGAAAACACATTTGTTCTATTTATTGCAATAGAATTATGATAGAAGAAGGTTAAGACTTTCTAGTGGACCATTATATATTTGCGTGCATAGAAATCATCCCACTGTAAACTTTTGACTTGACTATATTTTTTTTTTAAATCATTTATTGGAGAAAAATATTCTATTTGAAAGGCAATTTAATATGCTTTAATGTGAGTATAAATTTATGGAAACTTAATTCGACATTCTATGTTTAAAATTAGTTATATTTTTCTAGATGGTTACATTTTTTGATTTTAAAACTTATTTAGTTACTGTTTTGCTTGTCAGGGATCAATGTATGAGAACTTTCAGATGTATCATCATTCAATTTTTTATCGTCAACATCATGTTATTGGCAATAATTTCGCTTAATGTTAAGAATCCTCCTCTTCTTTACTAATTACTCTTCTTGACTTATTACCAAGCTGCACGATTGACGCAATAAAGTAAATTCTTTAGGTGAAGCGACAGTTGAGACGCAGTTTAGTAAAATAACACCACATGTTTCTTAAAGCCACTTGAAATTATGCAAGACAACGTGTAATGCAATAAAAGACGCAATATTTTCTGATCCAAAGCATGCGCAAAGCTCAGCTGATAATGTTTTTCGAATGTTTCTTTCTTCATTTTCGAATAATTTTTTCTCGTTTTAATTCTATAGCTTAACTATTGTTTACCTTTGTTTTATCTAGATAGGGTTTGGCCTACCATCGCCCCTTTAAAAGTAATGCAGCAGCAGCACTGACCACATTTCTTTGTTTACTTCCCCAAGCTTCGTTATTTTCATTTTTTAACCATCAATCACAGAATATTGAATAAAATATGAGATTAGGAAATTTTTTAATTTTACTTATGGAATTTTGATTATTGGCAACCATTATGCAATGGCGAGAAACTTGTATTTCTGACTTAATTCTTTCAATTTAATTATATCGGTTTTCAATACATGTCAATAGATTTTGCAGCTTAAAAACCTCCTGCTTCTATGTCTATTTCTTGGTAGATTATTTGGGGTTGGATGCAGGTCTGACAGTTCACTCAAATATGTACCATGGAGTATAGAGGTGTATGCACTAAGCATACACCCGTAGGGAATTCACTATGCTCAAAAAGTTCTCCCTGACTCCACATAATTGCTTTAATTTTATCAGTTATTTTAATTATTTACATGATTAGTTAAGTATGTGTAACTAAAAATGTGTGAACTAGAGGTAGATATAGATGTTAGGATTCAGGGATACCGGGTTTTCGTAATTACAGGATCTCGGGATTTAATCCTTTTAGTCCACGTCTTGTTTTAATAGTAAATTTTTATTTTGTTTGCTAAAATCTTGCATTTTTCTGGGGTGGTATTGGCACTATATGATTATATCTTTTCTTTCTATCAATGCCCATTTCTTATTATGCTTAGATCACATAACTCAGTTTGTGAAATTCTTAACAGAAAGGTTCATGACTCATGTTGAAAATTAGTTTGTTATCTTTGATTATATGATATATTTTTGTTAATATCATCAGATTTATTTGATTTTCCATTTCATCAATTTATCTGTATTATATTTTTGATACACAATTCCATAAATAGTAGACGATTACTTATCTGTCACACTTTTACATCAACATACCTCCACCTTGTAGTCAAAAGTTTTTATGTAGCTGACCAATTTCGTATAAACTTTTATATACTTGTCAAAAACAAGTATCCATCTTCATAATCATGCAAATTATCCTCTCGATTAGAAAAAGAAGGTGCGTCAGAAAATGAATCTATTTTCAAATAATTATGATATAATACCTGATATTAAAATTATTTTAAAAAGTCGAATTAATCCTTAAATTGACCTAACGAATACTATATTACGAACTCTTGGTTATGTGTAATAAATCAGTACTTGATTAATATACACGTCAGGGTTCGACGAGGAAATTTCCAAACATGTTTCCATTAATATTCCGAATATTAACAAAATAATTCATTATTAAAGCTTATTTACATGCTACAGGATAGTATCGAGTTGAGTTTTTTATCACTGAGATGATGATATGCTTCATACAAAACCACTACTTATATACGGCTCTTACCCAACATCAATGAAATATTTGAGCTTTTAGAGTGACTCTAGCTCTAATTTATGTCCTAAATAACTTTTATAACTTATTTTCAGATTTCAGAATTTATATTTTTTTTAACTCATTTATGTATGTCTCATTACCTTAATCATTTAAATCGAGTTCAATTAGGAATTTAATGATAACAAGAAGGTATGGAAGCTCTAGAAGTAATCAAAGAGTTTAATATCAGCTCATGTGTACTGTTTTAAGATTGAGTGGCTAAAAGTGTATAGTCTTCGGTTGATTGATGAAAGAAGTATTCGTGTCTATTCTTGTGTCGGTTGTATGAGCGAAAAACGAATGGAAATCAATGTTTTAATGTATCAATTGTTCTTAAGCATGATTGTTATCTGAAAAAAACCACCTTTATCATTGTAATTGGAAAGTAATAAAAATTTAAGTACCTGAAATGATAATTCTTCATTCAAAATGCATTATTATGAACATGAGTTTATAAAAAGCAAAATTCATATTCAATCTTTTTCTAACACAATCAATCCGAAAGGCGAAAGTTAACATACCACTAGTAACAAGTAATTTTATATCTTTAACCACAAATTCAAAACACTAGAACCTTCCGATGATCGAGAACACTTTATCAATTGTATGATGCTCTATTCTTTCTAATTTATTCTGAAAAAAGTTCTTGATATTCTCTTATCATCCTCCGTGATTCGCATTTTAAAATTATGAAGGCAGTTTTTCAGAGCAAAAGCAGCTGCATTTGGCCAAAAAGAAAGTGTTGTTTTATCAAAGCAATACACCAGCTCACACATCCGTTATTGCAATGGCCAAAATTAATGAAATAAAGTTTGAAAGAGGTGAGTGTCAAACTTATTGAACAATGCTGGAAAAAGTGTATGAAGCTAAAAGGAGATACGTTGAATAATAAATATATTTTTTTTCTCCACAACTTTTATGTTTTCTATGTTGAGCCAGGTGCTTCTGGGATCATCCTCGTAAACTGGTATTGCCTTCCTAATGGAGGAATAAGAAAAAATTAGGTATTTACCATGAAAAATATTATTAAATTTCCACGTTTTTCCATTTATCTAAACCTAACCTCAATGTAAAACAAATTTAAATAGAACAACACTTAATATATTAGATAAGTGATTAATGAACCCCCTGAAATTAATAACGATGTTCATAAATTCCGAAAACCCATATGTCAAGATGGCGAAGTGCGTGGCTGATAATTCTGTTTTGTTTTTGATGGACTCCGGCCAACTATGCGTTGTTTACTGTCGGCTGAGAAAAGTTTGCAAAGCTAGAAATATCGTTGGGTACGGCAAACATATCACCTGTCGGGGCTTCTTCAAAGCGTTTTCTAATAAGTCTTATTACCCTCCAACAATGCTTCATCATTTCAGTCACTCTCAATTTAAAGTTGATAGTTGGCAAAAATAGTTGATGAAGTTCATACTTACTAAGTAATTCGATGACTTTGGGTATATTTCAGTTATTCTCATAGATGCTTTTTTGCAAATATATGAATATGATTAGAAGTTGTTTATATAACAATAGGACTACAATATTGACAACGGAATGTACTACACTCTTCACTTCCATTATGAAATAAAAATTTTGTTACCATTTTTCTATAATTGCTTCCTACGAAACTGCAAATGATTTATCGATTATAAACATTTCAGCCGATGTCTAATTAGGAATTCATTGTTTTTACACAGGATGTACTTTAATTTAGAACATGTCATAAATCTTGCAGTTTATTTCTGTTTGAATTGCCATGCGCATCGTGAATTACAATACCAGAGACAGCTCGTAATCAATAAATGATTCAAAATCTAGGCGATTTAAATTAACGCTAAATTAAATTTTCAGATGATGTTGCATCGAGTTAATTTTCAGCGCTCGTATTGATATATTTCGTGATTAAAAAAATGATTATGGTGATATTCATTCGTACAGATGATTTTTCAGAAAAGTGTATTAGATTAACAAAATTCTATCACAATTATATAGATATTTTAAAAATAACTTGAAATTAGTGCGAATATAGTTATTTGTTGTACAAGTTTGATAAAACACTATTTTCACGATTGTAGAGCATGTCGAGCGCAACAACATTTAAGTAAGTAAAGTGATGACTTACGCGATTACACTCAAAGGAAAATTCGAAAACAAGGAAGTTCTCATTCCGAGGATCCCGATGAGCTTTACCGATTTGCCGTTTGAATTCAAACGACTTCAATTTATTTTTTGTGTTAGCCGTGACCATTTACAAATCACAATGCCAATCTGTGGTAGTGGTAGAAATCTATAAAATCCATGGTCAATAACATCTGGCATGTTCACGGGACGGAGGACCATCTGAGTTATTTGTTCTTTCGCCTGATAATGAACAAAAAAATGTCTATCACAAGGTGCTTTAATAAAGAGTACCAAAATATCTAGTTTTGAGATAGACAAATAGAAAGAAATATTTATAATTGGATATAAAATATGCTTCATTAAGATTAATACACTTTTGCATACGTGTAAACCTATTGTCGACGCATTTTTTCCAGTACGATTGAGGTACCTCCAAAATTTGTAATTTGAACGTATCAACCATTTCTTCTGGAGAAAGAGAAACGTTGACCACGTAGTTTAATTTTGATCTGTGAGAATAAGAAGAAATTATTGGGTGCCAAACAAGGACTGTAAGGTTTTCGTTTGTCAGAGATCACATTGTCGGTGTCTTATAGAAAATCAATTATATTTTTTATAGTTATGTTTTCACGAAATATTCAATGAGTTTACAGACGACGAAGTGACTGAGCACTTCTTTAAAGAAATTAGAGGTACGCCTTGCCCCAATCCGATGATAGGAGCTGAAGAAATGCGATTCTTATTTGCAATTTTGTATTTGCGTGTATACTTCCTATCAAAACGACATTGTTGGGATTCAAATAATGATTAAAAAATATCGCCGAAATCTATCTACGTGAGGGAATAAATTTCTAAAAATATGTGCAGTAATAAACATAATAAACAATAGCATTTTAAACACAAAATCAATCTAATATATGATAGAAACAAGGTCGAATAATTATGTCGTCATGATTGTCAATTAGATTTCGATATAAAACCATAAAACAAAAGATGTCAAACTTTAGATCTTACCAGGACAAGGAACCAAATACAAATACAAATTACAAAAGATTATTAGGAAAAGTAGGTAGTCCATTGTTAGTGCTTCTAGATTAATAACATCAAAATAATGAATTTACATGGACAATCTGTTTCCTTATTCATCGTTATTTCCATTGTAGAAAATCCATTGCTACTCAGATATTGGAACTATTCGGGAAACTCGTATACCACGAGGCTATTACCTGCCATACAAAAAATTATTTTTGAGAAACCATGAGGATATTTCAAAACGCTAACGATGTTAAATGAATGGACAATGCAGTACTCTTGTGACTTCATAATATTTACACTTAGAATCTAATAAATTGTTTTTCAATTTGTTTCAGTTTATGCAAATTGTGTGAGGTATGTTAATAAGGAATACTTTTTCAATTGCGTTGTCACTAAAAGTTCAATGCTAAGAAATAGCTGTCTACATTCAATTAAAAAAACAATAAATTAACATTTAAAGGCGTAAATTACACTAAACAATTAATTATAATCAAGTTTATTGAATTACATTTAAGTGTATTGAGACAATATTTAACTAAATAAATAATATATGATAATTAAATTCATGTAGATTTCAAAATTGGAATGTGAAATATAAGAATTTATTACCTGAGTAATCCGAATCAATTAAAAAATATAAACGGAAAAAAGTTTCGAAAGAAAGATAGTAAATGTTCACTACTCATTTAAACATGATTAAAATAAATTAATGGCCTCTCTCTATAGTATGAGGATGTTTTTATCAGAAAGAGCTTTATATAATTGCAATACATATAATTATTAGCACTTAGCATTTAGACCAATAGTTCCCAAACTTTTTGTGTCTTAGATGTCTTTCAAAAATTTGCTGGATTCGGTGGACCTCTTGCAGCTACATTATAACCAATTTCCAAATCACGAAAAAAAGTGATTAGATTAAATCTATATATGGAAACTTGTAATGTGGACACCTTGAGCACTTTGTTAGTTACGGGCTTAGACGATGGTACAGTCAAGAGAATTAAGGGCGACTTAAGGTTCAAAGAGAAATGTTTTAAGTTTGTTGTGAAAATCTTGATTATATGAAATGTTGCTCACTAAACAACTTAAAACGTGAGTACTAAATATTTTCTGCGGTATTTGTGGGAGCAAATTTTTTTAATTTAAAATAATTAGTTCTTATGATTTGGTATCTTTTAATTCATTAATCGTTTCTTAAAAATTGAATAACGAGTAATTATTTCTAGTTTTTTTTCTTCGTACATGTTTCTTTAAGAAACAATTGGGATCGTAACCAGATTTCAAATAATCTTAAAAGTGATCATCCAGTCGGTCGATGTGTGTGTCTTAACCGGTCATTTGGCATTCTGTCCAAGTGATCATCTCTCCATCGTCGTCCCCCGATATTTTTATGCCCTGTATGCACTTCTTTTCTGATATAAATAAAGATCATTCTCTAAATATTCTTAGTCTGTTATATCTCTTCGGAGAGAAGTATTAAAAATACAGTTAAATGTTCCTAACTTAAAACTATAAACTTTTAATATCAATTTAGTGATGTAAATTAGTCCTCCTCACATAATGTGAGTGATATTAAGTGGAGCAGTTCACAAAACTGTTTTGTCCTTTATATATTTCGTTAACATTAATAATAGACAGAACATTTTTTCGTATTAAACTTATTCGATAATTATGATCACCTCACGCCCTATCCATTTGAATCCACAAAGGTCTACAGCTTCAACAAACTTAAATATTGTTCCTTTTAATGCAGATTCGATTCTTCACTGGTTGTTAGCTTTTCTAATTAGTTTCGAGACGTTTTCAATCGCATTGATTGTTAATACAAATATTTTACATTACTTTAAAATTTTTATGTTGAAATTTGCCGTACACATTCTTTGTCGATTCCTATAGATTCAGCATTAGAACAAATACTTAGTCTACAATCAGATTGAACAAGATCACCGACTTTTTCGTAATTTTCACCCTTTTTTTACGTGGGTCAGAGCTAAAAGCGAACGCGAATCATATTTAACTTTTTGAAAACACTTAAAACACTTAAAAACATGTGGACGCGACAAACATTCATTGTCTTACACTTATACTAAAACAAAAATTTTGGTTGCTGTTTTTCCAAGTTTCATATGAAATTCCACAATAATCTGTTGCTTTATTTTTACGCCGATTATTTTCACATCAATGCAAAAAAACACCCCTATACATTGGTTGGTCTACAGACATAGTGAACATCGCATTCCAAAGACTTCAGGCAAAACAGTTGACAGTCGCTAACCTTTGGCGCATGCGTACTTTTTATGCAGCAACGCTAGTCTCGTTACTTAATAGACACACATGGTATACAGTGAGTTGTTATTTAACTATTACTCTTATTAATTCTCTCCTAACCGTTACGTATGCTATTATAACGGGTTTTCTTTCCAAAACCTGTTTGAAGGGGCTTCCATTAGCAAAGCCACAAAAAAATACTATATTAATAGTCCAGTTCAATCTCAATCAATTGTTAACATGATATTGTCAGCAATAGAAAACACATGAATATTTAAAACAAGTTTTGACATTGAGTATTTGTTCATAAACTAGATACTATCAGTAGTATAATTTAATATTAATTTAATTGCGGCGCCAAATCAATTGATTTACTGTTTCGTATGGTTACCAAAACGCCTACCAATTATTCAGTAACAAATTTTATTTAAATAAGTTACCACCCATTGTTCATTCAAATAACGATACATACAAATTAGCCATGTCTACGTAACTGTTAGAATTTCACACTGATATAACTACATATACACTTTTAGACAACAATCAAACAAAAACATTGTTTGGTTCTTGTCCTTTATCATTTATATAATTCAATTTCCTGATTTAGAAGATACCAGGAAAATCGAAATGCAATTAAAATACATATATATATATATATATATATATATATATATATATATATATATATATGCTGAATCAATCTGTGTATTCTATGTGAAGCTGCTGAATGCTCGCATGAACACAAGATTTATAGACTGGTAGGCAATTAAACAGTATGGCGTTATACAGACATTGCAAACATTGTGTTGCATCATATGCCATTTCCTCACTGCCTCTGTCATTGCGTAGCGTCAAAAATCCCCAAGACAGTATTTACGATAACCCACTTATTAACTTTATTGTTTGTCGTACAGGGTTTCACAGGCGTACAACTAGAAACTTAAATATAACTAGTATTATATTATGAGAATTTCCGAAAATGATAAATAGGATGAACGATCTAACTTATAAATAAATGAAAAAATTGTGACAATAACTAATTTTCATATATACTGCGATAGAGCCAAGATATTGTTTAATTTATTTGATATTCATTATCGAAGAACAAATCATGTAAAATGCCGGTCATCAAATAGCGTAAATGTTATCACAGATATTCTCACTTTGTAAAATCATAATTATAGATAAGGAACTCATCATTAAGAACTGTACAGAGCTGTACTTAGTATCACAAGCGAAGATAATTTAAAATTAAACAAGATGTTTTTGATGCTAAAATGTTTCATTTCTAACTTAAAAACTAGAGTAAAAGTTACACACAAAGTTACTCGTAGAGCTGAAAAATGTTTGAACGAAAAAGTTATTGAGACATTTTTTTTGTTTTTGTTGCCTTAATATATAGATATACATACTATATTGATTATTTTATAATAGTAAAATCATAGGGGGAAATAACATTTTAATTTCTCAAATTCTAAAATTGTGATTTACCAAGTTTTTCTCCTGTGGTCTTCTTTTATAATACATATACTACAAATTACAATACAATTATTCTGAATCATAGCATCACATTCATATTCCTTAGATTCACTTTCTTTTAAATCAATTACAAGTCTTTTGAAAACTGATATTGCATATATTGATTTTGAACTCTCTTTACGTGATTCATGGCATTTAACCAATTCTCAGTGCTAATGTTTGAGCATTCTTTTAATATCAGGTCCTCAACGGAATAGGAATTTTTGAATAAAGTGTTATTTCTTGTCTGTCTTCTTAGTTGGGACTTGAATCAATTGGATTTAAAACACAGTAGTACGGAGGTATTTTTAAAACAATGTAACCATTCTTTTTAGCCATTTCGTCTACAGTATATTTTTTGGCGATTATTTCTGTTTATATACCTCTATGAGTTGCTTCATTGTATAACGCTCTTCTAAATATAAAACAATGTCGTGGCTGTTAAGCCATATTCCGTTTAAGTAAAAATTTATTACTATACTCCCGAATTTTCGTTATAAATTATTTTCTCCACTTTATCAATTGACTACTTTCCATTACTGTTTGCTTTTTATTTACTGCTTTATATCTAAAACCAAATTTTTCCAGTATTCGTACCAAACATATCTCAAGGATGTTTCCTTTTCAGTTCTGCAAGAATACCTCGAAAATTTGGCAGTATGTTTGATGCGAACATACTTTGTTCGCATATTACAGTTAACCTATCAGGTTTGATTTTTAAAACCTGATATTGAAATTTTTCGTTTCATTGGCACATATAGCTTTGCATTTTGTTGTAGTTTCAGAATTAACTGTCAAAAACATCGTTTCTTGGACAGCACATCTTCTGCAAATTCTTTGACTATAAACTTAAAAAGTCAAAAATAACTTTTTGAGCATAAGTGAATAGATGTTTTCGTCTCCTTTTTCTGTACTAGACTCTAGTAGGGACGTTTACCAAATATACAAATTGACTTGTTTATGATTTACCTTGAAGCCACGGCAAAGCGAATCCTATAATTTAACCATATTTTGAAAGTGGAAATGAAAATAATAGGAGGAACTCAATTTTTTATTTGTTTGAGAATTATTTAACCATTTTCATTAAATTCTTGATTCCTTTTTCACAAATCACGATAACATACTTAGTTCAGGAGTTGCAATCTAGCCTAAGACGATGTCCGAAAACTGTTACTGGAATGGATCATTTCGGTTTCTATCAATTACACTGTTCATATGGATACCTATGTGATTTTCTCATATCTTATTCAATTTAAAAACCATATACCGCTCATAAATATAAGGTATCACTTTGCCTGAACAACATATATGTATATTTGAAGAATTAATAAAAATCGACAAAACCCAGTGACTACGATCCAAGGACTCTTCCACAAAGAAAAGGGCAAACCGAAGACTGTCTTCTTACGTCACAAATTACACGACATTACCTCACTTTATAACAAAATGTATACATAGAACATAATGGATTTTTTTCATGTAAACCTCACTTTATAAGGTGAATAAAATGTTAATTTAAAAAAAATTAAAGCTCAACGTGACAAACGGTCCCAGAAAATTGAAGCGGACTAATATATAAATTCAGAATATTGAAGAAATATTAACTGGACTGGACTCATGAAACATTATGAAAAGAGTTGCACTGCTTTTCTGCCCAATTTTTTAATGGGAACAGAAAGGCAGAAGAAGCAAAAGAGAGACAAGCCACTTAGATAGGGAGTGGGGTGACTTATTTATAAGTTGTGCCATTGCCAAGTTTATACACCCGATATGACATCAAACTCTGAGTCAACAGAGTCATCATCGAAAAACCATATGAGTCGTATAAATATCCAATAACACATAAAAAATACCTAGCAGCAAAATGGTATCCTCAATTCACCAAGAAGAAAGCTTTCAGAGGATGGCTACACATATGTTGTAATTAAGACGACAGAAAATTGGAAAGTTTAAGGCTAATGAAGGTAGACTGCCCTATTCCTTCTAGTAGAGTCCACTGTCATATTGTGGAAATTTTTTTTTAAATTCTTATGGTAGTTTTTATTAATGCCTTTAAATATTAGAATTAGTAAAAAAATACCAATTTATGATACATAATATAGATACTGACAGTACTGGTGATTTTAAAAATTAAAATCTTTTTTCAAATGTGTACTTTTGATATATTTTGAAGAGTTGTCCAAAACTTCCAAGGTTTATACATTTAAATAACAATATTCAATGTTGCGAAGTACAGTGGAAACTCGATTAACCGGACTAATTGTTGTCGTTAGGCATTCGGATAATCGAAAGTCCGGATAATCGAATATATAAAGAAAAGCAGGTTTTATGAAATAAAATAAGTTTAATAATAGTAATATTCATTGATAAATAATAATATTATAAATGAAAAGTAATAATAATTTAATAATAAGTTTAATTTGGCTCCAAATATTTGGTAATTGGCATTTGAGGTAAGCTACTTTATCTTTTCATTGCTGCTATATCACGAATTGGTTTCAGCTGTAGTAAACTCACAGTATCACTCTCTGTTTGTTTATCAAACCATTTGATAACCATTTCGTTATCCGACAAAATCTGAAAGCCTTGATCATTATTGTCACAAGTGACCCACTCTTTGATATTTTATATTTTGTAACTTATCTCAATACTACTTTTATTTAATTGGTCGCAGTTGATAGTCCCGATAATCGCGAATCCGTATAACTAAGAGCCGGATAATCGAGTTTCTACTGTACTAGGTATCAGATGGAAAAATAATATTTATACAAGGTGTTTCGGAATAGCACTCCAATCTCTCGGGAAATGATTTTATAGGGAAATATAAAGAAAAAAGTTGGTATAACAAAACTTCCAAAAACGCTTCGTAAGCGAGTAATTGTGAGCGATAGATTTCGCCCGGTTTCACGAAGTAAAGATATAATATAATATAAGGAGTCTAAACTGTATCGGATTTATCATAGTATTCATGTACACAAAAATAATACCAAATCATAGTTTTCTTTTCTGCCACTGACTGCACAAGTATTCAGGACGTACCGTTGTTATTATTATTATTATTTTATTATACATGTAAACATGCGCTAGCTCGCGAATGTTAAAATTAATTAAATTAAATATGAAATATTAATTTATTTATTTAAAATTAATTTTAAAAAAACAATGGGAAGGTGTTGTGCTGTTCATGCTTGTCATAGTGGACGAAAGGCACGTGATAATGTAGGAAAAGTGGCATTATTCAAAGTATCAAAAGTGAGTATAATCTCAAAGTAATATTCAAAATTTATGTTATTAACAATTATCTAACAAATAATTTTAAAATTTATGTAGTTTTTCAATATTTGAAAAATATATTCTTATTTATATGGTGGAATATAAAAATACAATTTTTTTAAGGGCGTTGAATTGCGTAGTAGATGGACCTCTGCTCTGGGACAAGAATTGAAAGCTACCAGTTTTATTTGTGAATTACACTTCAATTCAGAGGATGTGATAAAAACCGATAGAGAGATTTTGAAAGATGGTATATATATGGTATATATGTATGAGTATGAAAATGTTCATTTGCGGAGGAAAGCTGAGCCAAAATCACATGTTACTCATGATGACAATTAAAACAATTGTATCTTGCTCTCAAATAATGATGCTTCAACTATCTCTGATATAAATGGCGAAACGTTAATCGATGACTGCAGCTTTAATTCCATTGAGACAGAAACTATCAATGAAACAGTAGAGGCTGAAATAGTGAATCTTGCAAGGACAAATTTTTCTGAGGATAAAAATACCGTTATTGCTGATGATAATCCGCAGGTCATAAATGAGCCTGAAGAGTTTTCTCTTCATTCGATAGAAAGAATTTTAGAAGCTCAGCCAATACGTAAAAATTGGAGTTGGACAGTCACAAAACATACTTTTATTTCGTTATCCCATATAAGTTCAAAGCTGGAATTAGTTTGTCATATTAAAATAGATAAAGATGTGAAAGTAACGGTAAGAACTGTAAATGGAAATAATTATTTAAATAGTAACATAAAATTTTTCTTTTGTTAAAGGTAATCAATGCTAAAACAAACATCGTTATAAATATGAATGTAAATAACTCATCAATTGATGAGTTGATGGTGGTTGATACAGAAACAGTACAGATTGACACAATGTTTGATGCTGTTTCAAAAAGAGATATCTCGTATTTTGTTGGCTGTGATATGCATAATAAAGAATTAACGAAATAGATCATTAATAATTTCTTAATGATACGAGGACATTTTCTTGTCAAATGTTTCAATAAAAGTGCTACAGAAAGAAAAATTAAATGTAAAAAATCTCGTAAAAATTCTAAATTATATTAATAATAAAAATGATTTATCACTTTTATATAAATATTTAATTAAGTTTTTGAATATTTAACATGTTTTGTTTGTATATTATATCATTTTAATAAATAACATGTTTGACAATAAATTATTTTTTTCTATCAATTATGTCCATCGTAATACTGAAACTTGTAACTTTTGAAAATATTTTAAGTATTTAGTTTCTTAGAATATTTTTTTCCAGAGAGGTGTCAATAGCAACAAGACTTCCCGCGTAAGAATTTAAACGAGTACTTCTTGAAAAATGGCACACTCTACCGGCAAAAAAATCTGTCCCCTATATTGAAACCATTCGTTTAAGTTCACACTCCTTATATCTATAGTTCGTGCCCGGATTCCTGATCAACCAATAATAGGAAGCCATATTGAATGTCTCTGGTCTGAAATTGTCATGCGCATTTGCTTGGTCTATACGTATTTTGTCCTGGAAAATTGAATAGAATATGTCTCGGATCTGTAACTATGATAGTTTTACGTTAACTGACGTGAAATATAAAAAACTCAACTCCAAACCACACTTTTTTTACATTTGAAGTAAAATAATTTCGATAGATGCCAAATAAATGTATTAAACTTTCAAATAAAACTTACAGAAAATTTAATTCTGAACAGAATGATATGTACAACCTCAATAAACAGAAAATGCAAGTTGAAAATATATTTATTTTACTGAACGAAAATGAGAGCAAAAATGAGCAAATTGTGTAAGTCACCTTACATTTAACGATGTTGTTCTATATGGCCACCATCCTGTTGAATACAGCATTTAGCACGACGAATTCATGCTTTTCTAACTCTTCTTAATGAATCGAGATTATTTCTGTTGCTACAGCTACAGCTTCAATAAACCAAACTATTCATCGATCCCCAAAAGTAGAAATCCATTAGCATAAGATCCGAAGAATGTGCTGGCCATTTAATGGCTCGCCCCATCCACTGGTAACCATATGTACTATTCAAGTAAACTCTTACAGAACAACTGAAGAGAACTGACGAATCATCATGCATAAACCACATCCCTGCTGTATATTGAAGAGGAACATTTTAATTGTAAGAAATTCAGATACTCTTCTCCATTTATCTGTGGCGGTAAGAAAACCAGCCCAATGATATTGTCAGCAATAATTCCACACCACACGTTAACTGAAAATGTGTATTGGTAATGGCTTACAACTACTTAATTTGGATTTTTTTCTGTCCAAAAAAGAGTGTTACGACAAATAACAATTCCATTCCGAGTAAAGCATGATTCATCTGTAACTAAAATCCGTTTAAGGAAACTTCGATCCATCACTTTTTGCATTACTAACCATTGGCAAATTTTTTTTCGGTTGTTGTAGTCTTGCGGTAGCAAATCTTGCACAGGTGTGACATGGAATGGGTACAATTCACGCTTATAACAGATCTTGGACGGTCACTATTTGTACGGCTTTGTATTGTTTCTCTAAGAAGTCTTTCAACTGCTTACGGCATGGTATTTTTCTGCCAGGATATCCGTGGTATTCTCGAACTGCAGCTGTGCTATTACAATATACTTTTCCGTAAATTAATAACATATCTGTTAATTCTTGAAAAGAAAATAAATTTGATGTGTCACCCATAATTTATGCAGTCAAACTAAACTTAAATAATAATATGTTACGAGTATTAACAAGTTGATAACTTGTAAGTTTTCACAGGAACACAAAACTAATAAGATATTTCATAAAATACTTTCAAACAATAACAATTTTACTGCAATCAGCTGTTGCTTAAAACCACGTTGTTGCTATTGCCAGAAATCGAAAAAATGAAAATAAGCATAATTTCTTCCACAATTTATGACTCATTTTTTCCATTTTATCAGTACTATGGTTTAATGTAGACAAATTCTACTGTATTTTCTTATTGTTATTCATTAAACAATTAACAATATAGTTTAAAGTTGAAATATTATTACAATTTATAAAATGGAAACAAATAGTTTTCTTAATATTATCCAGAACGTAACACAGTTAGATAAGCATGAATTCGTCGTGTTAAATGCTGTATTCAACAGGATGGTGGCCACATAGAACAACATCGATAAATGCATGCTGACTTACACAATTTGCTCATTTTTGTTTTCATTTTCATTCAGTAGAATAAAGATATTTTCAAGTTGCATTTATTGGGTTGTACACATTATTCTCTTCAAAATAAAATTTTCTGTAAGTTTTATTTGAAAGTTTAATGCGAATATTAGGCATTTAACGAAGTTATTTAACTCCAAACATAAAAAAGTGTGTTTTGGAGTTGAGTTTTTTGTATTCCACAATTTCAGACCCGAGACATTCAATATTACCTATTATTGATGGATCAGGAATACGGGCGAAATCTTTCGCTTACTATAACTTGCTTACAAAGCGTTATTGGAATTTTTGTTATATCAATGTTTTTCCTTATATTTACCAATATAATCATTTTCCGAGAGATTGGAGTCTTATTCCGAAACACCCTGAATATACATGTATTTTTGCTTCCAAAATATGAAACATATTTTTTGCTATGCAATTACACAATTTGAGCACATGCGTGCGCAATGCTTCAAACGCATGTTCCAAATTGTCGTTTTTGAGATCTGTGCGTCAATCACAGTTGCGTTTCTCCTTGAACCTCAAACACCAGAAAAAGGGCTTCATGATCTTCAAAATTCCGCTCAAATACAAACTATTAGCTTGTGGTAATGAATGAACAACAAATTCGAAGTACTATGGAAGGGACCAAGACGAAAATCTATGTTAAAAGTCAAGTTACCAATTTAATAGAGTATCTTGTATTTAGGATACGGCAACAAAAATACAGATAATTTGTAATGTTTGAAAGTTTGATATTCCACACAACACTCTAGGAAGCTTTGCTTCTTGTGTGCCAAGCTCATGAACGTCGATCCATTAGTTTCGTGCATAAAATGCTTAATAAATTGGAAAGCAACTATTGACAGCAAATTCGGGGTTTTTTAAACGAAGCTCGAAAGGAGTTTAGAGCAAATTCTTTTTATCATTTGGTGTTTTTTCTTGAATCCACTTAGATTTTGTAATTAGTGGGATTTCAATTGGTGAGAAAATTAGAGAATTTATTATTAAACATTCGATTCCAAATTTGTATTTATTTACAATAAAATATTGAGGGTGAATGGTATAGTGGATGGCGTGTCTGCTATAAAATCAGTGTTAGTGTTATTTTATTTTATGTGTAAAACTGTAACACTAAATATCATATCATTCCACCTACATTTTCTGTATAGACAAAGTATAGTGTGCAACACGTGGGGAAAGTACGTTTCTAACTCGTAGAAAAAGCTGGACTTTCCTCACTTGTTGTATAATATAATATTTACTAATTTTTTGTTATGTTTCGAAACTCAAATTGCAATTTCTACACTACCAATTAAAAGAATTCACCAGTTTGTGGCAATAACATCGTTATTATTGTTCATAATGATTATGTCAATGTACTGGTCCTATTCGGCTTCAAGCGAATATACCATAAATAATGCATGTGTGGAATAATGAGAAAGAACGAATACAGTGGCCGAAGAACAATAATTGAGACAGTTACATATGTCGTAAATAAGGCTTTGTTTATATGTTTTAAATTATAGTGTTTAATACATCTCAAACAGTAGAACTTATTTATCTTCGCATTTTCTATTTGTAGATTACTTTGACAGCATATACCATGTTTAGCACGAACTTATCGGATCCCGCTGTCATTCGGTGTCGTAAATGTTGTCTTCTATATATATAATTCACAAAAGTATATAAGAATTGTTACTGTGACTTAAATTATCTCATATCAACTTGTCTTTCTCTATAGTTTTTGAAAACAATGCTCGAAAATAGATAATTATACAATAAAATTGATTTTTTTTTCTTCAGTTTTATTCACCAAACAGTGTAAAACTATTTCAAAGAAAGAATCCACCACGCAAAAATTGAAGAGAGGTATCGGCAGTATGTTGGTAAATAAAGCCGACATGTTATGAGAGATAAGTGGTATGGGTATATTTTGAATACCACACTTTTCTATCTATCCGCTCGTTTTCCAGGATAAGTCTCTTTTTCATCGTTGGATCAATCCCGCCATTCCAGGTCCTTGAGGGTCGTCCTCTGCGGTTAATACATCAATTATTTCTTCGGCCACCTGTTCTACTCCTCGATCCTCATCACATGTCCGTACCAGAGCAATTGTTTAGTCTGTATTCTCTCTGAAGTCGTGTATACTCAATCTGTTCCTCGTCGTATATCTTCATTTCGAATATATACTGATCTGGTTTTCTTCTGTTTATCCGTCTGTTGCCAGCATCCTTACTTTAGAATGGGCTTCACTATGACTTTCTGGAATGTCATTTTTTTGTTTAGGTTATTGTTTCCAGACCAAAGACAACGAGAGAATTTGTGTAGATTGTTTCTCTTGTTACACTCCATTTCTCATATTTTTTTTTATTGTTCCATCTTCCGAAATTATACTTCCTTGGTATTTGAATCGTCTACATCGTCTAACCCTATTTATTTGCAGTTCAGGGTCTCTTTGTGTTTTACCTACCGGCGGATATTCTGTTTTTGAAATATTAATATTTAAAGCCCATATTGCATATTCTTCGTCCCATTTTCTCACCATATAATCTACTTCGTCTTCGCCGCAAGCTACAGTTTGGTCGACTACGAAAGAGTTCTCTGAGTTTATATTCTGAATGATATTGGTGATAAACTGCAGCCTTGTCTCAAACCTTTCGAATGGTCATTTTGACTTGCGCTAGTTACCCTAAAACTACGATAATTGCTACTCTTCTTCATATCTCCTTTCTTATATATTGACGTAATATACGCCACACTTCAATCTTCTGGTATTGCGTCCCCATTCATCAGGAACTTATTGAATATATTTGTTATAATTTCGTGTAATATTTTCGGTCCATGTTTCACCAACTAAATAGAAATGTTTCCTAACTTTCAATTTTTTTGACAATTGTAAAGTTTTCCGAGTTTCGTCTACTCTTGGCGCTTCTACTTCTTGGTTATCAACGTGATCATAATTATACCGCAAAGCTAGAAATACATGAAAGCATATTGTTTAGTATACCAAAAAGTGTCAGGGACTGTAACATGACGGTTTCGTAATCAAAGTGAAAAAACATAGCCAGTATTTTGCAAAATAGAAAATTTTCAGAAAAGCGTTGTTATTGTTCCATGATACTTACTCTATAGTTCAGTTGAGAAAGTGCATTAATAACGGGACATTTTTCATAAATTTATAGTAAAGTACCTTGTAGAAAGTATTGTCTCAATTTTTTTATATCTATCTCAATCTAATAGATTTATTGAAAAAATTCATAGTCTTGACCATAGTAGGGTATTAAAGAAAACGTATATAAAGCATCGGTACAAATAATTATGTTACTTAACCAAGCACAAATACAATAAGAGTAGATTAGTGGTAGAGCTAAATAGATAAGATGGGACCTGATTAAACACTGGTTACCAGTAGCGGATCAATTCCAAATTCAGGATTAGTTTGGATTACTATTCACAACACCAGGTAATTCATACGATTAATATAATAAAATATGTGCCGTTTTCGACTAATGAATCCATTTAACTGGTTGTATTAGTCCACCATCTTGGTACATAACTTATTCGCTTATTTGCTAGTTTGTGTTTCTTTCGAACTGTTGTTATTCCTTCAATCTTGTAGCTGCGTAGGTCCTCCTCTACCTCCACTAACCATTACGATTAGATATTTTCAGGTAATTTTCCTGTCCTGTTTGCCTTTGTAGTATAGCTTCTGCTACTACTTCTGATCCTCACCAGCATACATGTCTCAACGTCTTTGTTTTTCAAGCTTGATTTTTTTTTCATTTTATGTTCCTCATTCTACTCTTATTTAAGTTATTGTTGTCCTATACTCCGATTGTCACTGGATTTTTTGTAAAGAATAAATCTTATCATTCATTGATTTTTAACTATTAATTCTCTATTTTAGTCATTCAAATTCTTTCTGATGTACCCATTATTATAGACCTTATTATTGTTCTGTATCTCGACGTTACGACGTTACGAGCTGTGACGTAATTGCAAAAACTTTTACTATTTCA
Source organism: Diorhabda elongata (assembly GCA_026230145.1). Taxonomy (NCBI): domain Eukaryota; kingdom Metazoa; phylum Arthropoda; class Insecta; order Coleoptera; family Chrysomelidae; genus Diorhabda; species Diorhabda elongata. The sequence goes on along the minus strand of CM047929.1, from coordinate 26,444,931 downwards.
ATGAATTAATACATATTTCTCTCAGAACTTTCACCTGCGTATTTGTGACATAACCACAACTACTCTCATGTCACTTTTGGGGTTAGCTGAGCTATGTGGCGTTATTGAACGAAGGTACAGCTATACGCTTGTACCTTACGGTTGTTCCATATTTGTATGGGATGTCCTTGGACTTCGATTATATGTTGTTTTCAATAGTTTGTTTATAAAGGCATTAGGATATTAATTACACAACTATAAATGAACTGAATGGATACTATTTGTGTTCGGTAATTAAAGCATAGTCAGCGGATTTTCAATCGCAGATTCAAGTATTTCCTCCAGCTTTCAATCCTGTGTTAAATGTTGATGTAAAGATGAGCTAAGAAAAGTTGCTGGAATGCTCACTGGATATTGTCTGGTGAATTACTATCTAAAGAACATCGGGGAAACTAGGAAAAGCTTTTGTCGTTTCTGCAAGCAACCAAATAGAACTAAGATTCAAACTTCTTTAAAATCAGGAGAGGTAAACCGCGTAGCTGACAGACACATACTCTACAAAGCCGTTGCTATAGATCAATAGGTAAAATTGTACGTACAGCCACGGTCTCAACGCTCCAGTTCATCTTATTTAATCTAACTGTTGATACTGGATGTTTCAACTCTTTCATATGCATATTGTTTCTCTTTCATATGTATAAGACAAAACATTATGTATTGTGTGATTTTTCGTTTCTTTTTTTCCGATCTCTAGATTCTTGAAAGATATCATCATTTGTGTTTGTAATATTTATAATTGGTTCATTATACTTTGTTTTTTAGTATGATCATATTATTGACGTTTTTTATTTCTTATGTTTTTGTTAAATATTCTATTCTTTTCTTTATCTAATACCTCTTAATTCCCATTTTTCAAATTTTTCATCCATTTATAATTAGGTTTTTGTATTTTTTACATGAATTATGTGTCGTTACTTTATTTTCCCATATATTGTTAAAGAATTAAAATAAAATAGAGGTTATATTAATTATATTCCATTTTGATTTGTTCTTACATCTTCGTCACTGGTATATATTGATACAGTGTAACCGGTTTCTCGAACGCCCTCCTATTTTATCATTTCCTCAAACCAAAATCGCCTCATGGAATGTGCGTTTCATTAAAACTTGTTTTATAAAAAATGAGAAATGGTTTCTTACATACTTGTTCGTTGCGTGATAAAAGATATACAAAACAGCATTAGAAGTCGATGTCATTAGATAAGAAAAATGGGAATTTCAATAGTAATAATTCATTGTTTTTCAATTAACGCAATGCACTTGGTTTCTAAATTTGGACTCACATTCATCTTCAATTTTGAAAGATACACTCTCTATTGTTTCTATCGAATTTAAAGTGAACTATATAGAAAAGGATCGTTTTAATGCTGAGAGTTTTAAATTTGAAATCAACAGAAGGTGCCTCTAGACACTTTTCAAAATATCCGAACATGTGTGAAATGTTTGTAAATTGAAAAAAAAATGAACAGAATATTTTGAAAGCAGAACAAGTTTTATTCAAAAAAAGAATACAGGGTTTTTTCAACTTCGTTTCAAACACTCAGTGAAGCTGCAACGAGAAAAGGAAAAAGTGGACATGCTCTGTAGGCGACTACGCAGCTATTGGACATCACACACCGACAATGTTGACATGGACGTTGTGATACCACCACATGGGGCTGCCTCTATTGTTTTTCCTCAAAATCTGAATTTTATTGGGAAACTTTACGACGTTTGCGGAGAGCTGATCTAATCATATAAATGGTATGATTATTTCTGGAAAAGTACGAACTAATGCCTGCATTTCTGGTGCTACTAAACAGCCCCTCGAACAATTGCATTCTAAGATTCTAAGAATTATGTTTTTACCACTTAAGATCGAAAAGTCCATAACTAAGTGCCGCCTTATACCTCGGGGACAGCTGTAAAGAAGTTGAAGTAATACTAGGATTAGATATTTTCTTTTCGAAGAAGGTTGGAAAGGGCTTACCCGAGGCAGCAAAAACACACACACACACACACGACGACCAAATAATCGCAACGACAAGGATGTATAACCAGCGGGCTAACCCTTAACAAGAAGAAGAAAAAACCTCACTAATCCCCCATAAAACTTAGCAGAGTAGAAGAAGTCCGCGCACGAAACCGCGATGCAAAATACAATTAGGATCTGTCGAAATGACAGGGGGTGGTGAAATGTCCTGCTTCGCATTAATCCATGGATTTATTCAGGGGTGCATGTTTGGCGGAACAGATTTTCTCACGAGCACGCGAGTGTATGTAAAGCAACTTCTAAAATTAATTATGTACAAAGGCGAAATCAAATTATACTAAAAATAATCCTACGACCAACTTAAGAAACGCGAGTATAAATTGTACATTGTTCGCTGATGAATCAAAATAAGCGAAATTGAATTTATGCCGAATGGAATATCCAATACTAACACTCTCAATTATATTGTTTGATGCACGTTCTGATAACCAATCAAATTTTCTGTCTCTGAAGATGATAACCCACCAAACGGTCAAAATGTTTGAAATATAATTTGACCAAGGGAAACATTTGAAGAACAAAAATTTGAAAAAAAAATATATAACTATTGGATATGTCGTTGGTAGTTTGGTCATTCAAATTTCCAGATGTATCAATATCAGACTTTTTTCACTGGGCACCAATGAAACAAAAAATTGACAATACCTAACTGATGAATGAAGAAGAACTTTAAAAAAAATCAATACACTGTTAGTTTATTGAAAAATAAGAGAGATATCATTATCATACGTTTTTTGTCCATGGTTGGAACGGCGACAAAAAGTTCGATATAGTTATTTATTCCCGTAAAGAAGAAACATTAGTTATTTTTTTCCGTGGAAGGGTATTGCTTTTCCTCTTTCTTCGGGTTTTTCTTTATTGAAATGATAAAAGGATTTATCCGTTGTCTGTTGTGATCTAACAGTCATTTCCATCCAGCCCTAATTTTTAAAATTGTACAATTTTATAATACAGAATTATCAATAAATCTTCTAGCAATGTAGAAGGTAAAATTAATTTTTCAACTGACGTATTGAGAGACAGGATGCTTGGAAATTAATTTTCATATAGCGTATCAAATGCTATTTCAAAAATATGATTTTATTTTAATTTGTGATATATTTGTAATAATACTACCACCAAACTGGAAGCGAACTAAAATTTTGTGGCGATGATTACATGTGTTGAAGCGGTATCTGGAATTAAAACAACTTCGAGGTGACCAGTCGTTAGTGTTGTTACAATGTTTATAAGTAGACGTGATTAATGTGGATTCCGACCTCCAGAGCCATAATTTTTTATATTTGAACTCGGACGCTATTAATATAAACGAATATAAAACATCAGTTTGCATTAAAAATTTCTTTCTATTACAGAAATTATTTTGATTTTAAAAATGCTTTTACAAATTACATATTTAGTAGACGTATCATAATTTTCCTGTAATTATATTCTCGTTGTGTCTTCTTTTTACTGAATTTCAATTATTCATTGAGACACTATAATGAACTAAATTATAGGAACTAACAAATTACGTCTAATAAGGGAATGAAATTCAAATAGTAAATGACATTTTATAGTAATAATATTATCAAGGAAATTTATATATATATAATGACAACTACCGTTTATATCTACCGTTCAAAATTAATAATCAATGCATATTTCATGGAATAAAGCTCTCATAACTGTTAATTAGGCGATAGTTATATGAAGACCATCCGCACCGGCTTCGCATGATTAGTAGACCATATTATGGTCGAGACACACTTGTCAGACACTTCGATCCGACTCAGGTCTGATTTTGCTCCAAAGAACGGATCGGTGCTCTGGCCGATATATTTGTCACTCTCGCCAGTCTCGATTCAATTAAAATTGCGAAAGGTTCTGTGCTCAAAATGTTCAAAAATTTCCTTTCTATTCTATTGTGTTTATGCCTTTACTGTGTATGTAATAAGTATGGATGATATTTTAATCTGTAGCGAACCTTTGACATTTCATTCCTTCTCAGCTTTTTCCAGATCATACCTTTGTAGTCAGTATTTAGGTACTACTTATTTGTCTTGTCATATAGTACTAGATATTTCGTCACTTTTTGATTAAGCTCTTCCGGTTTTATACCCAACATTATTGCCAATTCAGTAACAAACACTGCAAAACCTTAAAAATATTATCACAGATTTCAACCGACACGTGTCCTACAGCCGTGAAACGAATAGACTGCACGATTGGAACATGATCGGAGTCGTGTAGGACTGGGATCGGGCACGTATCGGAAAGGTGTGAACGACGTTGTTCAAATTCTAGTATCATTTCCCTCTCAGACACTTGTCCGACTGTATGTTCGTAGTCGGATCGGAAGGATGCATGAAAGGTGTGTCCCGGCCTTTATGCTTACACATTTTATTTATATTTGAATATAATATAATATTTACGTAAAAGTTTGAATAATTGGTAATGGAGGTACAAAATTTAGTTATAAAACCAGGATTAGCAAAACTATGTAAGCACACACATTCATTTGGCTTGGTACTAATGGGTATTTTTCTATAAAAATTATTATGAAAATTACTGACATTGAAAAAATCGTGTAGTGATTCAAATTATAGTGAGATTAATTTCAGTTGGTGTATAGAGTTTGCTGAATGTCAAAAACTTACTCATTAGAATCGACAGAGTGGTTTAATGAGGAGATATCAATAATCTACGTATAAATTTGTTTTATCCCTATTGCGTTTGATTATATGGTAAATTTAGTTGATTAGAGAAGATAATTGGTTAAATAATAAGGAAAAAAGCATGCTATGAAAATCAAGATAGTTATATTTAAATATTACCCAAAAATTAAATGGGATGGAGAAGTATTACTTTATTAATTGAAGGTTGAAAATATAAATAAAAAATATGATAATTATGTGCAATAACTTCACTTACAGTATTGTACTTTATACTTAATGAGGCGTGGCTATTAAGTAACGAGACTAGCGCTGCTACAGAGAAGTAAGCATGCGCCAAAAATTAACGACGGTCAGCTGTCTAGCCTGAAGCCTACTCATTGGAATACAATGTCTACCGTTTACAATTTCAGTTGAAACTTGGGAAAACTGCAACTGAAACTTTTAATCTGTTGAAACAAGTGTATGACAATGGATGTTTGTCGCGTCCACGCGTTTTGAGAGGTTTGAGCGTTTTCTAGATAAAGGAGAAGACGTTGAAGATGATTCACGTCCGCTTTTCGTCCTATCACTTCAAAAACGGATGAAAATATTGAAAAAGTCGGAAATCTGGTTAGTTTTGACGCCAGCTAAGTGCCTAAAATTTATATTGAATACGATTGAATCTTGGATCTTGCACTATGCGCCTTTAACCCCTTTTCTATATTTATAATATGTTATAACGATATTTGAATCTGTTGAAGTTGTGAAAAGAAAAGCTCACAGAAAAAGACTTGTTGCACTATTTCGAACAATGGAAGGATAGAGGTATCTATTGAAACTGATAATAAATAAATATTCATAATATCAGAATGAAGTATTTTATATCACCAGTTAAATATAGTAATGATCAGGTAAAGTGATATTTTTTTTAGAGTGAAACCAGGACAACACGAATTTTGAGCAGCCCCTCCCAAATTTTTATCAAAAATTCACCCAACGGCCGTATATCTAAGTAAATAAAAAACTTTTAGATATCAAAAAATGTTACGTTTCTTTAAACACAAGAAATGTGAAAATCTGGAATATGATTTTACAATATAAAAATGAAACATAATAAACATAACATAACATGATAAGCCATACCTAATATAAAAACATAATATAATATAAGGAGTTTATTAATTTATTTTGTTTTTTTATATTTTTCTGAGGAATGAATTACTTTTAACAAATTTTTGTTTTTCTGTATATTTCTATAGAGGTTGCATTTGAATTATTTTTGACAATCAACAAGGATTTCAAAGTTTCCACTTTCAATTGGGTTTTCTCGTTAGTCCAGATGTTGATTAATAAAGAAATCCCGTTCCGTCGGTGCAGTAGTTCCTGGCATACAGAAGCATTAATATACCAATTTGCCAATATTATTCAATTATATTTATAATAGTTACTGCAATCTTGAACCTTTTTATGCGTGGGTTCCATGTTTCATTTAATCCAATTAAAGTTCTCGATTCCCTCAAAATGGACTTTCCATTCTTCCTGATACTGAAAACATATGCTGTAAAACTCCACCACTTTTTCTTTGAAAATATTCCATTTAACTAAGCAGTCTTCTTCTACCTTTTTTGTATTTTGTCGAATTTGAAGGGGCAGAAACACACTTGCTATCCTGTCAGCAATTTGGTTTTACGGTCCTTATAAATGATATTTGTTTCCAACATAGAAATATACTGTCCTTCTATCTTTAAAACCGTGTTATGAAACATTGACGACGACATTATATAATTGTAGGAGTTTTTTCATTAGTCGTAAAATACGATTTTAATGCAGGAAATAATTCCAACACGTGCTCAATAGCTGATCGTAATGTTAACCACCGCATAGCACTGTAACCCAAAAGTTTTTTATATTCTATGTCTACAAAATTACAAAATTCTTTTAATTCACTGACGCGCACAGTATAAATGTAAAAGTAAGAGTGAATCTTGATAATTAAAGTTGTATATCAATTGGCAGTTCGTCGCGGTTTGATTAAAATTGTTTAAAATATGCGCCGAACAACAAATTTCCGGAAAGCTCCCGTCCGTCCAAAGTATGTCTGACAAGTAAAGGAATAAGTTTAATTTATTTGTGATTTGAGGAGTCTAAATACACTGATATAAAACTTACGTTTCTCAAATCTTCAGTCAATATTTGATTTGCATACGGGACAAGTACATCAGTGACCAATTCTGTACTGGTAAAATCAGTACGAATGGTCTCCTTATAATCAGGTAACTAGGATTTTTATAATAACGAGGTTAAGTAGAAAATTAAGTTAAGTTTTCTGGTCATTATTTGAAATACCTATCTATTACTTGAAGTATTTTATCATGTCAATACTTTATCATAAAAATAAAAACTACCAAATTTCTTTACATACAACATTGGTAACAGTTTCAGTTTCTATTTATAAGTTAAATACACCTGTCATCAAAAGGTGATTGAATTTATTTTCGCGTGCGTTAATTTTTTGTATAAAACTCATTTAAATTATATCGTGTACAAGAATATAACAATGCAAGCATTATCTCGCCTTAAGTATGAAGCTAACTAGCGTAAGTTAATAAGATTAATGCTGTATCTATTTAAATAATATTGCCTCATTCCAACATTTTGTCAGAAAATAGAATAGATATAGTGAGCTCTTCCTAAATAGTATGTACGATATAACATCAAAACATTTTTTGTTGCATATTTAAGACCATATTTTCAGCTACTATTTAGGTGTAACAGAAAAAGATTCTGAGAGTTACATTTAGCACATAGCGAAGACAAATTAGTTAGTTAGAGATGACGGTTTGATTAGCAAGAAGCCATCAATATATAGTACACCGCAAAGTACGACGATTAAGGTGATATTACCAAGCCGTCGGCCTATACATTGTATTTTTACTCCATTGGTAATGAAACGTTGGAGCGGTACCATACGTTTATTAATAAAAACGTTTTCAATAATAATAATAATCCCTGTTTGCACAGTGTTGTTGTATTTCAAAGTATTGGGCAGCTTTTTCGATGAAATCTCCCAGTCAGCTTGACTTTTTCCAACAATCATCATCATATTTCAACCAGTTTACACAAAACTTTTGTCATGAATCTCTCTAGCTATTGGAATAGAATCCCTCGGGTAGTTCTTGGATTTTTAGCGGAACAGACAGGCGTGGCTGAGGACTTTGTTTTATAATATAGAGTGATTATTATTTGTGATGAAAAAGTGTATAAAATTGCAATTATGATTGTATGCACCAAATGCAATAAATGTCGTAATCATTACAATTATGACACCTATTTACAGATTATTCAAATATATAGTTGGAAAAAATTTACTCCTTAAATCTATTTCAAGAAATGATCCACACAAGTCTCACGAATATTTTATACCTAAATCCTCCAAGTGTAAAAGAGCAAAAACCGCCGCTTTATGCAGATTTAAATAGATGGATTTTATCAATGCGCATGATGTATGAGGTACAATTACACGACAACATGGCATTGTTTCGGAGCTTTGACAGTAACATTGATTGATGGAATATCGTTTTCACCGATGCGTGTAACTGAATAACTGAAAACGTAACAAAAACATATTTTTTGTATCGTCAATAAGTGAACATAGGCGCATCATGTAATAAAGTTGTATTAGACTGTAGACAGAGAAAGAGGGTATAAATAATTAGAACTTCCTACTCACATGACAAGGACGTTTCATGGATAAAGACTCTCAACGAACTAGTCGTTATTTACTTTCATAAATATACAAGGTGTTTAAAAATTCATGTAACAAAATTTAGGTGATTGCTCGTATGATTGCACGTATAATATAATGTTCTCAACCCATTCCTTTCCAAGATATCATCCTTAAACGGTATTTTTGAGTTGTTTTGTTTTCTGAAATTTCAATAGTACTAGAAACTTCAAATTTTGTAATTTTTGTGCATTGGCAAAGGACTAACCAAGGGTATTTTTTCAATATACCTCTTATATTATAGTGCGTTGGATATCCAGATATCTTGTCTATATACGTCCCAAAACATGTTTCCGTCACTATTATAGTATTTGTGCAGTAGCGGTTTGAAACGAACGGATTTTTTTCTCTTGTCGAAAACCATGTGTGAGGAGCAACGTATCAATATCAAATTTCTCGTTAAATTGATGAAAACTGCGAAATATTGCTATAAATTGTTGCAAAAGGCCAATGGGGATAATTCTCTATCTCGCGCGCGTTTTTTTGAGTGTTGTTAGCGCTTTAGTGACCAAATAGTGACCAAAATCAACCAAATTGTGCGTGTAGATCGTCGAATGAGCATACGGATGATTGACGGTTACACAAATTTGACTTCTGATCAAAATTATTTGGCCAGTAAGCACACTCCAGTGCTCGAACACCATTCGTACTCACCAGATTTGGCACCGTGCGACTTTTTTTGTTTCGAAAAAAAAAGAATCTGCTTTGAAAGGGGCCGGATTTGAGTCGATGGAAGTGGTAAAGCAAAAAACGGCAGAGCTTCTAAAGGTGCTCACCAAAGAAGACTTTCAGTACTGCTTCGATCAATACAAAAACGTATGGAAATGTGTATAGCGAAGAGAGAGGAGTATATTGTTGTTTTATGAAATAAAATTATAATTGAAAATCCTTGTTCAATTTAAAAGTATTTTGTGTTCTCGAATTGTTTTTTCAGAAGCAATAACTGCGGAAAAAAATTAACACTATAATTTATAATTTTTCAATAAATTGAGTGGAAAATACTTCTAGCCAAAATACATGAACGTACTCTACGTGCCATGGATTGCCGCACACGGCTAGAAGAAAATAATAGAAACTCAATTTTAATCATTACCTTTTAAGGGTGATATCTCAATTCCATATGATCCACTTTTTATATTTGCAGATAATTTGTCTTCATGAATTATTTTTATGATGATTCCACAGAAGAAACAATAGACTTGCCCCGTTTGCAGTGTATTATTCAGATACAAATTTCATACTTATAGCATAATGTTACTATAAGAACACTGAACACTGCCTACCTGAAAAAAAAAAAAGAAAAATTTCGTATTATTAACCTTTCTAATTCCATTATTTCAACGAAGGGAAAAACTATTAGATAGAGCAGGTTAGAGGCATCTGATATTTAATTTTGAATGCCCATTATCAAACTAAGGTGGCTGAACCGCAGAAACGAAGCCATGCAAACAATCAGGTATCCAAAACACCATCAGTGTTTATTTTACCAAGAAACTGATCTGAGCTATGGGTCATTTATAATGGGATTGCGAACTCAAAAAATATAGTTATCTGAGTCAATTTAGTAAAATGAGAGATCGGTTTTTTATATGTAGTATATTAAATAAAACAATAATGAAGTTAATAGAAATAATTTACTTGGGAATTTCATGACTAGTCTATGCAATTTCATTTTTTCATTGTCAAAAAAATACATTCCATCAAACAAAACCAGATTTAACTAAAAATCTCATTTATTTATACGCTGATGTGCTACGATAGAAGGTATCTATCATTGAAATAAGTGTTATGATTATTATTTAGGTCTGATAAAATGAAGGTCCAATAAAATACGTATAAGCTTAAGTTTCGGCTATTTTGATTGGTTGAACATGAACACAAAATAAGATTTTGCATTTTAAAATACGTCCGCTATATCTTCCTTGGAATATAAACGGGAAGCAAAATTTTTTCATTTCATTACTTTGCACATACAAGTTCTAATTAGCAAAGTGAGTTTTTGATTACTATTTCCAATAACAGCTTCTGCAATTGCTAATGAAACTGCTATACGAATCTATATAAACGACCTAAATATATTCTTATTTTCAATTTAGGTTTCATATAGTCAATTAAATATATATTAAACAGTGTATATACATTGCAACAACGAAATATGTTACGGAGCTTGGTAGAAGTGTATTTTAATTACTGGATACATTTTGCAAAGTTGCTACTAAATAAATCAGCATATAAATCAGGCTGGTAATGAAATACCTATATGACATAGCTGAGGAGCCGTAATTCACGGAGAAGTTACTGAATATGCTTGTGTATAGCGAGAAAGTTCTCGCTTGTATACTTAGAAGCTAAGACTCGAAACTTGAAGCTTCTTCGCCATAATTGCATGCTATAAATCCGTATCAGATATGAGTAATTAGAACCTATGTGGAACAACCTCTTTGTCTCTTTTACTGAAAGTTGATATAAAATCTAACAATCTAATTAGTGAGTTCAATGCTACCAGTTGAATAAAGTTTTTTTTTAAAGAAAAAATAACAACAAGTCTTTAAACATTCTCGATTAGATGATATGAGTTTGATTTAATATGTCCTTAATACTTTCAATGACACCTGTTGCGTACAAGTAGTTTTCTTTGACTTTATTGACTGTCAGACCCACCTAGGCCTTCTCCGTTGTCCCTACCACTAGAAAACCATCATTTTGACTTCTGTTTGGTTTATGTTATATTGTGGTGGATTTTTGTTTCGTCCTTGGCTTTAATCATATTCATACAGCGTTGACCAACTCCAAACAGCCCTGCAAAGTTATCCCATAAATGCGTTTAGAAGCGAACACCACAACTTTCTACTGTTTCAGATATCCTCTAATATTTATCAAATCCAGCTTTGGCCTTAATTAGTTTGTTTTTTTCGCAAAAAATAATTGTTTATGAAGTTCATTATGTAGTTTGATATAGGTGTCGTTCAAACACAAATAAATGTCAGATACCTGTTGGCAAGAGCAGTGTTAATTACGAGACGAGAAATTCAAGTTCGTTGATGATCTAAACGAGAAAAAATATTATTTTGAACCTCTTATCATTTTGTTAAATTCGTATAATATAGTTCGTCACAATCTACACGAATGTGGATCACTTTGCTATGCAGTCTATTTATTCTGCTATTGGGTTAGATACTTTTTTTTCGTTCGTGTTTTTAATAGGTTAGTAGCACATTTTATCTCATGACCTCTGTTCCAGTCGTCTTATATCTTGCTTTGTATTGTATTGACTCTATATGAATACGCGTTATATTTCGTTCAAGTCATTATCTTTCACTTGTGATCAAATTAGACCCTGACTGATAAGAAGCAGCATTTTTACGTATGTTATGACAAATCTTTATTATCTGTCTCAAAATAAGCCCCTTTTGAGCCAATACAAGCATGTGAACGCTCAATCCAATTTTCCATAAACGCCTCATTTAAGATGGCATTCGGCGAAAGACTTCTTAAAGCTTCATTGGAGAAATGGCGCGTTGCCATAGCGGATTTTTGAGTTTCGAAAAAAGCGAATTTGAGATCTAAAAATTATATTAGCTCCACGCTAGTGAAACAAAATTAAAAATGAAAAATCTTAGTTTATAAAAGAGAAAAATCATTTTTAATCAAAATTACACATTATCAGACATAGCTCAAAAACCAACGTCAAAATCATTGCATTAGCGTACAAACTGTTGCAACATTCGCCCTATTAGTCAGACTTGGTTCCTATTGACTTCTAGCTGTACTCACATCTTAAAAAATTCATGCGTTCTTTTCGAACGACAACCATGTATTTGTCTTCACACGTTCGTTTCATCTTCAATCTTGGCTTCTATAATTGATAATCGTCGTTTCTCTCCACTTTCAAGTTCATCAGTAATGATGTTGATTGCTTCGGAATAATATTTTTTGTTTCCTCACTTTTAAATCACACATATAGCTACTTTTTAGGATAATGTTAAAAGTTGCTTTCAAAAAAATTTCAATCTCTATTTGGAATGTTCATAGTTCATGGTAGCGTCGGTAGCGGCCAAGGGTCGCTAAGCAAATAGGTCTTCTAAAAAAGCTCGTTGTGCTCCACTTGACATTAACAAAGGCCGATATCCTTTGACAAGCTGGTTAGCCGCTTTGAGGTCATGTGAAGCTTGCACAAGTGTTTGAACCGCGCTGGGTACTTACATATGATGTTGTCTGCAGTCTCATTCTCCTCCAGCCCCAGCGGTACTTCGGATCAACCGTAATGCTCATGTTGTAGAGACTTAGAGGACTGGTTAAAAGTCCGGTCGCTAGTTGGATTTTGCGCCTATTTAATCGGAGCAGTTGTTTGGTAAGACAAGCAGAGGGTTCATCTTTGTGTGCCCTCACCCGTCTCATAGCAGATCTTTCTATCCATCTCCGCCAACCCGCCTTGCAAACACACCGTTGAAAACGCAATCGCATCCCTTTTAGATACTAATACCAGATTTTGGAGGACGTACTTGCACTCCAGCACTAGCCTACAGCATAACCTTTCCTTTATGGCTTGTATGTTAGCTCTGCTATCTGAGTATCACAACTAATACTTTCGCTTGGAAAACGGTAGCGTATTCCCTAAGCGATAAATATTCGCTTATTTTGGGGTGTCCTCCGCAGAGCTCTGCTCCGGCCAAACCATTCAGCCTGGAGCCATTTGTTTACCAGGTGGCTCCATTATTTAGTATAGCGGGCTTGGAATCACCAGTCCACTGTTCTCCTTCAGTGATACGTGCCTCCAAGCCCTTATTATTAACGGTTACAGGTGCCATTTGGTCATCGCCCATCAAAATGATTGGACATCATCCGTTGCCTGAATCCAGATTTTTGCATGGCGAGTTGGTCCAGCCTGTAGTTTTTTGTAGATAATCTGTCAGTATGCTGTCGTCATGGCGTCGAAATGTATCGGCTCTAGGGGGCCATATACATGGCTTCTATAAGTCACCCAATACCTAAAGTTTCATCATTCTTCTCTATATTCCATTAATACTTTATTTCTTAATATTGCTGCTATTTTCTATATTTTTCAATTTGGCATTTAGTTAACGTTTCTTGTGTACTGAAACGTTCGATTATGATGAGGTTTAAAATTTATCAAAATATTTTTCCCATTCTGCGGATGGAATTTTTTTATGTTGTATGTATTATTGTATATTTTTTCTCTGATTTCCCAATAGGTTTCAAGTATTTCGATTGTTATATGTGTACATAATGTAGTTTTCTCTCAATATTGTGTTTTGATTCTCAGGATATCATTCACTGTCTTCTCTCTAGTTTATCATATACATTCGTCCTAGTCTTTGTTAATTCTCTAATTCAGCCAGTTAGTAAAAAATAAAAATCTGACTGTTTTAGAGGCATTTATAAATGCCCGACATAAGAATTTAAAACACGATTTGAGTTGTGTGAAATTCTAGTAAAGATTCTTCAAAATATTCGATTCATTTATATTCGTTGAATGAAAATGTGAAGTTACTCTTATTACCATAAAAACCTCGCTAAAAAATCTGAAAAAACAAACCAACCACAACTTATTCATTAGCATCATCGATGATACATGCTAAAAGAACTTTTTTGTTTTGCATGTCTCCCTTTGTATTTGTTATTTTTTCAACGTTGGTGTTTTTAAAGCAAATACTAGTGACATCCTCACTGTCACTAGAACCCACGTTATTCTGGCTGAAAGGTCGCTTGTCGCATGTTTTCGTTAAGAAGTGGTTCCTTGCTCTTGGAAAGTCAACCATCGCGGGCGCCTTTCAAAATTAACCCACTGAGCGTTCTCGTTTGGACCGGAATTTAAAAAAGAAAAATAGATGCAAATATACACACAACTCTTGGAATTATTTCAAACTTGAATAAAACGCTGATTTGAAGCTTATCAGAAACAAATTGTATTTGGTATGGGATTTTAACGATTTTTCATTTTCATTTAGATAAAAAAACTAAAATACTATTTAGGAGGAAATTGGAGCAATGATCTACATAATTTAACACTAATAAAAGAACAGAAAATATTTTAAAAAGTTACTAGAATTTTTACGATGGTTATAGTTGCAAGAATCGAACATTATCGGTTGGAATTTAAGAATCACTTCGAGCGAATCCATCTCAAAAATACGTCAATAAAATCAAACTAATTTATATACAAAAGTTAACTTACATAATCGACCAGTAAAATCATTTATATTTCTATTCATTCTTGTTCTCTGTTATAGTCTATTTTTATTCATAAAAGAGTAATAAAATGATTAAGCATCCATAATCCAAACATTTTACTGTCAAAACCATAAATGACGAACTGAAAAATAAGGAAATTCTTTGAAACATTTGAGGATTAAATATAAAGAGCAAGTTTTCTTCGAAAATAAAGAGAAAATCGTGATAGTGTATTTCCATTGAAGTTATATTTGTAGATGAAACATGGACATATGCCAAAGGAAACAAATTAAGTTCTTGGCACTGCTAATGAGTGGGCCCTCTACAAGACATTTAATAAGTATATTAGTAGTGATAGATAATGTGATAGAAGGGTCTTGAATATATGGAAAAAGGCGATGAAAAATTATCGTGGAAAGATCAGCTCTCCAGTAATAGGCCAGCATTATTAAAATTAATTTTGAATTTTGTGATTTATTCACCATGAACAAGGAACAAGGATATTTTTATCAAAAGAGTTTTGCTAGTTTGCTACATTTTGATTTGATCCATATGAAGATTCTGGCTGACGTATTAGTCACATGATTAAAGAGCTTCACCGTTTCTACTTTACTTGAGCTAATATTTGGTTGGTTCCGCAATTTTTGCTACTGTGTTTTTATTTAAAATTTGTAGTCTCAATATGTAAAGAAGAAGTATTCTAAGATATTCTAGTGTGTTGATACATATATACTGAGAAAACAGAGCTTTTTGTATATATTCTAAATTATTGAAGATGATTATTTAGTTATAGTAATTATGTAACAAGCAATATATGCAGAAATTTGTTTTAGTTTATAGGAATATTACAGCGTGAAGAGTGTGGATAAACGGTTGTCAGTTACAGGTCAATAATAAATCAAATATTTTTCATATCTAATATGTAAGGTCATGTTCAGAATATAATATTTCACCTTAGCTGTTGGCACTCGTATAAAACTATACAACTACAAGAACCATAAATCTAACACCTACATGCTCACGGTATTTTTGAATAAGTGTCCAAGTCGAAAGATAAATTTATATGGTTGCCAGAAATGTAAGATGAAATTTCTTTGGAATATATTGGAATGTTTTTAACAAAATAGGAAACCCACACAGTGAAAGATTTTTTCTTAAGTCAATGAGAAATAGTATAAGGACGTTGTGTCATCGTTGTTCGGTGTAATTAATCAAGCAGCACGATATAAGATGGTTGAAAATATAATACAGAAGTTGAAAAGTATGAGCAGGAACTAATGTTTAGTTTAATTTACTAACACATCATTTTGATAATCTAATAGTAAACCTTTATATCTATTCATTTGCTTATATTTATCAAAAAAAACACACGCACATCATTATTATTATGTAATCATTTTTATACTCTTTTTTTATTATTTTGATAGTATAAGGTCAATGTTTGGTAATTTAGTTCATGTAATTTATTAACAGAAAACAAGCAAATGAAATTTTTTTTTGAAAATAAATAATATTTTTTAAACCACGGTTACAATTTCTTTGACCTCGTCTACTTTACTATAATAACTTCCTTCTGGAGATGACTTGATCGTGATATAAAAAATTCCATAGACTTCATACTAGGCATGGTCGGAATGCTTCGTTGGCAAAAACTGTTGCGAAATTAGAAAATGAGCCAGAGCTTAAACACTGTTTGGCCGATAGGCATAGTTACGATGAGTATTTCAAAAATTAACAGGCTTCAGGCGCGAATTTGATGTCTTTCTTGTACGTTTCTCATCTACCTCTGGCCACTAGTGACTGGGTATATGTCTTGAGGTTATAGTAAAATATTTATCTGTAGTGATTACTTGAGTCAACCAGATTCTTCCGTCACTATCGTACAACAAATCCATGCTTTCCGTATTTATTTTTGTTTAAGAGTGGCACCATATTTATATTATTGTGTAATACTTCCAACGGTTTAGGCGGCGGCGGTCAGCGTGAGCAAGCGGTCGACATTCGTGTCGGTACGAGTAGAGGTACACCAACTACAATTTACGAAGGATACTATAGAATGTTTTACCAGATTTTACTGAAAATAGAATGTATATACGTTATTTATAATGACAAAAAAAATAAAATAAAAACATAATAAAACAGTGTTCGTATTTTGATTTGATATTAGGATATTGAAATTTCCTCACTAAAGAAGTATTCAAGTTGCTTTCTTGACCATAATTGTGCATTGTAATATACATAATATACAATACCTTGACTAATAGTAGTTTATATTCTGACATAAGTTTAAGCTTTTTGTATCACCATAAAACATAAATTGTAGAAGTGAATTTTAAGTTTCTTATCATGATGGTCAGTGATAATTTCCACCAAATTCTTCAATTTACAAACAGATCTTTATACAATGAAGCAACTCAACTGATAATTAAACGTATAAATTTTTGTTATACATTATATAAACATATATATGAGAATGAAAATAGTTATTTGTTTGCCAAGGACTGAAAGTGCTACTTTGTTGGAGGAATCCAACAAAGTAGTATTTCAGCCGTGGCGTGGATTCGAGTATCTCTTCATCGCTGTTGTTTTCCTTTTCATCATCATTCATTGTTATTCATTAATTTGGACAAAACTTCGGATAAAACAAATAATTTCAAAAAATTAAAAATTTAAGGTTATGCAAAATCATCGAAGTGAAACTGTCAACATTGAAGTGGCTAGAGTCACATTTAAGGAAGTTAAAGTTGTCTACTCTAGAACGTCCCAAAAGTGTTTTGCAGCACTTTCACTACACTCAAAACGCAACTTTCGGTATGTAAATGAATACAGAACGAACAACTTTCAGATGGCGTCGACTATTAAATATATTACTTTAGTTCTCTATTCATTTCAAATATCCAATCACCTTGTGGTATTAAATCTTTGAAAATGTCTCTATAATCTGTTAAAGGAAGTCGTACAATAGTATTACAATGCAATCCAAATGTCACCCAATAATAAATGTTTTCAAACATTTTTTGTTGTCAAAATATGTTTCTTTCCTTCCGAAACATTAATCAGAAAAGAAATAATCTCTTATCTCCTTATGTGGGAGTTTTTACCCCCGCGCCAGACTTCTAATGGGTTGTTTACTATTTCTTTTGAATGTTTTATAGCATTAGATAAGGGTTCAGATTTCTTGATGTAAGAAAAACTGATCCGCCCATTGCTCAGGTCTTTAGGAAATGATAAACACACTTTTGGAATTTATTTTTCTTCTTACAAAATCGATATCATTAATCTGGTAGAACACTACAAAGGAAATTGCTTTTGTACTCTTTTTTACAATTGACGCAGATTTCTAAATCAAATCCCAAGAAAACGGAAAACCAACAAAATACATTTTGATTTTTTGATATTTTTAATAATCAGCGATAGGATAGAAAATTAAGAACCATAACTTATGGTTTTAAGAACAACTAAAAAACTATAAAAGCGTGTTTTTTCGTAAGACTTCCAAACTACTTTTTGTTACTTCGATTAACCATAAAATAATTTCACGTGCTAACGTTCATTTATAAATAAACGAAATTGGTTAATTTCTATTTCTATAAAATAAGAAAACTTACGAAGAAGTATGCAAAAATGAGACTTTTTCTCTTAGTTAAATTTATTTCCCGAAGTTAACAGTTATGTAATTTTTGCGCACGTAGCTTATAAGTTCTATGGAATACAATGATTTATGGAACAGATAAAAATTACTTAAAGGATTAGAAGTTGGAATTATTACACCTGTTATCCAGATATACCTTTTTTGGTTGTATATTTCAAAAACTGTGTACGAAAGTAAACCATAAATAAGCTGCACCGGAATAATCCAAATTTGTCGCTAATAAATATCAACGGACAATATATTTATAAGTGTATACAAACGTAGAGGTACCCATAAATCTACTGAATTGTAAGTGATCATTTATATGAACCGGCATTTACGTTTTCCGTAGCAATAACAAACCATTCTACTACACGTTTCTCTCTTTCTCTCTTTAGCTTTCTGACCGATTGAGGAATAATCAGGCCCGGCGCCATCCGAGGATATTTGTATTATATTGCTCCAATTCATTTTAAAGTCAATATCTCGTCTTTTTTTTTTCAATAGTTGTTAGTTGTCGTGACAGTTACCAAATAGTTTGATGGTTTAGAGCAGAAGATATCAGATTAGAGTGTTTTGTAACTAATACTTGGAAAGATTATTACGTTAAAGTTTACTGTTTAAGAAAAATATCGAGGGTCGGGAGGTAAGAATACTCACGTCCAATTATTTCTGAAAATTAGATATTTAACCCAAATGAAAAGCTGATTTTCCTCTATTAGTGGTAAAAACACCCAAATTGAATGTTTTTTTAAGAAAATATCACTTTACCCAAATAAGCATCATCTTATAGGAGTAAACCTTGGGTGATTTTATCTCTTTGACATTGGCGATCATTTTGATGGTAAAAGTCGGGTATTTTTATCGCCGTGCAATTGTGTAGATTAAGAAACAGCTATACCTAGTAGTAGAATGTTATATCGTGTTTTGTTTGCAACAACCTGTTGAGCTGTTATAATTAAAATAAAACAAACAACTAAAATGAAGCGTTCTTGACTTATATGTCAGTTGACAAAGGAAAATACACAATTGAAGATTGAACACATCTCAAGATTAATTTTTTTTCTAGAAAGAAATCTGTTGAAAGAGGATTTGTTGAAGTTAAATGTAAAAACTTTTCTAAATATACATTCAATTGTAACCAAATGAATATGAAGAGAAAATGGTGAAATTCTGGAAGAAAGTATGAGACACAACGATAGTTCACCATTCTAGTGAGCTGAGTGAGACGAGCCTTCAATCAATGAGACTGTCTGAAACGTATCACACTAATGAAAATAATATCTCCTTGCCCTTGCTCCTTGCTATTCTTGATACCTCTCAATATTGGAGAAAATGAATGAAATTAATAATTTACTTCTTACTACTCATTTTATTTTTTCAAACAAGGCCGAGAGACGAAAGTTTGCAAAACTTCCTTCCTGTCAACATTCTATAAGCAATGGTCCTCTAAAAAAACAATGCAAAAAAGTCTGAGACTACTGGGCTTTTTCCAGACACTGACAAAAGAGGTCATAAAACATCCTCCAAACACGACTAGTCAAAATACGGATTGAAAACATAAAAAAGCATATCGAATCTTTTGCAGTAAGAATGAGAAACAAAAACACCAAAAGTGTAAAAATATGTAAATTACAATTATGCTTTTTACACCTTCTAAAGATCAATTCCTAATATGCAAAAGGTATTTTGTGGCTGATGAGGATGGCAAAAAGAATTAATTGAAGCCTATTGCGAGAATGAATGAAGCGTATACTGCAAAAGATGAGGACAAAAGCGAGCTAATGTGGATGATACATTTGTAAGTGTTACGTGCGACTTAGAAAATTTCTTAGTTAGTTAGTTTCAGATGGACCAGTATACTACAGCCGTAAGTTGTAAGATTCCTAATAATGCATATTCTTTGCTGGGTCGGAAAATAATAGAAAGCAAGGAAGTTGTAACATTGGTTCTGCTATTCTAGAACAGATTAACACTTTAAGTCCTTCGCAAGTATCACTTTTTTCTGATACATGAGGAGGTCAAAACCGCAACCAATAAGTTTATTTTTGTACGTAACCCGCGCTCACAACGTTGAGCTAATAGAGCAAACATGTTTAGAAGAAGACCAATCCAATTGGAAGTGATCTCCATGCATATTGCTATTGAACATGCACAACGGATCATCACAATTAGCAGCATGCGCGAATGGCTTACTGCAGAAAAAATAGGAAAAAAAATGTACAAATTTGTACCACAAAATCAAAATTAGTAAAATTGTTCTATATTTGTTTTGAACCTAATTCGTCTTGAACTTATTTGAACCATTGAGAATATACGTAGAAACAAATGTCCAACTACAGTTTGGAAATCAGTGATGGTAATGTCAATCATCATCGTTCAACTCATAT
The DNA here is from genome assembly GCA_026230145.1 of Diorhabda elongata. Classification (NCBI taxonomy): domain Eukaryota; kingdom Metazoa; phylum Arthropoda; class Insecta; order Coleoptera; family Chrysomelidae; genus Diorhabda; species Diorhabda elongata. The sequence continues at coordinate 26,424,227 of CM047929.1, read as the reverse complement.
GAGTCCACCCTTAATTGAATCCATTTGTACGGTTCTGCGCGGAATTGCATCCTTTTAATATCATCGCACCATCTCATTGGAGGACATCCTCTACTACAATGTGCATCTTGATGAGGTCTCCTCTCCAATATCTTTCCTGTCCTGCGTCCATCTGCAAATCTAGATATCTAGCTAACCCAGTTACAATTCGATTTTTATTTAAATTATCCATTTCCAAACATTTTTGTGGGTATAAGGATTTCTGCTCCGTTTTATGTTTTCTGATTCTCACAGGTCTTGTTGCCAATTTCATGTTCTAAATATTAAAATGACTTATGAACGGCCATCGGCCATATCTCAGAAACGGTTATACTACAGCTTCAGGGGAAAAATTATAAAAAAAGTTGCCCCAAGAAATAGGTGAAAATTATTTTCAGAATTTTAGGTCCACCACCAAAAAGCATAATATAAATTTCTTTAATTCCGGTATGTATATCTCTCTAAATCTTCTTCATTTTAGGTCTCTTCATACCAAGAGTTTTTAAAATCTTCCCTAAGTGGCATTATTATTGCAACCAGTGATTGAATATGATACACGACTGAAATACGAATGGACAGAGGATTCATGAGGATACATAGTAATGGTAAGGTAAATCGCCTTAATTTATATTTATACTCATTTTTATAGTAATCCACTCTTTTAAATATAGATCCCAATAGCGCCGTGTATAACTTTGGCGATAGAACACATCCCTGACGTAGTTCTCATTCGATGCTTACATTTTTTTCTTGTATTTGAACACAAGCTCTTACATTTTTCATTATAGTTATATACTTGTGGTCAATACGGCACTCTGTAAGGGCATGCAACATTTACTCTTAGATTTATACTATCGAATGCCTTCTCGAACTCAATAAAAATTAATATGGTTGGTTATAATCCACGATAAGTGTCTTTAGGATCTGGAGGTTGGTATAGATTTAATTTATTAAAGATTCTTTATGTGATTCCTCTCGTGTATAATTTATTCGAGAAAAGACTTAGGGTCTGTAGTTTTATAGTGGCTCGATCTCATGGAGATGGAATTGTATCACTTAGTGGGCAGGTGTTAAACAGTTTGCAAACAGCTTGATGTACAGCTGCCCACATGCTTCATATCTTCGATTTTAATTTCATCTTCACATGATGACTTGTTATTCTTAATTTGTAGTGAGAATTTTTTATACTTACTTTTTTTTGTGATACCAATAAATATTTGATTGAATATTTTTCCTACTGCAGTATAATTGAATTCTGTATTGCATATTTTATTATAAACAAACTATAAATATTCGGAAGTAGGAAAATGTTATATCACAGTTATATTATAATATATATAGCCTTCCGTGTAACTTCCAAACCCCGTGTCGCTTTAATTCTGTGATATCACCTCCACTGTTTACCAATAAAATACGGGATCATCGACGAAAATTTGTACATAAACAGCGATTTCTTATTTTGAAAATGGCGATCATTCCCACAACTTGATCATAACACTTCCTTATGGAATATTTTAAGAAATTGTGGCGGTGTATTTATTTTTTTTTATTTTTTAATGCAAAATATTTTGTCTAAAAAGTTAAATAATCAATAAATAATATTTTTATGGCAGTCCTTTGTCTCATTGAATAAAAAAAATAGTAAATTTTAAAAAAGATTTCATGTGTTCAATACCTTTCAAATTATTTCTACTAATTCGACCAGACTACAGGCACCAACAATTCTAGTAATTATAACAATGTGAGAAGGTTTGTATAAAATTCCTAGTTTTCCAAAATTGTAGTTTCGAATCTTTTGAACTGACTTAAGTCAATATCATTTTTTGCAGATGTTTTCAACGTCAAATCAATACACGAGAGTTAAGACGATTTTAGTGACAAGTTGCACTCGGGATATATCTGTCACTATTTTCCATGATACAAATATCGTGAAACTATTATTTAAATATTAAGGAAACTGTAAAATGTTTAAAAGTTTAAATATACAAATTTTTATTTCAAGTTTGACGCGCAAAAGCAATTAATTTGAGTTACTAAATATCAACTTTTTGTTACCAGTGGCAAGCAAAGAATCAAAATTAATTAATTAATCACAAAAAACTGCTTCTGCTCAAAACAATTTACTGTTTTTCATTGCTTTCCGTTTAGCGACCTGATCGTGTGATTTGTGATGAAGATGGAGAAATAAACTCTTATCTATAGCTATTAAAAATTAATTATTTATTATGAATATGTATGTTATGCGAGTTTTTTGAATATAAATATGAGAATAATTAAATTGTATCTCCCCAGATGATTTAATCAACACCTCACATCACGGGAATAGAAATTAGTTGTGAAATATTTCACCTTATAATGTATGAATGAAATTATAATTGATTATTACACAGGGCTCAATGAAACTTTTTTGTTCTATAATTTTGAGGAAATTTGGTAATTCATATCTCTACAATGCTTAATGAACTCATACTAATGTTTCAAATTTTTATTCATTGAGCGAGTAATGGTAGTTATTACTCAGAAGAATGATTTTTGCCCTATGAGTATTACTCGTAAATAAAATACCATACCGATATACACCCACAAGTTATCTGAGAGCGCCGGTCATAACTTAATGTAGCGAAAACTGAAACTAATTGATAACCATTCAGGTATTCTTCTATATCTTTCTGGTAAAAGTGAGCTGTAACTAGTTAGAATGAAATATAAAGTGAAGTGATTGATAGACAATTGACAAGATTAAATACTTGTCAATTTTCTAGTCTTCTATAGACAAATACATCTTTGGATATCATTGACATTACCATGACTAGTATTACCAAAATACTACATGAACATTTCGTCCTACAAAAATTATGCTCAATTAATATTCATTTGCAACGACTTATGCATGAGTATGATGAAAATTTTGATGGAGATCTATCAATGGCTGCAAAATATGTTTGCACAAGTGCCATTTCATATATTATCAAGAAACTGTGAGGTTCTCATACAAGCCAAATCCCACCAAAGTTGTTAGTTATGGTATCAGTGTCACTAGATACAACTATCGGTGAACCCCAATTGGTTGTGGGATTCAAGAAACTTCAAAGAAGAAGTCAATGCCTGTTACAGCCCGGATTTGGTATTTAATGATTCTTGTTCTGTCCATCGAAAGCAAATAAGTTGGTTAAAGTTTTTTAACAGAAAAGATCTTTTTGCATTCTAAACACAATTTTTGAAGTTACATAGAAGGTAGTAAACATGCCTCGAAAATTTGTTCAAACATATGTGAAAGTGGATTAATCCTAAGGGAAACTATTTTTAATATATTTTTGATAAGAAATAAATACTTTTTACATTTTCAGATGAAAAATATGGATAATAACCTATTTCTGCTCAATAAGAAAGGATCTGTATCTTAAATTTTCATGGCGCTTTAAAATTTTCTGGTAATATTGTCTAAAAATTTAGACTTCTAATCTCATTCTATTTCTCTGTAATATAATCACTATACAGATTGGCTTTTCAAAATGCTGTATCTCATCGTAGAGTTAGGGAAAGTTCATAAAACTATCAAAATTGTTGCTTCAAACGACAATGACAAAGGTTTTCGGTTTTGCTCCTACGATATTGGTGATATTCGAGTATCTCAATTCCAAAGTATCTTTATAAATAATAATGGTAGTCAGAATCGTCTGAACTAGAGTCATCATTTGATTGAATTATGTAGGGTTGTTAAGAGGGTGATATTACATCCTCATCTTCCTCTTTGATAATATATGTTCAACACAATTTTTCCGAAGCTCTTGCTCTGCTGCTAGAACTTTCTTTACGAGTTCTACAACCTCTTTACTCATTTCTAGAGACCGATTACATTTTCGTAATTCTAATTTTACGTTTGCCCTTATTAACTCTGAGAAGAGTTTTTTGCAGAGCTTGTCAATATAATAAATTTCCTCTAACTTTAGACCTTTAATAACAGTAAGCAATTATTTGTTTGTTGGACCTTTTTTACGATCGCTGACAGGAATAGGAGTATATTTTCAGACATAAATGCTAAAATTTGAGCTTTGTTACTAGTACTATTTGGTATCTTAAGGAGTTGCCGCTAGTGGTAGGATGCGTTGTCCATAATGATTACTGATTGTGGTGGAATGTTAGGTAAAAGTTGTTCATTAAACCACTTTTCAAATACTTCTGCTGTCCTATCTTCATGATAATCAGCTGTACAGGTTTTAATTTTTTTAGTAGATATTAATAAAGCATTAGGCACAAAGCCGTCTATACTTCCTGTACTATTATAATACGTTTCCTATTAGAACATGGCCCATTCAAACAGCAATTTTTATTTACTTTACTTTTATTTACTACATCTTGACTGTCAAACTATGTTTCAACTAGATAAATTATGTATCTATTAAAACTTCGGATGTCTATAGTTATAATCCAACAATTGTGATTGCTGAATATTTTCCTTTTTCAATCATTCCAATATACTTAAAATAATTTGCTCTGTTTGTATATCTAAATCTTCATTATTAAATTCAAACCTGTCTTTATTCTCACTATACTGTGCAGTTTCATTGTCTTCATTCGCCCATGGTCTAAAGAACGCCATATTTCTATTTATTTAAAGAAATTTATTAATAAAATTAATCTCACCAAGCCACGTCACTGCTTATCGCAGACTTTTCAGCAGGAATATTTCGAAGAAATTGTATACATCCGACTTCAGCCAATAAAAATGCATTAATGTTTACGACTCGATGTTTTCATCATAAACAGTCGAGATGATGAACGCACTTGGACTGACGGTTTGTTAGATGTCTACCGAATTTTATACGGGGAGTAAACATTATGTTTCATTTCTTAATTAATAAGAGTGTCGTGCGTATTTATGAAATATTGATTGTTACTTGCATAACTGTCGTCTGCTATTGATATTGGAAAAACTAACTATCTTTGTAAAAAATTATTCATTGTCTTTCTTCATAACTAATGATATTTTCGAATTGATGAATTATTGGGAAAAAAAAGATAGAGTTATTTAGAATCCCAACATTTTTTACAATTATCTTGTTGCCTCACTTTTTTTTAGCTTGTTTACTACCACTAAATTATTATTATTATTATTATTATTATTAATTTTGTTATTCTATGTTGTGTATGCGGGTTCAATATACATATAAAACTGTATATTAGCAACTCGATTTAGTAATTTAACCTTTTTCTTCATTTTCTCAACATTCAATTATAGTGGCGGAAGTTAATAATAGTAAAATCGAGACAGTTCGATAGCTTTCAAGAATTATCAAATAATTAAGTAGAAAATTGACAGCCGTGAATTAGCATATAAGATTTAAATGTTACAAGCACATATAATGACACATTGTGAACAACGGACTGAATAAATTCCGAGATGCTTCAAAGGCGTGCATCGATACTTAATGCGAACAGGATTTGATTAGGTGGGTATATATTTATCAAATTATTTAGTTAGTAGTTATTTTTTGAAAACGTAGACATTACAAATGGTAGAAATTAGGAAAACTTATATAAGCTTCAACCGAATTGGATAAATTCGTCAAATTTCGTGATATAAAGAGAAAATTAATCAACAAAAATATTAGTGTACAAAAAATAATATAAGAAAAAGAGTACTTAATGATAATAGAAACTTCACGCGAAAATCATATTATAATATAAATTTCCTAGAATCGGTGAATTTATTCCATTTTTATACTAATAATCGAAAAAAGCACTTTGTAGAGACAATATAATTGTCAGATAGAAAAAATATAGCCTTGAGTAATAGTGGAAAGTCAAACAGAAGCAAATATCACCATATTACAAATATTACAGATGAAAAGTATAACTTGGACTACAACATGAGAGTGTTAAATACTGTTAAATACCAAATAAGATTAGACCATTTTTTCATAAATGAATATGAATATCACACACCGCAGGAAATTTATAATAATATAATATACAGCATGAAAACAGCTGCAAAAGAAGCTCTACTTATCAAAGAAAATTTAGTAAATAAAAGTAATAAATATTGTTAAAATGCTGGAACTCAAAAACTAGTTGACGAAAAGAAACAATTATATAAGAGATGGTTGAGAATGAAGATCATCAAAAAATATAAAAACAAGAAGAGAGAAACAAGAAACAAGTTTATCGAAAGAAAAAGAGAAACTTGGGTCAGAAAATGTCAAGAAGTAGAAACGTAAACTGGAGTGCGAAAGTGCAGGGCATAGAAACTCATTAATAAAACTAAGAACATCGAAAAGATTGACACATCTTTGCTGCACTAATACCCGTTATAAATATAGCGAAGCAACTAAAAAATAGGAGAGCCGCATGTCCAGGTGGAATTAGAGCTGACTAATTACAAATGGAGCAAATAAACTCCTCGAATCATCAACTCATATTTTCACAAATGTATAAATCGTGAAAATAAATAAAACTAGAAACCAGCTTACACCATATATATACATAAAAAAGGCAATAAAATAAAAGGGAACAATTATCGTGGGAAGAACAGAGTGGTTGAGAGCTGGAAGGTCCTATACCGACAACATTTTTTAAAGCATATGAAAACAGAGAGAAAAACACCAGTACACCTAATGTGTAAAGATTCACAAAAACCTACCAATATCAAAACTATTAGAAACTCTTGAGAATACCAGCATTAACTATACTCTCACAAAGGTCATCCAGAAGTTATATAAAGATATGAAATTTGCAATAAAAATCGTGAATGAATTATTAGAATCCTTCACAGTCAACGAAGGCCTGAGACAAGGTTGCTGCATCTCACCAACACTTTTCAAAAGGCATGTTTCGAAAGCTCTAATAACTTTGAAGAAGAAACGCAAAGAAATGAGGACCCAAATCGACGATGACACCTGTTTATATGCCCTCTAATATGCATATGATCAGGTAATATGTGCAAACGACACAGATGACTTAGAATACAAGGCACGCAAAATAAGAATACTGGAAAGGGGAACTGCAGATGAAAGTAGAAAATACTTAGGTCTTGTGTATAGGAGAGAATACAATCGATATACAGTAAACTACGAAACTTTAACAAGATATGAGAACCTATAAATATCTAGAAGTTCTTTTTGACAAAGATGGGACAGAGTGCTGAAATAGGGAAACAATAAAAACTGATGATTCCTCAATGGAATTATTAGGAGTACCTTGGTATATGGATCGGAAACAGAAGAATAGAAGAACATCTAAAAATTGGAACCCACGAAAATGAACGCTATTAGAAGAGCAAATAGACAATTATAGATTATATCGAGGACAAGCAATTGATTTGTTACCGGCACGTGCAGAGGATGGGATTGCAAAAAAATAATAAAGTGGATCCTACAGAAGAACCGGAAAAGAGGAAGAAGACCCAGATAATCAAGGATGCATGGAATAAAAAAATCAATGAATGTACGAAATTCGAACAATAAGAACTGTAGCAGAAGGAAAGAGTAGCAAATAGGCATCGAACAAAATCATGGACGATATGAAACCGAATTTTCATACATATACATGGAAATCGAAACTTGAACGATGGTTTTTAGTTGTGGATCTCTTAAAATTCTTTGAAAGAAATTCAAACGCAGAATAACTATATTTAAATCTCAACTCGGATTTACCAAAACGAAAAAGTTAAACGGTGAGAATGTGCCAACAGAAAAAAGAATCTAATCTTGACTGGTCAATCCGCACGAAAACTATGGGCTCTTCTCCGTTTAACTTTTACAATTTTCAATAACTTGTCTGAAATGATCTTTTTCCCTGCACTTAGTTCTCAATTGTTATTTTAATTATCACTGCATTAACACTATACTTTTTCAGTTCAAGGTTTCTTTTAGTTAATAACACGGTTATGAAAATCTACATGCAAAATGTTCGTGGTAGTGTATCTATCTAGTAATCTAAATCTGTCTTCACTTATGTTCGTGTTGACATATTGATTCGCATGAAATATGCCGTCCTGGAAATGTAATATTTCTAAAAATCGAATATCTTTGTTTCACTTTTGTTTTATTAACTATCATTACCGATACCTTTCATAGATTTTAACTAGGTATCAAGAGTATAAAGATCTGATCTGATCACAATCACAATTGGCACTACGGAATTATCAAATTGTAATACTAGATAAATGCCTATATACTAACGCATATATATGTCTTTTAAAGCTCGTTTCTTGGGTTGCCTTTATAAACGGTTGTTTGATGCGCTGCTGGTACAAATAATGATATACTGGTGAACAACAATCTGAATGAAGTAAGTCGAAATAACTGAATATGGTAATATATTACGTCTTACTTTGTGTGCAATTGGTAAAGTAGTTGAATATATAATTGATGAATGTAGTTTCTTGAACATAGAAATTGATAATAATTGCTGCAATTAATTTTATGAAAGTATTTAGGGTTTGAAATCAATCGTATTAGTTAATCATTGCAATACTTTGAGCAAAAAATAATGAAATCATCTATTGAGTAAATAGAGTTTCCCGATTTTGAGTAGGGTGGTGAAACGTTTGATGTTACTCGAATAAGTCTTCTACGAATTGTTATTTTAATCGATAGAGATATTTATTCTGTTCTGTATAGGAGCATGACGATGAACGGATATTTAATTATTTTTATATGATCATCTGTGCCTTAACCGGCAAGCAATGAGGAATGAACGCATAAAGAAGCATTCTAATATTATACTCGTCATTTTAACTTAGAAACCCATTTAATGGATTTTCACAAATTGCACTTTTTTCTCAGACTCTTGAACATCATTGATTAGTAAAACCTTCATATTTTTGTTTTAACTAAACGGAATATCTTATTATATTCTTCACATTATTTATTTAGTATATTAAAAACAATATTTCCAGCGACAATCAATTAATAAGAAATGGTCAAACAGTCTTGCAAATCACAATTTAAAATTCTCTGACTTCAACCTAAAGATATCACACTAAAATTTCAGCCATTTTGAATACTCAGTTTCTATTTAACAATTCTATAATTGAGTTGTTGTGTGATTTTTTATAAAATGCTAAAAATTAAGTATCGTCGCAATTTGAGCAAACTTAGTCGAGTTTTGAAGTAGATTAAAAACTGTATATATGATACATAAAAAACAGTCGAGATAGTAGATTACCAAAAAAGTGATGGCGATCATTCTTTTGGAATGGGATTTATCGAGTCTTCAAAAAGGTTAAACAATGACAGAAGAGTATTAAGTATCTTTGCTTAATAAGGTAATGGAAAAATTAACAAAAAGCGACCGCATTTGATAAAAAAGAAACTCAAATTTTCTAATTGCATTTCGAATTGGTTCACCACCCACCGCATTAATCAGATTTTTTTTAAAGAAGAGGTTATGCTCGTAAAGTTACTAAGACTCCTCATTGTTTTCTATACATTCAATTTTAAGACAGTTTTCGATAGAACAATATAAAATGTTATCTACTCACTTTTTATACGAATGCTAAAGTATTATGTATTTAAATTGAATATATTTTCTGAAAAAAAATTAAAAGTGTATGAATTGACTATATTATTAATTTTTGCTGTAATTGATTTATGTGCATCGATTAATTCTCTTTTCGATTAAAATAATTCATTTTTATGGAATGTATTCTCATTTTTGTAGTGAATGAAATTGAATTCATGAAATAAATAAAAATTAGACAGAAGACATAATCTCATCAATCCAAAGGAGAATTAAAATTCTCCATGAATACAGAAATAAATACATTAAGAAATGCATGAGAAATATTAGCAGAATAAGAATTATTACTTGCTTATACACAAAATTAGATTAAAGGTTTGTGATTGAACTAGTTTAGAATGTTTTGGGAATCTAGTTCTGCTTTATTTTTAATGTGGATCAAATAATAACTCTCATAGAGCACTTCAAAGTCCTCTAAAAAACTGAAGATTTCCCTTAACTGTATTTAGATATAATATCAATAATATTGTTCCAAAAGCTGTGCATGTGATATAAACATCAGCAAAACCTGTCAGAAAATGATATCTAATAGTCTTCACACACTTTTATGTAAATAAGTAGAACTATGTCATTTACTCCAGCAACAAATACAAATAATAACTCTACAAGTTTGAAGACGCCACGTTGTTTAGAATTTGTGTGGTAGCCATCAATAGTGAATGTTTTCAGTGAATTTGTGAACATGGAAAAACTGATCATTGTTATGTGATTCGATACTTTTATTTGAAAGGCATCAGCCGAATATGAAAGCTGAACTAGATTCTACTTGGATGAGACTGCTCCTTCGTTATCAACAGTAAAATATTGGGTAGCAGAATGTAAGCGAGGCCGTACGACATGCGAAGAAAAGCAACGTAGTGGTCGATCAATTGACGTGACGACTTCAAAAATGTTGAAACAAATCAACAAAGTGGTACTGGATGATCGTCGACTAAAAGTGCGCGAGCTATTATACTCAGTAGGCATTTCAAAAAGTGCGGTACATCGCATATTATCTGAAAATTTCGACATGAAAAAGCTGTGCGTTAGATGGGTACCGCGTTTGCTCACAATGGAATAAAAACATCGTCGTGAAGATGTTTCCAGCAATGTTTCAAAGAAATAAAGCCGAATTTTTGCACCGTTTCATAACCATGGCTGAAACATGGGTCCACACTTAACAACCAAAACAAAAGAACAATGAAAACAATTGACTGAAAAAGAGAATCGGTTCCAAAGAAGGCAGAGATCGTTCCATTTGCAGGCGTCTGTTTATTGGGATGCACGTGAGATAATTTTCATCGACTATCTTGAAAAAGAAAAACTATCAACGGCAAGTATTATGGAAACTTATTGCAGCGGAGAAATCAAGCAAAAACGGCCTCATTTGGTTAATAAGAAAGTGTTTTTCCATCAAGATAATGCACTAGCTTACACATCTGTTATTACAATGGTACCCAATTTAGCACTTTCGAATTATTTTCTTTTCCCAGACTTTGAAGAAGAATGGTGAGCTTGACGATTATTATTACAAAAAGAGTATCGAGCTTATTGAACATCTCGTAACGTATCTAAAATTAGTGTAAGCTGAAAATAAATATATTTTTTCCAACATGTTTGTATTTTCTTTATTGGGCCAGGTACTTCTGGGACCAGCCTCGTATATTATTAATAAGATAACTCGGTTAACGGAAAAAAATCTTAGACGGTAATCCTAGCTATGCATGCATTTACCTATCAAAACAGTAGTGTTTTCAATAATATTCTCTAAACTTTGACATGAAATGAAAAAAGGCCACTATTTGAGGCAATGCATTAAACCTTACCTAATAACGATGTAAAAAGCTAATAATTGCAAACAAAAACTCTCCTTCTATAATAATTATTTAGTAAGGATCCATATATTCTTGTGCTCATTGATCTTTGTCTTCCAACAGTTGCTTCAAATTAAACAAAGCATATTTTTGTAACCCAAATTTGCAATTAAGTGTGAAATTTGGCGAAGCAAATTGTAATTGCTGATATTTTTCTCCACAGTTACAGTTTAACATTCAGTAATGATCGTAATTTATCATAAATTACATGAGCCAAAAAACAAGTTCCGTCGGAAGACGCGTAGTTTGTTAAATATGTTGACTTCAAGAATGACTCTGATTATCAGGCACATTATTAGCTTATTAAATATAAATATATTAAATTGGATGCCCATTTAAAATTCCAATGTACGCTTACATTAAATTTGACAAACAAGACTTTCATTTATGAGTAGTTTCTTCTACTTAGTATATATTCTCAGATAACTAGATAAGAATAAATCAGTGAATTTAAGACATATTGATTTAACGTAGAAAGTATGGTTAGATTTTTTTATTATATGCCCTACAGATTAGTTATGCCTGAAATTACCACTAATTCGCATTGAGAAGACTTATATCTACCTATCTGTAATCTAAATTATATATACTGAAAAAGGAAGATTATAAAAATTAAGCCACAACACATGAAGTATAGCACGAGAACAGAAAAGTTAAACTGAATTAGTTGAATGAATGAATTAAAGATGTTGGAGCTACTTTCAAATGAGAGAGAAGGATTATACTGCAGATATCAATCAAACATCGAGATCAGAATGAAAATATCAAAGAACCCCTTTCAGCTATTTGAAGCATTTAAAATTCGCATTCCTATTTGTTGATTAATTATTATGGTAGTTGCTTCTCTTGTATAATACTTACCCATATATATATATATATAAAGAATATTAATTCATCTCGATTTTCTTCAAGTGAATTGAAATTGAAGTGAAATTGAAATTTTTAACTTATTAGTCCTCTCCAGATAATTTTATCCCCGTTAGATTAAGCACATAGACATCTAGAATCGTTTTTATAATATAACTGGTTTTATCCATGGTATTTCTTTGAATACTGGTAATGCAAGGTAATACGAAACTTTTAAATTATTATCAGCAATTCAAATTAAATTTATATTCTATAGTGCTCGGGAATAGTTAATTGTTTAAGATGAAATTTTTCACCTTTTTCTTAAGTTTTGAACGTTTGTTCTGATGAAAAGCTGATGAAAGGCACCAAATTAATGTGGATTATTCACCTCATGCAAGTACCAGAATATACTTCACATGAATCTGAATGCCACCCACCTACTGAGGAATAATATCGAGCCAAGCACTTAAAAGTACAGACAGCAACGCAGAAACAATGTAAGAATGCGATACTGCTAAGGTTCATGTATTTATTAGAACTTTTACTTTTGATTCTAAATAACAGACATAATCGTTCTGGTCTTGTGAAGAAAATCAGGGTCCTCTTCTTCGCCAGATTGTTTGCTTCTACCGTCTTGTGTTCATCTTTGTGTATTTTCCAAAAAAAAAAACAGCGTCTTCATATTTTTAATCAGGTTACTGTGACCTATTGACACGTCACATCCATAATGAACTGAACGGATTGCTTAAGGATCCTCTCCTTCTTCTTCATCGTACTCTAGGACTGTGTTTGCATCAATGGTTGTTTAGCTGCAGCTGGGATTATGAAGACAAGCTTTCATATCATCTTGTAGGTGGTCGTCCTGGTGGTCTGAATGTATTCAGTCTTTCTTCCTTTGCAATATTTGCCAACCTGTCACCTGACATTCTGTCCACGTGGTCTCTCCATTCCCTTCGCTGATTTCTAGCCTATCTCACCACATTCTAAATGTCACATATCTCCCTTATTTCATCATTTCTCTTCTGGTCAAATAATGTGTGTCCCGCTATTGATCTCAGCTTGGGGATCATGTATAGAAACACTGCAAGCTTAAAACAATCCAAAAGAAGAAGTCTAAGGAGCTCCTGGAGATTTTCATTAACGACATTAAACCGGTGGTCTATCTTCTTACAGGTCATTGCCTCTTCAAAAATAACCTTACGACGAAAGGCATGACAAAGGACAAAAACTGCAGATTCAGCCTTGAAAATAACAGAAAGTCTACTCTGGGTACCTCGACGAATTAATGCTAACATTCAAATACCACAGATTCGGTGAGACTAAAGTGCAGGGAAATGTTGGCTGCAGCTATTAAGACGGATTCCAATTCTGACAATTTTGAAGGTAAATTCATTATTTTTTTATTTTAGACTTGATTTAAATTTATGTTGGACCATCTAAGAAGTCTAAATATTTTATGGAAACTCCAAATGACCCAAGGCTACATTTTGTTTTCAGGTTGTGCAGCTGCGGAAGAATTGGCTTAAAAATTGGGGGAAGCACAAAATTCAAAAATACCGATATGTGATATGAAAACAGAATCAGTTCCCACATAGCTAATTTGAAGGATCTAATTACAGAATCGATGCCATATCTGCTGGTAGATTAGCAGTAGTGAAAGCCGAATAAATGGCCAACTATGAAGTCAAGAAAATGAGAGAAAAATTCACGAAAAATTTGAAATATTTAAATTAATCAATATTTCAATGAAAGTCAATTTGAATATTGAATTTTGAATTCTATGAGTTTAAAAATTTTGACAATCTTAATTAATTATTTCCCAGACGATGAATACATAAGTATTCGAAAGCTCAGAAAATATATTGAATTTAGTCAGCTTTGGTGTTTCTTAGCCACGTTCCCAATAAAAAACTACTACTCAGGGCTGTAGGGAGGATGATCTAGAGTTTTCCATTGAAAAGATTTGATGAGATCTTTGGTCCGATTAGTCACATGTGGACGGACATTGTCATGCAGCAAAACGATACCCTTACTAAATTTGTCACGTCTTTTGTTCTGGATAGCACGACGCAGATTGTTCAATGTTTCATAAGAAGACGCTGCATTGATTGTCTCATTACGAGGCCGAAACTCCACTAGCAATACTCCTGTTCTGTCCCAAAAAACTGTGTACATGATTTTACGGACAGAAATTGTTTGCTTAAACTTCACTTTTTTGGGTGATTATCACTCATAATGTTTTGTCCGTAAACTTCACAGATCTCACGAAGAATATCGATTGGTTTTACGCCCTTAGCACTCAGAAATCGTATAACAGCCCGTACTTCACAATCGGCGGGACTCACAATTGTCGGAGGCCTCTTAAACTCTCAGTAAACAACGTACGCAATGAAGAATCGGACTGTAAAGGCGTCAGTGCGTAGATAAGAGATGTAGGTAACGAGCCCGCATGTGCGGAGCGCCGACCTTGGGGCTGCGGCGGCGGAATCGCAAAACGGTACTTACTTAAAAAATATGCCTCATAATATATATATATATATATATATATATATATATATATATATATTTATATATATATATATGTTACTTTTCTGTAATTTAAATATAAAATTTTACAGGAAGCTTTCAAATATTGAGGCAAAGAAAGACTTTTCCTTGGAAATTTTCATTATATTTCATTATATATTGTATAATTTGTTAATACTCGACAGAATATTATCCACTAGTTATAGAAACTATGATAACTTCACATAACAAGTACCTAAATATAAAATAGTTGTTCGAAGAATTCTAATATAGAATTAACGCTCTAGGTTATAATTAATTCGATACCAGGTATTAGCTGCACCAATATTAAATTGAAAAGGTCTTCATTATATTGAATTGCACACGATTATTAACATGAAAGTGTGTGAGTTATCTTTCACAAAATGTCTGTTTCTTTTTAAAGTGATTGCTACGTTACAAATGATTGCTTACAAATGTTAATTTTGTCAATATACGACTTTTTTTTAAACATTTTGGTCTTCATTCTCTACGCATAGTTAAGGATTATAGTAATTATTTAATTCGATAAGGGTTGGTTTATAAACCTTAATAGAAACCATATAGGAGCCCTCAACATAAATAGTAACTAATGGAGAAGTGGTAAAAAGATTGTAACGAAAAATACAGTGAAATATAGAAAACTGCAATATCTTGTCCTATTAGGAATGATACATTCAATGTAAGGTATATACAGTGGGATAAGAAGAAAATTTGGTATAAAAAAATAATGAGTATGGTACAACGAATTAACTATACCTCGCTGTTTTTGACAAAGTTTTGATAAAGAATACTTTATATTTAGATTTTATTTCATTTGGGTCTTTATTCAATTATTTGTGTGTTTGTTTCTCAGTTTTTGTAAGCAATTTTTTTGAAAATAAAGCATTTCTATGTATATATTAAAGAAGAAGAAATAAATCATCCCACTTCCATATTTTCCCTATAATATACTGTGGAGTTCCTGGCCCAATCACTTATTTCAATCTAATTCAGCAGATGTTCGATCATATTGATATTATATATATAAATAGGCCAAACAATTTATGTAATATTTTTCTTCTGGATGAGGACTAGCCTTGTGTAATGCTCAGATGATACAATTATCCATACAATACTGATTTACCTTAGAAAAGAAGTTGCTCGGCAGTAAATTCTTTAGTATATCTTTCGCTATATCGGCGTCACATTATCCTAAAATAAAATAGCATTTCCTTGCTTAATTCAGTCAGAGATTCCCGCCACCCTTATGGCCCGCTTTAGTTCAAAAAGATAATTAAGCATCATGAAGTGAGCTTGTACAGCAATTTTTGCAATCTTCAATTGAAGAAAACAAATGTTTATTCAAGATAAACGAAAAAATATATATGTATTAAAAATAATATTGTCCATCTTATTGCTGACCATCGAAATATTTTCGACACATAGCGCCAGGTATGTTACCCATTTCTTGGCGATTTTTTCCAGTATTGGGACTATTGTTCGAGGTTTATTTGCTTGGACTAGACTTTCAAGAAAATTTAAGAAAATAAATTAACCGTGGATAGGGCGGGCCATGGAATACCTTCTTTGATGAGATCAGTTTGTTCGGGAACATTCCTTTAACCACAGGGAAGCTCTCGTTGGATCTATAACATGTTTCGCTATCTTACTGCATGTATGTATGGTCTTTTCTCAAAATGATGTAACTGCTTGCTTTGTAGTACGGAACAACTATGCCCTTTAAAGATATTGCCGTCCGAACCGTCACAATTGGAGAATATGGAAGATTTTTCATTGAAGGCTCTGTCTACTCCAAAATCTCAATTATGTCCATTGAAGTAAAAGTAAACTTCATCCGAGATGAAAATGTTATAGAAGTTGCCAAAACGCTCGAATTTTCTTCTCAAAATTATACCATGTTTTAATAAATCTTGCATTCAATTTATTTTCAAAGGTGCAGTATTAAGTTTAACTTCAATATTTGAGCCAAAGTTGTTCAAGACATTGTCAAAGTATCTGGACAATTGCGCGTATACAAACATGTATCGTTCCGCACAGCTTTGTTTATTTGCACTGGTACTAGCTGCTAGTAATAATGTAAAAAACATGTTTTGTGTAAAATTATTTTGCACAGAGAATCATTGGTTCTCCCCTAAAGCTATCCTAAATGTCTAAAAAGCGGAGGACCTAGCGAGAAAATCAACCTCTCTTTCATACCCTAAACTGGTTACAAAAGTACAAAAATTTATTGTCTGCCCTGTATTGGTCAAACTGTCATGAAAGTGATTGAGTCAGTCGAGGCAACAAATTAATAAAGAGGTTTGAAATAAAATGGAAAACAAGAAAGTAGTAACACGTAAGTGCAATGGGAATTAAAATAGTATAGTATAATATGGGTAATGAAATTTACTTTTGTGGAATCAAAGAATAATT
This sequence comes from Diorhabda elongata, assembly GCA_026230145.1. Lineage (NCBI taxonomy): Eukaryota > Metazoa > Arthropoda > Insecta > Coleoptera > Chrysomelidae > Diorhabda > Diorhabda elongata. The sequence goes on along the minus strand of CM047929.1, from coordinate 26,407,026 downwards.
GCCAGATTTTCTACACCAAAAAGAGCTCAAAACCCTCCGAATATAATTGAAGAGGCATACTCAAAAGACTTTAATAATGATATAGATAGACAGAGATTAATTATTTTTTCGAAGAATTGGTGATCCTATTAATTTTTTTAAATTATAATGAGTATTTTCATGGAACCTATTTCAATATTTTTAACATCACTAAATAATCTTACCAAACAGCAATTAGAATCCAATAATTCAGTTGAATGAATGATTCACGTGCACGAAAACACCATAGCAGGAAAATGGTCTGACAATCCACTGCGTCCATCAGAAATATGTCTAAACAGGTGGCCAATAACCATAAACGTTATTATAACGGGACCCGTTTCTACACAAATGAGTCGAAATTACGACCCACTGTGCGCTGGTAAACACTCTATTACGAGCCAATTCCCTCTACTTGCGGAACAATTGTTGGTTCGGTATCGTCAGAACTCTTTCGTCGACAAAATAGAAAGGAATAAAATAGACCTTCCCTGACGTATAATTAAGGCTTTCTTATCACTTATTATACGACCGGTAGATATTTTGGAAGGTGCCTCGCTCACTATCGCTTCGAACTATACAGGATTGTTCTAATGGTTTTCATTCAGTTCAAAATAAAGTTTGTTAATATAATTACAGTATTTATACAAGAAAAAATCACATAATGTAAGAAAAGACATAATGTTATATTTCCAACCAAAGAAATCGATGCGACATGCGACAATTTTGACACTAATAGAATATCTCTCTTTCATTAACGTTATCAAAAAACGAATTTGAACAATTATATGATATGATTTTGAGATATGAATTAGAGAAATTTGATTTACTACTACTAAAACGAAGTTATACGTTTATGGTTTGAGCTAGGTATATTCAAATATTATATTATATTAATAGTATTCCGAGACTTAATGCCGAATATTCGGGAGTGAGTATATGACGTGAAAATAATGCTTTGACAAAGAAAAAATTTCTCACATGACGATTTATAAGCCTTTAAAGTTGTGGAATAAGAACTTATATTTAAGTATATTTTCTAAATTATACATTCGAACATGAATTTTTATTGGATGATTACGTATATCCATAGTATGTGTTTGCCGGAATATATAATTTTATACTACTATCTGAAGGCCAGGGACGTAGATGTAGATTCTTAGATCGTTGTACATACCAAGGAATCTGTACGCTATAAAGAAACATTCTGAAGAAAATTCTCATAATTTATAATTATTTATTGAAATTACTTAGAATAAGACCAAAAAAACTATAATAAATGTTAGAAATGGGCATCTTGAATTTGTACACACTTCCGGAGTCTATGGGGAATATTTCTTCGCACTTGGAAGAGCATTCCAAGATATTGTTTTATTGCGTCATTTCGTTTCTTGTGTTCACGGGTGTTGCATATACCAGAATTTTAATATGATAATAATTTATAATATCTCCAGAAAAATGAATCTATTGTATTCAATTCAAAGTACCGGGGTGGCCATGCAAATGGACCTTCCTGGCCAATACACCTAATAGGAAGAATGATATTAAGATGATTTTTCACATCATTTAGAAAGTGGGGAGGGTCTCAATCGTCCGTGACCCACATGTCTCAGCAAATGTTTAGGAGAATATCACATAACATGGGTGGGAAATCATTTTGGAGAAATCGTAAGAATGGCTGACCATACAGATTATTATCAAAAAAATATGAGCCTGTTGAATTGATACACACTATTCCTTGCCACACATTAACACAAAATCAATGTTGATTCTCTTTGATTCTCTTTTGAATTATACCATGAGGATTTTCATTTGTCTAAAGTGTAAGTGTAAAATATGCGAATTAATAAAACTGTGTCTTATGTGAAACTAGCTTCCTCAGTAAACAGTACTTTTCCAACAAATGTATCATCAACTCGTTGCTTATTAAGAAACCAAAGAGCGTAGACCATAGCTGGATAATCCTCTACTTCTATGACATGCACTTTTTAGATGTAAAAGGGTTAAAAAGTTTCTCCTGGAGAATCCTATGAATAGTAATCATTGAAGCGTTAAATTGTAGTGGTGGTGGTGGAATCAGCATCAACTGCATCTAATGCATTTTGCTCTAAAACTGGTGTTGACCTTCGCCACCTTGCTTTGGTAGGACACTTCGTAAGATAATGGAAATTAGTTTACTCAATTTATGTAGAAAAACCTGTGCTGCGATCATCCCTAACAAAAGTTCTACAGTCGGGTATAATTCTAACTGGAAAGCGTTCAGTATACAACTGTCTGACTAATTACCAGAAGCCAAACCCTACATCAAATATATGTTTGTATATTCACTAAAGGTAAATTCTACCATAATGAAACTTTAAAAACGATATGATAATAATAATGAATAATAACAATTTATAAATCCTTTGGGATCTATAAAGATCTAGAAAACCCCATCTCCTGAACCATAAATTTTATTACTATTATTTTTGTTAAAAAATTGATCGCAAAATTCATTTTTGCTATCTTTAGATTGTGTAGGTTGTCCCTGTGAAAGTTTAAATCCGTTTAAATGGATTGTTTGGTAACCATTGGGCATGGCCTCCAAACAATAGTGTAGAATCATTTCTTGCGTCAAATACACCACATGGGGATATGTAATTATTGGCACATTTACAGATTTGCTACCTGTAGGTTATTAATCTCTTGCTGCTTCTATTGACTACTGAAATTCGATACCTTAGTTAATAATTATTTGAATAAAATTATTTATCAGAAAAAAATTTGAATTTATAATTTGAAAATTAAGTTTATGTATGAGATACTTGTTTAGGTATTTTCACGGCAAAGAGGTATTGGATGGACATTATCATAAGTAAAGAAAATTTCAATCATCTACTTCTTTTAAACTAAGGTAAAGTATTAAGTAGTAAAATTATTCAATTACTCACGGTCATACATATTTTGTCAGCTTTTGAATTCACAAAATCATTTATATACATATAAAATCTTGTTCATTAGGTTTAACTCTATGCATAAAATCTATAGTAAATATTTCTTCACTTCCATGTAGCACAACTAGAAAAATTACCGTTTACATAACAATTGTCGGAAGGTGAACGGTGCTCAAAATAGCTAGAAACACGATTATACATTATCTAAACAGCTCTTATTCCTCTAAATAGGACCATTTTACTCGACCGTTTTATTGAGGTGGTCAAAACATTCATAAAAGAACAATTATATAGATCTGTTGTAGAGAGCTCAGTTCCAGCTATTCTACACCAACTATAAAACTATTTTGTTATCCTCATAAGTCATCACTGAGTAATTATATTAGTAAGGAATGCTAGTAATTTTTACTTATCATTTAAAAGAATTGTTGATTTGAAAGATGTTTAATGGTGCATGTAAGGTGAATAATATAATAATATAATATAATGTGCATCATAGCGTCTGAAGATTAAAACTATTATTGATCATGAAATGATATTAAAGACAGAAAGACAAGTATTTCACCAAAATTTACCAACAAAATCCACTTCACTGTGAAACCTTCATTCCAAAAAACTACCCTCCATTGAATTCAACTATTCCTATAATTCTGCCAAACAAGAAACTTAATATTTTTATGCCGTTAATGACTCTCATCAGCATCAATGAAAAATTTCCAGAAAATGGTTCTGAACAAGTAAAAAAATGTTATAGTGAATGAATATGGCTACGTATAAGTTTTGTTTTCTACTCCTAAATAATCCTTTGTCAACGGCAACGACCTTAGGCGAGATCATATTTGTGTTATGTTATATTTTCTGTGATTTGATAAAACACTTCACAAATTAGTTAAACAGTGTTGTTGTCTTTTATTATTTATAAATCATGCACGAAAACACCAACCATACATTATTTTGATTTCCTGATTTCAGTTATTTTCTCATGAAACAAAGCGGTAAGGAGACTCAAATGAGACTTATGTGAGTAATTGAAACACCTAATTTATGTGTTGAACTATTTTCTATTATCTTTTGTGCCTCTTAAACTACAGAATGTAAATATGAATGCAGAACATACATACATAACATGGGCGAAAGTTATTGTTTTGAACTTTTAGACAAAGCTAATCCATAAATATTGATGTGTACTGAAACTTTAGCAACTGGCATATTATTAATATATTCCAGACGATTGAGCAGTTGATCTTCATGACCATGATGCTAATACCAGTCGCTACAATGTTTTGAATAATCAATTTGCAATCTTCAATAACTAGTCTAATTTGTGTATTCCCATCGAATCTTATTAAGGTTATAAGAATAGTTGTATTATGTGATTAAGACTTCTTAAGATCGCTTCAACAGAAAGCAGTTTCTGTCTATAAACGTGGCGAAAAACGGTACTTGTAAACCTATTAAATGACTTAAACGTTTTACCCTGAAGCTCCTTAAAAGCAACAATAACGTAGTTTTATGAAATATTGGGAATCAGATAGAATAAACGTTTATAAAACATAGATCGGTCACCGAAATGTGTAATAAGCTTATACGTACTCCAAATTATATTTTAAACCACATAATATCTCTTTAGTGATATAAATATTTATGAAACAAATAGTTAATAAAAAAATAAGCTGTGGGATCCTTTCAAGTAAGAAAATTTTTCTCATTCGAATAATTTGATGCTGGTTGATAAAGCGACTCATAGTTAGGCTAAAGCTCGCGGTGTCCCGCTTGTCCGGCTTTTGTAAGGCTATTTATATATTTCACAAACGAACGAGCGCCAAGCGTGGTCGAGCGCGGGCGAGCCGTCAGTCGGTCGCTCCAGCCGTTGGTAGTCCTGCCCGATAGTAAATATTTTGATCAAAACCCTAGTTTCCACACAAGTGTTTAGCCTAATTTAAATCGATGAGTAGTCAAGATTCCTTTTCAGAATTCCTGGTCAGTATTACTTTTCTATCCTAGGATATAACACAGACGTTGAAAAAGTTTTTTCCTTGATAGATCTGCAATGATCAAAAGAACACAAAAGATTACATGTTGACACTGTAGCTAAAATTTTGGTTTTGATTTAAAACATTTGACGGGTAAGGATCTTTACAGCTGCAGGTTTCTGCCAATAAAAAATTGAATAATTATTTTCAATGTTTAACTTAAATAGAAGAAGTTTTGTTTGGTTTAGATTGTTTATTATTTTGTTTTGTTTTGGGCAGTAAATAAATAAGACTCATTTATGCAATTGCATTTCATTAAAAATTGATAAGAAGTTAAAAAAGTTGATAAACGTTTATCTAGATTTTAATTTTGACTGAAATATTAATAATAAGATATTTAGACTGATTTGGCATTCGAATTTATTTATATTTATATCTATTTTATTTCATTTATATTTCATTAGAATTTAACAAGATTTATGGTAATAATAAGAAAAACTTGATTTTCAACACAATTATTCTGTTGTATCTATTAATACTGAGACACACAATCCTGGGGTGTCTGGCCTTTTTACCAAAATGTCGGACTAAACTGCCTGGTTTGTCCGGCTATACGGTTTGGCGATCTGGCAACCCTAGGTGTGACCATAGCAATACAAAGTGTTAAATGAAAGTATGAATAAATGTTTTCCAAATTGTCTTCACACAGGACCGAAGACAGACTAAGTAATGATCCAGGACTTAATTGTATCAAAATTCTCACAGGTTGAAAATAGCTTTGAACTAATCATTTTAGTACATATTATCCAGGAAACTAATCGGTAGAACCGATGGTAACAACTCGGGTATGAGTCTATCTATGACAAGGTTTAATTCTAAAGTAATCACTCACAGAAATATTTATCAGCTGCTTTATTTACTTTTCTTCTTGGTTTTTTCCCATTTCTGTTTTATATTTTCCTACGCACTTTTCTTCCAAATAGGTGCTTAAAATTCTCTTTATCAAATATTAGTTATTCAAAAAGATTCGCTACTGTGATCAAATCTCATCAAAACTCGTCTTCTCCGTGTGTACAATATCTTTCTCCAATTTTATAAACCAAAATTAATTTTTTTTGACTAATGAAAACGAAATTTGCCGCCTCTTGAAATCTGGTGGTACAGGCTACAGCCTACTGAGCTTGCTGGTAAATCCACCTCTGTATATAGTATGTTTTCTGTATATCCCTGTTAAACTGTGATAGCCTTTTGAGATGAAAGTAGCAAAAGTTAAAAGATAGTTCAAAATAATTTGATGCTTTTTCTATAAAATATGAAAATGTTAGCAGATACAAGTTACCTTCATTTTAATGTGTGTAGTCTATTTCATTATCAGATTTAGCAGTAGTGTCTACGCTTAGACCTATAACTACGGGTTCGATGGTAATTTCAATTCAATTATCAAGATTCCACATACCTAATCCGCTCTTATTCTAATATACGAGTATATTCGATAGATTTTATTCACGACTGTAAGGTTAAACTGTTACGGGCACCACCAAACATTTAATTCGAAAGTAACATTGTTCCTCGCTAATTAATTTTTATTGGAGCCCATTTAAGCTCTAGTGGTAGGGTAGCAATCGAAGTTCAATTACGTCTTGTTCTCATACCAGTTCAACCCATACATATTTCGTATAGTTATCTCGAGCCATCGTTCTAAGGTTAGTAATTCAATTTTCAAAATTAGTTTATTGAATTTGATATTTAATTTCTCTGAGCGCAAGCCAAGTTCTACATATCGGTTGTGGTATGGAGTGCTATCCGTATCAATAACAGAGATAAAAGCTTTTTTATAATATTCTACATCGATTTCCTCATGCTAATCAACAGTTTTTAAACCTATCTTAACAAATCCTAAGTTACTACCAACATGTGTTATTAAAGGCATATTTCCTTTCCAGATCAAGTTTTTAAAATTTCTTCAAGAGGTTGATGTTTTCTTTAAATATTTAAATCCTTCCAAATGTTTGTTTTAATATGTCCTTTACTCAACCAAGTTTCATCTGTATAACATAAATTTCCAATAGAGTACTATTCCTCTTTCTCTTCAAATACCTAGTTCATTTTACGCTAAATTAGAAACTAAGCACGTCTAGATCTTTTTCTACAGATTTTCATTAGATTGGAAAGAGAAAACAATTTTCTGAACAGTTGTTATTCCTTATTAATAAATAAATCACTTAGTAGGCTGTGTGCTTTTTTCATTAAATTTGCTTCATTCCTTTAGTCAAAGCCAATCGATTTTGATCCGGAACAATATCGATTGTTTTATCTCTTGTTTCAATTATTTTATACACACTAGCTTCAGAAACTCAGCACAGCCTCGATGTTTTCTAGCACAACATTTTGGACGACCACGAAATTTATCCTGTAGAGAAGTGCGACCACGATTGACCCATACTAAAAAAGGGGAAAAGACGGTTTCCGATAACTATCGCCCGATTGCGTTCCTCTCAGTCATTGCCAAGGTCATGGAAAAGTCGTTAACTAGCAAATCTTGAGATATCTTGAGTCTAGTAACATCTTCAGCGACCATCAATACGGCTTCCGTAAATATAGATCAACCGGGGAGCTTCTTACTTATCCTCTAGCTGTGTATCCTGAAAAACCGATCCATCCAAGTCGCTATCGATAGAAAAACCTCAGAAATATTTGAGGTCATCTCTGGTGTTCCCCAGGGATAATTCTTGTCACCCACTCTTTTTTTCCTGTATATCAATGATGTACTCGACAAAACTACAAACCCGATCGACAGTCAGACGTGGCTCATGAGCACCGAGTTCGCCTGCAGACGCCCAGAATCGGCTACACGAGCACCATAACCTACAGAAGTTCAAGATCAATATCCACTGTCATCTCCACACGGCAGGCAATACTTGAATTACTCGAGAGCAAAAGGGTTCCAACTCCTTTTGCTTTCTTTTTACATAAAAAAATAAATTCGGAAAATCAGTGAAGCACTTCGGATCGAGATGGTCCTTCATCACCAAAAGTAGGAGCGAGTTGATCGGCACACTGCTGTTTATTTAATTCACGTCGAAAATCATAGAAAATTATCGCACGCAAATTCCAGCGAGCTTCTATTCAGAGTGAAATCCTTGAAATTTGGCATAAACATTTATTTGAATTGATATTGTGAAGATAATAAAATTTTCTAGTTTTACCAAAGTGAAAACTACCTATGTATTTTCATGCAAATATCTGTTCCTATGAATTCGCCACAAATTATATTTGTCATAATACGGAATATTAAAAAAAACATTCATAATTTTTCCGCGTAATTGTGCTGTATTAAAACAATAAAGTGCGCACTCATATAACTATTAAGTTCTAACCCCATTGAATACAAACAGGTGGCAGGTCGTTAAGAAATCAGTGCAATATCTAGATCTCATAAAATAACAGCGTTGAAGTAATAGTCTGCATTTATCCCTCATAAAATCCACTGGAAGTGTGTAATACACCACGTCACATAAAGTTAATCTCTACGACCTCAGCCAAGTCGTGACAGACGTTCAGCGAGTTAGAAAAAGACAGAGAACGTCATAAGCGTCAAACAGTAGTGTCGTAAAGTTAATACTAAAAAGTAGTCAAGCCAAAAAAGGCGAATTCACAGGGTTTGATTAGCCCATTATGCATTACTATATAATTAACTATTTTTAAAAATAGTTTCAGGTTTATTAGATAATATAAGTACTAATAAGAATAATTAATTAATTTATATCTGTCAGTTTGATGTATAACACTATAAATATACCTGGTGATATATTTTGAATGTAATTCATCTAAGTGCGATTTTAGATACTGTATGCAAATAGAGAGGAGATATGGGACTGCTTAGAAAAGATGGAAATGCAAACAATAGTATTAAAAGTAGTGTAAACCAAATAATATAAGAAACTGGATAGATTAAATAGAAATATTTTAGAGGAATAGTATCGTCATATCAAGTAACATCCATCATAGAAGACGAGAAGATAGACGCAGAATTGACAAAGTCAATGAATCAACAATATTATACCAAATAAATAATTATATAACTATTTCAGTAATAATATATGCAATATAGAATTAGGTGTTTCAGATAAAGCATGCAAGCAAAAAGCAGTTATGATAAACAACAACATGGAAGAGAAAATGGAGACTCAATCTGAAGCCGAAAAAGGAGAAAAAGAAAATCAATCACAAATTATATGATAATTTAGATATGATTGAAGTAAAGTTTGGATTTATTCAAAAAGCGGAATTGGCGGATTAGATCTCAATTTCCAAATCTACCCATATACCATATTAGAATTTTTTTGCCTTTAATGCCAAATTTGCGTAACACATGCAGCTTTCAAATAATTACGAATAAACCCGGCTATAGATATAGATATATTGTCGAATCCACAGGTCAAAACGATATGAATCATTGGCTAAATTACATATGATATAAAGGACTAATAGATGAAAACTATACACTTTTAACAATGGTTCGGCTTTTTATTTATGAATATTAGTTATGCTCTAAATGAGGCTTCAAACAAGAAAGATTTCGATTGACGGATATATTGTTGTCAGGGGATGTTTTCTTTAAAAGCTATGAAAAAATAGTATCTGTAGTTCATTTTTTCAAGAAGTATGTACGTTCATTTATAAATTTTTAACCACTCAATTATTGAGATGGTAGTGAACATATTTATTTAGGTATTCCATCTGACGTTTTTTCCAAATAAGTAAAAAACAATTAATGATTGAGAAAGTTTAGGTACATATAAAGCAGTGATGCAACAAGCATGCACACTTTCCTTATTCCTTACGTATTTTATTCAGTAATACTATTAATTTAGTCACATTGAAACGATTAGTGATTCATTTGACAAAAATAATTCACAATAAGACATAAAATCATAATAACATCAACACATATTTTAGTTTGAGTCTTGCAGATTCTTAATCTAGTTATTTATTCTACCCATGATTTTGTCGGTGCTTACTAGGTTGAATGTATGGTTTTTTTGGTGGTACGTGTTACCGGTCGAGATATTCCAAATTTCGTTTAATGATACTCTATAAGCACAACGTCTGGCCCGCCATTCTAATTCCTCTTCTGGATTATTGGTCTAATAATGTATGGTGTAGTATCCTGATTATAGCGAAAATATGAGGAAAATACATTGAAACTGAGTTTCCTAATCAATAATTTTCTAGAAACTTTTCAAATTTGATCAAAGAAAAATATATTTCTTATGAAGATTCTTCTGAAAATTTCAAACCAAATCGATCATTGTCGAAAAATTTCACATTCTTCTATTGTTCTTATCACCTCGGACTAGGACTATCTCCTTGTTTTTGTCTATCCTAAACCTTTAAATCTTAGCTTCGTCGACGTTCTCCGTCTATTGGAACTTTTCCTCTTACTTACATTGATTTTGTTAGCTCTGTTATGTTTTTACTGATTCCTATTTTCCTTATAATATCCCATAACATTTTTATTTCTGTTGCAGCTGTCAAATCGATAAGTATAATATGCATATTGCTTTGTAGTATTTACATATTGGGTTATCTAATTTAGTGGTATCAATTGGTAGCTAATTATTCTATCCTATATTGAATAATCAATTTAGCAAAAAAAGATTTTTGCAGGAATCAACTACCCTATCAGTTTATTACATCATGAATAGACCATGAAGATGGACTGTAAGTAAGTGCCTTGAACGCCCATTTTAATAAAAGTCATAAGTACCTAGAAGGAGTAATTCTAACACATCTTGAGAAGGGGGAAGTGGAAGAACCCAGAAAAATAGTCTATTATGGGAGGAGGCCAAGTATTTTAGAAACAGAATAATGAGTTGTAGTCTCTTGTACAAAATATCTTCTAGGTATACGTGCAGAGTGGCTGACTAGCCAAAACAACTTTCCAAACAATCTACATCTATCTGTATTAAGATTCTGAACCACTCAAGAACTTTTATTAGAGGTAATGAGGATAACAGAATCGTGGTCGAAAACGCAAACTTGGTAGTTGTTGGGACTTTCTTGAAAATCAGCCCAAAACTCTCAAAAAAACATCATATTTCTAAGAACTACATTAAAGTTGTTAACAATCATTTATCCTCTAACGACGAATCTTCACTTCCGCTCCAGTAGTGGCCTTACTTATCTTCTAACATTGTATTTTATATATCTTTATAATAAATAAATGATTTTTTTGCTGGTATCTTTTTGGCAACACTGTTTTTGACAGATCACGCGTGAATCTTGTCTTGTGTCATTGTCAAACTTGTTCACTTTTTTCTATAATTTCACCAATCTACTTACGAACGAACAACGCTTGCAAATTATTGAATTTTAATATGAAAATTCTTGCTCCGTCTATGAGCACTTTGGTCGGCCTACTGAGGGAGCTATTCGGAAGCTTGTGACTAAATTTCGAACCCTGTTTACACTATTGGATATTAAACTACTAACACACAAACGTACAGTGAGGAGCGAAGAAAATATTACGGCTGTATCCGCCATTGTTTCTGATGATCATGAAATGTCGATTCGCCGCCAAAGGGATTTGGATGTAAAACCTTACCTTGCTGGTGCAAGAATTGAATCTCCCACAACGTCTAACATTTAGCTCATTTCTGGTTGAATGAATACGTCAACAAGCAAAATTGCCGCGTCTGAAGTGAAGACCAGCCAGAAACGTTGCAAGAGCTACCAATGCATCCCGAAAAAGTCATTGTTTGGCGTGGATTATGAGCTTATGGGCCGTGCTTCTTCAAAAGCAACGAAGGCCGGAACGTTACTATTAATGGAGAGCGCTACCGTGTGATGATTGACGATTTTTTTACTCAGAATGGAAGAATTGGACATGCCTGATATGTAGTTTTAGAAAGACATACCACACGGCACGCGAAACAATGGCAAAATTGAGAGCCGCCTTCGGTGAACAGTTCATCTCACGTTTGGGTCCCGTCAATTGGCTCCTTAGATCGTGTGATTTAACGCATTTGGACTATTTCTTGTAGGCGCATGCTAAGGCTAATATCTATAGGGATAAACCAACAACGATTGATGCACTGGAAGCCAATATTGAAGAGTTTATTCGTGAAATACCGGCCGATATGTCGGAGAGAATGTGCTAAAATTGGACCTTGCGCATGAGCTATCTAAAGCGCAGCCGTGGCCAACATTTGCATGATATTATCTTCAAACATTAAATTATACTGATCGTTCTATGGATTCCAATAAAGATTCCATCACTTTTTTCAAACTTTTTGTAGTTTTTTTCAAAATAAAATTTTTATGTACGGTATTAAAGTGTTTCCTCGTTTCATTTATACAGAAGTTTCTCAATAATTATAAATGTCTTGGATCACTACATAATTAGACTGAGAAATTTTGCAACATAGCTGGAGTCCCTACAAACCTTTCATATACCGATAGTTTTATATAGCAGTTAATCAGTATTAGCATGTATTATTTGTTAGCCGCTACCAAATCGGTGTAATGTGCTTACTTTTATACATACTGATTAAACTATCGGTCGATAAAAAGTCTATCGTCTTTGGGGGTTCTGAAGCGCTTCTAATGACAAACAATGTGAATACATAACTCATGTTACAGCAGGTAGATGACAAAAATTTTAAAATATGAATCGAGAATGTCGTTTTTTCATTTTTTAAGAAGGTCAATCGGTACTATTTTCATATTCTTAGAAATCCTTATATCTTCTCAAATAATATACCAATTTTTGACCTCGAAAAAACTATTGTCGGTAAAGAAACGAACCTCAAAATTTATTCTTTTGCAATTTGTATACAGATGTGTAACAGTTAGTTTCTACCCACGTCGTCCGATACATTTTTTATGTTGAAATTCCAGAAACAAATCTCCATTATTTCTTAAGTCTAACAAATGTTTTAAAAATACGTGTCTATAGAAGGTTTTTGCATACGCCAAGTCAACCAAATATATAGACCAATATTGATCGATATAAATGAACCTACCTTATTTTAGAATATACAGGGTGAAAATGGTTATAATATTTCACGTCTTCAGACATAAATCAAAAAAATAAATTTTCAATCGTCATCAGTATTTTTTTAAATACGAATCTAGGTTTTCAACATTATTTGATAACGCTTGTTTTCTGCATTAAAATAAATCATTCAAGCGTTGAATGAAATTAACATTCTATTAAACCAAAGCTATTTCTTACAGTTGTTGATACTCTGCGGGGTTATACTTTTTAAATGTTCCCACAGAAAAGATTCATGTTTTCCAATCTATCTTCTTTCAAAATGAGAATCCAGAAACTTTCAAACTTCCAGATAATGTGGTAGTGCACCATCTTCTTGAAACCAGCTTCGGAAATACAAGTTCTCCCTATTATTTGGATCCGGAAATGCCATGATTAGATCCAAAAGCACTTCCATACAAAGATGATCCAAATACTGTTTTGCTGATAAATCTGTCCGGTTCATCTCAAAACAGTGTTTGAACATTTTCTCTTTTATTAACCTCACTACAAACGAGTGAAAAATATTTTTTTGCGAGGTAATTTCTGTTGAAATCGCGTGTAGTCTGCTAATGACAGCTAACTAGTCTTTCAGTTTTTTGATCATCCCTCAAACTTCATTAAACTTTGAAACAATTATGCTTACTGTGCTTCTAGTAATTGGAGTTCTTTCAATATGTGTTTTTTTAAATAAGGCACATGCTTCTTCACGACTTCAAAGTAACCCCGTAAGCTACCATCATTAGAATTTCTATCTTTTCTCTTTCAATAAAGGAGCCATAATAATAAACATTGTACGTTTCAATAATTTTATGCATTACTTTAAATATGGTGTCAACTTTTGATATCGCTTCTTCATTATAATTCAAAAACGGCACAAACAATTTAACCTGATTACGATTACGTATTTAATATTATTGGCATAGAATTTGGTTAAAATTAGTAACGTTTCTTTACTGTTTTTAATTGACACATGAAATAATTTTTTAAATGTTCATATATTTTAGCGATAGAGTCAACAAAAACGATCAATTTTTGTTTGTTTCGAAACTTTCTCATTTTCAAGGCAAACTAAAAAAAGTATAGTGGAAAGCAAAATCTTTCGAAATATTTAAATGATATTAAACTATTAAAAAGCTTCTAACTCATTTATAATCTTGTCGTCTTGTAGATACGACCTACTGAACACACTGTTTACACTACCACAACACCAACACTCACAATTACATTGTCTTACGCGCATTTCGATAACCAAGGTATCGTCTTCGAAGACTGAAGGTGAACTGTAAAAACTGTTTCCACGGTCTCTGAAAATGATAACTTGGTTATTGAAAGGCACGTACAGACAATGTAATTGTGAGTATAGGTGTAGTGGTAGTGTCAACAGTGTCTACAGTAGGAATGTCACCAACGATTCCAAAAATTCCAACTCAGTAACCACCTACTGCAAATAAAAAAAATAATAATAATTACTGTTTCCTAATAAATATATTTTGGATTTGATTAGAGCTGGTACTAACTACCGACCACTACTACAAAAGTTCTACCTTACCCAATAAGATGTTGGTAGCCTAGAGTGCGTTGAGTATTGTTGAAAGGCAATTGAAGAATCTAATACGTAGTTCTATACTAAGTTAGCACATATCGTTTCTTTGAAAAAGCGTTCTAATATTCGCAAACACTTCTCTTAACAGTGATAATGATTCTTCATATGCAGAAAAGATTTAGAAGATAGCATATTTGTTGCATTAAATATCTCTAGATAATATTTTTATTACTAATATCGCCACAATTTTTAAGCTTCGGCTTATGTAAAACCTTATCAAGAGGATTCTGTGGTTATTGTTTCTTTTATAGCTACGTTTTCTATTCCAAATGATTTCGTTGAGGTATGCTTCAATTGTGGTTTTCATTGGTTAGATGAAAACTTAATTAGGTAAAAAAATTATAATCACTTAATCACCACTTGTTTTTAAATATAATAAATTAGTTACCCTTGTTACGTAAGTTAGTAAAAACGAGTAATGGTAATGTTATACATAATGGTAAGGTTATACATCATTTGAGAAAAGATCTATCCATTTAATGATGAATTACAACCCACGCCTCATTAAAAATTGTTTAAGATTTTAAGTTAAATTTTTCGTAGTGAACGAATCTCTTGTGTCGTCACCTGAACATTTCTGGTAAATTCAGAAAACAAATGTTTATATTGATCATAGTTCTCAAATTTGAATAAAAATTCATTTTTTCTATGCAAAAATAGTTGAGTTTGAAGGGATTTATTTTAGTTCCTACTTCTGCAGTTGCAGTTATAAAGAATTTCTGACGATATAGATGGGGAAGCTGAAGAAATGAAATAAAACAACAAATATGATATTGAAAATGTTATGATTTCAAACATTACTTTGTTCATGTTTGGAGGCCCACGACATCCCACTACATTCGAAAAATTAAATAAAACCTGGAAATTGATTCGAATTCTTCCTCACCTATTTACATTTCAAATCAAAGTTAATTTTAGAAAATTTGTGGTGATTTCATTCTTTATATTCGCTGGTGAGTTTTTCCTTTTATTTTCTTCATCATTGTGCTCACAAAAATTCCAGTTATCTTTGTGGATTTCCTTTTGTTTTAAGCAAATTTGGTATGATAATTTCCATATTTCGGGAACAGAACGATTAGAACAGATTCCTGTTTGCTTATATTAGAAAAAAATATATAATATGTTTTTCCTACTCATTCCTTCTTCAATAATTTCCATCTCTGTTTCCATTTCCTTTCTCTTTTTATTTTTTCCCCACAGTTCTTCAGCTGCCAGGTTGGGAGCTTCGACCAGAAGGATCCAACCACCAGACTACAAATTCAACTCACTCCAACATATCGGAATCCAGTTGAGGGCTGCAACCATCTCGAATTTTGATAGATAAATCCCAGCCATATCTTCAATATATAAAAAAATCTGACTTCATTTTAATTTAGAACTGCTGTTGTTCGTTGGGTTTATTATTTTTTCAATAAATTTATTTGTTGCTTTATTTAGATTGTTCAATTTTTATTTTTAATTTATTTCATGAGTTATCTCCAGCTTTTCCGCCTTTTTTATTAATTGTTAACATCGTTCGTTAAAAAGCTAGTGGCGTCCAATTTAATATCAATTGTTCACCCCATCTGAGTACCACTTATTCATATACTATAACTGACGCCGAATATAACTTTCTGAGGAAGAGTCTCCTGTCGGAGAATTTAAAGTTATAACGTTTAACAATTCACGTCTTTTTGACCACAGTCTATTCAATTTGATACACGTTTCATTACATAAAATAACACATTTAAGATCAAAGAGTAATTGCTTTGTTGAAATACTATGAATTTTTACGCGAAGAACTATCACATTTACATTACAAATTCGTAACCTAGTAACACGACCAGCATGTTAAAGAGGAAAAATTTCTAGTTCCAAAAAATAGTTGGACAGGTATACTTTACCTACAATAGGAAATCAAAGCTTTTACCGAGTACGGTAAAACAACTTACTTATTTTGAACAGAAATAAATAGAAATGTAAATGTAAAAGTGAATCTATATCATATATATCTATAATATTTTAACTGTTCGTGGGAATCTTTTTTCTCTTAATCGACTTTGCTGGAGTTACTTACCGACAAAGAATCGACTGCTTACACGGTAGTGTGTGCAAGCTGAATAGCGATGATCACTAAAACACTCGTACACCTCAAGAAAGAAAGGTTGTTCTACTTTATTTCATTCTATGATTCCAACTGGAATAAGCACCATGAAATTTGACTTCAAATAAGCAAGCTACTTTGCACTTCTCTGGATGAAATCTGTTATTTGAACTAAACATTGAGAAACTGTTCCCTCATTGGTAAATTACTGATAATACAATAAGTTATGAATAAAGACTTATTGATTTTCTTAAAACAAGATCCCTAATGAACCGATACAATTCAAATTAATTTTTATTGGGAAATCATCAAACACATAATTACTAAATAATTATAATTTTCTTAATACTATTTCATCACATATGTTCTATCAAAAAATGCTGATACTGAAGAAAAATGTGAAAGAATATCTTTCAAAACTCAAATTTATATCACAAAAAACTTGATGCCATCAATTTTTTTTTATGCATACTTGGGTATGATTTTGAAGTTATTGGGCATTTCTCGAAATTGTGGAAGAAATTGGTGAGAATATTTAGAAAATTTGTTCCGACTGCCTCTATTAAGTAATGGGTAATTGTTTTGCCGAAGAATTTGCAGCTGTTTAACCAATCAGAGATCTGTTCGGGAATTCGCAGATTACCACTTTCTACCCTATATATGGGCTGAATTCAATGCTAGTTTGCAGCGCACTACCAATGCATGTGAAGGATTTCATTCAAAATTTAATCTAGAGGTTAACCTGGACGCAACTAGTATAGACCTTTACAGGTCCGGTTGACCGCGGGACGCAACTGGTATGTACCAAAAGAAGCGATTCAATTTGAAGGTATCAATACTATAGTTGTAGATGCAATAATTCCACGTATAAAGTATTCTATAACGTGTCGTTTGTAATTTTCATGACACTTTATCGAACTCGCTTTCAAAACACAAACAAAATTGGAATTTTATTTTGGCCGAAATAAGGAATTGAGAATATGCGCAGATTTTACGTAATATCATATCATATATCATATATTAGTATGAAATATTCTTATCTAGAAGTCAATATGTTAAAAAGTTCATTAATTGAAGTACCCAAATCACATTTTAAAAAATGTTTAAAAAATTGTTTCTGTCTAATTAATTTCGTTTTGGTTAGCAACATCAATATATTATTGTCAGGAATGTCTTCATAGAAAAACTAAGATTATATGAAAGAAAAATAAATTGGTAAAATCCATGGACCAGTGGAAGTTGAAAATAATGAGCAACGAGTATTCATGAACTTTGAGGGAAGATCAAGAAGTAGATAGTATAGGCAGATATAGCAGTTTTGAAAAGTCGAGAAGAGATGGAGAACAGAAATTAAAGGAAACGCTGCAAAAACATGTAATAACTTGAGTGGGAATAGAATGTGAAGCTGATTTCTCACAAAATATATAGTCAAAATAAATCAACTTGTGCGGCTACAATTTATAGCCTGGTATAAAAAAATAATTTCAATTTATTTGATTATATATCATTTTTATCAGCTCTTCATATGGCTATTAAAATACGACTGTTGGGTGAAAGGCCATTGAAGTGAACAGTAGTGATATTCGAAAGAGTGAAAAATAACATTATTCCAATTTACAAAAACAACAAAGTCAAAGAAGATTTTGGAACCAAAACACTAATTGAATCAATCCTAAGTGGCTTCCGAAGAGGAATAAGCATCTTGGATATTTATTTCTGATTAAACTGTTGACAGGTAATATGGATATATACAACGGAAATATGTTTTAAGAAAGGAATAAGCCTAGGGTATTATAGAAAAGTATGGACTAAGAGAAGCAGAAATAGATTTGATACATAAATACCGAAAAACAGATTAATTGAAGCTTTTCACCATTAGTTGTCTTCTCCTTTCAAATTTAAACGAAATATTGTTCAGTTCCAGATGCTAGCAAATACTCAGTCACAAAAAAAATGTAGTTTAATATCCAACGTGTCTTCACATATTTTTTTGTAATAAAATATTTGATTTGTGAACACCTATAACATGCACATAAAAGAAATTGACACAATGAGGCTCTCTAAATAAGCTAAGTAATTCAAAGTTGTTGCTACAATACAGTGATAGTCGAAACGTTGCTTTTTAAACGGAAATTTTTTTATATATGTTGAATTATGAGAACAACTATGGAACTTATAGATAATGATACGAGCGTTGCTACTTAAGTTTTGAGACAGACAAATAAAAACAAATATTCATGGATTTATTGTTTTTCAAAATAGTCTCTGTTAAGATTAATACATTTTTGTATGCGTTTGAATCGATTGTCGAAGCCTTTCTGATTGGAGCACCACCAATCCATGTGATTTGAACTCATAAACCGTTTCTTCAGGTGTAGGAAAACGTTGACTTCGCAATTTACTTTTCATCTACGGGAAGAAGAATAAATCATTGGGTACCAAATAAGAACTGTACTGCGGATAACCCATCGAAGTTTTGACTGTTAGAACATGTTTTTGTTTAAGCTTATGTGTGAGAGCTTGTTTGATTTGTTCGTCGGTAATTGGTTTCCCTGATTTTCTCTTCTGGCAAACAAATGCTGATGTATCATTAAGAATTAACTAATCTACGTTGCTCTAATGGAACGCTGACATTTTCTTTGTACGAATCGCTACGAGCTTTTCTTTTGAGCGATTTGGACAATTCTGCGGCATTCAACACGTACAAATCTTTTTGGCAGCCAAAAGTTCATGCAATATTGAATGCATGCGAGTGAAACTAATGCCCACGTATGCCTCGGTATGTCACATGACGATCTTGCAATATCAGTTTATGTAGAGCATCGATGTTTTCTGGTACCACAAATGATTTTGGACGACCTTCACGAAACTCCTCCTTTACCGAAGTGCGACAACGATCGAATTAGGAAAACTAGCGAAACACGGTAGTCCAAGATAGTGGTTCATCACCATAAGTCGAATCGAGTTGATCGGCACACTGCTATTGGTTTAATCCACGTCGAAAGTCATATGATGGTGAGGTCAGATTTGATTCACATCACATATCTCAAAACTTGAGTAGTAATCTTCGTATAAATCTAAATAAAAATTATAATAACAAAAATCAAAACAGATTAAAATATAATAATTCTAGAAATGTTGTCTACTATCAGTTTCAATTCTGCTCGACGCTAACTTAATTAACATAACCTACAAACGTGTGACAAAAACTATGGAGTCTAATTAACTAGCAATGTTAAACTAAGATTTTTTTCAAATTGTTTCAATGTACGAAAGTACCGGCATAACATGGTAGATGAAGAGCATATTCGACATTGCATGCTTTATGAGCTTCTGGTGCCGAAGCAAATGAGGCTGTGAAATATTCCTGGTGCTTTGGGTCCAGATTGTGAAAGAGAAATTGTTAAATGACGATAGTAGAAGAGCCAGTGAGTCTAATTTTGGTCAGAAAAACGTAACATCACTTCATGTGATTTTTATTTTTTTCCTTCGTTACGAATTTTTTTTGACAAATAATGAAGAGTATTTCTAAAACGCTCTTACCAAACTTTTTATATCAAAAGCCGAAGAATGAGCGTTATGCATACGAAATTCAAAACAGCAACTGCAAAAACTATTGCTGCTGGACATCATATATTAGTCATAGGAAATTTCTAAAACAAGATGTGTAATATTATCGGTTTCAAAATAGAATGTTTGGTAATCGTTCCAAATTATTAAAAAACCATTTCAATTTTTGACAAAAGTTTTCTAGCTTTGATAAAAATAATATAACTAGGTAATCTTAATACTTAGTTAGAGAATATGCAAGGATTGTGCGGATTGTAAACTAAGTTAAGATTTACATTTCTG
The DNA here is from genome assembly GCA_026230145.1 of Diorhabda elongata. Classification (NCBI taxonomy): domain Eukaryota; kingdom Metazoa; phylum Arthropoda; class Insecta; order Coleoptera; family Chrysomelidae; genus Diorhabda; species Diorhabda elongata. Next base: position 26,386,523 of record CM047929.1, on the reverse strand, counting down.
TTGATATAGTCTTGTGATCGCAGAATTTTTTTGTAACAATAGGCAGATATTGATTAATTGAATTTTGTGCAAAATTATGTTTCATACTTCTGTGGAATTTAATTGCAATTTAACCATGTATAGGAAAACTTCTGTGTATAATTTATTGTAGTTGTCATATATGACTTGAGTAGGAGAAGGAACTATTAATACCTGTTCTTTTTAAGCAACGAAAGAATGGAAGTGGCATGTAAAACGTCAAACAGTTTAGCTGGTGTTAGAAGTTTTTAAAAGAGATGGGAGATTATATTGGAGGAAAGATAATCTAAACGTGAAAACAAGAGCTCTTTGACCACCTAGTAACCAAATATATGATGATTAAAACAATATTATTATTCACCACAAGAAAACATGAATGTTAAAGTATACTTTAACTTCATGTTCACGATTACCACATTAACACTAATAAGATACTCGTTAGATTTGTAATTTCTCCAGACAACTGGCATAACGCTGGAAGACATGTTATAGTAGAGGAAGAGAAATTTCGGAAACTAGATATGTTATTAAAGTGAACAATGAAATCAAAATAAATGCTGTGTGATTGATAATGACTCCTTATCGTGAAAAGACGGCTTATTTAATTGGATGTATTATATAACCTGGTTTTTAATTTATATTTTTTATATATGTATTTCCTTCTAATGATTGGCATAGAACAACTATAAGTTAATTTCTCAGGATACTCTTCTTTTACGCGGTGATTGTACTAAAATGTACTAAAGATTTAGATGGAAAGATTTCAAAACGTTTTTCCACTTCCCATCCTTTATAAAATTCTTTCAACTGTGATATGTTTCGTAATAAATTATAATAAATATAAGTACAGTGAGTAGTGTCTAATGATATTAACAGGTGTATGTTATATGAATATGTAGATGACATCTAGTTTTAATAGTGACGGAAAAAAGGATTACAATATATCATAGAATGGAAGACAATTTTGGTTAATAAAAAGTGTGGAAATAGATGAAAGCGATCTCAGCAAAAAATTATAGAAATATTTTGAAAAAACACGACTATAAGAGCCTTTATATCGCTTTAGAGAGGTGTTAACACGATGCAGACTGTTACGTACGTCTATTGTTCAGTCTTTTAAGAATTACGACGATATATTGTTTTATAGCGATTTCTAGTAACACTAAGTAAACTCGTATGAAATAGTTAATTGATTATCATTTGAAATATAACCCAATTGAATTAGTCTATTCACTTTCTATAGGTATAAATGTACCTAATCGCCCGAAATAAAAGCGCTTGCCGACGGCAAATGACGCTTCTTTAAACGTACTTATGGTTTCATTTTCGTATGTGATTTTAGATGTAAATTTGTTACATGAAATACGTTGTTTCAGTTGAAACAGGTGAAGCTTTATTATACTTAATTATCGAATAGAATGCAGTACAAGACAAATACTGTGTAGGTACCCTCATATTTTTAGTCACGTTATTAATCTTTTGTTTGAAATAAACATTATTAAACGACGACAAATTCTTGTTAATAATTTTTTTTCTTAAAACAAATTGTATCAAAGTGGTTAGATATTGCATTTGAGATATTTGCACCTGCTTCCAGGACATACATATCTTGATGCCCCACACCTTTTATTAAGTGAGCTATGAGAAGATTATAGTGTATAAAGGAGAAGTTAATGAAGATAAATTACGATAAACACAATCTAATTTAATTGTATTAATCATGGTATTCTTGTTCTTGAGTAATAGCAAAATAAATATTTGGATGTACCCACTTTAATAAATTTCACCTATTGAGGATTGAATACTGATATTTTTGTATTAGTGAAACTGTTACGATTCAATGATAATAATATCTTAATAACAAAAAATAGACAAATATCGTGTGACTAGAATGATAAATATATGTAAAACAAAAGTCAGGTTAACATATTCTAAACTTATACAACTTAAGTAGCGATTTAGGCAGTTAGTAACATGAAAATGTGAAAGATAACTTGAACTCTAATATACATGAGCTATTTATGTTTATAATGTACAATTTCTAGTTTCTATCTGTATAGATAACAGTGGTAAACCGCGAAATTTGAAAAAACCATCTTAGACTTCCCAATTTCATCAGTTATTATTCAAAAATAACATATGAGGTTATTTGAATAATAAGCATGATAAGTTGAGGTTAGGTTTTATTTAGATTGCCTGTTCAATGTTTGTGTTTATTATATAAAATTGTCGATGATGCCCCTACTACATACATTAATTCAATTAGGATGCCATGGTTCAATAAATAAAATTAGCATTTAATAGCATAAACATGAAATAATATTGGATTTATTGGGTCATAAATTTTGTCTGATGAAGGGAGGAGATTAATAGTGGGAAGTAATTAAACAGGCACTGACCTTTTGAATTCCGCTGTTGGTCCGCCGGATACCTAACAGAAGGACCCGGAAGAAGCCCGGAACAAGAAGTCCATCGGTCACTACAATGAGATTTAATTAAAAAAAATAAAACAATTAAACTCGTAACACGTGACTGGTTCTTGGAAACAACTATATTGAATCGTATTTTCTATTTTGTTAGTTATTATTGAAATAGCATTTGATAGTTCGGTATAGAGGCGCGAGACACAAACTTGTCCTATGCTATACGTGAGTTAAGTGTTAGAGAAATGGTTTACGAGCTCTTCGACTGCTCCGCCCGATCGGCCTGAGGAGTAAAGGGGCTCGGATCTGTTTATGGGCGGACCACTTTTGTCATTTCTCTCGCACTCGTAAAGCAGTTAGCGATGTTGAAGCAGAACAGACGCACGGGGACGCAAGATAATGGTTGACGCTCCCCGCTAACCATGCTTTATGTACGTCTCTCTCGTTCGCACCCGATTTATGAGGTTAACTTTCTCGCTCCGACACGCGTCGCCTGAGCTACGATGACGTAACTAGGCCATGTGACTGTGGTCAACTCCCAATCGCGTGTTTCGGCGCCAACTTAAAATCACATGGTCGAATCAAGTGAAACTTTTGAAAAGTTGTTAGTAGAATGAATATATATTTACGAGGAGCATAAAATATTTTATTCATATAATTGAAGTATAAAATTTTTCTTTAAGTTTCCTCAAAATTGATACAGAGTTAATGAATACTACGAGGTTCCAACGAAATGATGAGTTATTAGAAGAGCCACTGTTTCGACATGATTTTGAAAAAATATGGATTGAATTTATTTACGTGGTGTAATGAAAGTATACAGCTAATAAATTTTTATAACAACAATTACTCAAGCCTGGGTGTACTTCTCACCAAGGATAGAAAGGATAATACAAAGTAAAGAATAGGTTAATAGGCGAATAAGGTAAGTACTATGAACTGGTGCTATGATCTAGACTAATCCTTTTGAAAGAAAAATACTGAGAAATGAGAGATAGATATAATCATGAGTTATATCGAAAATACCTACAAGGAACTTCAGATCACGGAATTTGTCAGAGTACAATGACTGCGATGGTCATGTAGTGCGAATGGATGAACAGAAAATGCCGAGAAAAGTACTTGAAATCAATTTTTAAGGATGTAGGTCAATTGGAAGACTTCAGAGAAGATAAAAGGAATTAGTCGTACAAAACGCAATTAGTCTTCTTAGGATACGCAACTGTAAAAGAGCATTTCTAGATAGTAAAATCTGGGACAGGTATGGGGAAACTACGAGCCGCGGGCCATCTCCAGCCCGCAAAGCGTTGAAATTCGGCCCGCGACCAGCAAACAAAAGTTAAGTACAATTTTCTTTTTATCAGAAATTACATTCTCATGAATTGGCAGTACACGTCGAGCACAAAACCCGTAAATCCGACTGTCGTCGAACGCACTACCCATTTGATGCAACTATTATCGAACACCAGCAAATTGGAATTCTATTAGTCCTTATCTCGGATAAAATACCCAAATATAGTTTCCCACGCCCAGAAAATAGTGGCTTTGTTTGGTACAAGCTATTTGTGCGAACAAACGTTTTCAATAACGAAAAAATTCTTCGTACTTACTTAATAGGATTTCAGATGACCTCCTTTTTTTCATTGTTAAAAATTTCAATTCGACATGTCACATGTTTCCACAAAGACCAGCGCTCCTCAACCTTCTACTTCGCAGCTAATTAAAGTTCAATTAATTAAATGTTATTAAAAATGTTATTTCTTGATATTGCACAATAAATTAGTATTTCAGAAAAATTATGGCAATATTGTTATTTTAGTGAATAATGTAATACCTCAACTTGGCCCGCCATATATTTCGTTGGCAGGCAAAAATTGGCACGCGAAGAAAAAAGTTTCCCCATCGCTGATCTGTGAGGTCAAGGCACGCAGCAGGTTGAAGTACCATAGAAGGAAACGATTTACTTATGCTGGAAATATTTACACTGGAATGTCCGTTATCCACATTTGTTGAGATAAGACGTTTTACCAGTCTGCTACTATAATGATATAGCGGAACATGAAAATTGAAAAAAAAAACATTTATGTTAAGTTTGGTTCGAACTCATATCTGTGCATGATGATAATGATGTGACGATTTTAAAATGGTAGGTACGATTTAAAAGTGGAAAATAGTCAGCTTAGGACGAGGAACAACTTCAAAAATAGTAAATTTGAAAAATTGGAAAGCATCGTTCAAATGAACGACTTTTCTATGGAAACTTTCTTAAGAACTTGAAATCTCGTACTGGTCCTTGCGATAGAGAAGATTCGAAAATGAGACGACTGCCAAATTTGCTCTGAGTCGTCTGACTGATGACAAACAAAAAATCTCATTCCAGCATAGGTATATGGAAATGATCGTCATCATGCAATTCCGGTTTCCATTGCCAAAATTGTATCTGAAGATGTACGTTTGAGTAACTTTAAGTTCAACTTTGAGGTTTGTTTAAACAATTATTGATGTTTCATCGATATATTAACTTCATGAAGGCGTTGGATATGAACCAATCTAACTGTTTTTTTACCTATAATCTCTAGAGGAATCATTAGGCATAGGCCGAGATTCTTTACAGAATTTGAACAAACCTAAGACATACTTCAGGACGAAATATCAAAAAAAATTACTTGAAAGCGAACATGTGGGAATAAGTTAGATAATGCATCGTATCAGAAATGAAGAGAAGTTCCTTCAGATGGTATAGGAATGGCTCCAAAATGGCAGTTAGGACTTGAACAGCAATGCAGGGGCCCAGAAGCAAATAATTTTAATGCAACAAATATTTTCCAGAATAAATATTTGCCATCGAAAAATGTGTTCAGCTCAATTTGGTAAGGAGATATCGCAAACAGGAGATATTATTCTGATACTCAAGTAATCATTGGAACTTTAAACTCCAATATCGTAAGACAAGAATTGGTTTAGGAATGGCTAGAGAAATTGAATTAGTGGAGCAAAAAAAAAGGTAATATCCAATATTGGTTTGATAATGCTCTGGTATGGAGGTAAATGAGATTGAAAACAGATTGAATTAGCTGTGAATAAATTCATCATACAATAAATACTATTAATGAGATAGATAGAAGAAAGATCATTCTGATAATCTACAGATGTTATTGAAGAGAAAAATACACACTAACCAAAGAATATCTAATGAATTTATGAGTCTAAGTGAAAATATAAACAGAAATTAATAACATTCTGTTATGTAGACAGCAAATCTTCTAGCCATATTTTTTCGACGTGTGAGAGACTACGGAGCTCAACTGCATTACACTAGGGGCGCTGGAAATAAATTGATGATTTTTTAGAGCTAGAGCTACCCAACAACTTGAAATATTTAAAAGGAGACTAGGACATAATAGATCTGGGCATAATATATCTTTTAGGTTGCAATGTATATGACATTCTTAACCATATATACATATAACCATAATAAGAAAAAGTTTGAGCTAAAGGCGTGAATTTGAAAATATTGATTGAGTCAAATTTTATCGTTCAACAACAAATGTGTATTAAATATTGTAAAGAAAATAAGCGTCATGTGATCCGAAAGTGTTTTTTTGGAACAAATTTTTTTGAACTTTATTTATAAATTTATTTTATAAAAAAAGGTATCATCCTGCTAGGATTCAATGTAACATCTGATGACTGGTTGACTGGTATTTTACCAGAGGAACCGGAGTCTTAGAGTTCTACGTAATGTTAATGTTTATTATAATAATAATATTGTTATGCATACTTATCTTGACAAAAACTTTTAGCACCTGATAAATTGTCATACAAACATCCCTTAGAAAATTGGAAATGATATTTTTAGGCACCCGATAAACGGAATCAAGTGTGGAATGATATCTCCTGTAGTCCCGGAGTGCTTGCCGTATTACTGCATCTTGTTGTTTTAGACCTCCCCAAACTTTCATTCATTAATTTTTTCTTCAGATATTCTCAAATCGTTTTTATATTCTTCTTTATCTTCTGGGGCAAGTGTCTTTAACAATCCTTCTGATGCTCCCAACTGATTTCTTCTTAAAATCCATTGCCTCACTCAAAATCGTTGCGTTATCCATTTTTTTTTTCTTGAGGTACATAAAACATTTTTTTGCTCTTGTTGTAACAAAATTGCTATTATTTTTACAGCAACTACAACATTTGACATCAATTATTAGTACACGTATGAAGTCAAACTGATTCAAATCGTGTCAATTCGATCAACAAAATTCGCATCGTGAGAACGCGCCTCAAGGGGTTAAAACAAAAATTTCATCCTCTTATAGTCCAATCCAAAATGGATCCACTTGTTTCGGCGTGTTTATTTTCAATTGCAGCTCGAACAGAAATAATAATAAAATAATAAAATACCATACATCATCCTAGTCTGTGTGAATTTATTGCTACGTATATCATACTTTATTGTGTGACTATTTTAGGAGTACATAAATTATTATTATCGAGCTTCCTCATAATTTTATTAATATTCATTTTGAAATAAAAAATGTAATTTCTCAATTTACCACCCGAGTGATGTGATGACAATACTATAGTCCTATCACCTATTCCGATCAATCTTTATAATTAATTTCAAAAAATAGTTAATTTTGAGCTTGAAACGAAATTATCATCTTTAAAATTACCCACCTTTTGATCTAAGCGCACCCTATAAATAATAGAACACAAAATTAAACCCGTAAAAAGTAAGTAAATAAATAAAGTTGAAACCATAAATTTCAACGCTACCTACTCCAACCAAGCATGAATGAAAACCCACAATCATTAATTCTGTTAAAAAAAAGTGGAGCAATATTTTTTAGTTCTTTTGAATCGCAAATATCTCAATCTCTTGGTCAAACGTATGTGCCGCTCGACAGTTGCATCGCATGTTCGCACTTGCTACCTCCGGTGACTTTATGACTTCAGTGGTGGAGATACAAAATGTGATAGTGAAATTTTATGATTATTTATTATTGAATGTGGTGAATCTCTTAAGGATACTGATGATAGGATGAAAATTAAATTGGCAATAGCATTGGCAGTAGCATAGGCAACAATGGCAATGGCACTTGCAGGCGACTTAAGCAAAATATTGTAACTAGGAGTCATCCATATATTATATCATACTTTGATGGGGAGGGTGAATATCACAGAAATGTGACAATGTGTGACAAGGGCCAGGGGAGGTCAAAAGTTTTGTGACGTAATCTGTTAAAACCAAAACGCGAAATTTAGATGTGAATCTGAAACTATAAAAGTCAGTTTTCTTTTTGTTTATCTTAAATATTAGACTTTATGTTGATTTTATTACATTATTTAATAGAAACAACAAGTTTATTTTCAAATAAATGCAATTTCTCTCCGTTTTATCCTAGGAAGAGTTAATAATTGTTGTGAATGTATAGGTAAACGAAAAACTAGAAAAATGAAGTGAGTGTTTAGTAGAGGAAAAAAGAAACTATAGATCTTTATCTAAAAAAATCAACAACTATAGATTATATGCTCCAAAATACTAAATATTCGTTCTTTAGTAATATTACATACACAATATACTCAATTATCTTTATAAGAATTGATTTGATATTCTATAGGATTGGATCGTAAAGTAGCAAGGAAAGAACTAAATGAGACAAAAATCATATATTACATAAGGTTTTCTGACCAGTAAAAAATCAACTGTTTTAAGGTATATCTAAGCTTTTAGAAGCCATAATATTTATTATATCAACCTGTTTTTTCACCTTCTGTCGCGAATGGTATAACGCATTGTCCACAATAATACTAATTGTACTAGTTTACTAATTGTACGAAGCATATTTTTTAAGTAAGTACCGTTTTGGAATTAAAAAAAGAAGTGCAAAGATATCGCAAAACTTTTATTTTTATATGAAAGCCTGTACCTTAATCTACTTTTCTACATAATTTCCGTGAATATTGAGGCACTTGTCATATCGTGGCACCAGTTTTTGAATACCCTCCTCATAAAATTGTGCCACCTGACTTGTTAACCACTGTATCACAACTGTTTGACTTCGTTATTGTCTTGAAGACGCTGACCGCAAAGGTGTTTCTTCAAGTACAGGAACAAATGGTAGTCAATGGGCACCAGATCAGGGCTGTAGGGAGGATGATCTAGATCTAGATGATCGATTAGCCACATGTGGACGAGCATTGTCATGCAGCAAAACGATACCCTTACTCAACTTGCCACGTCTTTTGTTCTGGATTGCACGATGCAGATTGTTCAATGTCTCACAATAAAACGTTGCATTGATTGTCTCATTACGAGGCCGAAACTCCTCTAGCAATACTCCTTTTCTGTCCCAAAAAACAGTGCACATGATTTTCCGGGCATAAATTGTTTGCTAAACTTCACTTTTTTGGGTGATGATCACTCATAATGTTTTGTCCGTAAACTTCACAGATCTAACGATGAATATCGATCGTTTTTACGCCTTTAGCACTAAGAAATCGTATAACAGCCCGTACTTCACAATCGGCGGGACTCACAATTGTCGAAGGCATCTTAAAATCTCAGTAAACAACGTACACATTGAAGAATCAGACTGTAATGGCGTCAGTGCGTAGACAAGGGATGTAGGTAATCAGCGCGCATGTGAGGAACGCCGACCTTGGGGTTACGGCGGCTGAATCGCAAAACGGTACTTACTTAAAAAATATGTCTAGTACATTAGGTAGAAATTGATGAGGAAAACCACAAACAAACCTCAAATCATCAAGCAGTTATGTTCTGTTTGTAATTGGCTGAGTAATTTTATTATTTATTTAAATGCACACTAATGCACCCGATACGAAACCATTTCTCTACCTGCTTCCTCATTATTATATGAGATATTTTTTTCTTTCAACCTCCGACAAGTTCATAAAAACAATAATTTTATTTCCAAAAGATTGGTACACTTTTCGACATAATCACAGAAGAAATTTAGACATTTGTCATATCATAGCTTTGCAACCAGGCAGAGACAATAGAGTACAAAAAGACCTTGAAACTTATAGAAATTCCATATGCAGAGCAGTAATGGTGAATCTGCGGTTTTCTTCAACCATTCTCTCAACTCGTTGAAACAGGTCATCTGTAACGACAGATTTGCGCCCTTGGCCCCCTTCAACATGTATTAGGGCAATATTTAAGCTTTCGTCACCATTCACGCACAACATCATCGCTCATGAAGTTTTCTCTATACATACTCATTCTTCGATGGATTTTTGCAACACCACAGCCTTCAGCCTGTGCAAAATGAATCACACTTCTCAATTCTTACTTGCAGGGAGCAATCGTAGGTTAAAAAAAAACGACTCTCGTATATTTTATCAGACGTAAATAGACCTGAAATTTTTCTCATGTTTGACTTACAATCAATTCAAATCTCCAGTAAAGTACCTTTTTAAGATTTATAATAAAACATTTTTTCCTGAATAATATTCAGGATCAGAACTTTATTTTGCTTGTATGAATCAGAAGTTAATTATTCATTATTTGAAAGTTAAATTCTGTAATGTTTACAATCGACTATTATGAAGCTAAGATGGACATCAAGCATTTCTCAAATATCACATGAACGACTGGGCTGTAATTTGATGCGGACCAAATTCTAGCAGGATCGTTTTGGCTAGTGGTAACTTCTACATTATTTTTTTGTGATAATTGCACTGATTGATTCTCGAAAGCAAAATCAAACGCGAGACTTATCTCGTCTAATTTATTTGAAACGATTTTCATTTGAATGTTCAAGATATAATTCTGTTTTCATCATTTTTGCTTATTCACCGCTGTTCATTTGCTGTTTTACGTGAAAATATTGGTATAGATTGCTAAAAGTATCGGCATTATGGATTACAGCCAATGTGAACAGGGGTCTATTGATATGGATATAAATACGCAAACAATATTCGACCCTCGTATAATAGTTCCGTGAATAGTTCCGACAGTAGTGGGCTTGAAAAATTCAATTACAACTAATTGAACAAATCAACTTCAGAACGAAGTTTGTTTAATTTATGAAGTTAAATTACTAGATTTGTATGAGTTGCCGGCCGGTCACGGATAGATCATGTAAAATGTACATAGTGTGACTGAAGTGGATGTCATTTTAACACCTACTTACAACCAAAAAAGTATAGCTCGTATTGAAATTTTTAATTGACCATTAATACCGTATTAAGTGGACATCAAGGTCGATATGTTAGTAATGCAAGGGAATGGAATTGTGAGACGCAGAAGAAATGTTACTTCTTACGTAATAAGAACTATGCCCACATTCTTCACAATTATGTAATTGAGCTTGGAACCATTAAAAGATAAACATTTGATGATTGAGAAAAAGAGAATGTTTTTAACAAGCACAATAATTATTGGAACAAATAATAGTAGAAACAATATTCAATGGACGTATTGGTTTTTAGTACGTTTCTAAATAGTTATTCTGGCAAACTAAAATGTTAAAAAGCTTTATTAGGAACGCCTGCTTTAAAAAAAATTAATAAAAAGTTTTAGGGCAATAATGTGGTGAAAAATGCTAATTTATCACAAATAATATTCATATTTTTCATGTAATTATGGTAAATGCATAAAAAAGTCCAATGTTACATAATTTTTCAAACATTATACGGACGCGTTGACGAATGAGTGAATTCTCAGAGGTTGAAAACACTTTCGGTATTCAGTTTTTTCTATATTGTTAGTGTGCGCCATTTTCCTGATGTTATCTATCACATTAAAGTGAATGTATCCGTCGATATGTCGCACTAGATACAATTTGCGTACGATGTAGAAACACAAATACATTTGGACAATCGACTCAATCCAAGAAATGAGCTAAAAGTATAAACCGTTTTTCCAGTCCGTAAGGTCATGCCACGGTTTCAAAGTCTTAATCCGTACTGCTCATTTATCATAAAGGGAAAATCTTAACTATAGTCAATATTATGGTGATTTTCTGAACTCTGTTACGACTTACGAGTATTGCCTTATCTGGCTTCGATTACTTTCCTTAAAATTAGCTTGTTGGAAAGCGATTTCTCACAAATTAAGAAAATGTGACAGATGCATATTTTGTGGGAACAAAGTTCTCATGTTATTTTTTACTATCCATTATATTGTTATCGGAAAATTGTAGCAAATAATGAAGCTTTCTCTTTTCACTGCCACTGCCACATATATATATATATATATATATATATATATATATATATATATATATATATATATATTCTCTGGTCTTTATTATTAAATTCAAATTTAGTTTCTTGTAAATAACAATCGAAACATTCTTTTTATATTTAATATGCAAGGCCAACCAACATTACAAATACTGATCGTTTTGAGATACTTAGAATAGATGCTTTGACAGTCGTACATAACGAAGCAACTTGATAATTTTTATATTAACCCATTAGTGACCAACTCCAACTAGTAGTATGACAATTTAGTATTTTCTGAGAATAAAAAATGTTCAGCTTTTAGACAATCATGTTTATTGGGTAACTTTTTTTACCTGTTACCTGCTTGACTTCACTAAGGAAACAGACGAGTTATTTTCTTTCTAGCAGAGCTGTTATTTACATAAATTGAATTAGGAAAAAAACTTTAATGTTAAAATTTTTTTGCAACTAAAATTGATGCTTTTTGCAGAAAACACTGAAAAACTTTTGCGTATTTTGCTATATCTCTATTATTAACAGACCAAATTCAATTTTACAACGAAAATATGTGAAAAAAATATTATTATATTGATATGTCATATCAGTGAATTATAGAAAACTACAGAATAAACATGCATTTTCTTGAGAGGTATAGGGTAAATTTCAAATGATTTCCAATGGGAAACTGAATATTTTCTGATGAAATGACAATAATATCGTTACAGTTTCAATATATTGTGTTCTAGGGCCCAAAAATCCATTAATAGATATTCTAAAAAGAATCCAGAATGGAATATCTCTAGTTCTTATGGAAGGAATCGATTTGGGTTAATTTTCTGGGTCATAAATGTTTCTATGGTCCAAGAATGGGTGTTGCAAAGGCGGTTAGGTACTAACATAACCGTTTGCAATTTGCAATTTTAAACGGAATAACGTATTCTATACATTCTTCAGAATTATGGTCATAAACCAAACCTAGCTTATGAGGAATAGAAGGCATAAGCTCGGTTTGGTGCGGTTAGATCATTTAATTGTGAAAAGGGAATCCAAATATAATGTGTGTGTATCACGCAAAAAACTAACAATTTACTTGTATAAGGAATGCAATATTTAACTCGATTTAGCATATTTTTTTGGGATAAAATATAAACTGTTGACGTTTGCAGAAAAAATTCAGTAATAAACTAAGATTGTAATTCAAGCTGTAGATTAATAATTTTGTCTACTACTAGTATATTATATTTTAAGGATTAAAAGTGCATATTTTTTTACGAGCAATATTTGCAGTTGCGAGGCGGAACGCAGCGCAGCCGAGTGAATGCAAAATTGCGAGTAGTTTTTACGCTGATTTCAAACTGAATCCCGAACACGATAAAAATATACCTGCGGATATATTGGAAAGTGCCGAAGCAGTATATCTAAATCTTTTGCCACCCACATCTCGCCAAGTTTATGAACTTGCTTATCAGCGATTCATGGATTGGTGTAAACAAAAAAATGTGCAAAACTATGCGGAGAGTGTTCTTATGATGTATTTCTCAAATTTAATGAAGACCGTCAAGCCATTCACTCTTTGGTCACAGTATTCAATGTTGCGATCCACACTGGATATCAAAAATGGTGTGAATTTAAGTAAATATTCAAAACTACGAGCATTGTTAAAAAGGCAAAGTGATGGATATAACTAAAAATTCTAGGGTTTTTACAAAGGAAAAAGTGGATCGGTTCCTGGATATGGCACCTGACAATTTATATTTGATGATAAAGGTTGTTCTAGTATTAGGAATTGGAGGGACTATGCGTTGTGACGAACTAGTTCATTTGAAAATTGATGACATTGAGGATATGAACTCGGTCCTGGTCGTAAAAATTTTGCAGACAAAAAACAAGAAACTTCGTTTGTTTACCATTATAGGCGATAATTATTAGCGTTTATTTCGAAAATATGTTGCACTACGGCCATCAAATATACAGAAACGTCGTTTATTTTTGAAGTATGTTAATAGGAAGTGTCAAAGAATGGTTGTTGGTATTCACAAAATTAGTGTCGTGCCACAAGAAATTGCAAAATTGCAAGTAAGAAAATTGGAAGGAGTATACTGGACATTCGCTAAGTGAGAACATCTGCTACACTTCTTATTGATGGTGGCGGTGACCTCACTTGTCTTAAAAGACATGGAGGTTGGAGATCGAGTACGGTAACAGAAGGATATATTGAAGAATCACGTATCAACAAAGAGAATACTGCCAGAAAAATATTGCAACCTGACAAAGAAAGTACAAGTACCTGTTCAGATATTTCGTCGAATGTTTCATCAACAGTTACGGAGAATCTTTTGAGTTGTTCTAACATTAATGAAAACCTTTAGAATTGTTCGAAAATTGTTAGTGATATTTTCAGTGGTGCTTTGAATTTTAGCAATATTTATTCCAATTGTACATTCAATATCAATATAAATTACAAATAAATACCTATATATAGTTGCCCAATTAGTTTGTTTTACTAAGTTTGTAAGAGAATGTTTTTTCTTTAAATTTTAATTAGAGAGCTCTAATGCAATTGCTTTTAGTCCTAGGATTAAAAGTAGTGTTTTTAATTCTAGGATTAAAAGTGTTGATAAGCAACGAGTAAATTTTTGTACGGTAAGGGAATTGATGGCTTTTGCACCTGAAAATAGTACAAAAATGTCAACATTTTTTGAAGGTTGGAGAAAAAAATAATTTCAAAACTATTTGATGTCATTATCCCAATTTATATCTTGAATTACTTGGTAGAAATAACTTCTTAAGTGATAGAAGCAAATTTAAAATTATTCAGCTTAGTGATACAGAACCAACAACGATAAGTCAATTAAACTCATTGAACTGAAGTATTGAGAAAGATCTTATTATATTATATATATATATATATATATATATATATATATATATATATATATATATATATTCTTCTTCTCTTATTCTTATGAGAGGAAAATTAAAAATGACAGCAACAACGGTTGATAGTAATTTCATACAACTGGATATAAGCAACAGTATAACATACATGTCTTGAAACAAATAGCGGGATGGTTTCATTTCAAGTGCGCTTAATTATGTCATTCTGAGTTCGACAAGTCGTCTTTATTATCGAGGGGTAAATAATCACATGCACAATGCAGTTTAAAGGAGCTAGATTTTGTTAACCTAGTAATTATAGTTATCTTTATAATTTTTATTCACTTAGTGCTTGTTCTAAGGTTGCTTTGGTCTTGTAACACCGAGTGCACACTGTGAACTTACTTGATTCGATGATGTACTTTCCCTACTTGTGCCGTGCTTTTCCCGAGATGATATATAAATAAAACCTCTGCTCTGTTTTTTTATTATTTAATAGTCCTATGGTATTGCTACATCTATCAATAGACATTGCTTTAGTTTCTTATCCTTTATTATTAGGTCTGGTTTGGTTGCTAGTATGTTTCGGTCTATGTATACTTGTGTATCCCATCATATTGTAACTTCTTGTGTGTTTACTACTGTTTCCTAGTTATGTTGGTACCATCTTTGTGTCTACTTCATTGTTAAATTCTTTGCATATATTCCAATGTAGCAGTTTTGCAACGGTATATTGTTGCTGTAAATATAATTGATTAGCTAAAATGGGACAACTTCCTACAATCGTTTCGCTAAATGTTTGACACAGTCTGCATTTTTGGTATGTATTATTTCAGCTTTCATGTAATTTGTAGTAATGGCACGCCATAATAAGTGCTTTAGTTTCGGTCTTGAGGTTAGCATACGTGAATGAGTCATGTTTTTTTTTCCAATTTCTTTTGCAATTTGTCCATGTAGCGTTTTGGCGCTCCATTTTTCTTTCTGTTCTGATTTCATTGTTGGTTTTATTTGTTATTTGAATCTCTTGACTATTTTCTCTTTTAACAGTTCTTCTAGTATCTCGTCTTCTTCATGTAAAGTCCTTTGGTTTTGCTGTCGGTACACCATTTCCATATATTTGTCATATTTTTTAATTTCATGTAGCTGGCGAGTCTTTACTTGACGATCATGTGAGTTGTTGATGTCGGCTAGTGTATATAGTACATTGTACAAAGTCCAAAGTTTTGTGGTTCGAGAATCTATTTTTCTTATTGGGTCCATATTAATATGTCGATATTATATTGGATTATCGATACTGTTGTTATTGCGGTCATCTTATTTTTTTCATTAAGTTCTGATTTAACTATATCTCTTATTCTCCGGTAATATTCTATCTCTAGTCTAGAGTTCACGCTTTTGTGTTGAACTCCTTAGTTATCTGTCAAGTCCAGGTACTTATACACTCCAGTTTGGTCGACTGATATGATTGTTATATTTTCACTTACCTAGATAGAAGCACCACGAAATTTCATGCAGACAAGAAAACCATACCGCTCTATAGAAATTGGTCTGGGTTCCTAGGCATATATGTAAAACCTTGATACAAACCAATCAGTTTGTCAATTTGAGAATGGGGTTTCCAATATAAAATATATCATGTTAACTATATTCATATATTTTTATTCACACAGGATAAGATCTGGTTTAGACTGATTTAGATTTAGTTTTATATTATTCATATTATAGTTTTCATTTTAGTTTACAAGGTAAAAATTATCCTGAATAACCCAATAAGAAATATTCTTTTTTCCAGTATGTTAACAGTAAGAGAATGCTTGGACATGATCAGGAAAACTATCTTAAAAATTAATTTTCAATTGGGTAGACCTAATGTGGTCCTACTGTGTATCTCGTCAGGATAACCTGATTTTTTATAAGAAAACCAGGAAGATCTCCTTATCATTGTGATTTGATCACTATCACGACCAACGAACAATTTTGTTCTATCCTTAATTACTATAAGTGTCTGTTAACTAAGGGTCGTACTTAGTAGAAGCTCCTTCAATTATTATAACTAAAATTGTTATTGTCTACACTAACACTATTATGTAAAATTCGGCACTTTGCTCTGCTTTTACACCAAGCACTCATATAACTAACTCAAAAGGCTTCATCTTCTTCAGTCCTCTCTCTAGGTTCGTTTAGTCGAGGAGTTGGATTGCCTCGATGTTCTCATGTTCGTGACTCTTTGCGATTTTAGTGGATACCTGCCTTACTGTGTCTATCTCCAGGTTCTCATGAAGATCGCTATTTCGAAAGAACCGGGGTGCATCAACAAGTCCCTACCAGTTTCAGAATTTGCTCATGTACAAGTAGTTTATTATAAATTGACAGAGTGGATTGTCTTCGCAGCAACGAATACATTTTCATGTATCTTATACCTATTTCGTCTCGTTTCTTTTTTATGTGAGGTTTCCAGTGTAACTTAGCATCTAGTGTTAGCCCCAGATATTTTGCTGCATTAGCATATGGTAACTGTTCATTGTCTATTCGTACTGGTACATAGGATAACCTGATGAAAAATATTCTTTATTTCATTAAGGTGACCTTGTGAGATTTTTTGTATGACTGATGAAAAATTAATATCGTAGATAGGACGTCAGGAATACTTTGCTTATCATTAAGTGGGAATTTTCAGAAAAAACTGATGGAACATTTATTTTATTCTTGATTTCGCTATGCTGATGCTGGCGTATTTTGATTATCTTCCGGATTGCTCTGACAAAATTAACCTTGTTTTAATCTGATAAGGTCCTTCATGAAAATAAAAAAAAATTCTAGTCGGATTGCTATTTGTGTATTCACAATATAGACTATCTTGTAGTTTCAAACCGCGTAAAATATATGTGATGAGATAATAACATTGTATACTCTTTTTGGGAAATTACGAATAAAAAGTCTAAAAGAGAAGCAGTTCTTTCTCCGCTCGAACTCTAACAGGTGTGTTAACCACTTAAACACAAAATTGCCGTAATCTCAAATCTTCGTATATACTCGAAAAGGAAAACATGACCAAGAATCGTGCAAGACAAGTTGTTATTTGATAGATAAAAATTTTCCAGAGTGACAATTTAATATTAACACACTGTGAATGATTTATTTGCGATAATAATGAGTGGGTTTCGTTATTTACGAGCTCCATTTTTGCATGCGTCTTATCCGATTTAATTGAGATGATTATTATGATAAATAGTTAGGTTTTGTTGATGTTTTGAAATCATTAAGTCTTGTTTTATTTCTCATGATTGTTATTAAAATACACCGTTTCAATAGATAAATAATAAATTTTTAAATAATATTTCGAAATATGATCATTTCAACTAGTACTTGTTTCAGCACAGGTTTACTAAAGTGTATTCAAAGTATTGATTAATCGATGATTATATAGCTTTATAGACGTCTGTTCTGGGTAGAATATTCTTTCAAAATTCGAGAGTTATAACTGGATGATGATACTTGATTAATTAATTCGAGTATAAACTATTCAGTTCCCATTTGCCAGTAGTTGAAAATCTAAACAAATTGAAATGGAGGATATTTCCCCGTTGTGATGAATTTTATTTCAAAGGGTGAGTGGCTTGTCATTTCATTCAGAATTTAATTTAAATGAGAGTTATGAGGTTATAATAAGTTTCGTCAAATTTACGTTTTGGTAAAGAAAATTTCAAGTTATTTTGCCTATTTTTTCCTAAATTGAACTGTAGCCTATAACATTACTTTACATATTAAGAGTTAATGCATCAGCACTGTGTTTCCCTATCATTTCGAGGGAGTCTTTCTCTAGAACTTTGAAGGTTCAAGTTCCAACCCAAAATTTTTTGTGGGGGCAGGCTGTTTACCATTGACGAAGCATTGGCTCATTATATAGACTTTCAATAAAGAAAATGAACTAAAGTATACCTCAAACTTTTGAATCATTAAATAATGCATAAGTGTTCAATAAAACAGAAAATCACTTTTTGTAAGTAAAATAATGAGTCCGTAGATATATTTTTGTTAACTTAAATAGTATAGCTGATTCCCAGGGCACATTATATCGGACTAGGCAAGTTAGTTTGTAGTCATTAATTTCTATTCGTATACTGGGCCACACATGGCTAAAAGCTACTACAAAAATGTATCCAGCCACAAAAGTACTGCATAATCCCCGCATCCTATGGACAATCGGTGTCCAATACAAAATGAAACTTTTCATTCGATTTAAATTATATCACCTTTTGGCACTGATTTATTTACTATGTGTATTGTATTAGCCGTGTTTCAGGAAGAACATTAATAAACCTGATGCTCTTAGTAAGAATTATGGTACAGTATTATTAAATTAGCGTTTGACAGTTTGAGAGTAAAATGATAAAGTCCTAGAATAACGTTATTATCATTAAAGTTTGAAACGGAAAATTCGAAAATCATAGACTTATTGACCCGCTCTAGTGTAGTTCTTTCCTATAATTCAATTTTGTATTCAGCGTGCAAAGAAAACCGTAGATTGGAAGAAGAATTAGTAGGACTTGGATCAGCAAAATCACGAGCGCTCAGAACATATTCTTGATGTATGCAAAATTGTAGCTATTACATCTCTGGATGATATTCATAGGACAATTTTTTCGGAAACCCCCAGCAAGCCAAGGTACACTAAATGCATTTTACGTCTTTTATATCTATTTTACCAATGAACTGCTTAACTTACTGGTCTTTTGGACCATATATGGTCATCTTTATGTTTGGAGCTTCACGAACGATCTAGAATACTGCCCATGCAGAGAGGAGGAGGAAACTTTGGTGGAACAGTAGTAAATTCGGCCAAATAGCAGGTAGATGAACTTTTGGTGTGGTAAATTCGTCCAAAAATTATGGAGCTTTTTTAAAACCCAAAAAAACTGAATTAGATATTATAGAAATGTTTCAATTGAGTAAGGATACTTGAAATATACAACTCTCAGATAATTGTGAATTTATATTTACTTAAATAAACAAATTTATTGAAAAAGTTTGAATATAAGGAAAGAAATGTTGTTTAATAAAATCAATTATTTATACAGCATAAAAAGAATCAACCTATTTTACGAACTGAGATCTAATCTAGCATGTGACAATTTTTGGCCGATTTTACCACTGAATCTAAAATTATTTGTGTGGAATCGTATGTCAGGTAATTAATTTGTCCGAATCTACATTTCCTGCTGCAGACCAAGTTAATGACGTTAAAAAGTTTATGCCAAGGTGCCTGATTAGGGTAATGGGGTACGAAGAACAGAAAGTACTATGTGGGCGACGGTTCTTGGCTTCCCACTGTCACAATCATGAACTATGAACCGCAAACTGGAAAGGTGAAGTTTTTTATTTTGGCTTTAGTATCCATTATTCCTATTTTCTACTTTCGTTATTCAGTCCTGAATTCCTTTCTCTCTTAGGTCTTCCTTACCTCTGAGTACCATCTCCTCCGTCCTATGTCAATCATTTTTTGTTGCTCTAGAAGCTGGCGTTCTTTCTTTGTGACCCTGCAACTCTAGTCTTTTTGATCTTATTATTTTGCTTAGTTCTGCTTCTGCTTCTGCTACTATTTTTCTTTCCCATATATCTAACTTAAATTGTTAAGAAGTTTCGCCCCCGCAGCCGACTGTTAATCTTTTTGGTCTTTTTGGCGCTTATTATCTCATTCAGAGTTTCTAATTGCTCACTTTCCTCCGTCATATTTGCTTCTAGATTTTCCTCCTCTTCACCATCGTCGTTGATACTAATTGTATTGAAAAACTTCTGCATTGTTTCTTTTCTTTAGGGTGCTGTCATTATCTTGAGTTTCGATTTATTTTAGTTGTAGATTCACTGTCTCTATTCACACTCTCTATATTGAACAGTGAAGTGGATAACGGATCTCGCTGTTATAATCTTGTGCTGCTCTAGAAACATTTTGATATTCTTTTTTCTTTTTCATCGTTTTTGTATGTTCGCGTGTCCATTTTATAATTAGTTTATGGAAATAAATATTGAAGTTCCTTTTCTCAGATATTATTCTACGGTATCCTCAGACATCAAAAATTCAGTTTGAGGAACATAAATATTTATAATGAATAATTAATAGTTGGTTGCAAATATCAAGAGGAAAGAATAGGTATAAACAGGTGATGCATATTATGATGGAGAGGGGATAACGTGAACGTGCTTACTTAGAACGTCTAGGAATCCAATATAAGGCGATCTACTGTTAAACAAACGTTGTCGAATCTTGTGAAATCTCTTTCTCTGTACTGAATTTACATAACAACTATATAAAATGGAATATTTGGCATAGATAATATAGAATGACCTCTGCGTCTCCTTCCTCTACCCATATAAAACGAATCAATTTTTAATTTATGAAAACTAGGGATATGTTATTTAATTGAATTGTATATATTGGGTATTAATATTCGTATTTGTCTTACTGTACCTGTCTTTTTTTCATTATTTTTAATTCTAAGCAGACTCATAATTTTATCAAAACTCTTAATCAGAATAATTCATTATTATTTTTAAAAATGAACAAAATAGTAACAATATAACTGTTTGTAACTTAACAAGCCATTATAACATTATAAAATAATTCATTTTTTAATAGCGGACTGAGACTAAAATAATCTAGTAATATATATATATATATATATATATATAAACCTCAACAACCACCATATCAACCTGTAAACAACACATTTGTTTTATATACATTTTTTATATGGATCCTCATTATTCGAGTTACATGGAGAAAATTCCAGAAGATTCTTTAAATAAAACGCAATAGTATCAAATATCATCAGCACTTTGTTAGCATTGATTGGGTTATAGATACGAATATTATAAATAACTTTTTAATGAATTTAGTTCATTCAATGAATTATAGTTAATTCGCTTGTGAAATTATTTAGTTCATTCAACTCTATAAAATTATTGTAATTTTCAGTTTTATAAAATTTTTTTAAAACATATTTTCGGCCATCGAAAATATAATTGGCGAAGTCATTCGGATTAGTGCGGTCGTGAATTTCACGGATAGTGCGAAAAAGTTCCGCCTACGTACTTCAGTACAGCAGCACTAGATCTACGTGTTCAACAAGGAACTTCAGATAGTTGGAAGTGCCAAGTTTCCTTATTTTCATTCTTTTGAATAAGGAAGAGATAATTTATTGATTTTGATTTGATTAATTTTTTATCAACGATTTAGATAATTTACTAAATACATTGTGTAAATTAAACTTGAAAGACAATTCAGATTGCGAACAAATGGCAACAGCAAAAACCCTAAACTGGGAATTACTTAAATTAAAATTGGAAAATATAAAACCTTACGATGGTAATAAAAATACATTAAATAAGTTTATTAATAGATGCAAAAGATTAATAGATACGTATTCGATCTATAATGATCAAGATATCAATAACCATGTATTGGAATGCATCCAAGAGAAACTAATTGATAAAGCTGAAGTGATGGTAGGGAATAGGATTGAATTAAATACATGGCAAAAATTGAGAGAAACGTTAATACGTTAATACAATGTTTCGCTGATAGTCGCGACTTAAATTGTATATTGACGAGAACAAGATCATACAAAAATGAAAGCCTGATAACATTTGGGAATAGATTGCAATTATTAAAAAGTCAAACAATACCAAGAATAAGTAACAATTTGAATCTAGGTGAGATCGACAAGAAATGCCAAATTAATCATTGTGAAAAAACAGCCTTGAACACCTTTGCAGCAGGATGTTCAGGTACTATACGCAATAATATGCATCTGAAAAAGCCTAGCTCTTTAGAAGATGCTATGGATTATGTCGACGAATTTGAGAGCTTTGAAAAACTCTACGGCCAATTTTATGAGCCTAGAGTTAGGTACAACAATAGCAATAATAATAATAATAATAATAATAATTTCAAAACTAATTCAATGAAAAATAATAGAAATAATCAATATAATAATAACAATCCCTACTATCAACAATATAATAATAATTATAACAGAAACCAATTTAATAATCATGAAAGATATAATAATAATAACAATTATAATAACTTTCCTAGTCAACCTATTAATATAAACCCCATACCACAAAGGAGACAATATTACCCAACGAACGCACAGGTGTTTGGCACCAGAAAAAATGTTTTCCGGCCAAACCAAATACCTGCAAATAAACTAGCTAGACCTGAACCGATTTCTACAACATCGAGGAATTTCACAGACAGACCTAGTAGAAATGTAAATATTAATCATAATAACAATTATAATAACAATAATATTTATTTCCAATCGAGAAACGAAAGACTAAATTTTACATCGGAGGAGTTATATAATAATAAAAGATGAAGAAACGGAAGAAGTAATTGATATTCAAAATTTATATCAGCTAGAAGAAAATAATGATCAAACCCCAAAATTTTCGAAAAGAGCATCGGGAAAAAGAATCAAAAACAGTACAAATAAATGTTACTCCTAATGATCCATTAACATATTTTGAAAATTTCATAGAAACTAACAAATCAGAACCCAGTGAAAAAATAATTGAAATAGATTTTACATCTAATAATTCAGTACCATAAAACCAAAAATTCATAGAAACGAACAAATCGGAATTAAATCATTGTAAAGAAAGAAATGAACAAGTGGAACTAGATCTAAGTAAATTATTTGATGAAGATGAGAAAGATAGATTGAATGTAATAGAAAAGAATTCGGAAGAAAATATTATAATGGTAGGAGAAATGAATAATGATACAAAAAGAGAATTAGAAATAGAATTATTTGATAAAGCCACATAAATAATCCCGATCCTTTTGATTTAGATGGCCATTTAATAATATCATATTATATTCAGAATCATTAAGAAACATCAAAATTATTGTACGAAAAAATATATATGAAAAAGATAGAAACGCTGATGTTAAATAAAGAATAATCAATAAAAGAAATGAAAATAGAAATGTTCCTCCTTCCTACGCAAACCAAGATATAGCTTATATTAAGACAAAATTCAGAGATAAAATTACCCAAATTCAAAAAGGCAGAAATTGTAAAAGACTCTGGTATATTATTAGAAACAGATAAAGGAACTTATCATAAAAATATAATAAGAAAACCTAAAACTTGAACTAAAACCAAAAATTTGTTACAGAAAGATGAAACTGGCAGCGATACTAATAATACTACTTATTTACAAGAAGACTAAAACGGAAGACATAGAAATCACAAACGTAAATAATATATTATTACCTATCAATTTGGGAACAAGTAACCTCATTTATACGAAACATACATTCATATATTATAGACAGATTAACAATTTAAACAATATTATTATAGTTTAAAAAATAGTCTATCACAAGGGAACGCCACAAATCCTATTTCGTATCATAATTTAGCTGAACAATCAATGAGTAGAATAGAAATTTTGATTGATACTTTAGATAAAAAATCAGAAAATATTTATCCACATTTAAGATTAAAAAGAGGTTTATTAAACGAAGTAGGAAAATTAGATTTATGGCTTTTTGGAACTTTAGATTCGGATGATGAAGAAAGATATGACAATGCAATAAATGTTTTACAACAAAATCAAAAACAAATAATTCACGAAGTTAATTTGCAAATATCATTTCACAAAAAATTGATTCCTCATTATTATAAATCGATTACGACTTTATGGAATAATCAAAAGAAACTTTATCATAATTTAGAGAAATTTCACATTTCAATAGAAAATAAAATAATAACTTTGAATAATTTTATAACATTTCATAGTACAATTTAACAGATTAATCTGGACTGTCAAAGTTTATTTACATTGATTGATAGTATTGAAAACGCGATAACATTTTCTAAATTAAATACAATTCATAGATCAGTTATATCAAGTCAAGAAATTTTAGAGATGGTGAAATATTTGAGCACTATTTGTAAAGAGGAACAAATTCCAAAATTTAATAATATTTTAACGTATTATCTCACAAGGGCTCACAAGTAACCTTTTCCAAATCCAAAATTATTTTTGCTAACCATGTTCCAATCCTGAAATCCAAAATTCACGAATTTTTCCATTTATATCCTATAATCCAAAATCATACAATATTTATCCCTCCTCAAAATTACTGTCCAGAAAGCAAGAAGAAGTTAATTTTATTAAAGAAGAATGTCCGGCATTAGAAGAAAAATATTATTGCAAAGAAACATTTAGATGAAAGACATTGTACCATAGAATTGTTAAAGGGACGCTCTCTAGAAAATTGTGTTGTTGGTGATATCTTCAAGAAACTATATTAGAGCAAGTGACGAACAACTTTTAGTGATTCCAAATTTAGAGACTGAAATGATTTCCAAATGTGTTTCGGACCATTATTTAAAAATAAGCCATCCATCAATTATTAAAATTCCAACGAACTGTAGTATTCAAATAGAAAGTGAAATTTTCTCAACCAACATACAAATTAAAAAAGGAAAATCAATAATATTACCGAAACTAAACTTCAAGCTTTTAAATAATCAAATTTATAAATCTCCAAATTCAACTAAAATAGATTTTGAAAAATTATATGAAATAAATAAAATTGCTAGAAATATAAAACCAATTCATGAATTTTATTATCCGCAAAGCCATGTATCAATAGGACTATGTACGATAATAATGATAATTTGTGTAATTTCAATAATATTATGGTTAATTCGAAAATATAAAAGAAAATTTGTAAGAAAACAGAACTTTGAAGGAATTTGGTTCATTCAATGAATTATAGTTAATAAGCTTGTGAAATTAATTTAGTTCATTCAATTCTATAAAATTATTGTAATTTTGAGTTTAATATTTTTTTTCAAAAACATATTTTCGGCTTCTTTTCTGTATAAAACATAATTAACTTACCTGATACTACATCTTGAAACCGTCGAGCAACTTTTTTCCTTATCTATCAAAAATTATTTGATGAGACATGATCAACAGTATTCCTACCAAGCTAAAGTGTTTATCAATTCCGTAGTTGTAATTATTTCTAATTTATATATTATTTAGATGTACATTTACAAAATTTTTTAAAGAATGATGAGAAAACATTGAAAATATTGTCTATAAAATATTGAGGTGATTGAAATTGTTATATGTATTTCATCATCTAATATTAGACGAAATGGAAAAAAAACTAGTATTGGAAGGAACTGAATCGAATTCATGGTTTAGAAATCTTCTAGACTTCACTATCTATTACATTTACTTCAAAGTGTTACTAGTTTAATTAAAAAATTGTATTTACTGAACTTATTATGGAGGAGGAAGGTGATTAACAATAGAAAATAATAAAGAGGAAAGAGATGAAATGATGGTATAAGTAAACATCCAGAACGTTATGAAAACTTGGTGAGTGTGATCTTCCAGGGGTTACGTTGTACATGAAAATATAAAATAGGCGTCTTGAAAACAATTTTCAAATGAGTTCCACAATAACCACAATAATAATAGTAAGAGTAGAAGTAGAAGAGTAATCAGATTTCAAGGAAAAATTGCAAAACTATACTTATATTTTTTTTTAAGAACCATAAACACATTTTCTCTCTTTTTACATCGTTGAAACCATTTAATAATTCATTGATAATTCTTATAGAGGACTTTAGGAAAGAAACAAATTTATAAAGTTTTCTAACCTACGACTCTATGATTTGAACAATTTAGCTCTCAAACTCTCACTACTTTGTATGAATTGATTATCATATCAATTTTTCAAGAAAGATCCCTTAGTTCACAAACTAATCATAGTTAAATACATCACAATTCATCATTTTCCCTCGAAACTCATCTTTTAAACCAAATCGTATAATGAAATAAAAGTGTTGACGGTAAAATTATGTTTATAGTAACTGTTATTTCAAGGACACACTTGTTGTGTTCACTAGAGACTGTTATATACAAGGGAAAATTTCCCCATCTCTTTCTAACACATTTTTCAACCGAGTAAAATTGAGGGTTTCTCTTTTCCGGCATTTTCCCGACGTGGAAAATCGAGTTTAGTACTTCATAAAGTAGAAGGCGCACGCGAGCTTTGAAATCTTAGGTTACTGAAGAGGGTTGTTACGGTGCCGTAAAGACGAGTGATTTGATTTTATGTGCTTTTCTGTTAAATATAGCTTTATCCTCCCATGCAACTGCTCTATTTCAGTTCTAGCTGTAAAATTGGGGACTCGTTTCTTTATTGAGCCATTTTATTAATTTCTGATGAAATTTGGGTTACTGTGTTCACATTTCCGGAAGCGAAAGGATAGAGGATAGTAATAATATAGAAACCATCATCATCTAAATGAATAAGTGATTATTTTCGCCATATTGACAGTAAATATAAATGGGAAGATTGATTGAACAACATTGAATTCTTTTTTTAAATCCAGTTTATCTATGAGTACATCATATTCTTCTAATATCGCCCACATATTCATAAAGCGCTTCAATCATATTCACTCCGAATCTTTCTATTTAGCATAAAAAGTTTAGTTCAAGGACTCTTTTTTTAGTCCAACTACAAAGTCAAAATAAACTTTTTACTTAAGAAGTGAATTCATAAACAAATCTCTTCGATGACTATTCGTGAAAGAAAATTCATGCAATTTCTTTTTTTAAGTATTCACAACTGAGCTACCCTTTGAAAACTGTGAAGCCTATCTTAAAACACAAAATAATTAGAATTTATCATTTACTTTGATGTGTTCTAGTAAAATTCTCTGAAACGAACGTGAGAAAGTTATACCAAGTAATGCAGAAACTTTGCAGGCAAGAATTTAAATGGAAATTTTGCTGCGGATCTAGAGGCAATAGTTTGACTACTCATCACATATGCGACAGTAGTCTGAGGTACTAGAACTGGTCTATGAAATGAGAGCATTAATCAGAATGTTGATAGGAGTCATCAGGGACAAGAGGAGACTTTTGTCAAGAAGTGATGAAATCTGGGACATTTTCCAGGACGAAATACCGTAGAAGTTACTCCAAGAAATTAGATGCCATCCCATGTTACTCAGATTGTACCAAAATAGCAGCCAAACTTGGAACAGGAGCGTACAAGCCAAGAATCAAACACTTCGACACAAACAATAAACCAAGTAGCTTTCAAGCAAAAATATATGCAACTAGAAAATGTATCTGGTTTACTTTGGGAAGAAATTATTGAAAACAGGATAACATCTTCTCCGCTAAACAAATAACCATTAGATCTCTGAACTCCAACATCATAAAAACCAAGCTGGTTTGGAAATGTTCAGACAAGTTAAAGGAGCTAAATCAAAAGAATGGATTCCGGAATACACTGCAAGGAGATGAAATATCAGACAGACTTGTTAAAGTAGTGACGAACAAACTCTTATTTTATATGGTTGAGATATGTGTTAACGCCAAATGATTTTTGATTGCCGAAAAATATATCCAAGAATAAAAAAATGTACAACTAAATAAAATCACTAAGGTATGGTTTTTAAGTAATGAGTCTGAGTTTATTTTGAGTTCACAAATTTCTACTCATAATTGCATTCAATGTAGTTTCATACACAACGAACAGTGCTGGAAATCTTCTTCAGTCATATAATTTAGAATGCGTGTGTCTTGCTCTTTCACAGCTTCAAGTCAAATCTTTCATTCTATATAAATTCCACTCTCAAAAAGATAATAGAAATTGCATTACGCAAGATTCGGCCAATAGGGCATTTGGCTAGCTTGGCTATATGTCTCCTGGACATTATTTTGGTAAAGAGCTCATAAATTGGTCACGGATTACTTAGCAATTTACTGTATGAATGCTTAATTGACTGTCAGATCCAATCAGATTTGGGTGGAAATATATTTCAAAACTTTCAGTTACGATTTTTATGTGAATTTTCCAAATAATTGCTAAATATGCTGTTACCCATAATATTGTTCTGTCAAAACACTTAATTCATAATAAAGGATTTCGGTACCAGTTGTTGCGATTTCCCTCAGTTAAAAAGGTTACACTTGTTTAATATGATTAAGACATCCAAAGATATATCTGCTATTTCATTTCCTAGCATGAAAATATGTTCCGTCCGCTTCTTCAAATTCACTTATTTATATAATACATACAAAAATCTGTCTAATTTTATGGGGAGGTTTGGAGTTTAATTATCTTCGGAAACCCATGGATAAAATAGAACACACAATCATGCCTAATACAGGGTGCTTTTAAATTCATGTGATAAATTTCAGGAGGTGAATCTTCGTATGAAATGGAGATGGGTCCTTCCTATAAGAAAATTTCCTTGGCCTACCCTTTTCCGAGATATCACCCTTGAAAGGTGGTGACTAAAATTAAGTTTTTATTTTTTTTTCTAAAAGTTCAGTAAGCTAGAAAATCTAATTCTCGTGCACACGCATTGGACTAACTACAAGTGTTTTTCCAATATTCATGTTACATCATATAGGGGTGAAATACATTCGTATATATTGATAAAATACCCGTGGTTAATCCCTTGTGAGTGCACGAAAACTAGAGAATTTCAAGTAGTTTCTAGCTTTACTAAAAAATAAGAGCTTTATTTTAGTTCTCTACCTTTGAAGGGTGATATCTCGAGAAGTGGTGTCTTGAGGAAATTTTGTTACAGGAAAGACCCATCTCAATTCCATACGAGCAATCACCTCTCGAATTTTGTTGCATGAATTTAAAAACACCCTGTATATTGCGAAATCAGAATATTATTAAAGAACTAAACAACAGAAATATAACTAGGATCAAAACTAGAAAGGAGCTGCCCAAAGAAGTACAGAATATGTTATACAGGCTTACCCCCACACTAATAAATATTATCATGGGCAATATCGTAGCGTCAAGTTCAACACAGGTTACTGAATGGAAGATCAATTATTAAAAATGTTATGTTATACGAATAACACACTACAACAAAAACTCCTAATATATA
The DNA here is from genome assembly GCA_026230145.1 of Diorhabda elongata. NCBI lineage: Eukaryota > Metazoa > Arthropoda > Insecta > Coleoptera > Chrysomelidae > Diorhabda > Diorhabda elongata. The sequence goes on along the minus strand of CM047929.1, from coordinate 26,357,038 downwards.
GGTTGAAGACAACGGTCGATAAATATAATATGAGAATCTTAACTAAGAAAACTCAATCAGTGGTTAAAACAAAGATCAGATTTGATATAAAGTAGCTGATAGGAACAACATAATACATCAACAATGAAATCAAATGAGAGCGTGAGACATATTCTCACGTATGCAATGGTAGCCAGAGCAAAAACATCAACAACATAAAAAATATTGAGGACTCCTGAAAAGAAAGCGCTAAAAACACTCGACGGAGTAATCATCAGAAAAAGGATGAGAAGTCAAGATATTAGAGAAGACCTAGAAATTCAAGATCTTATGAGATAAATGAGAGACCGAAGCTGGAAAGAATGGTAGAGAGTAGATAGGTAAAATGTACAAAAAATAGAAACCAAACACACGGAAAACACTTGGTGAACCGGCAAAACTGGACCTTAATTTCTCAGGAAGCTCTAAGAAAGATGCTAAATATTAGGAATCGAACAATAGTATTATTAAAAGAAAAAGGAGGATTAAAAGTGGTGAAGATGATCAACGCTTTTTCATTGAGAGAATTTCTGTCTTAATGTCATAGGTATAGACTACTACTTCCATTAAATTTGAGGCATGATATTATTTTTGTTTATCAGTCAAAAGAAGTAATTTGCAAAAAAAGTTGCTACAGAGTGTCTTTGACAGAAAACACAACAAACACTGAGAACATAATCTCTCTGAAGGGACCTAGGTCTTATTGTTTCCTTTTTGTAAAAGATGAGTGTATAAGCCCTCGATCAGTTGAAATACGTAACTACTCTTAAGCAAATAATTTAACGTATTTTCTATTGTCCCTGGTAATCATTTCTTCGGAAAATATTTGCAATTTAGTAAATCAAAAAACATTTATCTTTAATGTTGCAACTTTAGTTAAGTTAACCATTTGTTTATACAAAACAGATTTAATTTTTATTTATTTTAGCGGTTATATTAATGTGAATCCCTACCATAGACGACATCCAGGCGGCCATGATTCAAAGTGAACGATGTTCGGACTTAGTTGAAGTTTGTGCAAGTTTGGCGGCAGCTCCGTTAAAGAAAGAACGATTTATAGCGAGTTTTTTCTTATTTGAGCCTGCTTCCTTCCTTCCATCCATCGATTTGTCTTCTTTTTGTCGTTTAGCATTTAATAATGATTTATTCGATAGAAAGGAGGAGTGTACGGTCACCACCTGCGTACAAATTTTTTTTATTTTAAAAATTCTCTTCAGAACTGTCGCATATATCTCAATCAAGATGCGCAATTGCTTATTACACAATTTCATATCAGCAATGGAACAAAAAATGATAATTTCAAAGATTTCTCTAAATAGAAACGGCTTTAGTAATGATTGTGTTGATTTGGTGGTTAAAAATTCGATGAAGAAATTCCGTTTACAATTTGTTAACTAGTCTAGTTATATTAACAAATAAATTTAATATATACAGTAATAGTGTTGCAACTAAAAATTTTCATTAAGTAAATATATTTATAGATCTAATAGATTGGAGAATAATAATTGCTACAGGGAAGCAATAACCGATGAGTCGGAGGAAAAATGTGCTATAAGAGAAAATTATATACTCGTAATAATGTTATATCAGGGGCTCTAAGTATATGTCTTTTCGTATTATTGGTTAGTTTGAAAAATATCAAATTTTATGAAAATTGAGAAATATTATAGATTACTTTTATTCGCACGGCCACTGTTGTTTTATAATCATAGAGGAAACATAATTCCATGAGCCAGCAATTGATGGGTAATGACTCCAGATTCATTTGAAAGGTCGTGCTGTAGGATTTTAGGAATTCGACTGAATTTCTTTGACTATATCACAAGAGTCTGCTCTACAATCTTTCTGGTTCAATTACGGCAAAACAAGTATGAACATAAATGAGACGTCAGATGTCAGTAATATACCCTCAACCCCTAGAGTCACACATATCAGACTATATATAATAAAATAAGAAGAAAATTACTCACATCTAAGACATTCATTATATTCTGCTTTAGAGCAAAATACCATAGCCACTTTTGCAGATGATACAGTCATTTTAATAGTTATACAAGCTCATGAAGAAGCTGTAGCTAAATTACAATAAACCAATCTAATTTATGGAATAAAACATGAAGAATGAGACCAAATCAGTGCACCTCAACTTAACTAATAAGAGAAATTAATATGTGCTAGTAAGATTGAATAACGCTAAGATGGTCTATAACTAAATACTAAATACGTTTTTATATGCGGAGTGGTGCTGAAAAACCATGTCCAGATCCCCAATAAATTTTAAAACTGGAGTGGACTACCGCGTAGAACTCTGTGGTTGTTAACAAAGAAAATAGATAATATCCAAGATTCCAGAATAAAGTTCTTCTTAGTACTATCCAGACTTGGAAATAGATACTGTTAACGAGATGTTAGCGACCAGAACCAGATTAGAAGTCTTCAAAGCACTAAGCCATTTGATTTAGTCCAATATTTCAGTGCTGGTGTAAGGAAGACTATAGTGAGTAATTTAGATGTTAGTGTCAATTGTATTATAATGTAAAGATTGATATTCATAATTATAATATTGAAATTGGTGATTTGAGTTAGAATAAAATTGCTTACTGATGGTTGAATGATAAGATTGTGTGATTAAGAAGAGCGAACAAAGAAATCAAGCAAAAACTGCCGCACTTGGCTGATTTCTTAAGTCATTGCACCAGGTCACAAATTAATTACTGCAATTATTTTCGAACCTTTTGCGATATTGATTTGGAACAAACCAGTCACTACTATCAATATACCAACACTAACAATTTTACTGTCTAACGAGGGTCTTGATAACTAAGTTATCGTCTTTGTAAATCTTCTATTTAACAATACCCAAGTTGATTATAAAAAGCAGATATGAAATTAGGCTGATATGTTGTAATCAGTAATCTATTTTTCAATTTTTTTCCACGCAATGTTTTTTGGATATTCTCTCTATCGTGCATCTTATTCCAATCCGTCGGTCTTACAAAACTTAATTTGACTAATTGCGAACAGCATCATTAAAGTGTATCCAAAACAAATGACATAGAATTTATAAAGAACTGTATTTCTTATCGCAGCAACTATTTAACTAGTTAACAAATCTGGATTATATGTTAGAACAATTTATGTTCTATGCAACCACCTAGGATAAGTTCTAATAGTTACATTTCACGTAATTGTGGCTTCATCGGAAAAACTATTTTGTATGTGATTATGTTCATGTAATTATTGTTATCGTGATATTTAATGAGGTTTTCTAGATTCTATATTAATATCGTGTTAAAATGCAGTTCCCTAAATGGATGTACGGGGATTCTCTCCAAAACTTCTGGATAACTTCCTAGGATTTTCCAGCATTAACTAAGCTCTTTGGCCGGCTAGTTTTGGTACGATTTATATTCAAATTCACTTCATGTTACAAATAGTTTCATTTCTCCATACTAGAAATTTGGTAATTTGGTTATAATTCGGATACGTATCATTTGATGAGTGAACTAATAAATTCTTTTTCCGAAACTTCATAAAAGTTGTAATTTATTCCTGTAAACAAAGACAATAAAAGTACAATGTTACCCTTACCATTCTTAGAAATAATTCATTACTCATAAAACAAATTAATTACAGGGAAACCTACTACATTATAAGTTAAACATTTTCTGAATAATTTAAATTTTTTAATTTGAAACGATTGTAACTTTAGAATCAAATGTAGAATTAAATAGTTCTAAATCTTCATTTATCTGGTTTGTAGTTAAGAATCTGATCTTCTTAAAAGACCACCAATATCATAAAAAAAATCGACACAATTTTATGACCTTCAGAATAAAAAGATGAAGTGGAACATTTCTTTTATCAAGTTCCTTAAAGTATCTTGATCGACAAATTGACATTGGCAGAGTTACCTTGTCTAAATATAGTGAAAGCCTTGTAACAGAATCATGATGACATTTCCCTTTTCTGTATAACTTCTATTTCAATATCAAAAATAGCAATCCTCAATGTGGTTTTTTGGTTCTGTTCAAATCATAAGTACGCTAAACATCAAATGGCTACCATTACCGATTGCCTACTATCTTGAATGCTCACCACACAATTTACATAGAAGATTTTCAGCTCTTGGCTAACATGGATAATTTCTATCTTAAAGTAATCAAAATATCTTTTCCATTTTGTGACATGTTTTTTTCACTCTTTATTCACCACAAATATAACGCGATTAGATCATTCAAGCAACATGTTCTGGATGACGAATTATTTGATAAAACATATGTCGAATATGATGACGTTAAGTATAAGAAAATTCATTATCTGGAAAATATTTACAATTATAAATTTAAATGTAGCTTAATTATTTTCAGACTTTGTACTACTTCTCAAAGGTTAATTAGACGAATTGTCAACACAAAAAATTTCTTTTGAAAACCTGTATTATCATTGCAAATATATTAAAAGACTCGAAGAGATAACAAACTATTTGAACTCTTCGCTATACATCTAACAAATGGTCAATACACACTTATATGCTGGATTTACCAGAATTCTTATTTATTTTACAAAACTGAAATCTGCCACATGTTGAACAGAAATGATTTAGTTTACTATATACTATAAGAGGTTTGCTTTGTTACGACACCTCGTAAAATGGTTTTAGTTCATAAATAACTTTGCTATAAGTTGCATAACGCCATATTAAAATTTGACCCATCTCTGACCTAACCGCTATAAGAAACTGGTAGAATGCTCACGTATAAATGATAAAAAAATCGGTGTTATCCACCGTCAGACACTTTGAATAAATTTTAAACCGTGTATATTAAGTGAGTTCTCATATTACTCAAAGCCATATAAATTACAAAACCTCTTTTGAAACTTGCTTAAAAACCCCATCGTTCTTAATCTTAACAACTTTGAGTTGCTGAGGACTTAAGACTAATAAATAATCATTTGTCATTCAGATCTAGAACGCACAATATCCCCTATATATCATAAATCCTACAAAGCTGCAAAATGTAATATGAGTTGTAGTCTTTCTCTCTCTTTTCCTTTTCTTCTTCTACCGATGTCCACGGTGAAGGAGATATTGGTTTTTTTGTGCCCCTATGGTCGCTGCTGTGCTGTTCGCATCGGGTCGGAGCCATCTTGAACACTGCAGTAATTCATCTTCTTTTTCACTTAAATTTTCTTGCACCGTCAGGCTGTTAGCTTTTTTGTACGTGTATGCAGAACATGTTATAAATTATCGAATATTGAAAAAGATAAATAAAATGTGAAACAATAAGGACTTTGACAAACAGTTAAATAAATATAAAAGTTCAAAAATAAAATATTCGAAGGTTGCGGTTGTATATTTTTACACAATTCAAACTCGGAAATGAAAGTTATTTACGATAGGTAACAGTATTGACGACAAACATATTGATTTATTGAATTTGCACAAAAATATTACTGTAATTTATACAGTGAAAATAGCTATAATATTGATAATCAAAGGATAAGTGATATGACAATAAAAATTGTGAAAGTGAATGGCTGAACTAACAAGGTGAAGATTTTAAGCAAAGTTTCTACTTACTGGAAAAGAAACAAACAAACAATATCAATCCCTTAATGCTATAGGGTGAACAATATTTTTTATTAGCCCATCTTTAGCTAACACAAACTGGATGGTTTACCCACACGTATAATTGTCCGTGTGAAAGACATAGTGTGCTCAAATCTAAGCCGCAAACAGACATCGTGTGGCCTTGGGACTTATTGATAGGCATTTCAAATGCCAATCTAATCGGAAACTGAATACGTTTAAATTGAATTGGCATCTGTAGGTATAACAGGGATTCGTGGTAATAATATATTTTCACCTCGGAACTTGCAATTTAAAATGCTGGCTTCGATAACGTTTTACATTAATTTTTAAAAGACTTATCGCGTACCATTGCACAGCCGTGGCGGATTCAAATTACGAAGCGAAATAATCGGAGATCCAGCCTTAGATTGTAAATTATGCGGTGGTATACCTGGCATATCCAGTGAGTTTAAAAACTCTGTTGGAAACTTTACAGCATTTACATCGCAAACTGTATCAATAGATTTGTATGATACCAAGTTACCTGGCAACAACCGTTGTATCTTCAGATTTAAATTGTCGACGTCCACATTTTTTGCCGCGAAAATTGCTCTTTCTGCAAGCCATTCATGATTTATATACTGTGTGTGAACATCGGGAAACATTTGTTCAATGAGAGCATCTTGCGAATCAATGCTTGTACAGAAATCGGTCGGTAATTTTACGCATCCAGTTTCATCTATAGTAACTTTTCCATCACCAATATCTAAGAGTTGTTTTAAGAATGTTTCAGCGGATGGATCTTGAAGCATTTGAACGCGCATATTTACTTTCAGCTGTACTTTTTCAACATTACGCCACAATGGCGATAATTTTAAACAAGTATTGATCTCATCAGCGTATGCTGAACGTGGAATGTCTAAAATCACCTCAAAGGACTAACAGAGTGCCGCCAAATAGTTTGTCGTTGTTTTTAATATCTTTCAATGTCTTGTTCAACGCCTCAAGCGAATATTTGTGTACCATAGTACATTTATCCCAGATGATAATTTTACACTGTTTCGGCACTGTGGCCATGGATGATTGTTTTTCTATGTTGCATACTGCGTCAGGGTTATTTTGAATATTATTGGTAGCTTGAATACTGAATGAGCTGTTCTGCCTCCATCCAATAAAGTTGCCGCAATGCCCGATGATGCAACGGCCAATGCGATGTCATTATTTGATCGTATTTTCGCGAGAATTAGCGAAATAAGGAATATTTTGCTAATTCCACCTGGTGCATCCAAAAAGAAGAACCCACCTTGTCCTACTGAAATTGTGAGCATAGTGCGGTCGTAAATGGTTCTTTGTTCCTCATTCATTAGTGGGATATTGCGAGTAACAATCGCCGCCATTTCTACAGTGTTATACTGCAGTTCACGATTCATTTCAGTGTTCATTAAATCAGATGCAGTATGTATAAGAATCATTTATAATTATACAACAAAATAGCCGTTGTTGGTGGGAGCTCGTGACACGAATTGAGTACTTTTGAGGTTATGTTAATCACTTAATTAACTAATCGTTAAGCAAACTACACTTAACATTAATAATTACTGATAAAATTGGAATAAATAATTATAGTCCAGAAAAATAATAACAAATTTACTTTACTACGCTTGATGCATGAACAATAATTATGGCCAAAAACTGTGGAGGGAGTGTGAAAAGGCTTATTGTGTGAGAGAAACAGGAGACAGGCTTCGTTCTCATCCCTACTCCGTGTTTTTTACTGGGAAGTGACACCGATACAGTCTGGCAAATGAGTGTTGATCCAGAAAAAGCGCGGAAAATTTAAAAAATCTAGCACTGGTAACACTAATTATAGCAGAAATAATCTGTCTTGATACTAATGTTATCATGTAATAAGTTTCAATTAAATGTTAGGCTCAACAGCCTAAGAGAGTAAGTTATCCCCGCCAGTAATAATTATTGATCAGTTATCGAGCGGGATGAAAAATGATTAAATTACTAAAATAACCATTAAAAAATAGGGGTTGGTGATAGAAGGGTGAAAATTTAGGGTTGTTTGTATTTTTTAATAGCACATTATAAGAAAATTAAAAGTTAAAATTTTGTCCAAAAAATAAAAATAAATTGTTAGGGGTGGACAACCCTTATCATCCTAAAAATCTGGGTTTTTTTAAATGCATTGAGAAATGAAATTTTTATCATAATTCTTGGTACAACTGATCTATAAGTAGAATGATTTTAATAATAAAAGCTGATGATGTGCGTTTGATATGAAATTATTTAAGAAAGTAAATAAACATAGTAATATTCCATAGTATGACCATTTTATGTAAAAATTGAGTTCGGGAGCAGTGGGATAGAATTTATAATGCCCACACTTTATGGTATAGTTCCAATATCAATTGCAGATTATAAAAACCCTTGCCGGTAATTTTGTTTGATCTACCATAAGCGTAGAAAACCTCATTTTATAAATTTATTATTTTTATGAATACTTTTAAAAATATGTATATCTTATGCGAGGAAGTATTCGTTAAAAGGCAATCGAAACATTATTAATTGGACGGCATTATACGCCGTTATTTAGACAAATGCACTTAATTGTAGTCCTACTTGAAACTTAGAGAAAACATCATTATTATACGTTATTAATCCAGTAACATGTACCTACCTGTAGGAGCGTTTGGTTTAAATATGGTACCAGACGTAAACTGAGCCCTTTTTGTACCTCATTCATTTTTTTTCTTGAAAACGAAATTTCACAGCAAAAACCATAAAGGCAAATAAATTTTTTGCAAACACGAGAGAGAAAAAGCATTTAAATTCCAAAGTATCTTTATAAGTAATAATGGTAGTCAGAATCGTTTGAATTATGAAGGATTGTGAAGAGGGTGATACCACATCCTCATCTCCTTCTTTGATAACTTGTTCAGCACAGTTTTTCCAAAGCTCTTGGCGGTCTGCTGCTAGAACTTTCTTTACGATTTCTACAACCCTACTACTATTTGGTACCTTAAGGAGTTGCCGCGAGTGGTAGGATGCATTGTTCATAGCGATTACTGACTATGGTGGAATGTTAAGTAAAAGCTGTTCATTAAACCACTTTTCAAATAATTCTGCTGTCATATTTTCATGATAATCAGATGCACAGTTTTTAATTTTTTTAGCAGATATCAGTGAAGCATTAGGCACGAATTCGCCTTTGCTTCCAGCGTGTACTATTATTATGCGTTTCCCTTTAGAACATGGCCCATTCAAACAGCAATTTTCACAATTACAAAATTTACTACATCTTGACTGTCAAACCATGTCTCATCTAAATAAATTATGTGTCTATTAGAGCATCGGTAGTCTTTTATCTGATGTAAATAATCTTGTCGCCATCGAACGATCCTTGACGATTCGCTTATCGCAATAAACATTTATTCAGTTTTTTGTATTCAAAATCACATTCTGACAAAACTTGATGCAATGTTTCTAAGCTGGTATAATTGTATTCTGAATAATTTGCTACCTTTTGCTGTATTACTTCTAATGTCGCAACCCTTGTATAAACTATAAATTGTCCTAAGTATAAAATCTTGTGAAGTTTTGTCTACTGATTTCAGTTTTTCTTTACATGTTTTTCGGTTCTGTGAATGATCCACAGCAACCCCTTTCGTGACTACTCGATAAATGGAAAATTTATTTACTCTAGTTAATTTAGCTAATCTTTTCATGATTGCATTATCAGATTGTCGAATGTTTTCCTCTTTTAAACATCCAATATAATTAAAATAAATTGATGTGTTTGTATATCTAAATCTTTATTATTTAATGTCATTGTCTTCATTCGCTCATGGTCTACAGAATGCCATATTCCTATTTATTTAAAGAAATGTATTAATCAAATTGATCTCACCAAACTACGCCACTGCTTATCACAGATTTTTTAGCTGGAATATTTCGAAGAAGTTGTGTACATTAGTCTTCCAACAGTTTCGGCCAATAGATAGAATTTTATCGTAAGGATTTTCATCTTCCCATAAATGTAAATTACGCGATTTCATAAAACAGTGTGAAACCAGCTTCATCAGTAAACAACAACAAATATATTAATAACTGATCATTTATCCAGGATTCAACTATAGTAGTTAGGTCTTGCTGAAAAATTTCAATGAATATATACAATTTGTCATGTCATGAACAACTATCTTAAAATCTAGATATTTCCGAAGCCATTCATTTTATCGAGCTAAACAATTGAAAAACTCATTTGTGCTATCTTTAGATTGTATAGGATATCCCTGTAAAAGTTACGGATAGTTAACCATTGGACATGAGCCGCCTCTGGTCTTCAGATAGTAGTGTAGAATTATTTATCTTGTCAAACACACCACATTAAAAATTCATAATGTTCGAATAATTTAGAGAATACACTTGAATAAGTTCTGATTTCCCAGCTTTAAAGGCCTATAACTCAGAAATGAGGGGTCGTATGAGAATTTTTTTTATGTCACAGGATTATTTCCAAGTCATCCATTCGCTTCAGAATTTCTTGCAACAGCTTGTAACCACTTTATTAATACAAAATACAAATTAATGTCTTTCCTCAAAGATATAGAATTAACATGACTATCGTATGTTCATGAACAGTTTTTCCTACTTGATAATATGACTTTGATGTATACATTCCAAATATCTTCGAAGTTATGAAACTATTAAATTCAGTGAAGAATTATTAGTCATAGATTATCAAAGGGGATTCTCTATATATTAATTCGTATCTTCTCCATCTGGATCTATGTGACCGTTGAAAAGTTGTGGCGTATTTGGCAGCAATCAAATTTCAAATATCTAATTTATCAGTTATAGATTCCTCACAAAACAAATAGGTGCCGATTAGGATTTATAACCTATTTGAGAGAGAGAGAGAGAGCGAGAGAGAGAAAGAAATGCTTTATTGTCAAAAAATTCTTCAATTTATAGACAAAAGCTGGTAAAAACTGAAAAACAAACATAAAAATAACTAAATAAAGATACAAATGAAATAAAATTTCAATATACAGAATAAAACCACAATGAGTAACAAAGTTATAGGTAATAGTAATAGGTATATAAGTCGTATATAAGTCCATAACAAAAATTTAACCAGTATGCAGCATCTCCAGAATTAAATATTATTATTAGAATGGAAGTAGTTTATAGAGTAGAAGCACTTTCCAGTAAATATGCCCTTGAATGATTGATTTCAATTGGCAAGTGATTATGCACTTTTTTGCATCGTAAATATTGAGCACTTGACTAATTCAGAACGTAGAGTAGGTAGTTAAAATTGGAGAAGCGTGCTGACGAATTAGGCAAACAGATTCAAAGATGAAGAGTCAGAATTTCTTTTCTTTTAAAGAAGTCCCTGCAGGGAGCCCTGCTGTTTAGTCCGACTAGATATCTGTAGTTCGTTCAAATTGAGTCGCACCACACGGATCCCAGAAGGAAAGGGAGATGCAACGTAATAAGGGCATAATGGACTGTTAAGAAGGTAGATAATTTCAGTTCTTTGGAAACTGATCTCTGCGCAAATAAGAAGGAACTTGATTTCTTATATAAGGCGGCAATGTGTAACTCCCATTTCAAGAAATTGTGCACAACAAGCCGTAAGAATTTGAAACTTGATTTCATTTGAACCCCATTGTAGCTTATGTTCAATATTTATTTCTATACCTTGAAAACTAAATAATACTTTCAAGAACATTGATGTCTATATCTCATTTTGTTTATCATTATTTAAAGGAATAAAAACTTCGTTTTTGAAATATCCCACAACAAAAAAGAAACATGAATGAAGTTTGTTAACAAGAATGATGCTAATCTTCTGTCATCCAATGAAGGACGGCAAATTTAGGTTCGTCATTTAGTTAGTGATATTATGATTTTATGAGACGTGTATAGATCGGTAATTCATTCACTTTCAGTATTTTTGATCGATTCATTATAATTTGAAAATACAATTTTTTTTTGGAAAGGGGGCATCAAAACAAATTAAGAACGTTCTACCCTCAAATCTATCGGTAGACAGGAGGACTGCTCTTTGCAACTTTGTCGCTGTCCAGATGACTTCCACGATATTTTACCCTCTGTTGTACAAATCCACCTCCGTTGACTGATGATAACATCAATAGATTTATTTCCATAACTTTCTATTCTTCAATGTGTGATCTTGTATTGAAATCAGAAATGTTTGCGCCCTTTGTATTTCCAAACCGAGATAAGTTCCAGAAATCGGAAAAAGAAGTTTTAGCATCAGTTTTTGAGATTTTGAGAACGAGTAATAAAACTATGATCTTTTACTAAACGATATTCCAAGAAGTGGCGTCGGAAATGAGAACCCGTGTCAAAAAGAGTGAAGATCACGAAATACACCAAAAAATTGATGGCTAAAATATTTTGAGAATGCGAAGGTATTCTTGTGATAGAGTTCAAGGAATCAAATACAGTCGTGAACGAGCCATATTACTCTGACTTACTAAGGCAGTTGTGTCGAAATATTATTGAAGAAAGACAATGTGTGCGCTTGCTTCATGACAGTGCTCCACTCTACACTGTTTCGCTTTCCAAGAGGCATAGACGTTTTAGTGAGACGTTCCGAAAAGTGTGTAAAAATAAATGCATAAGATATTGGAAAATAGTCAGAGTTTTTTTATGTTACTTATCTTTCTATGTCAGGCCAAGAGCACTCTCATGAATAAGACAGACACAATATTATCGCAGTCACTCGCCAGACATGATATTCTCTGATTTCTGGATAGTTGCAAATCTCAAAAATTTAGTCGTAAAACAATATATCCATCGACAAAAATACAAACTGCTTACGTTCAAATAATAACTTATCGTACTTTCGCTTTCCATCCCTATCCCTAATTTTGAGTCATCTTCTTAGGTACCGTTAAAATTTCTCGAACGTACCCCTTTTTTAAAAAAACTACTTTTGATATTGATTCCATCCACATTAACCGAAATATTATAACTCGTTAATAAGGAAACTAGGAGGATACGTTGAAAGTTATCATACTGGCTACGTACTTGCCAACAGAAAAGTGTGAGTGTGTGGAGAGAATATGGACCATTGCCGGGGAGTTTGAAGCGCCGCCACCACTCTAACTCGCGAGTTCGCCATTCGGCAGTAATAAATCATGGGTTACCACATTGTAGCCCGGTAAATCATGCGGGGCTGACGGCGAACGCGGGGCAAGGGGATCGACGCTGCGTGAAATGAAACCCATTCGTCTGTGTCACTGTTCCGTCTCTCTCTTTTTCGCTCTCGAACTCCTTTTCGTTCCTACAGAGTAGCTCAGTAAACAACTAATTACCAAAGAAAACAATTTTCATTTTAATCACTCAATTTCGGAACGGTTATATAGAGTGACGTGAACCTAAAACCATGTTATTGACGAAATTATTGGTTATGGAGTAATTACATCTCGAACCGGATGAACATTTATAGTCAATTTTAAATTAATTGTTAAATTATTGGTCTCTCATCATAGGTATATAATTAGAATTCTTCTTTAATAATAGGTAATTAAATCTGTTGTAGAATATTTCAAGCAATATTGTATTCTGGTATATCAGATATTCCAATTTAGTTAAATCAAGTAAATAGCTGCACAAAATATGTTTCTGATGTTATTCACTGTACTTTTCTTGTGTATAGTTTATATTTAGAATGTATTTTATTTGTGACTTAGTTATTTGTATGTTTTTTCTTATGTTTTTACAAGCTTTTGTCTACAAATTGTGAACAATTTTTTGACAATAAAGCATCTCTCTCTGGCTCAATATAAATGGAAGCTGTATAATCATAGGTTTCTTGTCTATCTATGGTTTTTGTATTTAGAATTGAGATAAATTACTATCTAAGGATATCTAGTGGATTTTCTTCGCTCATTTTCAGCTGCAAAGCATCTTGCTATATTCTGAAAAAGTTACTGGTAGATCATGTTCCGTTTATGTTGTGTAATGCTAGTGAAAAAGACAAGTATACGTAATGAAAAGATGAAAAGATATTGATACAATTTTTATTATCGTACAAATGTAATAGATGTGTCAGTTCTAACAAATGTATAAGTCAAACTAGCCATTGAAGAATTGAGGAAATATTCAGCAAACACATAATATGGAAATAGGAAGCTATTCGCTCTCACTAAAGAGATGCTGAATATTCTGAGGCAAATATCATGTCATTTTTTATATATAATTGATCAATTGAGATTAATAACTACTACGTTACCAAAAACATAAATATATATTTGGATGATATGTAATATCTAACTACAAAGAATATTTGAGATGTTAAATTATTAATTATGATAGCTGCTAGGAAAAGGGAATAGACATATGAAACATAAAACAACCATCATGGTGTGAAGACAAGTAGATGAAAAGAGATCGGTACCAATAATAACCTACAAACTCAAACTCAGCAGCATCTGACTAAGATCTGTATGAGTATTACAAAACAATGAATACTTGTGACAGCAACAATAATCATTATAATAAAAATTCCATTTATAAAAAGAAGAATCATAAACTTGGGTATTCGAGTCCTGGAACTCTGCGTCGATGATTTCTGAAAATAGATAATTTTAAGCTGCTCAATATAACTGAGTGATAGAAATTGGACAATACATTTCAGTCAATCAGAAATCATACCGTTATACGATGTACTGATGTCTTCAACATCACAATAGGAGCGTGAATAGTTATGTGTAGGATAAAAATCTAATATTACGAAACAATAGGAATCCATTACTAGCATCTTCACAGCTGGAAGCTTTAGCAATTGTTCCCACAAGTCAATATCTCCAGTATTTATTTGAAAAGAGATTTAGCAATCTTAAACTGGCAAATAATTAAGTCGTAGTTGGTTACAGAATATCTAGAAAAGCTGTATGTACTAGCAAAAGAGAATAATGTTTCCTTAATCTGAATGATATTATGCAGTTGTATATAAGAGAACAGAACCTTTCTTTATCCCAGGGATTAATCACTTTAAACCAATAATAAAAGGAATGGAAAATCTCAAGGAATCTATATCCGGTTTTAACCATTCAAGACTCTTCTTGGAAACTATAATCGTGACAGTCTAATAAATTCGTCTACCTAAATAGGAACAACGCATTTCCAGGTTTCCTGACTGTCACTTGAATGAACACCTTGAGAAAGTAAAAATGAAAATAGCTGACAATTGTAGGTTTTGTAGGAAAGAGAGTGGAAACATTGTAAGACTAAATTTCTGTATGGGCAGGGGGAAAATCGGGCCGACCGGCAACAAAAAAGGTTTTAAATAATAGCATTTATCTGGGAATGTATGAGGATATTTAGCCGAGCTATGGGAAAGTAAAATTCCAATGATTGACTGCCGAATAGTGACGTGAAAATATGCTAGTCAATTGACAAGATGTACGTGGTTTAACCGAATCAACAATTTATAAAATTACTTATTACTTTTAGCTACAAAAATGTACGTATACAATAAAAAATGATATTGAATTTGATAGGACCACCATGTATCATTCTGCAATACGTACTGAATTATGAACTTTTAGTCTTCACCGAAAGGGTTAATATGTTAAAAGGGGCGCGCAGATTCCGGCTAATCGATACTCTCATTACCTGGAGAAGTAACTTCCCTACACAATAAAGAGGCCTTCCTAAATCAACTCGCCGTAATTTGAAAATATTTTTATCCGCCTCTTAAAGAATTAAACAGACTGATGGTTTGTTTGTAAAGTGTGTTAAGTTCGAGAAAAAAGGTCGATATTAATACAAAACGATAGTGGAGGAAACTAAATAAATTATTGAGCATTTGTTTTTGCATATGGGAAATTATATGCATTCAAATTTTTTGAATTGCTTGCAGAATATATTGAAAATTTTCGGAAATTTTTGCTTTTGAGTTTAACTTCTGTTGTCCTTACAGGGAACTTGACTGGTATTAAACCAAGGAAGACAGACATCCAATGCGATCAATATCTATAAATTACAATTAGTTATATTAAAATAAATATCGTCAATAATTTATATGCTTCCACTTTTCTCTAATTGCTATGTATCTTCAAATACTGATGAGCTAACATTTCCCTTGCTTATTGTATCTAAAATTGACAAAAATGATTGATTTTGTTCTTTATCTGGCTAAAACTAGCATTTGCCAACTACCGCGGAATAAAGTTGGATTCTACAAACTGGATTGTAAGTTGTTCATAGGAAACCTGCGCATAGACACTGGCAAAGAAATGGTGAAGGAGGTAGACAGGACACGCAAACGGTAAAAGAAAACCAAAAGTCAGGGATTACGTATTGGTCAATTTGAGGCGTCAATAGAGATTGAGGAAAATTGAGAGATATTTTTATAATGATTGTTGATATAGATGATAACAGATTTCACTAATTATGCAGATGGTATCATCGAATGATCCTATTGCAGTTACAAGGTAAACCGGTAGACATAAACATACTTCAAGTACAGTTTTACGAGGACATCCAAGAACTATTTGAAATGACAAAAGACACAAAACAACGTTAAAAGTAGGAGACTTTAATGCTAAAGTTGGGTGCGGAAACTCGAAAATATCTGCGGGGACCATGGACTGGGGGCCCCCAACGACCGTGGAGACAGACTACTGCAGTTTTGCCAGGAGAAACAACTGACTATCATGAACACTTGATTTAGCTACCTCCACGCAGACTATACACGTTGAAATAGCCAGCGCATAATGAGAAATGCAGTAAAAGATACAAGAACATACCCAGACGCCGATGTCCCTTCGGATCATAATTTATTAGTAGCTAAATTACAAACTAAGTTAAAACAACTCAAAATGGCCGTAAAAAAGAGAAGCAGATATGAACCTACATAAACAAGAAGAGATGCAAAGTCAAGTAAAGAATAAAATCAATGAAGAATGCGAAAAACTTGTTAAAAAAGATATTACCAACTACAGAAACCTTAAGGTTAACCTTAATACGCCTTCATCAAAGCCGAGGAACACCTAAAAATACCAGTGACAGAGAAAAACGCAAACACTAGATGACGAATAGGATCCTGAAAATGATGGATATAAAAACAAAAATAACGATATGCATAAGAAGATATATCGGCAAATAAGGAAGGAAATAGTCAACGCAAAAGAAAACTGGATAACGGAAATCTGTCGAGGAATTGGTGAGGAAAGAAGAGGAAGAATTGTCCACAAGAAAATAAAACAACTAGCAGGAATGGCAAAACAAAGGCCTACTTGTAGACTTACAAACAACAACAATGTAACTACATCGAAATTAGGCGACCTAAACAACGTTTAGGGAGATTATATACAAGAATTATTCTCAGATTCAACGCCAAACCACCAGAAATATGAAAGACAAGAGAACAGTCCGACAATATTGAAACAAGTAGTGGAGAAAGCCATCGGGATTGCTAAAAATGGAAAAGCTTCTGGACCGGATAACATACACACAGAAGTCATAAAACTAATTGAGGACACGAATCTGTACATTATCATTAAATTATCAAATATATGAAAGTGGAAATTTTCCAAAAGACTGGTTGACGTCAGTTTTCATCCCCCTCCCAAAGACAAACAAAGCTAAGAAATGTGGTGATTTTAGACTTATTAGCTTAATATCTCACATGCTAAAACTGTTTCTATGAATTATTCACCAACGCATCTACAAGAAATGTGAACAAGACATTAGCGATTAACAGTTTGGTTTCCGTAATTGATTTGAGACACGGGAAGCATTGATCAGTTTTATTATACTACCACAGAAATGCCGGAGACCAGCAAAAGGACCTCTTCTTATTGATTACGAAAAGGCTTTCTACAGAGTAAGACACGATAAGCTGATGGACTGCCTTTACAGGAAGGGTCTAGACGAATGTAACCTCAAAATCATACGGCCGCTTTATGCTAACCAAACCGCAGTGGTGAGAGCTGAAACCGGCGATATAGAACCATACAGCATCAAAAGAGGAATGTATCAGGGATGCGTGTTGTCTCCTCTACCCTTCAATATATATTCAGTAGAAGTCTTTGTCAGAGCGTTGGATGAAGCAAGAGAAGGTGTTAAAATCAATGGAAAAATTCGTAATAATATATAGTACGCTGATGACACAGTCTTAATCACAGACAGTGAACAGGATCTCCAAGCACTCTTAGATCGCATAAAAATTATAGGAGAAGATTACGACCTTGACATCAACATCAAAAAGACCAAAACCATGATTGTCTCCAAAACATCCAACCATCCTCCCATATCTATCAACGTAAATGATGGCATCATCAAAAATGTCGAGAAATTTAAATGTCTGGGGTGTTGGATAACAAAAGATGTAGACCCAGATATAAAAATAAGATCATGCATCGAGCAAGCAAGAAATGTCTTTCTAAAAATGAGACAATTGTTTACATCCCGAGCACTCGACCTTAAAATCCGGTACCGGATGGTGAAATTCTATGTATACTGTACCTTATTACACGAAACGGAGGCTTGGATTTTTAAGGTGAACTCACTAAGGCGCTTAGAGAGTTTCGAAATATGGATCTTTCGGAGGATGCTGATCAGTAACGAATAAGTGATGCAAAGAATAGGCACCGACAGGGAACTTATAGAATTAAGAAAAACTCGGATCTAGTCCTGGCAGACGACAGCCTTCATGGCTGAAGAATATTCGCGAGTGGACCGGTTAGACTCTCAGGAGCTGATAAGAAGGTCCAGAGACAGAAATGACTTTGCTGGGGTTTTAGCCAACCTTCGTTAGAAGAGGCAACACAAAGAACAAGATTATCGACACAAAGTTTATTAGGAACAAGTTGACATCATGCAATGTAGAGCTTATTTATTTATTGGAAGGATCAGAGGAAATCATAGGTTTACGACTGATATTCATTCTCATACAGAAGATGTAACTGCAAACATACAAATGTAAACTGATAGGCATTCTTTGCAGTTCCAAATGTCATCACGGTTTGTCCTAAATGAGCTAATTAGTATAAATACAGGTTTTATCACCACAAAATTCGTAGAATATCAAGTTATTAGCAAATGTTTTTTGGAAGAAGCTACCCCGTTAATATTTTTTTCTTAAGCTTATTTTGCTGTCTTTCACTTGATAATTTTCCGAATTAAGCTGAAATAAAGTAAATCCAAATAATATATCAAATAAAAACAACAGATATTGAAATAGTTAGAAATAACCAAAAGTATGATTATTGTAGTTAATATATTGAAGTCTTAGACATGGTGGTTAATGGAATCAATGAGTGAGAGCTAAATTGGGTTCTCTCTTAAGTTTTACGGTTGGCTTTTGTCCCTTATTTGTTTCAATCAAAATCTTATGGTAGTTTTCAGCTGTTTATCTCCAACCTTTGTTTTTGGAAGGTGAGCTCGTGAGCTATGATTCAATTCTTTCATCTGTTAACCCTAATTTTTCGCTTTTGTAATGTTTCATCCATCCATCGATTTTGGTTCAAACAGCATTTTATTGATTGCCCTGACGGATTCAGAATTCCTGCATGCATAAATTTTATGTTTAGTTTATTCTTGATCAATATTTGGAAGATGCGTAGGAATTATCTCTTTATTTGAGTAGTATTGGTATAAAACCGAGTGTACTCTATTCGGTCCGTCTCCCGATGCCATTTTCTAATCCAAATCAGCTGGTAGGATGAAAGCACAAACATCTTCTTTACAGAACCTCTGATTGATCTCCTCCGCATCTTTATTAATTCATCCTACTACTCTGTCACCCGTTTTTAGTTATTTCCGTTTTTCATTACTGGCATCATGGGATTATTTTTTTGGTTGAAAATTTAGTTACTTATGTGTAAGTATTGTAAGATGAGACATGGTAACTTGATAACCAATGTACCAACTAATGATATGTAATAATAAAAATTGCGTTGACATATAAATAGTCTTAATAATAAAACACAAATATAAAAAATTATAACACTAATCAATAAAACAGTTTACATATATTATTGTTTACAGTAGTTACCATTTTGCATTTCATGAATCTTCAACCTTCCTAGATATCTTTCAGTTTTCATGTATTACTCTTCTCCTCCTATTGCTCCAGCGTAGTTGCGGTTTGATGAAATAAATTCGGATATTTTCTGCTCTATTTGAAGCATAGATTCGATTGTTTTTGTTATGAAATCAAGAAAGGATTAAATCGTGTCTGCACGGGTTATTCAAATGCAAACATTAAGTGATTAACAATTCCTGACAGTTGAAGGTATTGATAATGGAGGAAATTAAAAAACAAATAATTTACACACACGGAAAATTTCGTAGATGTCGACTTTTTTTGTCTGCTGTTACTCAATAACATGATATTAATTCTTAGAAGATAACAAATATGACGTTGGACAGCTGTATAAATTTGTAATACAATTTTTGATCACAACAGGACAATTACCTCTTTATTTTTTTAATATGCTAGGAATAGTGAGTAAATAGCATGTACGTTTCAGTGTCATCGAAGAAATTACTCACAGCTAACCAGGAACGTAAGAGATTTCAGTTATTTAGAACTTGTTACGACTATGGAATAATTGGATACGATTATTATTTGTTCTTACGTACAAGTATAATAACAAAAACTGGTATATCTCAAGATAACCTATTAATCCATTATAACAGCCATTACTCTTCGCTATATAGATTTAATAGATTTATGAAAAAGTGCTTGCGTGATAAGTGCCTCCCACATAAATCTATATCGTAGATGTGTCAATAGCAGTAGCAAGAACCGCAATAAATAAGGGCAAGCAAAAACCCTCTACGGCATACTCTACTTCACTCAAGAACGTCGCCGGATTATATCCCTTACTTTTAAGATAAGCTTTAAAAATATATTTACTATACTGTTCCACTTAGAAATGTAAATGAGTTTTTGTCAAGGAAGGATCTAAAGGGGAAACAGAATGACGAAATTGCACGAGCGAACAAAATTTACAATTCCTGAGGAATTAGAGTTCGATTGATTAGAAAACTCTGTTTATTCGAAATTTTAATCACTACGCATTTCCTATGATTGGTATTGGAATCTAAAAAATATAAAATAACATACAAATAATTTATACCAAATAAGTAAGACTATTTGGTATAAATATACTGATTTCGTCATGTGCTGCTTATGAAGTTAAGAATAATTATAACAGAATAGTTAGCTGAAATGAACAAGAACGTAAGTAATAGACCTTAGAGTTATGGATATCAAAACTAATTAAATTAAACATTAGCGCAGGCGAAGAATATTTAATTTATGTGGAAAATAATTAACGATAAGATATAGCTAATAGTTAGATTGTGGACGACCGAGGAACCGTTGAGCACATAGGAATTCAGGCGATCAGGCGGTTTGGCTTGAACCCTTATGTCATTAGGCAAGCTGTCTGGCTTGCACAAGTGTATAAACCACGCTTGTATGAGTGTAAGGCACTCACAAATTACGTGATCTGTGGTTTCGTTTCCTCCATACACCAACGGCACACCGGATAGTCCGTGATGCCAATGGTGTGGAGATGGCGTCTTAGACGGCAGTGTCCGGTTAGTTGTCGGATTTTGTGTCTGTTTAATAGGAGCAGTTGTTTGGTATGAGATTCACAAGGTCCATCTAAATGTACAATAACTTGTTTCATGCCAGGTGTCTCTATCCATCTCTAACGAGCCCGCCTTGCGAGTAGACCGTTGAGAGACGCGATATCAAGGCTTCCAGCCACACCAAAGATGGATTCTGGGCCCATCCGTGAGCTCGCCGATCCCAGTCTGGCGAGTGAGTACGCCTTATCATTGCCTTTGTTGTCCGAGTGATCGGACATCCAAATAAGCTGTACCTTTTAGCCATCCCTCACCAGGTTCTGTAAGACTCTCTTGCACTCCAGTACTAACTTAGAGCTAATCTTATAAGCCGATAACGATAAGACATAAAAAGTAAAACATAAGTCAAGCAAGTATTGAATGGATAAAAAAAGGAATGTGTTAACGAGTATGTAAACGAATATTGAATTCTTGTGCCCAATCCTTATTTAGAGAAATGATTTTCTCTTTCCAGTTTATTATTTTCCTGTACTTTTCTATGTTCACAAAAGTTGAGTTATAGCTTTTTTGTTTATTTGTTTTTTTTGTGATATATATCTAATATTTGTACAATTGTTTTTTTTTATTTCATGAGATACAATTTGATTCATCCATGTTTGATAAATTTTTTGCTGCTTTGTTTTCAATTTGTTGTTGAGAATTTTTTTGGTATGGTAGAAGGCAATAGAGGGCTCACTCTTTATAGTTCATTAATGACTTCTTTTGTCTTCTTCGGGATTCTGAATCTTTTTCTCACCTCATATTGGCTATCACTATTTTTCTATTTGATTTAGAGTGTAGAATAGAAATAGATAATGGAGGATTGTTAACTATTTGATTGTCTTCTTCCTGTCTTTTCTCTTAATATCTAGATCCAAGTAGCGAAGCACTCGTATCTTAGCGGTTGCTCGTGCGTCATTTTGATTTGACTGATAAGTGCAAATTTTTGCCAAAATATTCACAATATTTAGCCACATTTCGCGTAATGTTGCTATAGAGCTAAACATAATATTGACAAGTGTTCAAGTTTTTCCGTTTGCATATATTTTGTACATATATTACTACTTTTTGTTTCAGGAAACAAATTTATAACTCAATATGCCTCGAGATTATGTGAGGATTGATGCATCGTCACAGATGAAAAAGTGGAAGCCGCCAAATCATGAATTTCAAAGGGTGCCAATGAAACAGTAGCTGCATCTTAAGTCGTACTTGGGGAAAGTACTCTGTGAAAATGTTTAAAAACTGGGAAGACAGCAACCAGCAAGAGAAGATTGTCTTTGACTTTCACCAAAGAGCACGAGACTAATATAAACAAATATATTAAACGTTTTATTATACAGAACCTCCAGAAGTTGATTTAAAAGTATGCTGAAGAATTAGAAATATTTTAGTACAACTTGCAGTGTGTCTACAATAAATACAGCTGAATATATAATAATATAATATGGATGATAGTACCAAAATAATACCAAAAACAATATGATTTTTTAAATAATAAACGGCGTATTATTTCTAATAAAATATATGTTTCCATTTAGTTCATTATTTGCACATTGTTTTCGTGCAGATGAACACTATATAATCCCCACTCTCTCTTCGCTAAACCTTTATTTGAAATTGAAGTAGTTCATTACCAAGCATGAATACTTTGTTTTATTTACTTGATTCTAATATTTTTTTTCCTTCCGTTCGAATTATCATGGAGTCCAAGTTTAACAGTGAAATCCAACAAAAAAACATCATTGCCTTTGCTGATAAGCAGGCTAATACTGAATATTTAGGGGATTGGATTGGAAATTATGGTTGTTAAACGTTTTGAGTGAGATTCCGGTATTCCCATTATTTGGATAGAATTTGAGACTCATGACTGTTACATTTGTATCAAACACTGAAGGTTTCACTCGCAATCAAAGGTGGAAATATCCAAACTTATAGTCTACAAAATATCCGATTTCACACAATTAAAATCTTCTTCACCCTTCACCCTAAAACAAATGATGTTGCCAAAATCACACATGTTGGTTCAATTTAATATAAAAGTGGAATTTATCATAACAAATATTTAAGCTAAGCCAACAAGGTAAAAGAATGAAAGGCACCAATAGTTACCATTACAATATTTCGAAATAAGAGACTAATCACACAATGATATTCTTAAGCTGGGTTTAATTGCACAATCAAAATGGATTTGCATCAAATCATCAAAATTAAACGAAGAATATCAGAATATTAAATTAGATTTTAATTAAAAATCAATGGTACAATAGAGATCAATACATATGAACAAAATACCTTTGTTTCATTTATCTGTGGGATAGATGAGATGAAACCAGGACTGTAAAGACAAGATGATCTTTGACCGAATCACAAAGTAAACCAAGATCCAGTAAACAAAATTATTTTAATTGAATAAACCGTTTTCAATTGAAGTAATTTTGTAATTATCTACCAAACTTTTTCGATACTGTTTCTTCAGACTAATTTAACCGCTCGAGATATTCATAAAAACGAATATCTACGTCCCTGGATATTTTTAACTATTTGCGACACCGAAAAATATCAGCATTTTTATCTTCACCTATTTAGCATTATGATTTATGAAGTTATCTGCAAACTTAGAGCTATGCCGATTGCTGTTTCAACCCCTGTTATGTTTCACTGTGGGGGGTAGAAAAATGAAAGAATATGGTGAGAGGAAATGTCGCGGAGTCGATAAACTGAAGTACATTTGTTCTCAAATATACGAATCATTTTCCTAAATGATTTTTAAATTATTTCTACCATTTCAAACCTTTGGTATAAACCATTTAAATAATATTGAATTTATGTTCTATATTTTCGTTGTAATATATCAATTATTGCGATGAAATATCAACTTCCATGTTCTCCTTAATTCTAAAGGTGGGTCCACATCTGACAACAATTCTGCACTGAAATGTGTTCCGCAAAACGAATAATGACTAACGAATAATTCTCAGTCTGTAGGTTTCATGACTGATACTTTATTTCGATATTTTCGAAAGGTATTGCAAACTGGAATACGAATCACCAAAAAGCGTTAAGTGACAGCTAATTTTTCTTTCCCGGTCATGTACTCTCGAAAGTATGTGCCTTGTTTCGCAATTTTTGGTCCCCATTTTTGGTCAAATTCCGAAAATGACTAGTACTTTCATCCAGGGATAATATATTTAGCAAATGGTGTCCACCATATTCATTCTATTTCATTTCTCATTCTATTTACATAAAAATTGTTCATCCAACAATGTCTCCTTTATTTAGTCTTCTTTTTGGTGATAAGGTGATTCACAATGATGAGAACTAATTTGCGTGACAGCAGTTAGTACGTCCACATATATATCACTATGTACCGCAAATCCTTCGACGTTTTTTAAAAAACTGCATCGGGTGTGACAAAATTTTTTGCATAGGAAATGTGAGCGTCACTACGTCTACACATGGGATAAATCATGTGCGTCGCAAAAAATTTTGCTGAATACCACGTAACACAAGAATTTATGTGAGATATGGACCAGGCTTAAGATTCTCGATTTAAATATGATTAACATGCCATGTTCCTTATTGCTTATAGTTGATTGGCTGTTTGTTTCTCCGAAAATTTTGTATTTTGTATTACACACTTCCGTGCATTGTCTGCAACATCACAACAAATATAGTAATATATACCTACTCGAACTTTTGCATGAATTAAATGTTATAGAGAACTGTTTAGATGTTTTTGGCAAAATATTATTATATTATATATTGTTTTTCAGTAATTATTCTATAAATATATTTGATCATCAACTGTAATAAGTAATAGGGATTTTAAAACACATGAAATGTTTGAAATGAAGCAAGTGTTTTAAAGACAAGTTATTCACTAATCCTTTACGCTATTTTTTATTGGTATCTGCACTTCAAAATCGTATATATTAATATTAGAAAACATGAAAAAAAAAGAATTGATTAGGTAAAATAATTACATTGGTAATGTGTAATATATAGGTATAAAAATATCAATTACCCAAAAAGTATTATTTCTGATAAACACTTTCGTCATAGGATAGGTAGTAGAGATCCAGAACAGTAGTAGAAATGGTTGGAAGAGATTGAAGTGGAGTAAGGTGAGGAATTTCTCGATTATGCTGTTATTACCAATATATTTATTGATACTATGAGATCTAATTTTGCACTTTAAAGGGAATCACGTCAAATCGATAGATGTAAAACGTTAGCCTTCGGAGGAATATTATGTTTAGCTGGAACGTTCTAGAATGAAAAATATACTGGACATGTAAGACAAAGATGGCACTGGCATTTAACAAGTATATTTGACTATGACATATAAGCGTTTTAGTTGTTTGTGTCGATGCATTAGATTTGACGACGATCAAACTCGACATGAGCGGGGGGAACGGATAAACTGACAGCGGTAAGAGAAGTTTTCATAATATTTGTAGAGAATTCCTGACTGTCGATTAACAATTAGTGGCATTTAGAGGTAGGTGCTCTTTTTACCAGTACATGCTTCGATTCCTGCGAAATATGGCATTAGCTTATTTGCCTTCTATTGATGATTACGAGTACCTTAGATTTAGAACTCAAAAATTTATACTGGTAAGGAGCCCATTGACACTTAGCTGTCATTACCCATATGATAATGTCAAGCACCTTGTAGAACCAGGGAAAAAAATAAACGAAACATACTGATGGATAGAAGGGCCATCAGCTTACCATTAGCTTTGCTGCTGAATGATAAATTAACAATAATAGGAGTTTCTATGTCCAATAAAAAAGATATTCTTCCAGCTGGTGAAAACCAAAATGAGAACCCAAGATAATAGTATGTTCTCATGAACTACGGTGTCATATATACCACGAAAAAATATGTCCTTTGACGATGATATTGATGAGTCGCAGGTATAAATGTCCTGAATCTCTATGTCGTAAATAATTACGAGGATATAATTCGCAGAAAAACATTTAATGTTTTCAAGCGTGCTTATTAAAGTGTTGACGTTAATCAAAGGCTTCTCAATCAAATAATTCATGGAGGAGTCTGAATTCATGATAGTTATTAATAACGACGTAGTCAAGGACGCGTAGACGATTGGCGGATATTTTTCATTGATGCAACAGGAAGAGGTGTAGACATTCGTACTGAACACAATGTTTATGCTATCACCAAACCAACACTCAAAATTACACATCTTGAGAGACTCGGCGTTAACATTTTCCCTGGTAAATTGAACGTTATATGATGTTATGGAAGAAAGAAGCGGTCTATCCATTACTATCCATTTTCCAAGACAGCTAAGATTCGACCTTTCGATGTTGTCGACACTTATGGAATAAGATGTAGTGAAAATTATTTATCATGTCGATTATACCGCTTGCAAGTTACCTCTAGTTGGAAGATCCTGGGAAATATACGGGACATGGATTTCGCAGTACGTCTTCTACCATGGTGACGGATATGGACATGACAAGAGATATAAACCAAATGAAATGGGCAGCTGTAACAATCTGTTATGATTATTGAGTATTAGTAATAATTCTTTTCAATTTCATAATAATAAAATAGTTTTATGGTGAAAACTTTTTTAGAGAAATTGAGATCTGCTAATCATAGAATTGTGAGCAATTTTAGTTTTGAAACCTCATTTGGGTAAATTGTTTATTTTACCTTATGAAATTTTTGGAATCGATTTAAATAAATTGAAAGTACTATCCTAGAATGATGAAAATGGAAATGACATCGTTCTGTTTCATATGAAAATTATATATTAATTAACGCAATCGTTTGAAAGTTAGTGGAAATTAGTAATTTCCATCTAAACAAATAAACTAACAAAGTTAAATCAAGTTAGGACCATAGGCAACCGATATAAATAAGTTTAATATAGCCGAATAAAGAATTAGAGTTCTTTTGAACAAGGTATCATATGATAACCCTTTCACTTTAATCAAATATACCATAACCGGTGACATAATCCATACAAAAGTGCAATCATGGGTATCTTAAAACAAAATTCTGTTTGATACGCTTCCCCAAAATTTTGTGCCAGAAGTCAATTTATTCCACAATTCTTCTTTCACTTTATAATTATTTTGTTCTAAATTAACTATTCCTGTCAGCAAATTCATTTTTAAATGAAATGTGATATTAAATTGTTATTTGTAAGTTATATCATGAAAGTTTTCTCGAATCCAATAACGTGCTGGTCAAGAAAATTGCTTGTTTATGCTTAACCTCACTCCAAGAATTTTCTAGGATCATTCGAATGTCTTTTTGTTTTTATTTGATGCCCATTACGCCTTAACCTTACTTTCTACTTTATCATTCCCGACCATTGTTGTTTATCTGGAAATCCTGGAAGGATTTATGGAGCAATAGTCTCCCTATCCGATGGATTGGAGGATAATATAACAGTTATGGGAATGAAATATTTATAGGTTATGGACAGACACATTTATTTTTCAAAAGAAAATATTTATTTTCATCTATTTCTATTTTTTTTTTGTTAGTTGAAACTTGGTTAAAGCGTCTGTATCACAATGACTATTATTACGAACAAATATTTCTCTTGTGAAGAAAATGTTAACAATTAGATTTTCGTCTTCTAGTATGGTTATATGAACAAAATCTTTGATTTTCTTTCGATATGTGAGTACGTCTCATAATCTTACGTGTCCGGAAAAGCAGTAATAAGTTTGAATCCTTTCTTCATTGGAATTCGATTCAAGAATTTTTTGAAGAGTTTAAAATCTAATGCGGAAACGTGTAAAATATTTCACCATATGATTTCATAATAATAAACAACAATAGTGTTTACTTCAATACTATGAGGAACACGTTTGTATAC
The DNA here is from genome assembly GCA_026230145.1 of Diorhabda elongata. Taxonomy (NCBI): domain Eukaryota; kingdom Metazoa; phylum Arthropoda; class Insecta; order Coleoptera; family Chrysomelidae; genus Diorhabda; species Diorhabda elongata. Next base: position 26,328,937 of record CM047929.1, on the reverse strand, counting down.
AATTTCTGATATTGAGAAAGCCACAACAGACTAGATGAAAGCGTAGCGAAAGAAGCTTTCCAGAAATGCTCCCATTCACGTATTTAACATATCTAAAAAAAGAATCAATTTGCGGTTTTATCTCAAACATTTATGAGGAACAGTACAATACTTCAACTTCCAAATCCAATTTCACTTTTTAATACATTGGAAGCGTTTATAAAGTTTTTCAAACAAATGATTGCCTTTAAATTAGCCCAGTTAACATAGAAAAGTTTTATCCTGACTATTCGTGAAAATCTCAGTAAATGTAAGCTGCAGTCTGCTGTACATAACTACATGATTGTAATTCACATTTTTCGAATCTTAGGCCATCATAACCTGTATAATATACACATATATATATTGAAGGCATTCAGAAAAATTTTTCAAATAAAGATGTCAAAGTTCTTGCTTTGCTATTCAACTTCCTGGATAATTATAATGCTTTTTTGCAGTTAACACCTTAAAATTTGTACATCTTTTTCAGGAGATGACATGTATGTATGAATACGTCACTTTATCTATCTTTAGTATTTTTAGCTTAGTGTGGCGATGTATCAACCATTTCTCTGCACTTAACCACTGGTAACACACAGTGCGCACATACGCACGCGCAAGAACGAACTTAGGCAAGCGAGCAACTATACGTGAGCGGTAACATCACAGAATAAATGGAACACACGCATAAATGCATTGGACCACAGATGAACGTACTCATGTCCACTTATGATTCTAAATTAATAATTTTTGCTGAAGCCAACGTTATCGTACGAGATGCTTTTCGCTCGTGTGTGTACACACGCGCTTCTGTTTCTCTGGCATCGGGAGAATGTACACGAGAATATGAAAATTCATATCTAAAGAGGCTTCTGCGTACATGTTCTAAAAGCTTCTTACACTTGCGTGAACTCCGAAGCAAGTTTACGAAAACAGCTGCTGGACTCATAGCCCACAAAAGTGCACAGGTACAAATCTACTAATTCGATTAGTTTCCGTACATCCGCACAGAGTTATTGAACTACCAACAACCGAGTGCAAATCTGGGCCGAAAGGCACATTCACATTCTGTTTCAACATCATATTCATCTAAGCGTTATTGGAAATGGCGACACACGGATGCGTACAACAACAGAACAGCACACATGTAAGCGCGTAGAAGCCTACACAAGTTTGCGAACACACAAAGAATATCATAGACATCTGTACGTGCCCAAAACCGTAAACATTCACAAATTTACTTGCTTCATTTCTTACATACATAATTAGAATATTTGCGGTCGTGAGTTTGCAAGTTATGGCGAAATGTTTGTGCATTGGAGTGTCTCTTAACATTTATAATCATGATATGTGAGTAGTTTGTTCTGAATCATATACAATGTGGTTACTAAATTGACATTATATTAGTTTCGAATTATTCGTCGAACAACATCTTTGGTCACATCATCAACTCTCATCAGTTTTTGGTCAAGTTTCTTCCGTTTTAGTACATACCATTTGTACAACGCGATAAAAGGTATAATTGGAAATTAAAGTTAATTGAACAATCCGTTCAAGAATAGAATTTTATGACTCATCTCTATGTTTTCGTCTCCTGCTTTTATATATATTCAAAATAACGTTTTGACATTGGACACGTAAATCCTAATGTCCAAACTCTCAAATGACAAATCCACCATGCTGAATGAATTTAAATTATTAATTTTTGTTTAGTTTCATTTTTGAGTGTTGAGAGACACCAAGCCTACACTCGTACACTCACACAATAAAGCACTTGTATGCTAAAACTTATTGCTAATGTAAACTCGTGTGTATATAGACATGCGCGCAGAAACAAAAGAACAAGCAAAAAGATAAGAGCGCCCTCACCTACTCTATAGCAAACACGCTTTTGTTCGTATATTGTACAGGTTCAAATTATTCTAATTACGCGTGCATATGTGTGTACATAATTAGTTACTTGTACAAATAAATGAACGCATGCGTGTTTCGCATTAATGTGTGTATGCACGCACATGTGTAGGTTAGTGCCCACATGGACATGCGTGTGAGTGTTTGGATTAGCAAGAAATTAAATTTGATTAATTAAAAATTAAGAAGTGTTGATGCGAAATTTGATTACTAATTACCAAATCATTGGATAAATACCTAGCTGTAATTGATGACAAAGAGTTTCAAGATACTAAATGTCCATGTTTTTTTAAATAAATACACCATGTATACATATAAAATGAGATATCGTATTAAAGTCATTTGGAAAGCCCACTACTTCTGTATCTAAGTTTTCCTAGCTATTACTAATTATAAATTAAACTAAAAACGGCATGAATTTAATGAATAGAACTATATCAAATATTTACTGCACGTTACCCATATTCAAAAACATTCGTCTGAAATATGTTCGTCTGTTAATTAATTCATTTTTCAAAAGGAGCTCTTTTCATTATTAGATTGTTGGTTTACTATGAATTCTGCACCATCCTTAGATGAACTGATTCCTTGAGATAGAGAGACTGAAAATATCCCTCTTGAACTGGTTCATATCATAATTGCTTCGAACATTTTCATGCTATATTAGAAAATAAAAACTTTTTTACTGCTCTTAAACTTTGAAAACAAAAGATTTCAGAAACTTTTTTGTATAGAGCAGTCATCAATAAAGTGTGGCGTCTTTTAGATTGATAAGTAGTATCCCTTAAAGCATCCCTCAATAAAAAGCTAATTTAAAATGCGTCTTTTTCCGCAGTAGCCTATTTTCCTCCAGAGCTAGTACAATTCTGGTTTGGAGGAGATATTGCAGCGGGGCCGAGTATAAATTTCTCGCCAGACTTCATTTCGAGCTGGAGCGGACTCGTTTATCTTACACACAATAATTCACCAGCCGTCCCTTCTTTTTTGTTTTTTTTTCTTATTGTCTTCCTAGACTTTGCTGTAAGAAACATTGAAATGGAAATTGTAATCTTACTCCAAAATGAATTATTGTACAAACGACGAATTGTGATACAAACACTATTTTTTACAAAAATATTAGTATTTATGCTAAACTTTGAAAACTTTCCAGTTATTTCCAGTTAACTTCAGAAAAATTAAGTAATAAAAGAATAGTAAGCCGGTCACAAAAAGCATTAAGGTAATATGACCGTTTTTTTTAACTACATATTATTACTATATTATTGTGGTTTATAAGTATATCTATTATCTATTAACCTAATTATAACGAGTTATAGAAGGTATCAGATCAATTTAAATTAACATATAGGGATAATCTTTCTATACCTTGACCACTGTACTGATGGCACATCGACTTTTGCCGTTTGTCGACTGAATGTCAAGAGAGTGAGTGACACGTGTTCCTAGAGGAACCAGCATAAATTTATAAAATATGCATTTTTATAATTTGGTTATGTCAATCAAATAATAATCGAAAACCTTTAAGTATTCCGATTAATGTTGTGTACATCAACTGTTATTTTATTAAGTATTCATTATTTTTTTCTGGAAAGTTGTTATGAGAGGCATATTTTTTAAGTAAGTGCCGTTTTGGAATTAAAAAAAGAAGTGCAAAGATATCGCAATAATTTTATTTTTACATGAAAGCCTGTACCTTAATCTACTTTTCTACATAATTTCCGTGAATATTGAGGCACTTGTCATAACGTGGCACCAGTTTTTGAATACCCTCCTCATAAAATTCTGCCTCCTGCCTTGTTAACCACTGTATCACAACTGTTTGACTTCGTTATTGTCTTGAAGACGCTGACCGCACAGGTGTTTCGCTGGGCGCCAGATCACGGCTGTAGGGAGGATGATCTATAGTTTCCCATTGAAAAGATTGTTCAATGTCTTACAATAAGACGCTGCATTGATTGTCTCATTACGAGGCCGAAACTCCATTAGCAATACTCCTTTTCTGTCCCAAAAAACTGTGTACATCATTTTCCGGGCATGCTCAAACTTCACTTTTTCGGGTGATAATCACTCATAATGTTTTGTCCGTAAACATCACAGATCTCACGAAAATATCGATCGGTTTTACGCCTTTAGCACTAAGAAATCGTATAACAGCCCGTACTTCACAATCGGCGGGACTCACGATTGTCGGATGCATCTTAAACATTCAGTAAACAACGTATACAATAAAGAATCAGACTGTAATAGCGTCAGTGCGTAGACAAGAGATGTAGGTAACCAGCTCGCATGTGCGGAACGCCGACCTTAGGGTTGCGGCGGCGGAATCGCAAAACGGTACTTACTTAAAAAATATGCCTCGTAAATATATGTAAAATAATCATTTTTCAATTTTTGTTGACAGATGGCTACAGGTTATATTAGAAAAACAATAATTGTTCCATACCTATAACTCGTAACATATAGAAAATGTATTGCGAGTGATAGAAGATAGAAAACATTAGGAAGACAATATCATATACGTGAATTTACCTTAATAAAGTGAAAAAATCCACTAAAAATAAATCCAAAAGTGTACGACCTTTGAGCCGCAAGCCATTTTTTTTATTACAAATTCACCGTATAATTTTGAGGTTGGTTGAATTGTATTTAGGTTCTAAAATGTCAGAGATTAGATGATGATCTTCATGCGTTAAAATATGTACACTTTATGACAATGTGTGTTACAGTTAATTTGTGAATACAGTTTTCACACTTGCGTTCAGGTTTAATATCGACCAAGTAGCTATGGGTTAGTCGTGTATGGCCTAGACGGAGACCCGTTAAGAGAACTGACCGTGTTTTCACAAATTCTTCCAATTCACGAAGCTTATTTGTGGTCATTGATCATCTACAGCTTTCTTAGCGATCAGGTCTGCCTCTTCATTTCCTTTTATTTCAGTAAGTGAAGGGTTCCAGCAACTTGCCACTTTTTGTTGCTATCTTGTATATATTGCAGATGCTGCTTAATTTTTTTTGCCAAGGAATTTGTGGTGTGTATGTTTTGATCAGTTTGGATTCAGTTAAGTGAATCAGTGAGTATGAGGTCATTAGGTGCGCCTGGCGAAGCACCGATGCCTATAACTCACTATACTGCATATAATTCAACAGAGAAAGTGAATAGGGCTGGACGAGCTTAAAGCATATGTATATATAGAGGTTGGGGTGATAATTACGATACCCGTACCATCTTAAGATTAGGATATGTTTGTGTAAATATGTAGAAACTTGTTTGTTTGTCGAATACGTTACTAAAATCTCCTTGATTAGCATATGGTTGGTTTGATGTGTGAAGTCATTCGGGAAAGAAAAAATTTAATTCGCCTCAATAGGATCTAATTCACAATACAAGTTACCATTTTAACCAATTTTTTCCTCTTAAACTTTTACCCTTCAATCTATCCCTTGTTCTGCAGCTTACATTCTCAAGCTTAGTTTCAATTTCTTCTGGTAGGTGCATCAAATCAATCTACAATAAAAGAAGTGGAAGCTAGTTAAATTACATCTTTATAATGTCAAGCTTACTTTGTCTGACTTCACTGGACAAACAGAAAGAAATATTAACCCTTCCTAAATTTAGCTTTGCAAATTGATCACATTAAACTCACAATGAAACAAGTTTAATTGAAAAATACGTCAGCTCTTGCTATTTTTGATTAAAAGGAAGGCTTAGGCTTCGTTTCAATTTTTTTTTGGTAAGTTCATCAGACCAATATCACATCAAAGAAGTAGCAGCTGGTTTAATTTTATCTTTATAATAAAGCTAACTTTACTGGAAAAATGGGAAAAAATTAACCCGTTTATGTAGCATTGCGAATTGATAACATTAAATTTACTACGGAAAGAGTTTATTTAGAAGATACGTCAATTCTTGGTATATAAGATGAACGTTTCAGCATCAAGGACATTATATTGAACGAAACTCTGACTCAGCAAATCTTATAGAATAACCATAATATCCCCTGAAAACTTGTCAAATTAACGTCAAATCAATTCCAGAATTATAGATTAAAACATAATTTACATTATGAATAGTGAAAGTGAACCCTGTATAGATATATTTGATAACTGAGTATTATCCGCTTATAAATCAATCACTTAATTAGTTTCAGCTAGCTCAGGGCGTCCTGAGATTTTTCGTATTATCCTTGTATTTCTCATACATTCGGTTATTTGTTAGATTATCTTGTAGTTCAAAGTTTAATTGTCTTCTAGAAGCAATAAATGTCGCATTCATTGTGAAGCAATTGGAAATAGAATCGTTTAAGTACAATTTGGAAAGTTACGATAAAGTGTATTTATGTGATGCACTTTTTTGGTATTCTAGACAAGCTTATATACTTTAAGATTATTCGTAAACAGATCTGGTTTGTACTAAATTTACTAATACTAAACGGGTTTGAAAAAATATTTTTTCTACGACCGTGCGTTTTAACCCACTTTCCCGCACGCATTTTAGCTTTGAAAGTGTCACTTTCCCGCACTAGTGCGGGAAAGTAAAATTATGCATATTTTGACCTTATTAGATAGTTTTTTACTTCCGTGGTTATAACTATTGTTACTACAGGTAAATAAATATTCACGAAATAGTCCATCAAATAAAATTTAATCATTTAATAAAAATTTTGTAGCATTTTTAATTTTTTGAAAATATAAAATAATGAAGATATTTTTTATATAACCTTGAACATTCTTCAAAGGAGTGTCATAGCAACTGCTACCAAACCACCCGGGCGTGTAATTGTTACTAAAACGTCAAAGTTGCTCAAAACGCCTTGGAAGTGACCGAATAAGAACAATCTTCTTCTAAATTAAACCACATTAAACCAAATCCGATACAATAATATTAATGGATTCATCCGACGAAGAACTTCCCGAAGCCATTTTGAAGGCTGCAAATGAAGCTAATTCCGAGCTGTTACCTGCCAAATCCAGACTAAGGTATGAGAAGCAATACGACCATTTTGTTACATGGTGTAAGGAGAAAGGGGCCAAAACTTATAAGGAAGAGGTATTTCTGGCGTATTTTTCAGACCTAAGTAAGGTTTTGAAATCTAATACATTATGGTCCCGCTATTCGATGGTAAAAAGTTTAGTGAAAATAAAACAAAATTTGGGTACAGGAAACTTCCATAAGCTAACGTCGTTTCTTAAACAAAAAAATATTGGTTTTCGAGCACAGAAAGCACAAGTTTTTACCAAAGAAGATATATCCAGGGTTATGCTAGCTCTCGATGAAGTATACCTGATGATTAAAGTGAATACCATTTTTGCACTGGCTGGCGCTCTCCGCAGATCCGAGCTTGTAAATATCACTGTCGACGACATTCAAGATAAAGGCAACTTAATTGTTGTGAAAAATTTCTGATTCCAAAAATCATTCGTCAAGATCATTTGTTTTATCTGAAGAAATAAATGATGGAACCTATTTGACGCTGTACAGAAAGTACGCAGATTTACGACTACCTACCACTCCACACCGCCGATTTTTTATTCATTATCAGAATGGAAAATGCTCAGTTCAATGTGTTGGCGTAAACACTTTTGGTAAGATGCCAGCAGAGATAGCCGCATATTTACGCCTACCTAATCCGGAACGTTATACAGGACACAGTTTCAGACGTTCTTCGGCAACGTTCTTAGCAGACTCCGGCGTAGAAATAACCAACCTAAAGCGCCTGGGTGGCTGGAAGTCTACTACTGTCGCTGGGAGCTATTTGGAGGACTCCGAGAATCAGAAGAAAAAAATTTCAAATAAAATTCTCTGTACTACAAATGACTTAAAACCGTTGCCGTCACCGTCATCGTCATCTTTATGCGACCTGCAACCGATGCCATCCTCATCGACGTCATCTACCTTCCAGCTGAAACCAAATAACTCCACTGGGCCGGCAATTCTTACTGGTCTACAGAATGCAACAAATTGTGTTTTCAATATTAATATTTATAATAATTAGTGGTTTTTAGTTATATTTATGTAGTTTCGTATAAATTTGTATATTATTATGTTTGTTGGAATAAAATAACTTTTAAAAAATGGGTTGGTATACTTTTTTGTATATACGGTCGTAGAAAAAATAATGTTCCTAACTCATGCGTAAAGTGTCTTTCCCGCACTTGATCGCTTGCCCGAACTCCGCTCCGCGTCGTTCGGGACAACTGCAGTCGCGTGCGGGAAAGTATCACTTTCCGCACTTGTTAGGAAAATAACTATTTATTCTGGTTTTTACCTATTTCGAAACGCTTTTTTAACAATCTATACGTGTTGATTACATGATTCAACTTCTTTTTCATTTTCTAATTTATATCCTTCATGTGCGGTCTTTAATTGCTTTTTTTTCTGAAGAGATGGTGAGCGATTAAATCAATCAATAGGATGTTGCAAGCTACTTCTTTTGAATGCGTATCCATCATGTTACAAAGTTAAAATTTCATTTCAATTAACGGGAATAATTTCATGAAATTATAAATCCTCTTAACTTTGCTGGAATTCCTTGCCACAAAACCCCGAATTCCACTGAACGTTTTTGGATACAATAAAACGCCATATTAGGATTGTAAGTCTTTGTCAATCAACTACAAATCTCTTCATTCTTGAGAATGGTGCATTTTTTTACAATTTGCAATTTCTTACAAATGTAGGATATGATATGTGTAATTGAGATTGGAGAAAAGAGTTCATCAACGGATTCCAATATAACATGAATTATGTTTGGAAGATAACCAGAACGAATGTTTATTAGTAGGCAAAAATTTATATCATGAGAGTTGTCTAACAACCGTATATCTTATCAAAGAAACAAGACATAGTTTTCGATAATGAATTTTATTATACTGTCTTGTTTCGAGCGAATAATTTGATGAACTTTATGAAGAACCTAGAATAAATATGTTTATTAAAAGATAAAGATAAAGTAACAAAAATGGTGCTGCAACAGATAGGTACAAAGAGCTAAGGTAGAACAACGAAGAGATAAGACTGAGCTAGGACGCAAGAAAATGATAACGTTAAAAATTGTGAAAAAAAGTTAAGAATAGGAAAGAATAAGAGAACAATTTTCTAGTTGTAATAAGAGTTGCCGTCTTTCTTCCCAAGATGTTCATGTATGCAATAACGTTCTTTTCTGATAGAAACATTTCTCTTTCAAAAGAAGTTTGAAGTTAAGAACCAGGAAGAAGTCGATGGCGGGCAGATCTGGTGAACATGGTGAGTGATCAATCAATTCGAAGTACAGTTTGTGAACTTTAGCTACAACGATCATCGAAGTGCATTATCCTGATGGAAAAGCACTCTTCTGGTTGAATTGAATTTTCGAAGCAGGTTCGTCCTTTGTAATCAAAACTATTCTTTTGTTCCATCTATAGGAAAAGTTACTTCTTTTGAAACTTGCAGTCCAATTTTTAATGGTCGCATGCGAGGGACATTGATCACCAAGGGTATTAAGCATTTCTTCGTAAATCTGCTTACCTCTTAACCCTTTTAAATACAGGTATTTGATGACGGCTCGATACTCCAATTTTTCGATTTTCATCATTACAGTGGACATCTTTTTTCTTTTAATTTATTACGTAATTCTGGTTTACTTTTTTGACGTCAAACTTTACACTTACACTTCTAATAAGTTATTGTTCGTTGCTATGGTAACGCAATATTTTGTTTATGCATGGAACTGGTCTAGGCTAATTAGATATCAATACATCCTCGTATTATACAATTATTATTGTATGGCATCATAAGCAGAGTACGTTTCTTTCGTTTATATTTTTTGTTGGTATATTCCTTATATAACTTTTTAGTACAGTGTTGAATCTTTTTAGTGTATTTTCTTTTTTCATATCAATTGGTAGGTTGTTATATAATACAATCCCTAAGTAAAAAGAACTTCTGTATCCCATTTTCTTGCTCATAAGGATTACTTTGGTTTATTCCTAGTTTCACAGCCATGTGTTCGTTCATGTAATTTATCTCTGTTTACGTATTGTCTTAAATTGACGTGTCAATAAATTTGACTGGTATCTAATGCTTCAGCTTCGATAAAAAATTCATCAGTAGGATAGGCTGGGAACACCTTCCCAACCCCTGATTCCATTTTATATTCAAGAATTCGACAATTATTTAAAAACTGTATAGGATGCTTCTTAATTTTTTTGTTAAGTAGTCCACATGAAAGTACCTACGATATAACGTTATTCCCAAATATTTAATTTCATTTGCTGGTTTTATTGTAAAAGAATTTTGTATATTTATATCAAATTTTGGAAGGACTGTCTCAAGGCTGCCGAATGGTGGATAAACTGTTTTTTTTTAAATTAATCGATAATAATCCATAGTCCAACCAAGTTTTAATTTCTACAAATTCCTTTCCATTTTTAATTTCAAATTGTACCAGTTTGTGTTCTTATATACAATCACAGTATCATCGGCAAAGCTGATGATTTATCCCATATGTTCCAATAAAAATATATTATGCATGTAAATAGTGAATAACAATGGTCCAAAGACCGTTCCTTGAGGCACTACATGTCACTTCTTATGTTATGCTTATTTTATCTTTTATTTTGACAGGTTGTTTTCGATATTTTAGATAACTTTTAAAAAAGCTATATGCTTCAATTTTTATTCATAGGTTCTCTAAGGTTTCTAGTATAATGGAATGATGAACGGTGTCGAAAGCCTTTGCCAAATCAAGAAATTTCTCTATTACTGATTCATCTTTATCTATGCATCCGTAAATAGTATTTGTTAATAAATATATTGCATCTTGGGTTAACTTATGATTTCCAAATACAAATTAAGAGTTTGAAAGTAAATCATGTTTTTCTAAGAATTTGTTTACTCTAGTTTTCACAAACGTTTCTAATACTTTGGCTAGGCTTGTTATCAGTGAGATTGGGCGATAATTTGCTACGTCATTCCTGTTTCCAGATGTAAAAATTGCTATTTCAACACTGTTTTTGAATGCTTTTGAATGCTTTTGGATATTGCCATGTTTCGAGTGAACTGATAATTATTACAGTGAGTGGATGACTTATATAATTCATTATAATTTACAGCGTTTCAGCACACCCAGGGTTTTTTTTTTGGGTTTCAAGTCGTTATTAATTATTTGTTTTACCTTACTCTCAGGAGAGTGGAAACGAATATAACAATTGGCTTGGACTTTAAAATTAACCATCCAAAAGGACCAACTACGATGTGATCCTTTTATGAAAATTGTATCTGTCTCTCAGTCCACAGAAATATAAATTCATTTGTAGGGAAACTTGAAATTAAGTAGGTTCTTAAGTAGAAGGTGATTATAAACTACTAACTTTGTTGAAACAATTGAATTCGACTCAAAAGAGGTTTTTTTAAAAATATGTTTGTGTAAAAGTAAACATAAATGTTACAATTCTCGTCTTTAGCTTAAGTCTTTTAAGTGACGAATTACGTTACAATCTAACACCGCTGTCTCTGTTTTAAACGTATGTCCACCGTATAAGAATAAGAGAATGAGTGAGTAGAGACCAAGGAGGTTATCTGAATACCACTTGTTTTAGGACCCGGTCGTCGGGTCTTGGAAATTTACGAGCTCGGCCTATGACCGCATCACCTGGATTTTCTTCTTTCTGAATTTGACACCAACGTGCTGTGAATTACGATCTCATTCAAATTTCAAATTAGATGCTGAAGTTACGACCTCATATTTATTCGGTACGTCTCAACAATAAAAAATTATAAGAGATAATTTGAATGATTGTGTGGAAACTTTAACAGATATATTTGTGAATTTATCGCGTTCATGTTAGAAATTAGGACGAGATATTCGAGCTTAATTGCTCTCAAGTATTTACGATTATTAACAGAAATTTATTTAGAAGGAACGAGATATATGTAATTTATTATTTCTATCAGGCAAATACAATGGATTCTTGAGAGAACGTCATAAATTGCCAAAAACAAAGATATATTGTGTGACTTCATCTAACTCCACATAACGAAGAAATGCTACAGGTGGATGAGACTGGCTAAACCTGGGGAAATTCACACGAAAAAGTTAGGATTCTGTGCAATAGACATATCAAGAATATCTCAATGAATGTTACAGCGGCCATCACGATTTGCAAAAAGTAGCATACAAAAGGTGAAAAAGTAAGTTTGCATACTGCGATTGATGTACACCATGCTAATAGTAGCCTACGCAGCAATCATATGGTAGAAAAATTCAATCAATAGTTGACGAGGTGACACTTCAGAAAAATTACATTATTAGATAGTACTTGTTATAATGTACCAACGAAAATAATGACATTTTCTTCGAATAGAAAATAGCACTTGCATTTTGCATAAAATTTTTTTTACCAAAATATAATGAATACATAACATAAATATCAAGATAAAAATTAGTTCTAACCCCACTATTTATTTTTCAATTTGCAAACTGTAAATTTTTCAGATTTTTTGTTCTCAACTTTATTTCTCCTGAATTTGATTGTGTTTCAAGAATCTTCATTTTTTTATAATTGGATGTTTGGATATTTCATGGTGTGTGTGTTTTTTTATTGTAATGAAGACTTTTTACTATATTTTCCAAATAATAAGATGTCTCTCCTATGCAAACCTGAACCCAATATCTACAACGCTATAATTTTGTATACATCTTACCGATATAGTAATTATCTAGTAAGTATATTAATGGCAGAACATCCAGTGTATGAGTGTAGTCCTCAAATTTATAAGTCTAGCTATTGATCCTTCCAATGTAAAATACTTTTGGAAATTTATTATTCAACTCCAACATATATTTCGTGTCTTTACCAATTCGCAATTAAAATACTAAATTCTCACTTGTAATTGTTAATACGATTAATCGCGTGTACGTGCTAACTCCAAGTAGCTGCATTCAGTATTTTCTAAATTCTGTTCGTAAACAAATTACTCACACGGAGGCCATCGTTTAAAGAAAAGCTCAAATGAACTCACGATCACAAATTAGAAGTTAATTCAGCGCCGGATTTCCCACGCGTTTATCATCGACTTATTAAAAAAAACGAAATAGGTTGTTCAGAATCGCAGTTGGGTATATACCAGGGTACAAGGAATTGTTTTTCGGAGAAAAATTCTTAGACTAACCTTACCTGGTTCTCAGATTTCATTCAATCGTAGATTATACTCTATTATACTCAAATTACTGCTCACAATATTATTCTAATATCAACATTTGTTATGTTATGACCACTATTGTCGCCTGCATACTAAATAGTACGTCCGGTGTGTTTATTTGGTGTGGGTACATCTATTTTCTTACTAAGATCACTGTGCCGCCGGAACGTCCGTTTATATCGTCTAAAATTGATATAAATATTCCATTCTTTTTTCGATATATAGATAATTGCATTACTGCTGTACCAAAGGATCAAATTGAAAATATAAATAAAAAACTTCAATTCACTACCGAGGTTGAGCAAAATAATAAAATCAATTTCCTTGATGTCACATTATATAAAATTAACAATAACATAAGAATAGAATGGTATACGAAACCAACTTGGTCCTCAAGATACTTCAATTCATGTCATCCTATGTCAGAAAATAGATCAGTGATAATAAGTTTGGCTGATGTATCTGTCCAACTATCAGATCCTGAATTTAAATGGTTAACTATTCAAAAAGCAAAAACTGCAGAAGAAAATAATTATCCGGAAAAAATGATAAATAACATATTCATGAAAAGGATAAACAGATACTACAATCAATTAAAAAACAAAACAAAAACGAAATATCAAAACAAAAAACATTTTTCCTTACTAAATGTACAAAGACTTTCCCAACAATTAACTAATTATTTCAATAAATATGATATTAGTATAAGTCATAGAGGACATAACATATTATCCAAATATTTCAATAAATTAAATTCTAAAACACGAAAAAACGAAAGAACTAATATTATATATCAAGTGCCTTGTACTAATTGTAACGCTGTCTACTTAGGGCAAACCTCTCAGTATTTAGAAAATAGACTAAGAGGTCATCAATACGATAAAAAAATAGAACTACGTTAACGAATCATGACATATCATAAAAACATAAATTCAATTATAAAGATTGAAAAATTCTTGAAACGGAATCTAATGCACGAAAAAGGGCATTCATAAGAACGAAAAAGCTATATCATAAAATGATAAAAAAGATATAAATAATTTAAGTAAAATTTATAAATCTATTTTGTAAATTCTAATAAAACTAGAAATAATTTAATTGATTACTACTATATATTTGTGATATAGGGACCAAGGAAAAATTAATTTTTCTTATTAGAACAAAGTTCTAAGTTGATTTCATCCTTATCTTGATATTCATGATGAAGTTGGTCTATGAATCAATATAAATAAGCAAATTATCAGTGTCCAATATCATATTTTGATAAAGACTTAAACAAAAGTCGAAACGTAAAAATTTATCTTTTTTTTTAAATTATCAAAAAAACTAATTTTAAAACAAAAGAAATCTAAAATCAAGAACATTCAGATATACAGTGCTTTTCAGATAAAAGTATCCACCTTTAATAACTTTTGTAATACTGGTATTTAGAAAAAATCCAAAAACACGTCAATTTATGTTGGAAGGGGCAAGCATTATGGCTTATTTAAACTTACTGGAAAAGCCACCCCCTCACCCCTAGCAGCATCCCCTTTATTTTTTTAAATTACTTGTCATATTTTTTATGTAAAATTTGGATACTCCTCTTTGAGCTGATTTCAAAAATGTATAATACTTGTAGGTTAAAGTGGTTAGTTTATGAGATAAACAATTTTTCTTTTAAGAGCACAAATTTTACTTATTATTTACTTTCACCTTATTTGCCTGTACTAAAATGGGTTGTACAACAGTTCAAACCCTTTAATCTTTTTAACTGTGCTATTTATTCTACTTAAAAAATCCAAACAACAAAAAACTCTACTTTTTATTAAAGTTTGACATTGTCAACTAGAATTTGTAGTCACTATTGATAGTGTAATTTGATACATTATTTATTTTGTTTCTCTGAAATAGTTTACTCTTTGCAAGAAAGAATTGAAATTGTAGGTTTATACTACCAAAATAATAATTGTGCAAGAGCTGCTGCTAGAATATTTAACGAATTACAACCAAGTGGCAATTTTAGGGCAAGTCAGCTTAGAGGCTCAACAACCCCAATCGTTGTCAACAATAAGTAGAGCGATCGGTGTTTCATCTTCTACAGTTTTCCGAGTTCTACATAAATTCAAGTACCACCCATACAAAGTTAAGTTCGTGCACGAGTTGAATGAAGATGATTTTGATCGTCGTGTAGAGTTTTGCGAATCAATGACGCAAATTATCAATAACAATCCACAATTGTTAAACAATATTTGCTTTTCTGATGAATGCTCATGGTCATTAAATGGCTTAGTAAGTAGGCATAATTGTAGATATTGGGCTGAAAGTGATCCACATATTATGCGTGAATTCCATACACAACATCCCCAAAAGATAAACGTTTGGTGTGGTATCCTAGGTGACCACATTGTCGGACCAAAATGATGATAACCTTTCCGAAGATTTACTGGTATTTCAACAAGACGGAGCTCTCCCACACTATGCTATGCCTGTCCGACAATTTTTAAACGAAACATTCCCCGCTCGTTGGATAGGTAGAAGGGGGCAGTGGCCACCTAGGTCACCGGATTTAACACCCCTAGACTTCTTTTTATGGGGGTATTTAAAAACAAAAGTTTATGCTACCCAACCAGAATCTCTGGATGATTTACGAGAGAGGATAGAAAATGAATGTCGACAATTAAATCCAGCCGTATTAAGCAATGTCAGAGAGGCATTTCAAAATAGATTATACCATTGTATGGAAGTGAATGGTACTCATTTTGAACACTTATTGTAATTTAAAAAGATTAAAGAGTTTGAACTGTTGTACAACCCATTTTAGTACAGGCAAATAAGGTGAAAGTAAATAATAAGCAAAATTTGTGCTCTTAAAAGAAAAATTGTTTATCTCATAAACTAACCACTTTAACCTACAAGTATTATACATTTTTGAAATCAGCTCAAAGAGGAGTATCCAAATTTTACATAAAAAATATGAAAAGTAATTTAAAAAAATAAAGGGGATGCTGCTAGGGGTGAAGGGGTGGCTTTTCCAGTAAGTTTAAATAAGCCATAATGCTTGCCCCTTCCAACATAAATTGACGTGTTTTTGGATTTTTTCTAAATACCAGTATTACAAAAGTTATTAAACGTGGATACTTTTATCTGAAAAGCACTGTATATATATATATATATATATATATATATATATATATATATATATATATATATATATATAAATATAAAACAACATAAAAATAATTTTAAATAATATTTTATTGATAAATTGGTACAACAAAGTAATAAAATTGTACTTAGTCTGTCACCATATCATTGTCAATTTAAATCTATAGAATTTATTTAAGTCCAAGTAAAAAGTGTAGATGTAGATGTAGAATAAGATGTAAAGGATCTTCTAATGCAACCTTTGGAAAATGTGACAAACATTCACTGACAAAATTGTGTTGCACATGTCATAGAAGAAGAGCATAAAATGTTAGATATTATTTTTGATGATCTTATATAACTGATAATCGTTTCTTCCTTTAATGATTACAGTTAGGCGGATTCTCATTGAATAATTATTTATAATTTTTTATAACTTGTTTATTCTGTGTTTCTTACATTAACAAATAGTGGGCAATGTAATTTATTGTTTTGATTTACTGTAAATGTTTATTGGTTACAAATAAGAATAATTATATTAATAACACTACACGGTAGACATCATCAAAACCTCAACCAGACGCATGTTGAAGAAGAAGTTTCAAACATATGACTTACTGGCGGCAATCTCTTTCCAGAGACTATTCAACATATAACATCTGCTTGTAGTGTGTTAGCTAATACCGACTATCTACACCCCGGCATAACCAAGTGTGTGAAATCATCCACCAGAAACTGGCCGACAAGTTCGGTCTTCTCAATACGTATACTCCGTATTACAAGTACCAACTGCAGAAGGTGCTTGAAAATGACAATTTTAGACTCTACTATGATAGGTCCATTATCACCGATAGAGAGGTGACGAATAGCAGACCTGACATCGTGGTGGTTGATTGAAGTGTCAATTCAGTCCTTCTTGTCGATGTAGCTTTATCGAACATTCGTAATGTACTCAAAAAACACCATGAGGAACTGAGCAACTACGCGGATCTCGCAATTGAGTATCATTTCTTATTAAAGAGTACTGAAATTACTGTTTTCAGAATGAGGATTAACTATAATAGATTTTCTATTGATAAATAAGCCGTTTTTCATACCATTTGGAAATTTTCTGTATTATAAAGGTACTTATCTAATCTCGCTATGACATATTTCAAATGAGAAATTTATGAAAGAAGTAATGACAAATACATTATTCTGCTAAAGTGTATCAAATACCCATATTTTTTTTATTATTTGTTTCATTATTTAGTTTGTGGTTCATTTTTTCCAGACTGTATAATTTTAGTATGACTAGTATTTTATGTCATCGCTTCCAATCTAGTAACTTTTCTAGTGGTGTCTAGTGGTGCGACTTAGGTTGCCTAAAATTATGATCCTATTGTCTAAATAGGGATTAATTCAAAGAAAATTTTCTATTACAAACCATCCCTCGATGCAAATATCAAATGTGATAACACATTTGAAATCCGTCGATTATCGAGAAGATAAATCAAAGGTTTTCTTATTAGAGTCATTTATTTGTAAGTAACGTTGTAAGAAATAACCAATTAATACTAGTTGTCGATTACATCATGTCCATGTAAAAGTTTCTTTTAGTCTCGTAACTTTAACTCTATCCGTGTTCTCATCTGGCACACCGAAAAAAAAACGGTAACGGTGATAAAATAAAACCATAAAAAGAAAATAGTATGTACGTGGTTTGTTTATTATTTGCCTATTACAAAGTTTTTATATATCTATCAACCATCACAAAAACGGGATACGTATTTTGAATGATAGAAGTTCTTGATTAAAATATTTACATCGATTTCTTGTTGTGAAGACGAAAAATATCCATGAACACGTATCTATACTTGTTTATAGTCAAAACAAATTTCATTTTTACTATCTGAATGCACTGATTAAAGTTCCTAGGAAAAATTAATAACAACAAAAACAAATTCTCTCGTTCTTAATTTTTATTTTGAGTGACAACTGTGTATCTCTAATGAAAATATGTATTTGTTAAATCAGTAAATTTAACAATTAGTTCAGTCTCCAGTCGTTAGCCAGCGTTATTCATTGAATAAATGAATTTTCATAACAGCGAACGTTCATAGTATAATTAGAGTTTTCTCTTTTATCATAAAGAAGTTGACTACTTGAGAAACCTTGTTTAAAAAAACTATTAACCTCAAGTAACAGATGATATAAAAGAATAGCAAAATTTCTTCTTTCGTCTGATGCTTATTAGTATGTCTCACTTCTAACGGTCAATTTCAAACTAGACTCGGAGTGAAAAATGTGCATATTGTGATGATTTTTTGCTCGTAATTTATCATTAATAGATTGATGGTTGGAGATAAGAATAAATATTTGAATGAATTATTCGAAGAAAGTTCTACTGTTGAGAAGTAAGACTCAGGGAGTTATATTTCTATATTTGAGAATAATATCTGTGAGAGGTCAATACAATTTTTCGTTACACCAAAAAGGAGGCAATTGATGAAAGAAATCTTCTATAAAACGTAGTGGGAAAATTTAACTATTCTACGCGTTCTTGGCTTATGCTTATGATATCAGGTGCAAATAATTTGTATATATGAATGATTACTTTTTTGTATATTTTGTACAAAAGAGAAATAGCATGAAAACCACGTGGATGCCACAATGGGAAAAACTTAAAATTGTAACGCCACTAGTGGCTGTCTCGTGATTGCCATGGAATAGTCACGTAGCTTCCACGGAAATGAAAGATACTTTTTGGGTGGCCACTACGATCCCATCAAGTTTTAAAAACTTATTTCATAACTATCATCCACGTAACTGAAACAACATCACGTGTTTCAACAGTGATGTTTCAAATTAAAAGTTATTTTTATTGAATAAGTAGCTGTGAAAATGAATCAAGCAATCAATCAGATGATATTTTCTGTGATGGATACTGCTGTGGCCCGATAAACTGTGCCTCAAACACAGGGAACAACTAAGAAGTAATACGGCAGTATCCCTGAAACGTGTGCATATAATTGCAGTTCAAGATTTTGCCGAGGCATTAAACCTACAAAAATACTTTTTCGTCGTTTCCTTTTATTATGCTCACAAAACCACAGTGAAACGCGCACTAAACAAATTAATGTATAATAATCACTATAGAGTGGTTATCACTTTGAGGAAAATTATAAGGGCGAAAATAACTTTATAGTGAATCTATATTATATCAGTCCTAAAATGATATCTTTGGAATTGCAGTTATAATCTGTAGGTACAGTCGGAGATCACGACAGTCATTTTCCACTTGTAAATTAAATGCACTTATTAGTGATCGGATCAAGTCAAAATAGCGTGTTGATCACTCTAAATTCCACTTGAATGTTTTGAAACCGTAAAGTATAAAATGTGATTATCACTGTTTATACATATTATAAAGTGGACTTCACAATAAAGTTGTAAAATGTAACTACCTCTTCGTCTTAGTTCCGGTATAAGTTATATCACTTCTGATAATATTTGGAAAAAACAAACGAGAAGCTTGAAGACTAATAAGCAAGACTTATAAATACTAATAAGAACAGAGTTGAACTGAACGCGAAGAGAAGGTTGATGGAAAATTATGTTTGTAATAATTTTAAACAATCAAGAATTATTTATGGTATAATAAGGAATGTAAACAAGTTGTAACTAATACGTTATGCAGGTTGAAATGATATGATAGTTAATATGTTAGTTTGTTATTAAAACCCAGTAATCTTGAAGAAATTGTTCATTATCGACTTTGTATTATTCCCGATTGGGGTAAGTCTGCATTCACATTAACTATCCGAGGCATCATACAAGTAACGCTTTATCCTTCAACGTAAACATACACCACAAGGTACTTAATTTACTTACCTACACCTAATGGATATAAATTATCGCGTACATGATTCGTCCATTTTTAATTTGTTTGTGAAGTTGATGTAAATAATACGTAAAACATAATAATCCTTTCATGTAAAATGAGAAGTTTCCAAAGAAAACTACTAAAGATTTCATCTCGGTCTAACCACACAACTGCCGTATTAAGTGGAAGTATGCATATATCATTTTTTGTTGTTGAACTTCAAAAGCAGCGCTTTCATAAAACGTAAAGTAATTTTTTCAAAGAATCTGAGGGATACTTAACAGGAGACTTACACAAAAGATATTCAACAGAGTTCTAGGTATATAAACGTGATAATGTTGTCTACGATGAAACTTGCGGCGTATCAGAAATTCTACACTGAGAAATATAAAGGAAAGTATAAGATGTGTGAAGCTCTCTAAGAATCTCGTTTTTGTTTATGAATAAATATTACATTATGGGTCTACATGTACGATGCAATAGGAACGAATTAAAAAAATTGAGTGATTATTTCTATAACGTAGAATTATCACATTTATTTATCGAAATCCAATCTGGAATGGATAGTAGTAAAATTTCAAATGATTGGGTTGCGCTTTGTTTGTCACATATTTTGAAAATGATGACAAAACATAATAGACCTGAATATAAAAAGAGGTCAGATATATTACGAATCCAAACACGCAGCAAGAACTGATAATCTGATTGACAACTTTGGTCCCTCAATTGTTTACTTCTTTCATAATATCATTTACACTCAGACACATTAACGATGTGCTGGACTGTGTTTGCTCAATATTATTTAAAAAACTCATGAGAATACTTAAAAAATAAATTATGGTTTAATTTAATATTCATGTAAAATGCTTTCAAACGAAAAAATGTGAGAACCAAAAATAATGATTTTCAACTTCATTAGATTTTGATAGGATTCCTAGTAATTGAATCAACATATAATACGAGGATGCTACTTAAGCTTTGAGAAATAGTAAATCTGATGTGAATATGTGAATTTGACATTACAATAAATTTTGACATTATTAATGATGACCGTACTTAGAATTTGTTGTCATGCGAGTGCTATTTGTGATAAAGCACCACATCGAGCCACCGAGTTCGCTGGTCTTCCCAATTCAAATATCATTGCACTTCGCTACAGGATGAATTTCATGAAGATCGTCCAGACAACATCGATGCTGTGCGTAATTGACATTGCAAGATCGTCATATGACATACCGTGAGAATGAGGCATACATTCAATATTGTATGAACATTTAACAGTGAAAAAGATTTATTCGCGCTGGATACCGCATAATTTGACAAACTTATTCATATACGAAGCACTTAGAAGCAAATAGTTGCCTGTTTTTTCGGAATAACAGGACATGTCGCCACAGGTCATTAGAGCAACGTAGAACGGTCAATTCTGAAGGAGTCACCAGTAAATTAGAGAAGCCAGAAAACGAACAATTTTCTTGCATGACAATACGAGCTCTCACACATCAGACAAGCAACAACGTCTCTTAATAGTCAAAACATCGAATTGATAGGTCTTGTCATCCGCTGTTAAGTCCTTGTTTAGCAGCTAATGTATTCTTCGTGGCATAAATTGTGCTCATGTTTATACAATTGAGGATAATTTAAAATTAAATCAAAAGAGGATTATTGGAATAGTTGAATATGTCAAGTATCAGAATATCTTCATCTAATACCTTATTCAGAGTAGAAAAAGATTTAAAAAGCGCTTATTTATGTTTTGAACTGACACAATTCCATTCCATGGCAATTCAAAATGTATTGTGACTATGCTTTGGTCAATACTATTTAATTTTCAAAAAACTGCTAAGGCAGGATCAATTTAGAAGAATCACTGTTTAACAAATAAATTCAATTGAATTGAATGGATAATGTTTAATATATCAATTATAAGATATTTTCGGGATATGTTGAAGCATTATTTAATATGTCATCTTTCTCCTTAGTTTTAATAGTCCAACAAAAAATAAATTTTTTTTAAGATGCTTTGTCATACATCAAAGCAATATATAAATTTTAGTATTTATTTATTGTATTATAAGCTTTTAAAAACTCACTAATATATTATTTCATGTTTAATTTTTTAGTTTTATCCATTAAATTCTAATTTCTTGTCGCTGGCGTGCTTCAAATCAAGTGAAGAAAAATTTTGGTTAGGTCAAATTGGCTTCTATAAAAAAAGGTCGTCGTTTCTGTAGCTAATACCATAAGTTGAGTTTATGGAAGAACAATAGAAGAGCTTATAGAAACGGAATACAAACAGCAAGACGCGGAGAAAAATCTGGCAATCGTGTGAGAAGATCTTGCACGAAGACTGTGTTCTGTCTAAAACAAGTCATAAAGAAACTAGAAAAAATAGGCTAACACATATATTATTCATCGAATCTTAGAAAGCTTACGATAACTACCTATTAAGAAATTAGTGGAAGTACTCTAAGGAAGCAGTTTAGAATTTAAAACGGATATGAGATCTAGAGTATAAAAATAGGTACTGAAATATCAGAGTTATTTAGAAATGAATAGAAAAGGAAAATTGAAGTTACAGAGATAGACGCAATAAGAAGGGTATCTAAGAAATCAACTCTACTTTTTTTCATTGCTAGTCGTTAACTTTCGGAACAAATTAACAAAATCTCTATTACACCAGTTTACTCCATCTTTTGATTTGAACTCATAACTGTAGGTATTGATGCAGTTCGATAAATAACATTATTTCTGAACCTAGTGGATTTTTACGTACAATATTTCTGATCATTTACGTTAAGAATGCTTAGATGCGCCAGAAATTGCAAAACAAAGGAAATTCATTCCATTGAAAAAAAGTTTCTGGGTCAAGCATAATACAGTTTTTAGTTCAATAGTTTTGATAATATGCATCAATTTCCAAAGAATTACGTTCTCTAGGACTCGTTTTTATTATTTCTCTCCAAAGTTAACTTTATATGTAGAACGTTTTTATGTTAAAGGCTGCACAATTTCTCATACTTTTGGTTATATTTGTTTAAGGTTATCAAAAATTTTTAAACAATAAGAATATGTTTGTCGGATATACTTTTCTCAGTGTATTCACCAGTAATAATGTTGTCTAGTTAGAATCGCGGCCTATCACATCTCACATACATATACTCCGATACACTGCAGCTCGGCGTTGGTACGTTGTTGGTAGAAATCAAGAATGTCGCTCGTCAGATCGCATTCCTTCAAATGTGTGTGGCGGCTTCCTGGTCACATTACGTTGAGACTCTGAAATATGCCAACTTCTTCCAGGAATGAACTATTTCTCTTCTACGACCACGAATTTACTAACACTGTCTCATATACTAAGGTTAATTGTTATGTACTCATAATGTTGAAAAACAAGGGAAAATTTGATTCATTTATAATATTCCTTATTATGTAGTTCATAATTATTGGTTCTATTAATTGATATTTACAGATTAACTTGCCCTTTTTTTCGGTATATTTTAGAATAATTTGACCTGAGCATAGTTGCCCATATCCCCTATACATGTCTATAAAAACTTTTTATTATAGTGAAATTATTAGTTTTATCATCAAGTATAGCTTCTTTCAAAAATTGCTTGATGTTCGTGTTCACAATAATGATGCAACAAACTTCTTGTTATCATACTAGGATACATAATTTTTTATGTTATCAGATGAATTTCTAACAATTCTAATGTAAAATGGTATTTTGAATTTTATTTACTTCGTTCCATTTTAAACTTGAGAAAAGCTCCCTAAAATCAAAAATAACTTGATGATTTTGATAGCATAGATAACATAGACAATGAGAACAGACGAAAGAATAGCCACGCTATTCCTATTGTAAACGTCTAATTATCACAACAACAAATAACTTTAAATACAAAACAACTTTACTATAGAAATAAATCCAGAGTTACCCCCTGAATTCACTGTGATTTTATTATATATCTATCATCATTTTTATTAAAAGCTTCCTTCAAAAAATGCTCGATGATTTGTGTTACGCATCAATAACATACTTTTCAGACTGTTTTCTATTTTTTTTAAAAACTTTTTCGTTTCCAATCCATAAAAATCACAAACGACTACATCAATATGAATTACGGTTTACATTCGTTTATAGTTTAATTATGATAAAAAATTTCAACCCATTATCTATCAATTTCAAATACTAATTCTTAAGTATTTATATAAATCATATTTTTTTTGGATAAGCTCGTAATATCATGTTATTTGTTGGATATTAGAAGTAGAAATGATTTCAAAATTTACCGTAATTGGTCTTTGTTCTCACTATATTTCTCACGAGGAGCTGAAAAAAGATGAGATTTGTAATATTTTTTAAAAGGTTTAAAAAGGTTTTTAAACGTTTAATACAAGATTTATGTCTACCCCATTGGATATGTAATTGAAAACTAATCTAAAAAATATTATGAACACCTTTATATTAGACTTCTTTTTGGGGAAACATATTTATTTCATTGATATAAACTATTTTCTTATATTACATAGCCCTGTTCGTAGACTTGGTACTGTTTTTCCTGGAATACTGAAAAATGTTATTAAAGAATCCGTACTGAAGTTCTCCACTAAGACACCATACGGCACTATTAAAAGGTTTGTCGCTAAGTTGCGATTCCAGGGTTATTTCATCCTCGTTATTCCCGAGGTCTTGTGCTGGAAGTTTTATATTTGTTCAGTAAAATTAATACTACATTTAAATGAACAAGATTTGAGACCGTTAAAATGGTAAAAGGAAAAGCGGTTCGGGTCCTGGAGGAGCTCTTTATAACAGTTGATTAGTGCAACTAGTTCATACCTTTACTTTTCTATTATTATTATTATTGTTAAGATTGAAAGTGAAGATTCTCATTTTAAAATATGTGCTTCTGAAGAAATCATAGAAAAAGAAATCTATATGGAAGAATATAACACTTTTATAAAATAGCGGAACCAGTATAATATTCACAGACGCGAGCTATTAACTTATTCTGACGGAAGGTCTAAAAAATTCAATTCCTTTGCACTATGGTGCAGCAATTTTAAACTAAAAGCAACTTTAATTATGAATGTTAATTTAGACTCAAATAAATATGCCCAATTAATAGCGTTTCTGAAACGAAAATTGAATGGAGACAAACCTAAAAAATCTAACAATTTCTACTCATCACGATTTCATATTCAAAAACGTATACAACTAGGCGTTTCACAGTTATTGGAGTAAGCAGATTAAACATAAATTTAATACATTTATATCAAAAATATGCTAAACTGAGAACGACAAACGAAATCAGCAGCCAATGATTCCTATCATATCGAAATGGAAAATGTACAAAATATATATTTATTATAAACACTTTATCAAAAATTCCATCGTTAATTGCACAATATTTAAGAATATATAGAAGCGCAATTCCTTCAATACAAAATTAAAATGTGCTTCACGAATTTTACAAGGAACAAATAACAACAGTTTTTTTAACCAAAGTTCTACATCATATGAGAATCAAGGTACTAATTTGAGTATTACAAATATTCTGCACTTAAATGAAGCTTCAACTGGTAATAAAACGGACACAAGCGTGACTGGATCGGAAATTCACAAACAGGGCCAAGTACCAGTGCTAGAACAAAATATGCCGCCCTATTAGCGTATCTAGTCGAAATTTGATTATTGAGGCGAGATATGAGATTAATTTCTAGTCTAAACGGTGGGTACCTACCTACGCCGGGGAAATATTCATTAGTAAAAATCGTCTCTATCTAGAAAATGTGTCTAGATCTTATTGGAGATAGGAATAATTGGATAATTCAATGCCGACTTTGAGGTATGACGCACATACTGTTTACATTTTAGATTGGGAAAATTAATAAAAATAAAAACATTTTATTGCATGATGGGGTTTTGTTATTTTTTTTGGAGACCTTTTGCCTTGCGTTTTCAATATTTACATTGCGAAGTGAAAAAAAAATATATAATTTAGTTGTTAGTTTCTCTTAATATTATTGTCTACAATTAATAATAGAGCTACACAAAAGAAAATGTATGCATCATGTACATGAAGTGTCTTTTTATACTTATGGATTTGCCAGTCAACTTTTTCCATTCGTGAAAAAAGTGGCACTTTATGCACTTGTTGCATATATTACTATTTTCTACGCCCGTTATAATATTCACGTTTTTTTTATTCATTTGCTTCATAAAGAATGTAATTTCTGAATCGGTAAAAAGCGAGAAAAAAAGTAACATGGCGGTTCATTTTTTCACGCTTTTAAAGTGGCGTAACTTGTCATTTTGTAATGCAATTATAAAATTGTTTTATCAAGATAGTGGGAAGTGAACGCTTTCTTTCTCATGTCAATTCGTTTTTCCGATAAACTGTCATACACTTTTATTTCTTGATATTAGTTCAAGAAAATCCTTTTTGTGTCTAATTAAAAGGAGTGTAGTATTATTATTAGTGATGGAGAATACCTAATAGTGGAGAAAGTTTAAACTGCACACCAGAAGATGTTGTTGAATCGACATCTGCAGCGACTATGAATCTTCTCCCTGAGAAATCCAGGGAACAGTATTTTATGAAGTGGCGTACTAAAAAAGACATAAACAGCTTCACAGAAAGAGTGTTACTAGCTCACTTTTAAACTAAATCCAAAATGTGGAAGTCTTCAACACTTTGGTCGACATCAGTAAATACTCGAAGCCCCAGACGATCATTATCTCATGCATAAGGTATGATAGCAAAATGTTATTAGTTGCTTTAATATTTGGAATCGCAGGAGCTCTGCGGAGGGAGGAATTACTTAAAATGAAATGTAACGGCATTGAAAATAGCTTTTACAGTATAAAAATGCAAAACATAAGTTTTGAAAATTCTTTCGCTTATCCCAGCATATTTGAATGTACCTAATCCAAAAAACTACACTGGGTATACATTTCGACGCAATTTAATAATTTTATCGACAAAGCAACACAATATTATGTTATATGATAAGGTAGTGGAGGCAAATATGGCACACCTTAATATATTTGTTTTTTTTTTTTAATTAAAATTATGGTGCTTGGTCGGACAATTTTTATCAATATAATATGTCAGTATGTGGATAATTTATATATATGATTTAGCATAGTATAAAATGATTCACAGTAGAGTTATATGCAATACTTCATTGTATTACACTTGGGCCATATTACACATCTGGTCGGATTATATGGCCCACAGTAAAAATCTTCAAACTTAAAGAATATTGATTTCGTTTTAATTTATTTAAGATGAGTTTACAAAATATATATAAATATGTATATATATATATATATATATATATATATATATATATATATATATAAACTAATTGTAATGCATATAAAATATAAAAACATTCAACAGCATTGGAACTCTTCATCGTCGTTAGGCTCAAGACCAACGCATTCCTCGTGATACCAAATAAAACATTTTGAACACATTCGCATATCAAGTTGGTCTTCTGTTTCACAAGCTGCACGTAACCATGACTCCTGTGTAACTTGATTACACGTGGACTGTGGGATCGAACTTCGTTGTTTAGAAGTTGACGGATCTGAAAGTTTTGAAGTTGGATATTCTCTAGCTGCTTGGCCATGTCCCTCCGTGAAAAGGCTTTTTGTTACTTGCTGCGCTTTATAATTTAACGCCTTTAGCCTAATCCTAGTCTCTCCAACATTCTTTCCTTCGGTAGGAGTCGGAAGTATTTCCTGAAAAGGCGTATTCAATGTCTTAGGTGGAGAAGATTGTTGAGGAATTGGTTTGCTTCTTCTAGTTAAAGTCGCCAGTTCATCGTCTGAACTCGGGAGACTTTCATTTATTTCATCGGGCAATGGTCTTTGTGTTACTAAAGAAGGTACGAATGTGGCATCAGGTATTGCGTCAGGATTTAGAAGGAACAATCCTGTAGCTCTAAATCCGCTCACAATATTTCCGGCGTCATACACTTGTGCCAAACACGGGAAAATATTATGTTGAACCTACTCTTGTTCAGACTTCTTTGTAGGAAGGTATCCCAGTATCTTAAAAGTTCCTGATCCCAGTTGGCTTCAAAAGAGCGAAATACCTTATCCAATGGGTGGAGCTCGTGCGTTGTATTTGAAGGCAAACAGAATAAAGTGATACCAAGAGACTCTGCTGTTTCAGCAATGGTAAAATCTAAATGGCTTGCAGCTCCATCAAACACAAGCAGTGTAGACCCGTTCGATTTATACTGAGCAAAATGTCTTAGAAAGTCATTGAAGATTTGTGTCGTCATAGAGTCTTTAGGTACCATTTTTTCAGAATTCTGTGAGGCAAATTATCGTAATATCATAGGTGGAATAGAGTTGCCCATACCATTACAACAAGCTACGATTGTTACATTTTCGGTGTGTTCAGGCGCAACCATATGAACCCGCCCGAACTCCTCACAATATCGAAACATTTGATGTCGCACAAGTTTGGGAGTGAGAGGCAATCCAATTTGAGAGTATCGCTTAATCTGTTGCACAAAATTTCTCTCCTGTGCCTGATTTAATATACTTGAACGACCCAGTTTCTTTTCTGACAAGCTTCGAACTAAATATCGCCGTAACGTGCACCTTGGTGCCTCGAATCTAGAACATACATTTCCTTGATATTCTCCGCTTCTGAAAGCTGCTACTGCTTGTTCAAGTTGGTCTTGAGACCAATGCTTGCGAAGGTTTTAGCGAATCTTCCCCATTTCAAATCTAAAGCAAACAAAAGAAAGGGAAAACAGTTTTAAGTTAATATATTCCACTGGCGGGTTATATGGCGTCTAAAGGTTGCCTATACAATGGTGTGTGGAGGGGCATATATGCAGTTGCCTACTGATGTCAGACTGCGAATTATGGAGTGTAGAGAAGGAGGAACATCTCTTATGGACGGAACGTTTAAAATATGGTCTGAATTCTGTGGGGATAATACGTGGCGCTGATTGTACTATGGGATTGAGATTTGAAGTTAAACACTTACTGTATAAGAAATTATCAAAGTTGTGACTGACGTTTGATTATATTCATGTGAAAAGCTGTGCAATCCTTAATAGCTTATTAGATTTTTATTTTTTATTAAGAACTTGATATATTTCTGTACCTGCTTGCATAAGCTAATTACCAATGATATTTTAACAAAACTATAATTATTATATTTGTTGCGGATAGAGTTCAATATTTTATTTCTATGAACCAAAATGTTTTATTTTCAATTATTTTATTATTCTTATTGATATTTTTATATGACTATAACTATTATATTAGTTGCTATATTGCAATATTTTATTTTTATGTACCGAAATATTTTTTTTTATTATTCTATTATTTTTATTGATCTAATTATATCGCTATAATTATTAGTTACGGATAAAATTCAATATTTTATTTTAATCAACCAAAATGTTTTTTTTATACTATTTCATTATTGTTACATGATTAGAATATATGTATTATCTAAACCAAATAAATAGCTAGATAATAAAGTTAATTTAACGAGATTCTGTTTTGTTAATAGTTTCATTTTTTTAATACTACTAATTTCATTATCACGGTGCATTATTTAAAGCATTACTATACAGTTATTTTCAAATCAGCGCGTAAAATTCAAGCGAATACCCTCTATAATCAGCGCCATCTATTTACCCATCAAAAATCAGCTCACATTTTTCAACCCAGAGACGTTCCTCCTTCTCTACACTCCATACTGCGAATAAATACTTTACTTTTTGTGCTAGCGATTTTCGGCTTTATTACCCGCTGAGCCATATTTACCTCCACTACCTTTTAATAATATAAAATAACAATTTGACTTGTAATTGTAATTGTAATATATCGTCTCGGAAGAGGCTTGTACGATTTGTATAAATTTTTGTTCGCAAGGATCTTGTGATACGGTTTATGGTACGCCGAAATCATTAAGAAATATTTAATATTTTTCATCTGATGTTCCCTATACCTAAAAGCTATAATTTCAGAGTTATAACTACATTTACAATATCTCCACCAAAGTTACAATAAACATTGTACATTTAGAAGGTTACGATTAGATAAACTCGTTTAATTTGATTATTCTTTAATAATTTATGTGCTAATACAAATCTCGTAACAAGGTCTAGTGTCAGTAAGTTAGTAAAAAGTTGAAATATTTATCCAAATCATGGCGCAGAGAACCTACAACAACTGAATACAAATCTTCAAATGTTTGTGACATGTTAGAAGTAGATCCATATTTATGAAGCAGAAAAATTACAAATTTTAGAAAACATACATTAAAGACGATTACACCAAATGCTCAAAATGTTGTCCATTTACTTCAATACAACAAGCCATGCGATTTTTAAAGCTCTGCAATACATTTTACAACATACCTCACTGCTCAATTCTTCTTATCTCTGTGGTAATCCTGGTAATCCTATCTTTCAATTCCTAAATATTTGCAGGTTTTGTTTTATAAACGATGAATTTCAATTGACCCCACAGGAAATATTCTATAAGATTCTAAAAGATCAACTTCCCTGGATATTTGTCTAGTAGGTATTCAAATGTGGATCATCTTCTAACAGGACACAAACATCTAAAGATTAGTTTTCAGTTGATGCGGTTTTTCTGCTCCCTGATTTGGATAAATCTGTTTCTGAACCAGTTTCCTTAATTTTTTTTACTAATTCACTGACAGTAGATCTTGTTATGGGATTTCGGCAAGGATATAAATTATTAAAGATATTACACGTTTCTTGTTGACTTCTACGCCTGTCGCCATATTCTACTATCAACAATAATAATTTATTGAAACGTCAAAATTGTTATTGTAGCAGTCATAGCCACCTAAATGTATTATTTCAACTTCGGCGAAGATAACGCTAATGTAGCTATAACTCCGAAATTATGGTATTTAGGTATAGGGATGATGACATTGGATAATAAATAATAAATATTTCTTAAGGATTTCGAAAAGTGAACAATATACAGGATGAATAATTTGAAATAACAAAGTTCATTATTTTTCCGGAAAAAGGAAAGATCTGACACCAATCTAAATACTTCCATTGCCTCACATTTCACTCACATTTCACACTAAATTGAATTATGCCACTATATTGTCTTTGTCAATCTTCGGAACTTATTAAATGTATTTGCCATTTTTAATTCCGAAGGTAACTGATTGAATAATTTAGTTAAGTTATGTTTGTATCGCCTAAAATATTAATACTACGATAAGTATGAGTGCTTTGAAGAATATCATAATGCGAAGCTGCACTACTCTGCACCTACAAAATGGAAGGGAAAATATGTTGATGAAAACACTGCTATGGACCTTTTCCGAAAAAGTACCATGAATTTTCACCATAACAATCGTCTGGAAAATTATATGATTTCAAACAACCAAGACTTTAACACCGGAGGGACTGAATAGATGCTTTAAAGAAGATCCAGCTCATATATTTCTTCGAACTATAAAATATCCGTTTTACACAGATTGCAGCAATTATGGGTTTCATGGGTGCCCGCTACACGACTTAGCTATATTCCATGAAAACTGAGGATATAGAGTAGGAAATATCTTACGCTGGGCCCACCTCAAGGAACTATTAAATTACCAGAATGAGCAATGTATTATACAAAAATGGCATGAATAAGTTAGCTTCTTTCGACGATCATGAGCAACAATTTGTGTGAACGGGGGTGGTGTGTTGACATAATAGCTGTGAAATAACTAGAAGGGTTCAAATGAGTCACAGTTGCCAAAGGTTACATCGACGATAACACAAATAATAAGAGTTGAAATAATTAACAGGAATGACTGTACCATACATACAATACCACAAAAAGTACTACTTATAATAAGTCCAGGGAAGACCATTAATATGTAAATGTTTATAACTGTATGAATATTACTAATAATTGTAATTATCAAGTTGACAATAATTATTTTTTTTTAGCTTATAGTGCTTATAGCATATCGTAACAAATTCAATCTCCTATACAATGTGAAAATAAAGTTCTGTTGAGGCCAAAGCATTTGAAGATTAGTAGAAATTCTGAAAAATTATTGAGTTCGTCAATATTCATTGAATCTAATACAGGATGAATCAAAATACTAATATGATGATATGGCATAACATTCTGGAACAACTTGTAAGATTGTGAATAATTTTAAAATATGAAGACTAATGATGACCCGTTGAAAACTAATCATAAGATTGAACAGTATTTTGAATTTGAGAATATATGCATAATATATGTATTTTATAAAATTATATGAACGCATTTTTATTTCTCGTTTACGTGATTCTCGATCTCTATTATTTTTTTGTGAACGTATTTTTATCCGAATGTAAAAACTGTTCATACTAGAGGAAATCCAAAGGATATCCAACTGTTTCGAAACTAAAAGTTCAGAATAAAATACGAATACAAGAACAGAAGCACAAAACACAATCAAATTCCAAGCTAGCCTGCGGCCTTCATAATCCACATGGATTAGTGAACGAAATAAGCGTTGCACGAGAGTTAGAGGCCAAAAGAGGGGTTCGTTTGAGGGCCACCAGGGTAGTGCAGCACTCCCTACACAAGGGGTTGGATTTGCGGTGTGAGGCAATCAGTCGCCTGACAGAAATGAAGGATGGAGCTACCAGGTGTTGCATGCATGTTCGTGCATTTGGCGATGTTTTTGTTAAATTCGTTTTTGGGCGCGGAGAGGATTTCATCACATATTATCAAATTTATTTTCAAATATTTCACGTTCTTTTTTTCTTTAGTTGAATAAAATTTGAAATAATGATGAATCCTCTCAGTAAATCTCAAATAAACTATAATGATTTAGCATTCTGTTAAGCCACTTTAGCTTCCATTTTCTGTCGACTAACAAACATATTTTCATAAATTCACGCTTTATTGGATTTTATTAAATTTAATTGTATTAGTAATGAATAATATTTTAATAACTGAAAACTTTTGGGGCTATGAACAGTAGAGTATGTTCTATAGCGTCTGGGTGTCGATTGAAATATATTTTTCTTGGTTTTATTATAAAAAATGCAATCATTAGTAAAGAAATAACACATTGTATTAGCACATAGGAATTTAATACTTACACATATAAACAAATCAAGAAATTTTAAATATGAATGAATGTTTTAAAATGGAAATCTAGTGAAAATAACTGCATTAACTGAAATTAATAAACCCTATCGAATTTCCAGAAGTAGTTGCGTATTATAGTAAAAATAAAAAAAACGTGTGAAGTAAAATTAACACAAGAAAGATAATCTACCTCTGCGAAGCGTACAGTGCGCGAAAAAATTGTTATTTATTATGAATCGTAGTGCATTGGTTGCTTAAACCAACTTATTTATCATTATTTACAGATAATTATTATTATTTTCAGGATCTTATTATTATTATTTCGTTATGGCAAACCAAAGAGTATTGAATAATAGTCAAATTGAGGATTTTTTGCTTGAAAATGAAGAAGATATGTCATCAGAATGCAAAAGTGATTGTGAAGACTACCTCTAGAAGATGAGGTGGAGAGTGACTTTGAAGACGAATTGATTGACGAAGTTGTGAATATACCCGACTGCACTACTGAAGAACAATCTGTTGTAAGTACCAATTCGAGTTCATCTGCAAACACACGTATAATTATTCCTTCTCAACGCATACTTAGAGGTGAAAACAAGCACTGCTGGGCCATAACCAAGGGTAAAAAACCTGTACGACCCCTGGACATGTTTCAACTTATTTATAACAGATAAAATAAAGAAATGGACAAACGTAGAAATTTCTGTAAAGCGAACCGAAGATAGAGAGAGAGGTTGGGAATGAGAATACTGCTGATAGTGATACATTTAGAGAAACCTATGAAGTTGAAATCCGTGCGCTTATAGAGATTTTAGTATTGTCTGCTGCTATGAAAGATAATCACCTTTCAATGGAGAACTCTTTGAATGATCTTTTTCGGGATCGCTCTACGTAGCAGTTAGGAAACGTGACAGATTCGATTTTTTGATTATATGTATGCGCACGGATGATAAAACGTTACATCAAATAGAGTTAAAGACCCATTTATACCTATCAGAAAAGTTTGAAATATGTTGATAAATCAATGTTTAATCAATTACACACCCGGAGCATATCTTACCATTGAAGAGCTATTGGGATTTCGGAGCAGATGTTCTTTTAGGATGTACATTCCTAATGATATGTGACAGCGGCACAAAATATTTGATTAATGCCATGCCTTACATCGGAAAGGCAAGAAAAACTAACGGTGTTCCTCAAGATGAATTTTATGTAAAAGAGCTGTCAAAATCTGTGCATGGTCACAAACGTAATATCACATGCGACAACTGGTTTACTTCTGTTCCTTTGGCAAAATCATTACTTCAGGGACCTTATAAACTGACGTTGGTTTGAACTATACGTTAAACAGAAGAAAGATTCCGGAACTTATGAAAAATACTCGATCTCGATCTGTTGTTTCTTCAATGTTTTCTATGATGGTTCTTTGACAATTGTTTCATATAAACCGGTGAGAAAGGTACAATAAATCAAACAACGGAAAACCAGACATGATAATGGTCTACAATCAGACCAAGGGGGTGTCGATACATTCGATCAAATGTGTTCATGGATGTCATGCTCCATTAAAACGAACAGATAACCTATGGCTGTGCTTTATGGCATTATAAACATAGCTTTTTGTTTAAGAATGAAAAGCCTCTCATCCATAAAAATTTCACGAAAAAACTGAGTACTTCACCTCATGTGAGAAAAAGGCTTAAAGCTCCAACTTTGAAGAGAACTCTCCGAAAAAATATATCGGAATTGTGCGTACTATCCATCCAAAATTCGTAAAATGTCAAAACTGACATGTGTGAAGTGCAAAAACACTGTTTGCGAAAAACGTAAAAATGACGTTTGTCAAAAGTGCATTTAATGCAACCGTTTGAGATTGAAAAGTAGTAAAAATTATTGTTATCATCAATTTAAACCAAATAAGCTGAATTTGTTTGTGTATTTGTAAAAGATTTGTCGCCTTTGTTTGTATTGTTCAAATAAAACTATATTAGTACTTACTTTAAGTTTTATATCTCTGAATAGGACTTAAATAATTATTCAAATTCCAATATATATTAGTATTAATTGGTACTAAAAGTACATGGCGTTTCATTAAATATTTATAAATTCTATTTATATTTATATAGTTTATAAATTATAAAATTTATAAATAAATTAAGTTCCGTACGCATCTGTGACGTATGATTATGATTTACGTTATTTAAAATATGATAATCTTTCTATTTAAGAAAAATACAGAACCACACAAAATTTTACTAGTAGAACTACACTCGGAGCCAAAAATTGAGTCAAGCGCACGTTCGCGGTCAAAAGTCTCTATTAAAAAATATCTAACTTCCATTCTTTTTGTGATTTTAACATCTCAAAGTCATTAGTCTTAGCTTTATAGTATCAATGAATAAAAAATAAATGCTTCTGTATTCAGCTCCAGCTCACTATTATTTATATAATTTTTTATAAAAATATAGTTAACTACCATTGTGTTTTTTATCTATATCTCCGTCTTTTTGTTTTCAATATTCACCTCAATAATACTTTCCATTATTCCATGATAAAAATTGAAAAGTACGTTTTTGATCAAAAAACTTATTTTCATTATGGCGTCTATAAAATTTACGATCTTCCACTCTCAGAACTAATATCCATTATTAATGAAGAACAAATTGACATTTTTCTGGGTGCGTGCTTGTTGCGTATGCGAAGTCATGCACATCGTTACCCACTTAAAAGGAAGTAGGGGATGTAGGAAACCTGCGGGATGCCTTATACAGGATTCCATAAGCAATCGTATATTATTTGTTGTAGGGGTAAACGGGTGATCGCAGAGTGCCATTAATATACATTAAATTCTTATACGTGAGAGAATGTTTGGTGAACGCTTTTTTTATTCAATTTGAAGCGCTATTTCACTACTTTTCGATAACGGATGTATTAACATCGTAATTTTCCATAAAAGCGTTTTTTGTGAATATTCGGAAAGACAATTTATAATTTTCTCATATAACCCAGCCCTCGCAGAAACAAATATGGATATATTAACAAAATTACTCTGAATCTATATATATATATATATATATATATATATATATATATATATATATATATATATATATATATATATATATATATTGACTACTAAACTTGATCTTCAGATATTTTATTTTCTAATTAAAGTGGCTATTAATTTTTCTTCTATTTTTCTAGAGCTCTTCATTGCATTTTTTCACTTATATTTTCTCTCTGGCTATTAAATAACTATGAAAATAGAAAAATTTTGGAAAGTTAGGTTCAATTGACACTTAATGTTTTATTTTAGTCTCAACATGTTTTTTTAACGAAGAGAAAAAACGATTCTATCGTTAAGTTAAACAAGGCACTTTCCGCTATATGCATTTAATAATATATTGTCCACTGCACTATGAAAATTTCCCATTTAAATGAATTAAAACTGAGCTGCTATTGTGGGGTTATGAAAGCATTCCCCGTCTATTTCAAATATATGTCGTCATAATCTCCCTTCTGTCACATTTTTTCCATTTTTTTTTTGAGTTCGCTGCGTGCTTTTATGAACTGTAAATTTATCATGCAATTCACATGTATCATCAAAGTTTCGTTCTCAGTTACTCTTGGATCCAGTAATGAACGTCTTTTGTAGACGTTCAGAAATATTCCTTTTTGCTCTCCTTTATGGCATTTTTGATATAACTCAAGGTTTTTTGACAATTTTCTCCACTAAAGTGAGCGAAAATATTGTAAAATTAAGCCAAAATCCTGTTATTGTGAAAAGGCCGCCATCACAATATGCTTAGGCGTCCCCTCCTCTATTCATCGTCATTGCTTTATTTCAGGACGAACTTCACAGACTTTTTCTTTTGCCAACAAAATCTGTATCGAAGTTCACTTCTCATACCTGACTCCATTTTCAACATTACCAATATTAAAATAGCCAGAAAACAGCCAGTATGGGAATATTCTTCTCACTATTCACTCACTCACTACCGATAGAAGGATTTTCTGAATAGTCTTCCAATTCATTATAAATATAAAAACTGATTACAAAATTTGCCAATTAATTATTTTTTCGAAACTATTCATGGAAAAGGACTCTGCTCTTCTCTAACTATCTTTTATGACCACGGAGTTTATCTCGAATATGGTTGTTATTTGTGGATACTCATTTTGGGGCAAAATATTAGCGATGTGATGAAATTCTCAATTTTTATCGCCCCAAACTCTCTTGTTTAGCTTCGGTTCGGTTGAGAAGCTGGAATCAAATTGATTTACTACTTTGTATGTCAAAATTGTTATCCTATCTCATGCTCAGATTTATTGGTACCTGTCTTGTAATAACGTGTTGTAGTGATTAACCAATTGATTCGTAAGACACAAAAATTTACTGGTTATCTCTTTTAAACCTCAACAACGATTCTTCATAATACTTTAGTAATATTAAATAAGAACTTAGAAGGTATCTTGCATGTGATCTGCCTCACGGATGATTTCAGTGCCATAGGGTTGTGTAGTTATCCTTCAATCAAACTATATTTTTTTAAGTGAAAGGAAATTGCCATAACAAGGTAACTTAAATATTGCTACCTTGGCTTATAATAAATTTCATAGATTGCAAAAAAAAATAATCAATAATTTGATCACTTTTATTATCAACAACATTTTGCCATTTAGTTTCTCAATGCTGGAACTTCAAAATGCAATTGGCTCCTGAGTAAAATCTCGTGATGGCATCAACCAAATTTGCAGAATTTTTTCAACTGAGAAAATATTGTATGAGTAGCTATCGGTATAAATAGAGATCAATGAGCCGCATATCGGGTTTGGAAAAGAAAAAATATATGTTAGCTAGTTATAATTTCATTGTTATTATCTCGTTTTCTGGAAAAACAAAATTATATTGATAAATTCTATCATCACCTGGGTAAAAATTTACTGTTTAAGATGATACACAATGGCAGCTAAGAACATAGAACTTGGATACATCTAGATGAAAATATTTGAAAAATTTTTAGCTGCAATTCACCAAATCGATGAATACGAATCGATCTATTCGTCTCACCGTGATTCACAAAATGTGAAGAATGAAGAGTAATTTTTTTATTTATCTTCGATTTGTTCAAGTATTTCATCATAATAATTTCATACTGAAATGACCGTGTATTCTAGTAGATACATTAATACGTGAATTTACTTGTTCACCCTAAATCAAATGTTTCGGGTGAACGAAGAGAAATATTGCTTACCAGTAAATAATCAATGCAAGCTCTAATTTACAGATGTAGGTGTCTTTTTCTTTTCTCAGCCGTATTTTCATTTTCGATCTCTGAAGAAGATAACTTGATTATGGAAACGCGGCACATATTTTAAGTGTTTGAGTAGAGCAGTAAATAGTACCAGAGCTCGCTTGTTTTTTACAACGAACTAATCTCAAATATACCTTTATCTGTTACATACTTATTAATGTGTCAAATTTTTGTATGAAATCTCATATACCATAATTCATAAAACAACGGGGATTGGTTTCATGTATAAGTAGTGGAAAAAAATATAAAGAAACTCAGGTAAAGAAATATGTGCAATCGAACCATTAACAATGGTATCGATTGATTTATGGAAATCCACGTATGATCAACTTGGTTCGTCGTTAGACAATAACTAGCATCAATTGTTCATTTATAACATTTCGGTGTTATATTTCAAAAATTTCACATCATAATTCAGTAGTTGTGATCGAACTTTGTCTATCTGTTTACATATGCATCGACTAATCAAAACTGTAATTTTAAATTGAAATTGGATCCTGAATACGTTATCAATACAATCAACACAATCCACCAAACATTTATAGTGTCAATGGCAAAAATTGCTTTATGTAAGTAGTACAGTGTGTACATTTTAAAATTAATCAAAGTTTGCTTCTTATTTGTTTTAAATCTAGAATGAATTCGTTTTACACATTATCAGCTGATGCTAAAGTCGTCACTAATGGAGGTGAACAAAGTAAGATTTCAGATTATTGGAGAATAACCATGATTATCTTTTAAAGAAAAAAAGCGTAAGAGAACCCATTACAAGTATTAGAGAAAGGAATGAGCAGATGTCCTGTGGAATAGCATCATATTACGTTCGTTAGATAGAAATACAGTTCTATCGATCTGACGTTTTCCATTAACTTGCTTATATCGTTAGGTTGATAAAATATAAGCGTAAAATTTTACTTCATACTGAACTCATATGTTGTGTGTAATTATACAGACAACTTATTGACTCTTGATTCATTGTAGATTCGTCCTTTGATAATACGGATAATATACTTCTGTGGAAGGCCTTTGGGGTCAGTTGTAACATAGTTCCAAAATTATTTTTTTGTTTATACGAGATGCATCCAGAAAGTGAATAACGTTTAGAAATTGAAAAAGAAAAAACAACAAGAAAATTATATTATCTTTAACTAGAAGAGCATTAAAATTCAAGTTTTCTGATTTTCTACAGACTGTTGCAAATGTTTTTATCCAATCACTGAGGTACATATTTCATCTCATCGTTATCAGAGCTTAACTCTTCTTCCTTCTTTCCAAAATGTGGAAATCCAGTATTATTGCTGTCCACAAATGTTAAAGCTAGCTCCATTCAGTTAAAATCATGTCTGCCACTAAACTTTGTGGTACACTAGCTTTTTATAGAGTGTCCAAACAACACACTACATGTAACTTGTGAGAAAAAGCGAAAACCCCGTTATTATCAACTCTTAATAGTTGAGAAATGGGCAATGTGTAATGTTATCGTTGCAGACATGAAAATTTAGGTAAACACTAAGCGCTCTTACTTTCTGAATAGCCATAGTATAAACTACCAATCGAATCAAAGATGTTATAACAAAGAAATATGATTTGACATCCACAAAATGGGCAGTTATACTATTTGCGATTCATGTTGCTTTGGCTAGAATGTAAGCGATACTCGAGGATTGTCCGACCTCAGCCTGGAGATGTCAGCACTTCTCATTATAGGCTGGGAAATTTACAGGGTGTTTCTATATTCCACCGACATCGCTCTACCACAGAGAGATCGTCAGATGTTTGGCTTATCTTGCATATTGATGACTTTTAGTTCATTCGTAAACTGAAATATTGAAAGTATGCTAATATTATTAACTTTTTGGAGATAGTGTAAAGTATGAATATCTCAGACATATCTTTAGGCGAATTAATCTAGGTATAATACAGCAATACAGAATTGTTCGCCAATCGATTTCAAGAATCGGTTTACAGTATCTGTATAAATTTTACAGTAATGAGCTCCATTATGAAGCATACGAAGATTAAGAAATAAAACTGAAATCAATTATACCCATGAACCAACCTAACCTTGTATGTATTTCTGTGATCCATTATGAGAATATTTCTAATACAACTGTCGTCTGCAAATCCTAGAAAGTGTACAGAAAGCTACGAACAATTTATATTTATTTGTACTTTATTTCACATGTCCCCGCTGTCCCATATATCTATATTAGACGGTTAAATTGTCTATGGTATGTCGTGTAGCAATCAAACATTAAGTATTCAAAGTGTAACATGCGGAACATAGATCAGAGACGTCGCACGGAACACGCTACCAGTCTACTCGGTTATTCGGCGACTTCGCTATTTTTCTTCATCAATGTCTAAACTCTCTTCTGCTCTGCGTGATCTTTTGGAAAACTGTTCTTATTGGTTTCTTTTCCTAAATCCCGAATTACTGAAATATATCTTTCTTTTTTACTATGATAAATTACGAGTTATATATTTGTCTATTTTAATTTCTTGACTCTTGATGGTTTAAGGTTTTACGTAGTTTAATTCAAAAGCGGATGAATTTAGCTTGCCTGGTCGTTTATTCATCTACGAGGATAGTCCCCGAAGTACCTGGTATGATCAAAAGATGGCGGTAGTTGCTTGAAAAATAACACTGCATTAGAAAGTATACAAACTATATAGCATATGCTTCAATTTTGAAGCCGTCCCATATTTTAGTATTTGTTTGGCAACCATCAATAGTGAACGTTTTCAGTGAATTTGTAAACATGGAAAAAATTGGTCATCGTTATGTGATACAATACTTTGATTTGAAATGCCCTAGTCCAGCCAATATAAAAGTTGAACTAGATTACACTGTAGGTGAGACTGCTCCTTCGTGATCAACTGTAAAATATAGTGTAGCAAAGATGATCGTCTACCTAAAGTCCGCGAGCTAGCA
The DNA here is from genome assembly GCA_026230145.1 of Diorhabda elongata. Lineage (NCBI taxonomy): Eukaryota > Metazoa > Arthropoda > Insecta > Coleoptera > Chrysomelidae > Diorhabda > Diorhabda elongata. Next base: position 26,287,462 of record CM047929.1, on the reverse strand, counting down.
GACATAGTAGGCATTTCAAAAAGTGCGGTACATCGCATATTAACTGAAAATTTGGACATGAGAAAGCTGTGTGTGAGATTGGTGTCGTGTCTGCTCACAATGGAACAAAAACAGCTTCTTCAAGATGTCTCCATCAAGTGTTTGGTAACGTTTCTCAGAAATAAAGTGGATATTTTGCACCGTTTCACAACCATGGATGAATCATGGGTTTATCACACCAAAGACAAAAGAACAATCAAATAAGGCAAAGACCGCTCCATCTGCAGGCAAGGTCATAGTGTCTGTTTTTTGGGATGAGCTTGGGGGTCAACGATTTTTCCACTAAGAGGTGATGTCGGCAGTTAATGGCTATTTTGAGGAGCTTGACGATTCTTATTATAGAAAGGGCTTCGAACTTACTGAACATAGCTGGGAAAAATATATAGAGCTAAAATGAGATTACGCTGAAAAATAAATATATTTTTTTCTTTGTTGGACCATTCTCGTAATTTTCGGATGTTTCGCTTAATATATTTGAAAAAATTTTTGTTTTTGAAGATAGTTTAAATTTAATAGTAGCTTCGTGAATCTATTCAGAAATAAGTAAAGTTACGTTTAGAACTGATGTACTATTCTTCTATTTAAATTCTAATTAACATAATTCGGATAAATAATATGATTCAATATTATAAACAATAGTTATAGAATAGTGATATCTATTTAGTTTTACGAGGAATTATTTTGATTAAGTATTTAGAAAAACTTCCTTGTGAATATTCTTTTTTGTTTATGTTTTTTTATTGCAAACTTATCTGTTTTAAGTTTTGTACTAATTCACTCACAATCTTTTATACTGCAGTTTAATAACTCAACAAAATATGTATAACAATAACTTTAATTTATGAACGAAAACATATTCCTACACAATTCTTAGGATTAAAACAAATTATTTCATTGTGTTCTTGTTATTAATTCTATTTATTAGGTATCATTTTAAATCATTTGTATGTAATTAATAAAGAAATTAACACATTTTTAAGCTACAAAAAACTAGCGGAAAGCTTACAATTGTAAGTTAAGAATAAGTAATAAATTAATAATAGACCCAGACGAGATTGAAGACTGTAACAGAATAATAATTAACTATTGTCGACTAAAAATTATTTCGCATATTCTCTTATTAATGTGAATCGACTTTTTTGAAGTATATGTTTATATGATATATTTGATATATAGTATGAGTTATATGAGCCTTCAAACTAACACAAACTTTTTTGGAACGCAGATCTAAATAATACGTAGGAACGTAATTTTCAGCTCGTCCAATAAATTCTTCCTCAACCATAGTTTCAGGCTTAATATAGGATGCTGTCCCCGTTCCCGGTTTCTTGTCCCTAACCCCCATACCTTCAAGACCTACTTAATATTCTTCTAGCGATTTCGCTCGCCATCATTCCTCGACGGAAGTTTTCCGCCTGTGAAATTTAGTCCTTATAATATGAATCTCATGGTTTTATTATACAATGTGTGCTTTCAAATATTCATTACAATAACACCGCTTCTTCGATCTAGAAATTCATTTGTGGTTATCATGAACAGCAAAAATTGTTCAAACAAAGTTAATTTTTATAATATAAACCGACATCTTCTCATTGAAAATTTATTCTGTGATTTGAGAGTGTGAATAACGGAATCTTAGTTAATAGTAAAATAAATTGAACTAATTGGAAGCGTAGCTAATTGTGCATATTTGGGTACATTGGGATTTATAAGCAATGTGATAACTTTGAAAAGAAAGAACGACTTCCATGAGGATGTGAAATATGTTTAAGAGTGGACAAATAGTCAACAAACAAACTTGAAATCTTATAGATGTGATTATAACAAAAAATTCTTAGAATCTTCTCCGCCGAAAAAATATCCATCAATACAGTTATAGAAATGCTTCAAAAGCAGTCTACAATGGTTGTAGTTAGTAAAGAACGCTATTTAGAATATTATTTGAGTTACATAATGAAGAAAATATATGTTCTGCTTGAGTTGATGCTTGATGGAAGATTTTCAGCAGAAAAGTACTTAGAGGAGCCGCTGAAAGCCACCAATATTAGTTCAAATTACAAACATATGAAGAATTCGAGCCAGCTCAACAGTTATATGAAGATATTTTTTCCGAAATACAGGATAAAGAGGGTTTTGATCATAGCTAATGTGAGTGCAAATCAAAATTGTGGCACTGAAACCAAACTAGAGAAGAGTAAAACGGTTCTAGACATGTGAATTAATATGAGATAGTTAAATTGTCTTTTGCATAATATTCAAAGTAAAAAGTGCAGGTTAAAAAATTTCAAAACTTGTTTTACTCTGTTTTCATGAGGATGACGAATATTTAGAGTATCAATCATTAAAACACGAATCGCTTTGCTCATTGCCCGCATCTACTCCCACTCAGTAGCTTACAAAAAACTCATTAAAGAAACCTATAGTTAACATACCTATAGTTTTTCGATGTTATCGCCGGTAGTCGATTCAAAATAATCTTCACGACACTCACTTTTGCGATTGTCAAACAGAAACTAAACGTCCAAAACGGATGGATTCTGTCTCTCTACACATGCATATTTACAAATTTATATTAATAAGTACTGACATCTTCAGGAAGAGATCAGAAATTTTGAGACAACCCTCATACGTATTTGCTAATTTCCAAAATATCATATAGTTTGAACTCAATATATCGCAATTGTTAATGAAATCTTCCATAGGAAATCCTAAAGACCTCAACCACGAGAATAGCAATTTATTGTGAGCAATTGGGATGGTTAAAACACTTTATCACAAATGTTCATTTCGAATGTCTATGAAAAAGAGAAATGTGATCCTTAATTTTCGGCAGGACAAAACTGCCGCTGATTTAATACTACCAAAGGTCAACTGGCACTGGTCCTAAAACTGATGCCAAGGTACATATACCCACTCATTTATCCTATGAATGCATATTCGTATAGTGCATCGGGACAATTGGAATATTGTCTTAGATTTATTGAAATCGGCCTGTAGGAGCTATTTTTGAATATATGAGTGTTAACTATTAAATTTACTGTAAGATATATATGGGAACTTATGAGGGGTTTTACAAGAAAAAGGCACGAAACGTTTTAAAAACAAAACCATTTGAAATTTGAATTGGCTGCTTGGAGTTTACGAAGTAAGACATCTGGATATGCGAATTTAGTCTCCACACTTTTTGTACAGATGCCAGAGACAAAAACCATTAAGAGTGACGTGCTCTATGAGACAATCTCTATTGTACGCAAGAGCAAACACAATTAGTCCAGTAAGCACTATCCATTTGATGCGTTGAGAAAACATCTCAATGTTTCAAAACGGACAAGACATTTTTCGGGTCATTAAAATTTTAACTACTTGCGCGCGTGTATCTACTTATAATTTGTGATTGAATATTTCAATTATATTCATAGTATCGTTTCGTAACTTTTCATATGAACACATTACGTAATAGGAAGAAAGAGAGAATAATCTGAAAGTGAATAAAAATTTCAACAAATTATATGATTGGTTACTCTAGTTTGATATCATTTCAGGTTTGTATAAGTCCAATAGAACACGGCCATAATTCTTCAATGCAATTTCATGGATACAGCTCTCTTCATATGTGCTCTATTTTTTAATTCCATGCATTCTAGTCAAGTCCAGGAATATGGAGGCTGAAGCTCAAGGCTCTTATCTACTTCATATTTGTTCCCCATCGTATATTTTTCATTTTTCAGAGTTCCTTGAACATGAAACGACTTAATTTTCCTTTCTTGATTGATCTAGCTCTCTCATCTACTACCTAACCAAATTATCTTGTTCACAAATATATTTTTTTTGCCTTCTCATGATTTAATTAGCCGTCAAGAAAATTATCGAAGAAGATATCTTCAACTGCCTCATTCAATCCTGTCGTTTGTGAATTTTCATGATATTATGCTGGGAGGAATAATCCTTTTTTCACTCATTACAAGCTCTCAACTAAAAGAAACTTTTTTTGCTCTTAATATGATATAATAACCATGTTATATTGAACACAATTCATTGATTTCCGAAGTAACACAGAGCTTAGATGATTTTGTAGTTATTGAAGTTTGTTATATTATCATTTTAGTTTGATTATACTTTATCACTTGATACTACTTTTTCCATTTATTTTCTAAATCAGTTGATCGATTTATAATACGATATACGGTAATAAAACAAGTAGAGTATGATGTCATTGTAATATTTGCACTCATATTGATTACACTGGTCGACAAAAATTTTTTTTGTAATGTAGAATGAATAGCATATTGTAATAGATGGACCTATACAAATACGAAAATATGAAAAAAAAATAATTGTATCACGTAAGATTTTCATGTTACATTTATAGAACCATATTCATTGGTAAAATATTTAATATTTATTAAAAAAATAATTTCACGTTTTTTAAATCGTATATATTGACAATATTTATAGTTTACATCTAATAAACATGCTTCACATCTATTAAAAACAAAAACTTTTAAAAAATCACTTTAAATATGAATTAGCTCTAATTTTTTGCTTTCATGAGGGATTGCACTTTTTCCTTTTAAAAACCAACAGTAATCATCCATCTTGGCCGAATCCTATCGTCCTTGATACCGAATTTCCATTGTTCTAATATCTTGGTGGAACTTTTCACCCTGCTCATCACTGACAGCTCCCAAATTTTCGGGAAAAAATGTCAGATGGGAATGGAGGAAACGAATTTTCAATGACATTCAAGCACCTAGGCGTCTAGTTCATGTTCATCAACTAACTGTTGTAGGTTAGCTCTATATTGTTGCCTAAAAATCCCCTCGTAACACTAACAAATGCCTTCCATGCTCTATGTTCCTGTCTGGTGAGCTTTTTTGCAAAATTGTTATCGATCAGCAATTTTCTTATTTGTGGTCCAATAAAAATACCTTCCCTTAATTTGGCATCACTCAACTGGGGAACGACTTCTCTAAGGTATTTGAATCCATAACTCTCTTTATCCATAGCCTTTGCAAAGTTTTTTATCAATCCAAGTTTAATATGAAGGAGGGGCAGAAGAACATGTTTGGGATCTACTAGGGGTGAAAATTTAACATTTTGATATCACGGTTGAAATTCACTTCTTGCTTGCCAATTTTTTCATATAGTGTTTATCTACTACCCGACTGTCCCATAGACAAAGAAAACAGCAATGTTTCGTAAACCCTACCTGAAGTCCCATTAAAATTCCAATCACCTTCAGGTCCCCACATATCTGCCACTTTTTGTAGTTATACCATGTGAATATTTTCATAAGTTTCTTTCATCTTCAAAGAATAAGCAACTGGTATAGACGGTTTTAAATTTCCATTGTGTAATAACACTTCTATTAAACTGTATTTAGACTAGTCAATAAATAGGCGCCCCCACTGAGATTATGCTCAATATCAAGTTCCTTCATTAAACCATCAATATCCGTACATACATACAACGAATTTTCCATACTGTAGAATGCAGAAAATGTCTTTCTTTTTGTTAAGGTCGTAATGTTTGTCTCTTTGGTTAAAAAGTTTCATTCCTTAAGACAGGAAGCAAGAAGTTCAGACTGTTGCTGAACTTCTGTATGATACGTTGTCTCCAGTATCTTCTAAAACAATATATTGGGGATCTGAAGGCGCAATTGGTACTGGTAAAACTTCATTATAGGTCGTATAGCAGACGGCAAATTTGGATACTCGATCTTATGCTTTCCTTTCTCAGAATAACCTTCAGTCGTCAAAATAGTTAGTAGATTCTCGTCATACCATTGGAATTGCAAAAGGTACACTTTTTTTCTTCCCATTTCTCCACTGCACAACGAAACGCTACAAGTAAAAGCACGCGTGGGAGGCCCAATGCTTGTCTTGGTCTCCAATTAAAATACCAAAATATTTGAAAAAGGCTTTTTTTCACATTTTCTGAAAATGGCCTGATTGCGATTTCATCATAAATTCTCCACAAATATGTGTAGTGAAATTTGTTAGGAGATTTTTGCAGCTGCGGCGCGTTTGACTCGAAATTTCCGTCTTACTTTTTGCACTATGAACAAAGAACCACTTACTATGAAACTCAACAAAATACTAATTTTGAATGTTGTTTTTATGTTTATTATTCTGAATAATAAAGTTCAGGTATTTTCTCGGCCATAAAATTTAGCGATATTAACCGCCCCTTTATAAAATTACCTACCTGCTAATGTAAACAGGGATAATTTAGCTATTGAAAAGTGGTACATGCTAGGGCTTAATAAATATTTTTTCTATTATTGGATGGGTATTTCCATTATAAAGGTCTCCCATGTGTTACGAAAATCTTGTCAGCCAGTATTATAGAACAACCATATCTCAAAGAGAAGTTAGTGATAAGTTATTGATTTGAGTCTCCTTACCAAGGAAAGTACTCAGAATAACATAATAATGAGCTCGCATTAGATCGTTCACGTTGTGGTTGAATGATTTTCATATTATGTTCACGATAATATTTTTTTTTTTTACTTTAGAGTTCAGAACTAGTCCATTTTCAGGAAATTTGTCATTGATGTTGATGAAAGTCAATAGCGGCAATAAACTTTCAATTTTCTTTTTTGGAAGAATTATATGAATAGAATTTGCTCACATTGAATGAGGGATCGCCTATTTTGCAATTATCTTAGACAGGTTTCACAGTAATGTGGGTTTTGTTGATAAAGTTTGGTGACAGAATTATCTTAATAACGTTTCATGATGAATAATATTTATGCTACAAACGTCCTGATGGACCTGATCGAGAAAAGTTCCCGAATATTATTAAGAGCTATTTAAATATTGTATAAACGTGTTTCTAACGATTTTAAGCACCATTCACCTTCCGAGCCTTCCGTGAAAAACAAATCATTGAGAGAATACTTAGAAAACCTGTCCAGCACTGCTTAGTTCAACTATTCGTTATGGAAAGTTATCAGCAACATAAAATATCTTAAAGAACAAAGGATCATGCCAATAATCAAAACGACAATATAGTACCATTGAACAAGTGCATATAAGTAGTAGTGGACACTATAAATCGTGCATTTGAAGACAAAAGCTATTGTGTAGTGGCCTTCCTAGATGTGAGCTAGGCCTTCGATAAAGTTTGTCCAAATGTTTACTTAAGAGACAGTTCCCACACGCAATATATCTCAAATTAAATTCATATATGCAAGAAAAATATTTTATGGTGAAATATGGACAAGACACTAGTGAACTTTTCTCAGTAAAATAGCGGGCTTGGACCTATTATATACTTACTGTTTACTGCTGATCTTCCATTTGCTGCCGACAAAGCAATTTAACAAAATAAACGACTGGACAAGAATCTGGGGAATCAAAATGAATGAAGCAAAATCACTCCAAACCAACTTCAGGAAATATAGAGGAGTTACACCTACAGTAATTTGGTATCCGTCTAGAGGAAAAGAATCAACTGGAAAATAAAAGGAAACAGTTGGAAATTAAATTTAGCAAACACTATTGGACGTAAGTCCAAATTATCCTTGAAAAATAAACTTCTAGTTTACAAAGTCGCTTTCAAGCCAATATGGACTTATGGGATACGGTTATGGGCTCAGCAATCAAATCTCACCTTGAGATTTCAATCTAAAGTATCACGCACAATCACCGACGCACCATGGTTTATACTCAACAATGAAATCAAGAAAGATCTTCATGTGAATTCTGTCAAAGATGAAATAAGTGCTTACAGTGAACGCTACTTAAACAGACTTGACGCAAAGATTAAAAATGATCAAACCATTGGACCTGCCGTATCGTTTTTAAATGTCTATTTATACATATATTAAGTTATATTAGTTTCTATATGTATATGTATGTATATATAGATTTGGAGTATCGTATACATTGCAACCCAAAGGATCTTTTGTTTCCCCTTTTCTTGCCGCGATATTGGAGAACACATTGTTTGCAGCTAATCCATTAATCCCACCCCTTTTAAAAAGTCTATAATGTGGGATGGCTTTAATTGCCATAGATCTTCGTCTTCTACTTCGAGGGCTCCCAATTCACAATTCGAGGGAAGGAAGATAGAGGTTTCGTCCTCTGTGCAACAAAATCTACATGCCGCATTCTTGCTAGGTTTAGCGTCTTCAGGAGTTTGTTGAGGCGACAGTACTCCGATAAGTCTCCTGTTAGTATTCGTAGATTGTTTTTAATTAGATTGATACATTCATCAGATATACTCTGTTTATAGTTTCCGAGAAGAGTCTCTGCCTCTGTTAGCCCTCGTAGGTTGTCCCAATAATTGATTTTGCTCCTATCTACCTTCTTTTCCAATGCTTTTTGCATTGTTCTGTAGCTGATCCCATGAACGGCTTATCTGCCCGTTACCGAGGTTATCAGCTATTTAATTTCCCTCAGCTCAGATGTGTCCCGACATCCAATGTAGGATGTTTTTATTTTTTTTTGCCTAGATCCCTTACTTTTTCTAAGCAATCCAAAACGAGTTTGGCTTTATGATATTGTAGCTTAGAGCTCTAACCGCTACTTGACTATCGGACAGGATGATGATCTCCTATTTGCGATAGTTCCTCTCTAGATTAAACTGAACACATTTTTTAATTGCATAGATTTCTGGTTGAAAAATGCTTGATGCGCTGCACAGGCTTTCAGAGTGTTCTATTCTGTGCCCCTACCCTCCTATTCCAGTTCCGTCTGCTGTTTACCATTTAATGGGATTTCTGTTCATTTCTGCATGGTTTATTATTATTGAGGTGAAGTTTTTATAAAAGCTAAACTTTTTCGATGTAACGTCCTGAGGCATGTCCCAAGGTTGGTCATTATTTAGAAACAGGTTTCCTTTGATAATTCCGTCTCTGAACATTCTAAGTGATGTTTTCTCTTTCACGCTGACAAGTACCATGTGGAGATTCAGAATTACTTCTTGTGCAGCTGTTGGGCAAAATTTAATGGCTCCAGTTGCACATAATCAAGCCAGTCTTTGTACCTCGTGGTATTCAGACTTGTTCTACCCTACCTCAAACCACTGCCCATTATGTGATGATTGGTCTCACAATTGCCGTGTATATCAACGTTACAACACTTTCTGCAAATTTTCTGTACACCATTAAAGCTTTTGTGGCTTTGGTGATTATCTCTTTTCCATGTTTGTTCCAGAGAAATTTATTATCTAGTGTGAGTCCTAATCGACACCATCTTTTTGTTTAGTTGAGCCCTCTTTGATCTATGTCACAGAGTGTATTCTCAAGGGTATGCCGAGTCCAGTTAGTGCGCTTAAGAGTTCGTCTACCACTAAGCTCCACATAAGTGGTGACGCGACCCCTGTGGGCATCCCCTGTTTGCAGTGATTGAAATGGTGTCTTGCTCTACTTTAATTTCTGCTATTCTAGTAGATAATAGTTCTGCCATCCATCTGGAGGTTGTCCTATCTACTCCTCTTGCATCTAATGCTCTTGTGACTGCGGCGTGTGAAGAGTATTGTCAAAGGCGTCTCCTGTGTCTAAGAAGGCACATACTACATGCAATCTCCGTAGATGTGCCTGTTAGGTATGCGAATTGACATGGATGGAGTGGTATCCACTTCAGAATTTTTGTTCTAATGTAATTGTCGACAGCTTTTTCCAACGTTTTGAGTAGAAACGAGGTGGGACTGATTTTTCTGAAGGATTTGGGATATGTTGTATCCTTCTTTCCTTCTTTTCGTATGCAAGTTACTTTGGCCCTTCTCCATGGATATGTAACCGAGCTCTAGGCTGCTTCTACTGAGGCTGATCAAATGTGGCAAAATATCATACATACACATACAAAATAATTATCAAAGAAAATAGTGAGCACTGATGTCGCTGGACATCAGCCCCAAAAATTCTCATTCTCGCATTTTTATATTTAGTTTCGATTGTATATTTATACATGCGGTACTTATCGTCGAGATTCGTAGGTTTGAAAGTTTGTAATGATTATTTTTTCTATTGTTGGTTGATATTTAATATAATTAGCAGTTTGAATTGTAGTTATTTGTTGAGAAATGATAAATTTGAGTGAAAATAGTAATAGTCAACCGTATATCAAAAGGAAATCTCTCAATTTAACACCGGAACAAAATACCACAACCAGAGATATGTTTGAGAGACTTATATATGAATTATAGTGATTTAGTTACTTTCCAAAGCTAGTAAGTATTTATTAGTAGTATATAATTTCCCAAAAAATATTTTTATGAGTTTTTTTTCACATAATTTGCGTGATATAATCTACAAGTACTTGGAGGAGTAATGGAAAGTATCATCATTGAAATTGAAAAATAGCAGAGTTTGAGAGAGGAGGTAGAAAAATATATAATGCAGATGAAACATGGTTGAATGAGGGGAATAACAAAAATTTGGGATCTAAATCTATGGATGAAATGTAAAAACCCCACTTGGAAAGAGAAAATGCCTTAGTTTTACCCATATTGGTAGTGATTCAGGATTCGTTGCAGGAGGCATTTGACTCTAAAAGCTCTGGAGATTACCTCAAAGAATCGTATGTAGAACATGAAAAATGTTTTTCAGTTATTCTCTTAAGAATCACACGGGATCTGATATTATGATGGAAAACCTTCCATACAACAGAATACTTACCAGCTACCCAATGGAGAAAAGCCCCTAAACTTTCTATAGATGGAATGGCACGAGTACCATTACGTCTGTTAATTGTACTTCGATTGCTATCACTGTAAATCAAATGTGAACTTATTCGGATTCAAATAAAAAATGAAGTAGCAAGGAACAAGGCTTTTTTTCATTTACATAACTTGAAAAATCTGGTTAGTAGTGCCATCAACAATGGTAGTAAATGTATCGAAAATGTAGAAGAAAAGCAGAATATGAAGAATTTGACAATTATATCAAAATAGCACCGACCCGTAGTTATGGATCTATGCGAAAATACTACTGATAAATCTGAAGATGACGTAGACGACTCAGATTAGAATAAAGGAAACTTTTATTTGCTTAAATTTTTTATCTTTAATGGAAATAAGTATTCATTTATAATTAATTATTTATTACTGTTACTATCATCGGAGAACGCTTTTACAGTTAATAACTGGGATATAAAAAGTATAATATATTTCAATGTACCTAACTTAAAACTATAAAAGTGTGAAATGTGGGATACCTCAAATAAAATTGCTCAAATTTGTTTTATTCTACATACATTAATAATAGAAAATATATGTTACATTTTTCTCGTATTAAACTTATTCCATAGATATTATTGCCGCACACCTTGTCGATTCTGTTTCTGCCTGGACTCGCTAAGATCTTCGTTGAAAATGTGAGTCACTCTATATATTAGTGGTATCCTACTGTAAGTCTATTTGAATCAAATTTAAAGTGAAATCAACTTAATAATTCATCCTAAACAAACGTATACATTCAGCATAGAATAGCAATAAATAAATTAACAACAAAGATGGAACATAACTTTAAGATAAACAACTTAAGTAAAAGTGGAAGTATATTTCTTAGCATTCTTGTAAACATGAGTTGAAAGCAAATATCAATCTACCCCACGTTTTATTATTCTGAGCACGATTATATTATAGATGTAACTGAGCAGTAACCTCTCCACATAATGCAGTGAATGCAAATCTTTGGAAACCCCTCGTAAGAAATTTTCTTTTGAAATAAACCTGATTGAATTATATCAAACTAAATATGAAATAAGGTGATCAAGTAATCAAAACAACAAAATTGAAGTTTCTGGTATTTGCGAAGTAACCAGAAAAAGCAATCAGCTGTAGTAAATATTAATTTTCAGCGAGTTGCATGCTGAAGCCGAACATATATTAGACCAGCAATGAATCAGAGTTTCAGTTAAATCCACCTTGATGAATGTTTTTGGCTTCATGCTTGTATAAATCCTCAATGCATACCAATGAAGTACGCTCCATTCCAATTTAAGTGGCTGCACATGAATATTTTCCTTCTCTTTTCATTATGGGGCTTTTATTCGAATATTTCAACTAGTTATAGTCAAGAAAATATCTAGCTACTGTGAAAAGAAAAAAAGAATTTTGTTTAAAGCATGCAGTTAATATTTGAGGAAATGGAGCCTTGTCTTGTATTAATTCTAATCTATGCAGGTTATTTATTGAGATATTAGTTTCACAAACATGCATATATGAACTCAATTCTGTCAATCATATCTGGGATATTATTGGCTTGTATAACAGACTCCATTTTGATCAATTTTATTAGGTATTTAAACTAATATAGACAGTTGGATCAACATATTATTTATTATGTTGTCCTTGGATCGTTAGAAGAAGCTAGGATGTTATCTAGATGAAAATACAACTAATACAGATATACATATTTTCAAACAACTCTTTTGAATTTCTATTTAGTTGGGATTCCAGATGCGATATAACTAACAGTTCTGTTTGTTAGGAATAGGTTAATTTGAATGATAATTTTTTATTTCCGCAAAGTTTTTCAGTTAGTAGTTCCAGTATGGAAGATAAGACGAGAGAGGCATGGCTATATTTAATCAAAAAAACGGGAACAAGTAAAGATTTGTGAGCAATTTGATATAGTTAAACTGGTGATATGTGGTATTCGAATTAATTGCTATGTAAAAAATCATTACATATCATGTATGTATCATGTATAATACATTCGATTTTATGGTAATTTCCGTTCGGTGACGAAAAAGTGTCCTTAGAATATTGATTTTATTGTTGTGCTAAATTCAGTATTCCTTCTAAATTTGAAGTCTTTTGAATACATTTTATTCACAGCTTCCACATAATATATGGTTAACTAAGAAAATATTGACAAGTAATGACAGTTGTCAATTGAATAGTATTGACAATCGTCAAGTCAAAGTTCAATCATGAAAACCGCTTTACATGATAGAATATAACGTGCGAGATGCAATATTCATAGATGAAAAGTGTGCGAGGATAAGGTTTTGCTTCTTAATTCATGCAAAATCTCTCACTTGTAATATTATCGGTTTGGTACCATTTTTTGCAATTGAAATTCTAGGGAGTTGTTGATATTACGCCAGTATTTTTTTAGTTATCTTATATTCTATTTTTCTCAGGAGTATTTCAAATATTTCTTCATTAATTATTAAATAGATTTTGTATGTTTTCCCTGCTTAACCGACCTGACCGTTTTTTTGTTGATTTCAATTTGAGGTTAAGCATTACCTAGCGATTACTAATGGAAATGTGATTAGTAATAGTCTCGATACAGTTGCAAGGGACTTGCATAATGTCAAAGAAGTGCAATATTCATTTATGCAACATTAATTCTTTAAATTGGCGCAAGTAGGTGGTGCGAGGCTACTAGAGGGAGCATATTTGTTTTCACCAACATTAATTGTATTTTGTGCAGTTTGTGAAAGGAGAAGTGTAATCCCACGTAAATATTTTAGAGGTTGGCAGTCAACAAAAACCACTTTTTATTCTCAAAATGTGTTACTCGTGTATTTCGCCAAATAAACAAAAATGTATACCTCACTATTGGTTTTCTACTCGATGATAAAAAGTAAAAAGAGTTTTCATCATAAAATCCATCTGAGAAGCACTGCGCTCGTAAAACTTAAGTCCAACCAAAAGAGCCACGACTATCACACCGGAGATACTGGACAAATTTGTCGAAGTATCACCACCACATTTCTTATGACCAAAGTGAGCTAGTGTTTTGCTCAGAGTGCATTAATCATGGATTCAATTAGAACTTACCGCCAAAGCAAAGACAAATAAATCGTGATAGCGGGGATGGTGGCATCGTAGCTGTGAAAGAACTAGTAGCGTTGAAATTAATCGTTGCCAAAGGTTACATAAATAGCAGCTTTGTACGAAAAAATTGTGTAAGTATAACCATACAAAGTGTTGACATTATTATATACACAACTTCCACAGGATATAATACTTCTAATATGGCGCTCATGGTGCAAAAATTATTATCATCAGTAATGGTCATCATCACTATCTATTTTAATAAGATACTATTACTTAAATGTAGACTGAAATATATTTTTCATATTTTGGCAATCGAAACTAGCATATTATTCACTAGTGCATAATGAAGATTATTATTCACGAGAAACAGTTTATTGCCACGCTCGCTAGACAGTGGAAAAAATCACCGAGTGAATAATGATTCATTATACACAAGAACAGTTTAAAAAAGATCCATATTATATACTTCCCTTGACTTGACATATGAGGCAAAGTCAGCAACTTTTCTAATTTCTGATGGTGTTGAAGAAAACTCATTTTAATTTCCTGCATCGATTTTTAGGTGGTTTTTTAACATAGCGTAATACAAAATATCAAAACACTGAGAAATCTATGCACACAAACAATAACGTAGACAGGTTTGAGTCAACTTTCGATTTGTTTCGAAAGCTACTTCGATTCATGAATTCTTTCAAAAACATGGTAAATGAAACAGATGTAAAATTTGCACATTTCAAGTTGGTGATCACTTAGTGTAGATGCTCTATGAGGTTGGGTTGAATTGAAAGTATTCAGTAGTTAACATGAACAAATTTTTAAAACCAATTTTTTGTAGCAATGAGTAATATCATGGTTATTATAAAACAGTCGTAAATAAATATTCTTACCTTTATTTTTGTAAAGCATAATTTTACTCATCTGTTATCGTTACTTCAATAAGTTTTGATAGACTTTAGCAATACTCCATATTGAGTGATAAATTGCAATGATATTGGCGTTAAATTCCGTAGTTTATCTTTACTAACAGTAAGTAATTTTTATATTATATTAGACTTGAATACACCTCTGCACAAATAATTTATAAAACGTGAAAGGGATTTAACGCAAACAAATCGGAAGTAAGTAGGTAGCGTGAAAATAATGCTGTGACATGAAAAAAAGTTCCCTAATACAACCCCTTTTTCTGAGTTATAGTCATTTAATGTTGCGAAATCAGAACTTATAATTAAGTATATTTGCTAAATTATACATTCGAATATTATTAATTTTCAATGGATGATTACGAATTTCCGTGTAGTGTTTGACGCAGTAAATAATTCTACACTACTATCTGAAGGACAGGCGCGACATCATGCCCAATAGTTAACAATGCGTAACTTTTACAGAAACAACATGTTCAATCTACAGATAGCAGAAAAGAATGATTCAATCTATTTCTTATCAAAAAGGTACTCTTCGATTTACTCGATAAAATTTATGGTTTAGAAGATATGCAGATTTTTAGATCGTTGTACATGTCAAGGAAATCGTTCGCTATAAAGAAACATTCTGAAAAATAAATAAATAAACATTTGTACTGCATATTATCAAAGATAATATTACTACTATAAGTAAAATCTTAAAATAAATTGATAATTAAAATATAAAAATAACATTTTTCCTAATAAGTGGATTGTTCGGGAAGGTCCATTTACATAGCCACCACGTTCCCCTAAATTAAATAAAATGGATTAATTTTTTGAGGGATATCTGGAAACTATATGCAACACCGGCAAAGGAGGAACGAAATTATCGATAGAATAAACTTCTATTGTGACGCTATAGAGGTGAATCTTAGAATGCTCTTCCAAGTTCAAAGGAATATCCTCCGTAGGCTCCGAAAGTTTGGAGAAATACAATATTTTATTCGATAAGTTGTAGGCTTACCAATAATAATTACAATTTATGATGATTTACTTCAGAATGTCTTATGTCTTGTTGAAAAATCGACTGAAAAAATCATTGTTGCTACAGTGGAAACTCGATTAACCGGACTAATTGTTGTCGTTAGGAATTCGGATAATGTATGATGATAAGCGGGTTTTGTGAACTAGAGTAAGTTTAATAATAGTAATATTTACTAATAAATAATGATATTATTGATAAAAAATAATAATAATTTAATAATAAGTATAATTTGGCTTAAAATATTTGGTAATTGGCATTTCACGTAAGTTACCTTTTCTCTTCATTACTGCTGTATCACGATTTCGTTTTAGATGAAGTGAACTCTGTTTCTTTTTCCAAACATTTGAGAGCTGTTTCCAGAGCCTGAATTGCTTCATCATGAGATGGTCCTACATCATTTTCTTCTGTTGCATCTACTTGCATTTTCTGCTGTTCATTTATCTGCAATATGTTTGAACTGTAATGCTTTTTCACAGAGTAAAGGGCCAGAAATCGGTTGCCCAGTTGATAGTTTTTGTAAAAACCAACAATACAAAGCGTCTTCTAAAAGTTCGTTTTCGGTTTTTCCATCATTTTCCGATGTTTACTCCGATCTTCGCTATCTAATTTGCAGGTGTACAACAAAATTGAATCGGTATTCTTCCTAATCATCACTTATCGTGGATGTACCTACACCTAGCTAACTTACAACCGGTTTCTCCTTTTTTTAATGAATCAATAATATTTATTTTGTCTTTAAGCGATAACACGCTTTGACATTTTCAAATATTTAGACGCGACACGCATATCAGCTTGGTGCAGCGATCCCGAGGGGCGCGGGCGGGGTAATGTCAATTCCGACTCGTTCGTGCTTGCATAAATTCGATTTTAGTGCATAAGTTGAAGATTTTGTAACTAGGCTCAATATTACTTAATTATTTAATTGGTCGCAGTGGATAGCCGGGATAATCGCGAATCCGTATAACTGAGGGCCGAATAATCGAGGTTCTACTGTATCTTTAAATTGTACAGGTTGTCCCTATAAAATTTAACCATTGGCTTTCAGATAGTAGTGTAGAATTATTTATTCCGTTAAAAACACTACATGGACATATGTAATCATCCATCAAAAATTCATAATGTTCAAATGTATAATTTATAAAATATACTTAAATACAAGTACTAATTTTGCAGCTTGTGTCAGATATAATTTTCACGTCATCTACTCACTCCTGAATGTTTTCCATCAAGTCCCGGAACACCCACTATACTGTTGATATATTTATTATAAAAGTTGGACAAAAATGAAACAATAATTTTTTAGAACATGACTTTTATTAAAATAAATTACAGTACACAGAGACGACAGACGATAGAGAAAAGGACAGATCGGGTGGGGGCGTATCTTACATTTTTCGAAAAAGGGAATATTGAGCAACAAATAAGCAACAAAACTTTCATAATATAAAACCAAAAAACAAACAAATAATATCCTAGATAAACAGTATACATTTCAACCCTAACCTAAAGATTTACAACGCTATATACAATTATGAAGATATACAGAGTGTTTCGAGTCCTTTTCATCCAATTTTTCATAATAAAATAATAATAGAATCTGATTCTTTTAAATGAGAAGAACGTAATAAATAGTTTTAACATTTATTTCTCATTATGATAGTTGAAATTACAATTTAACATAAATAACATGTTGCATATCTCATCGAGTTGGAAAAATTGAGAAATAAATTAATAGATACTAAAATGATATAATTCTGCTAGATATTTTCTAGTGTTTAATGTTTCCATCTTATAATTAGGTAATGGTTTCAATTATATACAGCTATATTGCTTCACATAAGTCATATTTTCTCAGCATTGCATATATTTATTCTAATTTCTCCAACTTAAAGGTCGAATTAAATAACTCATATCTATCTCTAATTTTTCAGTTTTAACTTGAGCACAAATTAAATTTAGAAATATGGAACATTTTCTGACGGAGATTTGTGGTACTCATTCATTTTGTAACAAAAGTGATATGCAATTGAGATAATGGAATACGTAATTTTCAAATAGAACTTGAAACATTCTGTCCTTTTAATGCAGTCAGTTTTAGCCCAAACACACTGCAAGGTAAAGTTCCTCTTTTCTATACACACTACTGGAATTGTAGTTTACGTATACATTTTGTTGTACTCTCGTTAACAGTAGAACCAATTTATAATATAAATCAATGTAATATATTTAATTTTTTAATACTAAAGCTACACCTTAGGTACCACACGCACAACTGCATAAATTCTTACTAAGAGGTTTATTTATTAGAAAATTCG
Source organism: Diorhabda elongata (assembly GCA_026230145.1). NCBI lineage: Eukaryota > Metazoa > Arthropoda > Insecta > Coleoptera > Chrysomelidae > Diorhabda > Diorhabda elongata. Next base: position 26,269,415 of record CM047929.1, on the reverse strand, counting down.
GAAAATATATCAAAATATGTATTTCCTTGAACATATTTTAGAAAAAAATCATTCCGCAGTAGAATATACATTATCTGGTAAGAGATTTGAATTCATATGCTTATTTAGGCGCTCCACATTCACACGCGAATTGCTCCACATCGTATTGCCAATGCGGAGTCTGTTTTTGCGGTCGAAAAACCAACAAAAAGTGGTTAATGAAGCGCGATTCCATGGAAAAAATACAAATCGACTCCACTTTCGCAATCGTTTCGTGCTTGAATGTGGAACGCTCATACAATAAAACCATTCACATATTATACGATCTCAAATTGATTCAAACACGAAAAATGTGTATACCCAATCTGTATTAACAAAAAATTCATTAAATTATATATTACTTCTATGAACATTCTACTTAGAACACATTTTTCTCAGAATATTAACATTTTTGAAATGTTTTCAATCTGATGTACTTTCCGTATTTCCAATTTTTATGTCTATATACAACTTTACAAAAAGTATCATTCTAAATTAGTACAAGCGGTGCTCTAATCCTAAGTAATGAACATTTTTACAAGTACCTATTCAATGTGACTGGGCAGTTTGAATAATTTTATATTCTAAACAACTTCCTATTCTATTGAAAGCTCTCTATATTAATATTTAATGTAGTACCTCTCAAATTTTAATGATTGGAAAAATTTTAACTGAAATATCTTAGGTATTCAAGATGCAGATTTGAACTTTTTGTTATTGTAGCTATAATAACATACAGATCTTGTAAGTACATACCAGAAAATTACGAGTACTATACTAAAGCAAGTAGTGATAATTAATTCTGATAGGTTTTATTTAGGTCTAATCTTGGTGCACTTAAAAAAAGCAGTAGCTTTTCAAGCAAATATCAGATCAGAAAGTAATTAATTATTTAATTAACATTCATTAAATTAAATTAAATTAAATAGATTAACATATAGAAATTAGAAACGATTTACAGTCAAAATTTGAATGAATATCTTGTTGGTTTGTATGAAAAGTGAAGGTTCCAAAAAATTGAAAAGTATTCAGCTTGTTCAAAATCCTGAATAAAATATTGAAATAATTGATAAGAAACTGCAGTAATGAATAAGGTAGAGTGTACATAATTAAAAACACAGAATTAAAAACCTATTATTAAAATGAATAGGAGAGACAAAACCATGGAATTAAAAAAATCATTGGATAATGTAAAAATTCGTCGTCACACATACAGATACTGAAAGCCAGAGAATAAAGTAAACAAATATATAAATTGACGATAACTACAAACCAAAATACTAGAAAAACGAAAGTTAATCTATCTACAATTGCGGTTTTTATACTTAGTATTAAAATACGTGTGACTCGTTGATAACTGCTCAATAACAATTATTAAACATCTAGAAATAAATATACTGAAAGAATTAACGAACAAAAAGTGATAAAAATCGAAAATTCTGGTAGATCATGTTTTAAATTTGAAATTTTCACCGATAATTGAGTTCTGAGTTAAGATGAGCAATCAGCTAGTAGGTGATCAAACTTAACTCAGGTTATCGTTTCCCAAAGTATGAAATACCCATTGGAGTGTGTTTACAGACAACTATTGGTAACTTATATCACTATTGAGTTACTTGTCTATGCATTTATACGTGAAGAGGAGCATTTAGGTGATAAAATTTCCAACTCCAAAATGTCTAATATACTAATAGTTATTTTGTGAATTTTTTTCTAAATATATCCTGCCAACATAACTCTGATCTCTAATGAGTTCTATTCCTTATCTTTAAATTTGTGAAATGAGAATCTATAGATGACATGTTTATGTAAAACAGACTGATATTTATCAATTTTAAATTAATTTTGGAATAAAAAAAGTCGAAATTAATTGATTTTACAAAAATAACACAAATGCAAATCATTTCGTCTGAACATATTTCATAGTTTTTTCAGTAGTAAATAAGCATTCTATTAACGAAATCGTCAAATTAAAATTCCTCAAATCACCAACCATCCAATTAAAATAATATTAACAGCTTCTAATGCTGTGCTATAGCGATCCACAACTTTTAGAAATATTTACCAACTTGAAGAAGATGAAATGTGAAGTAAATCATAAGAACTACAAAGGTTCATAAAAAATAGAAATTTTCAATGAATCGATATACTTATAATTATATTTATAGAGAATATCTTCACAAATCATAAATTTCGTTAGAATTTTCTTGTAAGTTACAGATACACAATCATTATACGTATCCAATATAAAAGAGTAGCTTAAAACTTGGTATTAATTTGACAATAGTTTGTGAATTAGTGAATAGTGAAAAAATATTGAGTATAATTTCGAAATATTTTGTTTGAATGTGGATTGATTTCAAAATTTAAATTTAAAAGCACATTGTAAATGAATTTCAAATTGATACCTAATTTTCGCACATCCTCGTTTATTTCACTATGTAGTCATATTGAAAATTTGTTTCGATTTTTCACAATATATTTCTCTGAGTACCAATTAATCTAGAAGTTAAAAACAAAATTCAAAATTTTAGTCAGATCTCACTATAATTTACAACTGTTTAATTAGGTTCATAATAATATATTTTTTTTGTGACCGCTAGAAAATGGGAAAGTTGTTTAGAATATTTTGATATCAATAGTTTCTCTTGTTAGCTGTGGGGTATTCAAATGGTTAAATAAGCCATTAGTCTACTCTACATAATCTTAAAAAAAAGAGATCCATTTTTCCACAAAATACTTACATTGCAAAAACCTCTATCAACAATCAGTATAAACCCAAATGTACACAAGCACGTTAAGGATAGATGATCTGAGATCTTCTTTAAATTTTTTTATGTATGTACACATCCGTAACGTGGCGTCAACTAAAGGTTGAGTGACGTTTTTGTAACTACACTTTTATTACAGTTCGAAACTGCCACCATACTATTAACCTAAACATCGAATTTTTATAATATTGCACAATCCAATTGCCTTTCAAGTAAATACGATTAAATAAAAAACTGTATACCAACATAAAAAAATTAAATACATAAAGTAGTCTAGATTGATATTCACATGATTTTAACAAATAAAAAATGAATCTGCAGCCATTTCTTACGACTTATATCCAGTAAAACTATAATACTAGTTTTCATGAAAATCGCTCAAAATATTCTAGCACCAACATAAAATGTACAAATAAATTCTTGGGTTGCCTATACCCTGATTCATATAATCGATTTTATATTCATGGAATAATAGTTCGGGAAAATCTACAGTTTTTGAAAAGAAGGAAATCGTATAAAAAGTACGACATATCTAAATACATGTTATGTATTTTTGTAGCTACATAATTAGTCGGTAAATCATATTTAAATTATAATTTATGACGTGTATTTTTATTTTTGATTTTGCGTTAGCACCAAGTTACTTTCATTATTATTATTACTTTATAATGGTGGACTTCTGTTGAAAATGTTACACATCAACAAAGTTCTATTCCTGATAATAAACATTAACTATTAAAAATAACAAGGAAATAATATTAGAGCACCAGACATAAAGATATTTCCATTTGTACAAAAAGTGATTAGAAAGCATATAATAGCAATTGGGCAGTGTAATTATTTGTTAGATTTTTTCAAAGTAATCATACTGGAGCGCCATTGATAATAATCTTTGGATTGCGACCGTTATTTTCAACAATTATAATAAATTGTGGCAACTGTGACTTTATTTTAAGATGTTAGCACAGACTTTTGTGAATATTGTTATGATACGTTCTTTTTTATTTGTCAATACTAATAACGATAATTGTAAACGTTCCCAGATCTCCAACTATGATATGAAAATTTGTGATGTTTTTTTATTTTTATTGAAACAAAAGTATCTATATAGATTGAGAGTCTGTGAACCCCAGACCTTTGTTATTTTATGAAAGTTTGTTAGCGCATGCTCCTAGCACAGGTAAGAACTATGAGCGATTATGAAGTTTGGATTACCGTGCCTTTAGCAGGTAAACGGTACTAAAAGTTTGTATAATAGCTACCCTACATGCTTGTCTGTCGAGGAGTTGGAACTATAAAAAAAGTGTGGTAATGATGAAACATCATGCGATTATTACGCAAGTATTATAAATAAAAGCTTTTATACTATGAGGTTATATAAACTAGAATTATAATTTAATGAAAATTAAGTGTTTCTGGCAAAGAGTTGCCACGATGTTAAGTGTCCGGCAATGAATGTCGTTATTTTTAATAACATTTTGAAGGTAATGCCTAAAAATCACACTTTATTTGTTGGATGCGTTGATAAACTTTCAGCTTTCACTAAATCACAAAGATCTGGGGTTCACAGGCACTTAGACTATAAATAAAATAAAGGAAATGAACAAAATAGGCAAAAATTGAAGCATACCTAAAAATGTTTTTATGTAATATAAAATATTGTTGTGAGTAGAGGAATAACCAGATAATATAATTTACGCCGTTTTATGTCTTTTATGTTATTATTTAATTAAACTACATTACATAAGAAAAATTTCTATTTTTCTGTCAAACTAGGGTGGAGAAAATTAATAGAAGACAAACTTGCGTAAGTAAGTAGTGGCGAATAATTCATTTGTTGGAGCTAAACTTTTTCATGAAATGCGCTATAAAACATTAGATGAATCGGGGTATTGCACCTAACGGCATATAAAATGTAAAATGAAGATCTTTGGCAGCTGGAACCATCCACGTCCTAAAATAATTCCTGGAAGGAGTGAGATTAATAGATCTTCTAGAAATACTGATTGTCTCTAGTGTCACAAATGAAAGAGGCGCTCAATAAATCCTTTGGAGGCAGTATAGATGACGCCTTGAATTACACACACACACGTTCCAAGATATGTTCTTATCGGATTTTTAGAGAAATAAGTTGTTGGTCCTGGGAATTTGAGGATGTAGTACAAGAAACCAACCAACAGAGTTTTTCTCATCATCCGGTGCGAAACCTCTGCACGTTTCCATAAAAATGGGAGATTAATATCAATGACGTCCTGTCCCACAACATTCTAAACATATTTGAAAAAATATTTTATGCTTGTATACATAGATAATGAACTTAAAAGAGAAATTAAATGCTGTGGAAGACAGAATAAATTAGTTTTAGACTTATTATCGCTACTAAACTATGTTCTAATTATTGATGAGGCCCAAACTTCTCTTAAAATATGACTTGTTGGCCCAGTATTATTATATGCCAAATGTTATATAAATCGATATATGCTTACTATTTATATAATCAACACCATTATTATTTTTTACAACTTTAATGATTTGTACCAACTTAAAAAGAAGATTCTGCATAAAGTAGAAAATTAGTTTAAATCAAGTAATATTCAGGAGTGTAGTTATGAAATGTCTCAGCCTTTCAGAGAAACCCCGTGTAACTAATGCATTATTTTATGATGAAATTTAAAAAAAAAATCATTTCATAATTTCAAATGCCGATTGAATTGATGAGATAAAATTAATTCTTTGGCGTCGATAAAGGTGTTTACTACACCCTACTACACTGCTCTGATTGTCGAAGGGCACAGGAATGGCGAACGAGAATTCTCTAAAGTGATCTTAGTAATGTTCGCCAGAAATTCTAATCTAACTAATCACGAATTGAATGTCTAGTAAATGTATCGGGATCAGGCAATTGTAACATCATCTGAAATTGCTTATATGATGTTGATTTCAATAAAAATATTTATCTGGTACAATTATATTCTTGATAAAAGTCATCAAAATGGCTGATAATTTAATATAATAAATTTTATACTTAGAGCTATTAGGATTTATATTTTCTTACGTATATCATATTTACGTATATTTTTGTAAAGTATGGCACATATATCCAGTTACGTATCTTTTTTGTGTCATATTATTTTTTACAAAACAAATTTCGTTAAAGAAAATCTTCACTCAAAAAATATTTTATCACTATCATTATCTTACTTTGGATTAAAGATATAAGATGTTTTAAACCGTAAGATACAGTATATTAATTTCTAAATAATTTCATCTATCAGAATAAAGTCTATATCTTATTCATTATTTCAACTTTGAGGCCGTTAACAATACAAATTAATTATTAAAGATATTCATTTTTTTCCAAAAATATTAACTAATTTACAAATATTTGTTTATTTACCATCAAATTCGATCAATATTCATATATTATAAATAAATATCTTGCAACTTCTTTATTTTTAGCTTTATTTTCTGCCAATTTTTCTATTAAAATAATAAGTAAAGGTTTAGACTTTCATAGTAGTACTTGCCCTACGGCTTAAAAACATCCTGTATACATATTACACTATCCACTAGAGTATACACAATTTTCACAATGAAGAGTCCTGTTTTGGTTGTAGTACGTATTTCCGCGATAGCTGATCCGATTTAGTGGAAATTCCTGGTGTGGTTGGCAACACTTCCTGTTTCCGGATGTATGGTGCACTGCCAGAGTGTCTGTAATAATTCAAAATTTTATTTTAGAATGCCAATTTGATAAGTTAGGGATTATAAAAAACTTGCAACTAAAAGTAGATCTATTTTATTGAATATAGTTTATACAAGTTAATACTAATTAAACAAAAATATGAGGTTATACACATATAGATAATGTTTCATTCCTTAATCCATACCAATCATATATAAAATTTGACTCTCTACTATTTTTAATTTTACTTTACTTTTACAAAGATTGTACAAAATGAGTTGAAATTACTTTTTTCCATGTATATTTAATAAATATTTATACTATAAGAATGTAAGTACTATTTGGTAGTAGAGAATGACTTTGCGCCCGAGCAATAAACTTTGAAACTTACATCCCTTAAAATATATAAGATTTTTTCTCATTCTCGCAAAATTTATTCTTGGATTTTTGAATGGACACCTTTGATCGTTTCCTACGGCATCAGAAGTATTGCTGGTGCGAAGCATGCCTGATTATTACATGCCAAAATTTTATTTATTTTGTAATTTATTTTAAGCTTTTTTTATTTTTGCAGATCTTGCAAACAAAAATAAATGAATATCACGTTTTCATCTTTATTCTTCTGGAAACTCTACATGACTAACACTTTATGCCAAAGTTGATAGAGATGATTCAGAGCTTTTTAGAATATTATCAGTGCAAATTTTGTTTATGTGTACACTGGTTACGTTGGTCTACGGGTTTATACATGTTTTTAAATACTTACCTAAAGATTTTAGAATTTTTCTGGCAAAATTCAGATAAGTTGAAAACATGTAAAAAATATTTTTCCTGGTATAAACATGCATGTGAAATTTAGTATTCTCTTAGGGTACAAATTGTGTAAAATCACTTTCTTTTATGGTCAATGGAAACATTCCTACATTTAGTCATATGAAATCAAAAAGGTTTTTCTAATTCATTTAAGTATTGTTTGTTAATAAAAATTGTAGGTATATTTGGTCAGGTCAAAATAAGGATTCTTGAAAGTTCATGGTATCTATGGGTACTGTTGATATCCGATTAGTAGGTCTCTGACTAATAAGGAACAGTTACAGTCACTTAGTTAGATATACTGGTAAATAGAGGAAGAGGATTCATATCGTCGGATTAAGGTGCAAATTCCGTAACTGCATAGTACCAAATATCACAACAGGCAAAAAAATTTTATATAAGGGTAATGGAAAAAAATTCAATGAGAACTTGACCTGTTTTTTATTAAAGGTTTGAAATAATATCTAGATATTAAATTTCGTGAAAATAATTGAAACAGTTAACACATAACACATTTATGTTAAATGAATTCAGAAATTCAGTTTAAATGTTTATAAGCTTTGATTGCTTCTAAGAATTATTTTTTAATGACATCTATATCATGAAGTTTTCAAAATCAAATTCCATATTATTATAATATCAACCCGAAACGAACAGGAACCAAAGCAAAAAAGAGTGATTTAAATATTCCACAACATAAATTCCAAAAGTGTTTCAAAATATTTCCTGTTCAATAAATATGTACATTTTTCAATAGGTTGAACTTTGGCAGAGAAACGCAGCAGATATATACGCATACGGCCCATTTATATTTAAAAACTTTTATTTGGAAAATATTGCTTCACAATTTGGCAGGGAATATAACACAATAAAACGATGCAATGTCGATATAATATATCTCCAACATTGATGTACCACAAAAAAGGATGTGACAAATTTATTTTGTGTACATTTTTGTTGCTGATAGAACTATAATGAAAATAATCATACTTTAATATAAATATATTTTTTTTGATTAATAGTAAACAGCTGTATTAATAGCTGAAAGTATTGATTAAATTCGATTTTAACAGCTAGAATAGAAAGTATTTCCAAAAAGTGTATTAAAAGTATAAAATCTGTTTTTCTCATCTTAGAATATTGAAATTTATACAAAGTTTTAATAAAAAATAATAGAATAAAAGCACTTATCAATGAATTTAATGAAAAAGCATCACATCTCGGCATGTTATTAACCAAATTGTCCAAAAAATTGTGTCCGATTTCAGTCCAAAGTTGTAAAAGAAGATTTCTAAGCTCCTGTACGATTTCTGACCACGGATTGTCGCCGTCAATGGCTTTTTATAACTAATATCGAGTATGTTTTATTGCATTCAGGTGACCTGAGTCAAAGCTGTAGATGATTTTCTTCTTCTTAAATAACCACTGCAGATCGATGTGGTCTCGTATTATCATTAACATTGTCATGACATTGTGGGAGTATGTTGGCTACCACTTGATTCCTATATAGTTTCCCACTAATGTGTTCAATTTCAAATAGTTTCATTTAGTACCAAGAATTTTTGAAAACCTGTATATTTAGATTAACCAATTCATCATCAAATAAATATCAATTACTCAATGAAATGGAACCTGCAATATCGAAGGTTAATATGAGATCTTGATGGTATGCAGCTATAATACGAGATGGATATCATGTTTACATAGTCTCCTATAGAAATTAAAATCCACTCAACTATTTAGATAATCAAAATGGTGTAAAATATCAGAATCCATATACTCCTCAAGAAAAAATTACTAAACGACAGAACTTCAGATTATCGAGAAGAAATGTGTATAATAACAAACAATTGAGTGACTGTTATTCCGAAGAAGTTCATTTCTTTAGGTATATTAAACGAAAATCACATCATGATATCAATTGTATTCATATTTGATAGCAGCAGGAACATAACGTAGTGCGAAAACGGAGAAACTTTCTTCAAAGTCGGAGAAAATACCTGGTTGCTTGATACGTCCTATCTCTCAGCACAAACTAGTAGTCTACTATAGCATATTGAGCAATAGCTACAAAACTACGTTTGACTAACATCACTACAGATTCACCATTTTATATTAGAGCCAGTCACATTCTCGTCGATACTTCACTGTCCAGGTTTAACAAATTAGAAATTCCTCGAATATTTGGATGCATCCAAAACCACAGACAACCTAGGTGCAGTAGTGAAAATATGAAGCATCAAATATGGGCCATTCTGTAAGCACTTATTCATATATACGATTATACAAGAAATATTCCAATATCCTCCACATTTAACAAATTTCCTCTACTCAATCGATACAATCAACTGATTTCATAACATACCCAATATAACTCTACACACAAAATTATAGTCGCATTATAAAATTTATAACATATGAACAGAACTGTGGAGATACTTTGGGTTCCTTCTTATCCTACTAACCGAATGGAATATATTTCGGTTATGCCATTTCTCTTTTATACATCAAGTCTCTTATCATCGCTTGAAAAATGTTGTGAAATATTTGGTGCTTTGATTTTAATCTATTAGAATATAACTTGCATATTGTGTGTATGTTCACGAAGCTTATCTCTCATTTTTGGTTTCGAAAAGTTATGGTCAGCAATTTTCACTTTAGATCTAAACTAAACTAAACATATACATAATTATATTTCAGTTATTATACTATATTAGATTAATTATTTCCTCAGTACTTTTATCTTAAGAAGAGGATTATTATTCCATTTTATAATTTTCTTGGATCTCCCATCCCTATATATATATTATTGTTTATTAAATAGAACATCTCGAACAAAACGAATTTATTCCTCTGCATCAACTTTTATCCCTCTCAAGTTTAGGACAATAATCTTGAATAGAAAAACGATTCATATAACTACGATACATTTTGATAAATCGTATTTGACTAGTCTTTTTGCGAATGATGAAAAATGGAATTTAGTATATTTTTTTATTGAGCTTCGTGAATGGGATTTCTAAAAATGGGTTATATTTTGGTTGTCAGTTGCCACAAGAGAAAAGCTAGCTGAAATTTATGTGTTTTAGTGATTAGTGATTATATATTCACATGTTTATTTTTTCTATTTGATGATTTATCGGTTAAACTAATTTCTTAATGCAATCCAGAAAGATAACATTTGGTAAACTGGAAGGAAATCTATTTGAAAATATTTAGAACGTTTGAGAATTATAAAAACTGATTCTTCTTGGAAATGAGATATTTGATCTCGTTTCTCATAAAACGTTTCTTTTGTTTCCACACTTCCACACTAGAAAAATTGCTGGCGTCTTTGAATCTGCTCATAGCTAAAGAAAACCGAATTCAGCAGAATTCTATGTTCGCATTTTAAGGGCTTCTCAGAACCAATTTACTATAGTAACTGTGACTATCAAATGTTAATCAATTTTAGATATTGTCAAATACTGCATTGAAAAGCAATTTTTCAATTTGCAATATTACACGTATGCAAAACGTTGACCAGTAATTGTTGCAACAGATGCTTCAATCCTTTTTGTCGATACAGGAATGATAGCAGGTTATGGATACACAAATATACGATCTTTCATAAATCCCAGTAGAAACAACACATGGAAAACAATTCTTTTCTCTGGGGCCAATCAATACTTCGTTATGCCAGTAAAGCTAAAGATGGAATCTTTTGGATCATCTTTTACCAATCGAGGAAAAAGACATAGTTGTAGACAATCAAGATAAGAAGTGCCAGTTACAGCTGTTTAACCAAAAAGGAAAGACCCATAAACTTTCCTGCGAAATATGATACAAGGAGGATTAAATTAAGTCTTATCTCACAATCGAAAGAGTATTCTATTCTCAGATCTGCAAATGTCCACCTAGAGCTTCTAATCAATAAGAACGTACTAAGAAGCGTTTCCGTAAATTTCCTCAAATAGTGTTAATCCATAACTAGCCTACCAAACTAATTCTTAATTGTACTATTTTCTTCACAAACATATGGTGCTAGGGCGAAGGAAGCATTATATGCGCAAGCTGACGGTCGCTATTAAATACTCTTTCGTCTAGGTATCGTTCATAACTGCACGCATGATGTAATAAATACATTGATGCGTTGAAACCCCACTAATCAGTATTTCATTTTTTTATTCAAAACTAGTATACAGTGTAGCACTTTCAAGTAAATACAACACTGATTGAGAGTTCAGTTTTTGTTTACTTCTACTATTTCAGGTGTCGGTTGTTTACGGTTTCTTTGTATCCAATGTTTCATTTTTTCCTGTGTTTTTTATTCTTTTAATTTGAATTAATATCTTCTCTTTCTTAACTCCTATCTCATTGTATTCTTTCTCTTCTTGTTCCAAATTTTTGGTACTTTTCGCTCCTTAATTATTATTAGTATTATATTTTATCAAAAATTGTATCCTGATCAGCATCATATTTTGATTCCTTTTTATATGAAGATAAAGCTTTTCTCTTTATCGTCATCAAAAATGTAGAAAGTAAATTACTGGGAAACTACATTCACAAAAAATAATGATATTACTTGGATTTCTGTCAATTAGTAATTAATGTCCTGATGATGATTCCCTTCATCGATATGTACCATCTCTAAACATCCCCTAACTCTCGATGAGATTCAGAAACGTAAACTAACGAATGTAGCGTATTTCTCAAGCTCACATAGGAAATTATACTTTTTGGAAAATAATAAGACATACAACACTTATCGTACAGAAGTTGTATAATATAATGTAATGCAGAATGAAAACTAGAAATTCAAAAACATTATAGAAAGAATCCTATAACTCCTAATTGAAGTGTAAGAGATTTTTTCATTTCTGTCACTTTCATTATGCAAGTTTAAGTCAAATAATGGTTTTCAATACTTTGATTTGTATATTTATAATTCTTGAGGAATCAACTTTTTAGGATATCAATTTTTATGTAACTACTTCTGATTCTTGATGATTCATTTCAATTGATCCCAACAAGATTAATCTGAAACTGAATTGAATCGATTACTATATATGCTGCAAAACTGTGTGAAAATGCATTTCTTTTTGTTTCCAGATTTGATACTGAGCTTAGATAAAATTCAACAGAAAACGAACCCGAAATGTACCGTTAAAAGAATTCGTTACTGTTACACAAGCTTGAAATTCGTCAATCAAGCATATTTAATTATCCTAATTCCTTTGTTTTGTAATACTCAACTCATGAATATTACATCGAGTAAGTTCAAATGTTGTCAAAAAGGAAGTCTCCGAACATACACTGTCTTTCTTGGATTATTTACATTTATCTCTAATGAGGTAAACCAAATCCACATTAGCATGATACAGATCGATGGACTGTTTCGATCAAGGAAACTGAGGTGGCCATGTCAAGGTGACATTCGAATATTTAAAGATGCGATAAAAGAACCAACGACTTTACAGAAAATTGGTAATAGGCCGTAAATCAACGGTTATTTGTTAACTGGTACAGAATGTACAGGGTGTTTCTAAATTCACGGGAAAAAATTCATGAGGTGATTACTCGCATGAATTGAAAAAATTTACTCAGCCCACCCCTTTTTGTTAGTTTTGTTAGTTTTATTTTACTCAACGCGTATTTTCTACATGTTTAAGTGGGAAGGTGTCGTACAATCCCTCACCATGAAATGAGTTGACTACTTTTTTCTGTTTATTTATATATTAAGAAATGTTCTGACAAAGTCTTAATTTCCTTTATGTTTGTTTTATTTTTTATTGCAATTATAAGTGTGCGACGGGCTGCGGCGGTTACACCCATCAAAAATGCGTAGGTCCTTTGCTATTTTTAGAAGTAGGTATATCGTTTATCGATCGAGTTATATGTTGGTTACATTGTTTCTTACGCTGTAACACCCATTCATTAATACTAACTACATAACATGATTCTCTGATGTTTTCACTTCTTTCTCGCTCTAGTAGTATATTTCCCGTTAATTTTCATTTATATGGTTTTTAGAGGCTTCTTAGTTTTTGATGTTTCTGGCCTTGTTTATGATGTATAAATCTTTGTAGGTCTGTTGCTTTGTAAATTCATGCCTTTGTTTTTTTATCAAGTGTTTCTTTCGTCATACTATGTTCTAAAGATATTTTTTGACCTTATTTGCTCTGGCTACTTGTCCTCTTACCTCGTTGCCACAACTCATTCCAAGGTACCTGAATTTCATGCTTTGTTGTATTATATGATGTATATTATAGTTTATAATTATCAAAGAATATAGTTGATGTCAACTAAATATTGAGGACTACATCCATGCCCTCGAAAATGGAAATCTCTATTACTAAAAATTCAAGAAACTATTCTTCGGAAAATTTATCAATAAATAATCGACCTAAGAAGAATTACGCATTTTCACAAGGTTTCTACTCGTAAATAAGCAGCTTAAGATAATAAGAATAAAAAACAACTTGAGTAGGTGACCCAGGAAAAGAAAGAACTAACCTATCTAAAGCTGTATTGGATAATAACATTCATCACTGCTATGGAACTGTACGAAAAGCTGTAGCATAGATGTCTCGCCTAGGTCTAGCTCCCTTTAATCTAATGAGTTCAAAGAAACTTTAGAATGTTACTAGTCAAAAAGTTACGTTCTAGTTTACTTCATATAAAGATGTGATATTTGTTAATGATTTATAGTACAATTAGTGATAAAACTTATTATTATAAACAAATTAATACGCGTTATAAATAAACACTTATCCATTAGAATATTTATTTTCTGATATTTTCCATTTGAAAATTGTCATATCTTTTTAAATACTCTATTTACTTTTAAACAAATGCATATTATTACAACAAATATATTAGATGTCCTATTTAGGAAACGAAAATTTGGTTTGTAACTTGATATCTATATATTATTTCCGTTCTAACGGGTTTAATGACGACCGTTTTATAATAAAACTCACCCTGTATATAACGACGAACATATTTGTTTCATCTCCAGATTTATAGTTTTTATTTTTGGAATTTGCATTACATACATTTTTTCAGTTTCCCAGTTACGAAATTTCATTTGGACAGTAGGGTATAACACAAAATTAGATGTTCTATAATTGAGCTGAATATTTTCATTCAATTGTCTACAAGATATTAAATCAAGTCTTTGTGAAAAATGATGGTTTTGTTTATTATTCCTCACAGAACATCGTTTAAATTAAAATTGGAAAAAAAATTATATTCAATTTACGGGAAGTTGTAAATAGTTTAGTCTGCAATATCTCAGTTGCTAATTTATTTGCGAACTGTTAGATCCACCCATTAATATACCTACTGCGGAATGTATTCACTTGTTTTTCATTTAGACGGAACATTTTAAAACGGCGACTATAAAAATGTGCACAATTAACAAGTGAAAAAGAAAGCGCGATAAGTTAACTTTTATGAATTTTTCAGCGTACGAAGATTAACTGGTAGGGAGCGTGAAAAAGATAAACCATAATTAGCGAGATGTCATTTACACTTGTTATTTAAAATTAAATTGCCTTAGTCACTGATACTCATCTCTCTCACTGTGTGTATTTCCACCCTCGGTTTTCATTAGTGTATACCGCATATTTTTTAAATATTCCACTGGCAGGAAAATATTATCTACAAACTGTTATGTCTTCATGGAAATTCATTTTCAGGATTTTTTTATTGGAGATTATTGGAGTTTGAAACACTTTACTATGTGCTGGATATCAAGCTATGAGTCATTTTTAAGATTAAAACAGTAACTAAATACAGTTTAAAAAACCTAAAATAGCACGCTTTAGTATTCAATCAAACAGCAAGATAAAATTCTAAATATGAACATAAAATAATAATAGATAAAAAATACTATTATTGTGAAAATATGGGTCTCTTCTGTTCTATATGTATGTTTTAGATATTTTATAGTTCTGTTCAATTTCAGCCTAAGCTATCAGAAATAATTTTGTCAACCCAACTAAAATTTACTGATTTACATCGTGACTGACCATGTTTCATCTATATAAATTATGTGTCTATTAGAACTTCTTTTATCTAACGTAAATAATCTTGTCTCCATCGAACGATCCTTGACGATTCGCTTATTGCCATCCATTTATTCAGTTTTTTGTATTTCAAAACCACATGCTGACAAAACTTGACGCAATGTTTCTAAACTGGTATAATTATATTCTGGATAATATGTGTACATATATATAGATATATATACATATATATATATATATATATATATATATATATATATATATATATATATATGTATATATATATGATGGTAGATTGAATAGTTTTCGCGTTGTTGTCCAATTTATTGTTCTCATCTAACTAATATGATTGAATGACCATGTTTCTTGGTTTACCATTATTTAAACAAAAATTCTGTTATATATAACAAAAGCAATCAAAACTAATTAATATCTAAATTTTATGAGACGACAAATAGCATATGTCATTCTATGCTAGAAATTTTTCGCTTAATAACTATAAATTTCAGTACCACCTAAACCAGCAAGGTACATATATGGTACTTTATTGAATTGTATGCTTAAAAAATTGAAAAAAATGTTTTTTTTTCTAACATTTTATTTGAGGTCTAAATAATAGAAGATCTTGAAAACAAGAAAAAAAGTAATAATATCTTGCCAGTTTAAGGGTTAAGTTGTGAAAACTTCGGTTAGGTATAAAAGTGCATTGGTTTAGGTAGTGATTACCATATTGTGAATACCATATATTTGAGTTCAGTTACATCTTTACAATACTAGCAAAATAACTACAAGACACGGAAAGATGTATGCTGGATATGACAAAATTTCGGATACCATACGTGGATAAACCAGCGTAATAATGAATATTACGGACAGAATCGCAAAGCACAGAAAGAAAAATATATAAAAAGATGATATTTTGGCTAAACTAACAATAACAATTACCGTTTAAGAATGCTCATATATTCGAAAACCTAACTAAACAAATTCAAATGCGGTTAATAAATACTCAAAACAAACAAAATTCATTTGAATACAAAGATAAAAAAAATTATAGGAATATGAAAAGAAAAATGAAGAAACTATGGCCATGACAATCAAATGTTCTTATTTTATACTGGAATACGATGGAACAAAAAGACGAGAAACTGCCTTCAATATAGCAAAACAGGACGTTTTTTAAAAACAGTTCAAACGTATATTTTCAACAAGCGGCTGACAATCTAACAATCAATAAGACATTATAGATTGATCCATAAGCAGTTAAACTGTCAATTATGTTTCCAATTATGGATATGGTTAGGTTGAAATTATGAGAACTGTATTATTTTGAATAGTGTGGCGATCAAGAAATTGGTATCAATTTGTTCAATTTAAGCAGTTTAAATCAAAATTTTTATATATTATAACAACGGGCGGTATATAAGTGAACTTCACGATTTTTCCTGTAATTCTCATAAAATTTTCATGATTTCACTGTGGGGTGTATGTACATCGCATAATTTCTGAAGTAATTAACAAGATCGTGCGCTCATTTCGATCTCACGTAAAATCAACAACAGTGGAGGCCGGCAAATTGAATGAAATCTACAATCAAGATTCTCCTCGTAACATCTCAATAACGTTCGAGAATCCCCTTTAAAAAAATCACTCTACACCAAAGACATGCTGCTTTTCTTGTTTTCACTCCCAATGCTCTAGTTGATCAGTACCGGCTCAATTTATTTCGCAATATAAAACTAAAATGTTACAATCAACACCAGATGATTTGTTTATTCAATGGTGTGCTTGGAATGAATCGAGTTTTCTGAGCTGTTTGTGCGTGATAAATTTTATCATCATAAATTTAGGTTATAAGAACTCTATAATTTTCACAAGGGAAACAACAACTGGGATATTTTGTAATAGAATAAGGCAATAAGTAGATAATATACAGATAAGCTCTTGTATTTAAATTTGACTATCGAAAATTTTGTAAACTGTGTCGTTGTCTTGAAATAAGAAGCTCTAAGCTTCTACTTTGGTTGACTGAAAACAGTTCCATCCCGTGGATGCTGGTGTACCGCAATGAAGTACTCTTCTTTACCTACTAACACATTTGCCGCCGATAGTTTCCGTTATATCTTCATACGAAAACTACTGAATAAAAAGTGAAATGAACACAAAACTAATATGCTTAAAAGTCATCCAAATAGTGGTGCGAAAATCCTAGTATACAATGTATAACATTAAAACGATTTACTCTTTTGATGGATATCAAATAAGTGATTTTGATATTATATAATAATACTTTTATTGTTATATTATTTTAGCTTATTAACAGTTGTCTTGTTTCTTGTCTTAATTAATTGCTTACTAACTATAACTATTTGTTATTTATTAAATAAAAAAAGGAGATGCAAGTTTGAATGATTTAGAATGAATAATAATGAATTTTGATCAAAAATTTTTACAAGTTGACAAAGCATATATCTTAAGAATTTATTTTTCTTAGAACGTTGCGTTGAAACTGTACAAAATACAAGTATTTAATCGTCGATGGCTTTGTTCATTGAAGAAGCTCACTTTTGAAACATGGCGAAGAAATATCACAAATGTATAAAATATTTTCTCATTTTCCTATGAAAAATAACGTTAATTGTTTAGCTTATTCTGATTTTAAATTTATCACCTCTGACCATATTGCCTTCCGAACGATACCTTTAATGTTTAAAATATTTCATGGATGCATACAAATGTAGGCGTGTTTAAGGTTGCTGTTTTTTATAACAGATGTCAGACGGCATATAAGATATAGATAATTGCCCTCTGTGGGGTCGCATTTTCGTAAATTCTCTACAGACTGCAGTACTTCAAACGTTGTTATTTGAAAATTGAGATTGCTCATATCCATATTAACGTTTAACGTTACAAACTGTAGAAAATACCATAATATGAAGAATATAAGCAGAGCATGTACTGAAAATCTGTCTTAATATTTTGTAACCGATTTTTTTTCCAAATTGTTTAAATACTACATATTTTGAAGCCGGTTCTGCGGTAGATAAGAAAGGTTACTACTTTATGTACTGTCTCCGATATATTTAAGATGGCAAACGTTCTCAAGGCAGCCGATTGTCGCTTCTGATAACGAGAATAAAGAAGTCGCCTATTTTATTTCTCATGATTCTCTAACAAAGTTACGAAATAATTACAAGATTGTGAAATTACTCTAATCAATGTCATTTATGTTTTTTCATTACTTACACACAATGAATATTTACCAAATCAAAAATGATATATTATCAAATTTGTAATAATAGATTATCTATTTTTTTATTAGTTGGAGTAGTTTATATTTTGGTGACTCAACTTATTGACGTAGAAATCTATTCTTTTAAGAATCAGCTTCGTCGATGTCAATCAATATATGAATAGTTCTCTTCAATTGAACAATCTAAGGAATAGTCAAAATCAGCTGATGTCCATTTGAAAATGGTCGCCGTGATGTAAGTAAATGCTTTCGCAGTAAGTTTCTGTGCGGCGTGTGAAGTTATTATTTCCAGTTATAATGCGAAATAGCTTCATATTAAGTTCCAACTTAGAAAAGTGCGAAATTGCCTCCCAGAAACTTGGCTTAGTTTGTTCTGTTTTTTCGACTAAGCAGTTTGCTTAGTGTAGGTAAATGGTAAATATAGCCTAAAACGCAAATACATTGGAAACTTGTGGAAAATGATCAGAATTCTAGATGAAGCTCATTTCATCTAATGAAAAGGTGTTAACTCTATCTAAAGCCTTAAGTTTTTTTGTACCTTTCTGCTGCCACTGGGTTGTCACTTTGTAAAATTAAATGTAGTCACGTATGTTTGATAAATTTGAACGGAAAAATGGAAATTACTGTCTCCGAAACTTCCGTAAAATAACCAAAAAATGAAAATCATTGTTTTAAATTTTGTGAATTGCTTGTAAACTTATTGGGAGAATAACTAAACAAAGTGGAAAAATACTCAGTTTCAGCTACATTGGTTTCACTACAATAGTATCATTATGTAACTAAAAATCCATACAAAACAACTCTCACTACCGGACGAAAACCAAGAAAAGCTAACATGGGTACATACGAGGAAATCGATGGCTTGCCCTACGTCCTCCAATTTGACGAATTTCTTAAATTGCCTTATCGGCTTCAAACAATTACAATTTCTAATGACTTTATCCCATGTTAACTGTTAATTGTGTTGGAATATTTCGGGGTGATTCTGCAATCAGTGGTAGAAGTACGAAGTGTAAAACGAAAATGGCGAAGTAGTTTTATGATTTTACAAAAACGACAATTCGATGTATAATATTGAAAGATTCCGAATAGAGAATTATTGGATTAATTCTCATTTTAAACTTTTATTAGATACCAAGGGAGTCATCAGAAACACACATTTCGCTTATGAAAATATTCTTTCTGAGCCTATTTAGTGACAAGTGACAAGAAACATCCGTCAACTTTCTAAAACCTCAATCATAATATAGTTGCTTCAAAAATTTTGAGAGAGGAGAGTTTCAAGACTGGTTCTTAATTAAATTACATAAAAACCTTCAAAATAATAATCCAACCCTTATTTCCATCTGAAATTTAAAAGGTTGTGTCCGTCTCCGCTCCAATCAATGTTGGAGTCACACAACCACAGATCGGGTCCGACTGTACGGTCGGAATCGCTTACTTCCAGATTAACCAACATCGTAAACTCTAAGAAGGATGAATACATAGAGGTATGACTCCAGTCATATGGATACAGATTTGCCAAAGCCTTCATAGGTGGGACAAAACTCTAGTAGGAGGGAGGAAACAAGGATACACATTCTCTGCAATTGTCTATCTCTTGAAAACACTATGAATGCAATCTGCAGTTTCACCTAGTAGAAGCTTATTGCTTTAAAGCAAGCAGTACCTGGTAGGGCTTATGCAAGCGCGACAAAACTGGGCTATAAAGGGACTACTCACTCAGTAGGACCGATAGTGTATCCCCATTCTCATTACTAGTCCACTTTACTTTAGTCCGTTTACTAAATTTTTCCATTCATAGGTCACAGTAGATGCAACTTGGGTACACCACTATACCCCAAAAAATAAACATAATCAAAAAAATGCGGTTGCCAATAAAGTTGGATTAAACTGTTGTTAAATGAGTTTTCATGTATAATTTTGTCAGTCGAATGAACTAATACAAACTAACAATGATGGACAGAAAGATTCAGTGACGTACAGGCTGAATGAACGTTTTTTCATTAAAAGGCAATTTTACGTAATTTTCGCATTTTCAATTATAGATATTCCATAAGAATGTGATATATTAAATTATTTATATTATTCACCACACCTAAGTTCTTCTAGAATATATTGAAATTGAGACAAGTGGTAAACAACGTTTTGATGTTAACTTGAAAATTCAAGCAGTAGATACTGTAACCGTTGTAATGTTCGACATAATGCCACCAATTATTCATTCAATTCGATACCGAGTTAGAAGTTAATATTTCATCACGAGCATTGTAAATCATTTGTTTGGCATATACCTTAATGTATCAAATCACGGCAATATTGATTTATAGCTGGTAGGTAGTCATAAGCAGTTTATTTGCATTTACACTATGTTAAACTCGATTCAAAATCGAACTTTAATTTCTTATGCGTAATTGGAAAAGGTATTTTGCTGGAGTAGTATCTATAATATATTAGATTCTCGATAGACATGAATCGATTTTTTTATATAAAAGTGAATTCAATTAACTATGATATTATAGAATAATTAATTATAATATATGTTGTCAGAACATTCAAATTTGCATCTTGGTTTCAGAAACTATCAATTATATCGAGAAAAATCTTAATGTGAAATTAATTATAAATAATTAATTAATGGTTATTAATTTGCAAAAAGAAACTATAGAATAATAATAGAAGGTTATTAACACTATCACCTCAAAGATAGAAAAATATGTATCAAAAAGTTGTGAATATATTTCAAACAGTAATCGACAATAACGGGGATATTTACATATAAATGTGCAAAAGGTTTTCACCTTTTGGTAGACTAGTAAAACCAATGGTAAAAATAAAATGAAATGAAAAAGAAACAAATGACGAAACCAAAGGTATGATCTTGAAGCATTCAAAGAAGGAACATTAATTTGAAGATAAAAAGATCAAATTCATAATAAGGTAATACGAATAAAAGAAAGAAAATGTCAAGAGAACTTTCACAAACACACCTGTATTTTCTCAACAATTCGAAAGTTTGTTTAAAAATTTAAACTGCTTTCTAGCGAATAAGTATCCTGATTTGAAACTTTTTTGAATCACGTAATGTTTTTCTAAACAGTAAAATCCCAAAATATACGGAATTCACTGTGTATTTACTCAATGAGCAGAAACTATTATTTATCTTTTACGTTTTCTTTGTCGAAGAAAACTTCATTTAGTTGTTTTTAGTCATATTCTTTTTTTTGCACTTATTTCACTATTTTGCGAGAAAACTATACGTCACAGCAAAAAACTTATGTCAAACTAGTTGTAGATAATTAAATTTTCTCAAACTTTGCTATGGACTATGTTGTCGTAAGTTGCTTTGTTAAGCCGCTAGATGGCGCGCAGAAGATTTCAAAACTCACTTCTCGCATTTTCTGAAAAACTATGCGTTTCCGGGGAAAATGGTAAAGGCATACAAAATTTCCGATTTGTCCGAAACTTTTTTCTGAATAACCCAAACTTTCGCCACTAGTGAGCTCGAAAGCTTTTTGAAAAACAGTTTCTCCGATTTTCCGGGAAAATTATGCGTTCTAGAGAAAAAAGATGAAGAGCAGCCATATAGAGCATAAAATTCCGCACAACTTTTGTCTAAAACAATTTTCTCAATTGTGCTTAGTTTCACCCCTGGAGGAACCGCTGTTTTTATCTAGAAAATCTCTAATTTGAGTGGACTAATGGAGAGAATGAAATTTCATGGAACATGAATGACGATAATGATAAGATCAAGAATAAAAGAGATTCAGCATAATAATTCATATTCTTTTCTTTCTGTGTTAATAATAGCAAATTCTTTTAAAAGTTTGTTAAAACACTCATCCAACATTTACTAATACGACGATGCTCGATGGTCATTATTGTAAATCTTACATTGTAAGATTCAAGTACTAATTCAATTTAATCGGAAAAGTCCATTCCTCCGAATCCAGTAAAGTAATTTGATTAGAAAGCATGGTAGTCAACTCTTCCGCTAACTCAACTATTGGAAACTAGTTGGTATCACACTTTTACAGAAGAAACTATTATTTTTATTAAACACAACAAATTTTTTTTGTTATATTTCTAATTTTCGCGAAAATATATTATACCTAGCATTTTCTGTGCACACACTTAATAGAGATTTAGAAGTTATTTTTTCCTCCCATATTTTCTTCTCTACGTTAAGGAAAATAGATTTACCTCTATGACTTCACCATAAATATTTCATAGACAACTATTCTCACATATATCTTCTATGGAAACGACTACTGATATTACATAATCCTTTAAACGATCATAAATAGACACAAAGTATCTTCACAACATCATTTGCAGTTTTCTCGTTTTTATATCTAAATTTGCGAAGTGATGTTTACTTTGAAAATAAGCGAAAAAATCCGATAAGCATAAAGAACCTCGCACGTACTGGCAGTGTATCAGAAATCTTTTCAGTTTATACAAGATTTTTCTAGAAGTGTATCAACCTCAATACAAACTTACATATACATGACTGTTTAATGGTGCGACAAATTTTATACAGCAGCATATTATACGTCAGGATAAATATCCTCAGACATCGTCTCTGAGATACGACCATAGCCAACTAAGTGAAGCGGTTCAAGAAGAATAGAACTCAGATAAATTTATAAAAGCTGATTTATGACGGTCTGTATCGTCTGCACTGTAAATCGCAAATAAAATTTATTTCCAAGTCGAGCATATTCGAATTATTTTTCTGCTGCTGCATCTTTTTAATTTATTTCTGAGCACGAACAATCTTTTCTTGTTTCAACTTTTGAAGGATTTGTTATATCATAAAATAGAAACATAAACATGCCAACACGTTCGAATTTACTATGAAAATAGACTTGAATCATTGGATGATTCATTTTTTAAATCTATGAGGAATAATTTTATAATTAGTTTAATAACAATTAGTTATAATATTTATTTCATTCTTCAGTTATAGTTGTCGGAAGTATATGGTTTTTTGTTGAAATAAGTTGCTTCAGAAGAGCATAAAAGAAAAATTATTGTTAACATTAATCCTATAGATACAAACGTCAGCGAAATGTCAGTTAAGTCTTTTTTATAAATTAGAGAGTTATAAAATGAAGAAGCATTCGTAGTCCTTACGGGGATCACTTCCTTTAGTAGACAGTTAAAATATTTTCCCAAGATATTTTTATCTAAAATATTTCATTTTTCCACAAGGTATGAGGAACATTATTTCAAACTGGTTCTGTAGGTATAGGGTTTAAACTTTTATTTTTAATCAACCTTACGGTCATAAAGAATAATTTTTGATCCTTCCCAATTTGAGTAGAGCTTTTTCCTATATATCCAAATCAGAATTGGGTCGAAAGATGAACTGTTGTCATTTCATCGGACATATTGTCGAACTTCCACATTTTTTCTCTTCTTCTTTAAATATTCCATTGATTAACTGCCTTTTCCCATTTTCAGGATCTGTTAAACATCGCCCATTAAAAAAGGATTATGTTTTCTTGAAACGTTTCCATTTGTTCAATCAGGCTTATTTCGTAATGTTATGAGTGGCATCTAACCATAGTCTTTGCACGATTTTCGGCAATTTCTTTTATCCGAATTTCTCTTTATAAATGAAACACAAAAAATATAGTTCTTTTCTAGCAAAACTGATATGTACGAGGATGGTTCCAAAAGTACCTGGCCCAACAAAAAAATTTTGAAAACAATGTATTTATTTTTCAACGCTTCGAGTTTTTAGTTTCATACACTTTTCTCAGCGATGTTCAATAAGTTCGATACCCTTTTTATAATTACCATCGTCAAGTTCCTCATAATAGCCATTAACTTCCTACATAACCTCTTCATTGTTGGAAAATCTTCGATCACCCAGCTATTTTTTCAAGTCTGGGAACAGAAAATAATCCGACGGGGCTAAATCGGGCGAATTGGGTACATGAAGTAGCAATTCGAATTTTAATTCATAAATTTTGGCCATTGCAATAACGGATGTGTGAGCTAGTGCATAGTCTTGATGAAGCACTTTCTTCTTAGCCAAATTCGGACGTTCTTGCTTGAGTTCTTAGCTAAAACGTGCAATAAGTTCGCATAATACTCGCCTTTGATAGTTTTTCCTTTTCCAATATAACCGACGTCATAACCTTGTCTGCAGATGGAACGGTATTTGCCTTCTTTGGAGTCGGTTCTCCCTTTTCAATCCATTGTTTTGATTGTTCTTTTGTTTCGGGTGTGAACTAATGAACTAACGTTTCATCCATGGTTATGAAACGGCGCATATATTCTGATTTATTTCTGTGAAACATTGACAAACACATTAGACACATCTTCACAACTCTGTTTTTCTTACATTGAAAGCAAACGCCATCTTGCGCACAGCTTTCTTATATCCAAATTTTTAGTTAATTTCCAATGTACCGCACATTAAGTCCCCAATCATTCAGTATACGATCAAAAAATATCAGAATTTTAGAAAAACTATTGATATTGAGGAAAATATAGAGAAAATGCCAGTTTCTACAATATATACGAAAGATGAAGTAGATAAAAGAATGTCTCTGGCAACTAGATAGTTCAATGGAGGAGTGAAAC